>OX459029.1:58251932-59451932 GCA_949775025.1 Tricholauxania praeusta
AATTTTCCACGGTTTGACATTTTTTGCACTCAGTTTTAATCAGCTTACATTACACAATATGTCATTAAAAAAAATAGCTCAACACCTAAATTTAAATCCAATGAGAAGTTGACCTTTTATGCCGAAACGGCATTTAGGATAACTAAAGCTGTTCCATGGATTATTCTTCAATCGAAAATGAATTATGCAAAGATTGTTTTTAAGAGTTTCTTTAAATTTTCAGACTCCATTGGGATGAATCTTACATTTGACCCAGTTTAATATACGAGTACATAGAAGTGTACATTCTATAGTCAAATATCACCACTCAAATACATATATGGTATTTATAATACTATGAAAAAATTTATGATCAAAAACTTTCACAAAAACTTATTTTTCGTAATCAAAAGAGCAATGAGACATTTTCAGATCGGTCAAGTTTAATAAACGATTTGTAAAAATAAATTACAAGAAAAAACTGTAGTCCCGATACAAAAGTTATTATAAAATTAACAACTAAAAGTGTGTCGTAAATGAAATGGTGTTGGCAATATAAAATTCATTTGAAACTTTTACAAATTAAAATGCAAATAGCTGCTGACCAAATAAAACACAACCGCGTTACCACACACAATAATGACAATTGGCGATTAATTGTTACCACCAACTATGTACATTAGGGTGATTCAAATTTTTTTTTTTCTTTTTTTTAAGGTGCTGTTGTTTAAAAAGTACGTTTATGATATGAAGAAAAAGTTCACGAAAATTCAGCTCTATAACTCAATTTTATAAGGTGGCGCCGTAGCCTGTTAGTTTTACAGGTAAATTGTATGGAAAAATTATTTTTTACAAAAAAGGTATCTAAATGAATAGGTGATTAGTGTTGGTGAGCTGAAAAGGGTAATTTTTCGACGCAATTTTTTACGCTGAATCCGAATCTGGTCTCAGAATTGAACCATCATGTCAGAATCCTGAAATATTTGAGGCTAAGTACCTAAAACATGATGTTTTTTGTCTACTTTCGAGGCCATGTATAGGATTCAAAGAAAGTTGATCAGCTTATTTTTAACATAAGCACAATTTAGCACCGTCCTTGCCCTTTAAAATGAGCTTTCAAATGGTGATCTGTGATGTTTCCTTGCAAAGTTATAGCCATTTTAAAGTGACATGAATTGGATCCCCTACAAATTAACCACCCAACAATATTAACCATCGGGTTTCAAATTTATGTCACCTTTAAATGGCTGTAACTTTGCAAGGAAACATCACAGATCACCACTTGAAAGCTCATTTTAAATGGCAAGGATGGTACTAAATGATGCTTTTGTTAAAAATGAGCTGATCAACTTTCTTTGAATCCCATACATGGCCCCGAAAGTAGACAAAAAACATCATGTTTCAGGTAATTAACCTCAAATATTTCAGGATTCTGACATGATGGTTCAATTCTGAGGCCAGATTCGGATTCAGCGTAAGAAATTACGTCAAAAAACGACCCATTTCAGCTCAACAACACTAATCACCTATTCATTTAGATGCCCTTTTTGTAAAAAATAATTTTTCCATACAATTTACCTGTAAAACTAACAAGCTACGGCGCCACCTTATAAAATTGAGTTATAGAGCTGAATTTTCGTGAACTTTTTCTTCATATCATAAACTTACTTTTTAAGCAACAGCACCTTAAAAAAAACAAAAAAAAATAAATTTGAATCACCCTAATGTACATGTGGTTAATAGAAAAACACCAGACTTTCATAAGGCAAAATGAAAATAAATTTGTGTATCCTATATTTTCAATAAAAAATATGATTTATAATTTAAGCACTCACACACATACACCGATAAAAAAATTAGCAACTTAAAATAAAAAAGTTCTACCATTAAAACTTTTTATTTATGTTAATAGAAAAATGCTTTGACACTTTGCTGCCTAATAGCCTTGGCCAACCTTGACAATATGGCTGGCCATTTCAGCACTGCAGCATTTTTCGTATTTTCTCATTCCTTTTGCTCTGCCGCCTGCCAAAAGCCACTTTGTTTCGTACATTCGTTGGTTTGTTCGTTTTGTTGTTTTTTTGACATCTATTAAGAAATTGTTTGTTAATTATTCATGGAAAGCCAAGTGTTGTCAGGGTTGCCACCATAGCATTAAAATGTAATTTGCCACAAATGCTTCAAACATCAATTATCCTTAATGGACTGTATCGAAATTAACACCATGGACTGTTGTCGGGCGGACAGACGGACCAACCGGTCTGATTTTTTCTTCATTTTTTTTTTTTCTTGTGGCATAAGGTGCGACACTTTGCTGCTTGTTGTGTGTGCTGCTTCAAAAAGGGTCAAAATTGTTTCGGTCATAACTTGGAAACAATTTTTGTTTTGACTTGTGATTTTTGGTTTTGCATTTTCGGTATTTTGCAGCTATAGTTGCTGAAGTACATTTATTATATTGACTCCGTTAATGGAGTGATTTTATTGTATTTTTGAGCGTGCCCTTGAGATGGAATTTATTGATTTTTCTTGTAATGACGCGTATTTATTACGCATTGACACTTAAGTTCAACATTCTTAAAGGTAAGATGTTTATCAAGAGATTGGCAGAAATTTTATAGAGCAGGAAAGTCTTTTTTATAAACAAAGTCATCAAAAAAAACTGTTTTCACAATGTTAAGGTATAAATTCTTAATTTTTAGCAAAAAATAGCTTTAAAAGCATTAAAGTTTACGCTCTCTTTGAAATAAGATTCTTGTAAAGATTACATAAGCGAAATTTGAAATATTTGAAATTAGTATAAATATCATATTAAAATTAACAAAAATGGTATTGATTTAACAAGCACAAATGTGAATTTAACTTCAGTTTAATGAAAATTAGAATATGTTTTTCAACAAAAGTATGGAACTCAAAAGCGTATTGAGCTACATAAGCAATTTGCGCAGCCATTATGTAGGCCTTACCTTGCAGGGTAAGTATTAGTTAGGCAGGTTTTACTAGCAAGTCAATGTATTTCTGTGTGTGCATCTTGTTTTTGTTTTTGCATGGTATAACTGTAAAATGTTGAAATCATTAGGGCAGTGATCGGCAGCGCAAAGCACAATTGCACGCTTCTTATGCTTTTTCATTCAGTTGTCGAAAAACCATTGACAAAGCAACATCGTGAGAGGATGAAGTTCTTATAACGTCTCGTCAAAATATTTTGCTCACTTTCGATCAGTTACGTGCTATAATTTTGGTTATCAACATTGGTTTACAATGTAATCCAAACTAAACTTTAGGCTTCACACTTTTAATTTTGTCGACCCCTGCATTAGGGAGAGTAAATTGAAGCCAATAAGAGAATGAGAGTAAATCGATTTTTCAATATTAATGGCGGAATTGCCGATGAGTGAGCACATTTTCTTAGGGTTTGTTTTTAAAGAAACAAAACAAAGAATTATAGAAGAAAAGCAGAGCTGTGCAAAAACAAAAAAAAAATTCTTATGCAATGGAGTATTTAGTGTTGAATAAAAAATAGTTCACTCAACTAAATAGTTTCTGGGATACGAGAGCTTAAAATTGGTAGGCAAATATGAGTGACAACAAAACTTATGTCTCTGTTATGAATAAAATAATATTTCTCTCAAATTAAATATAAATTAATCCACCTTAATCTCTTGTATCTTAGAAACTATTTACATTTTATATAAGACAATCATTAAAAAAAATTGTGCAAAAGATAGGAAACTTTATAATCAAAATTTTTTATAAAAACTTTCTTAGCGGAATCGAAATAATTGGCAAAAAATTAATGATTGTTTAACAGGAACTACATTTTATAATTGCCAAACGAGTGTCTTTACAATTCCAAAGTCTTATGCTTTCTTGCATAAGTGGATACGTGACGATGTGAGCTTTCGACGTAAAAAATTAAAAATACTGTCAAGTGATTAATTGCACATTAAACACGGCATTTTACGAATTAAACGCAGCTCACCAAGTATTCAATACCGTCCTTGTGACGCAGTGGTAGTGTGCTACACTTAAGACTCCGAGGTCTCTGGGTTCGATTTCCGATTCAGGCATGGTAATATAATTTCACTATTTTCTAATTTATCTATCTCCTTAATTATTTCCTTATTCTCTCCGTATTCTTTTGGAGGCTTTTTTGCGCTAACTAAATTAGCACCACATTGAACTCTGGTATGAAAGGGTTGTACCCATAATAGGCAAAGTAAAAAAAAAATCGTCCAAACGGAATCAAATGAAGGAACGCTCAAAAATTTGCTTGGGTTTTTGTGTATTTTATTTATTTATTTATTTTTGTCGTTGGTATAATAAGAAATTAATTCTTTTAACGTACAATAAGATATGGTCAATACATTTTCAATGCATAATTATATTATTTACGTAAAATCTAATAAACAATTAGGTCTTACATAGTAAAGGTGACGCAGCCAGTTACATATGTAATTAGAAACATAAAAACTGTGAATTGCAGATTCTAAGTGCGTTGATAAAAAATTTTCGAGTGGAATTAGTGCGAGTCTTCACAGTAAAGAATTACCGAAAAAGAACAGTTTTTTTTTTTTGACCATTGGTTAATTGCTCATTGAAAACAATCGCCCAAGACTATTTTTAACATCGGCCGATTGTGCATAATCACGGCAAAAACATCAGTGCTTCAGACTACTTTCATTCTCATCGTTGTTTCAGAATAATTTAAAAAAAAATACTTTCACAAAAAAAAACACGTTGCTGTATATAACCTCATTTCTCTTCTGTCCTCTCTTTCGAACCTTACACACAACATGTCAACGTGTAATCCTCCAAAGTGTTGGTACACTCTGCTTAATGCGCAACTTTACACTTTTCATTGAATTAAATAAATTTTAGTTTATATTGATAACGTTAAGTTTATCTAAAAAAATATATATCAACAACAAGCGTTTCTATTATTTTATAAATTAAAATATTTATCTGCTGAATTGAAGTAAGTAATCCATTAGATGTTGGTTTCTTTAACCCTTGAGCTGTTTTTTGATTCATCATAAAATGCATAATATATCAATAAGCTATGTTCACTTACAATTCGTTGAGTGTTTTTGCTACCATTTTTCAAAAAAAAATAAATCGCTACTCTTCTTTTATATGGCAGCCCGCATGATGCAGCGCAATTTTCAAAAGTTACCTTTAACACACTTGCACACTAGGGCGTTTTTTATAATGTTTTTTTTTTTTCAGGAACTTTCATTTTAATATTTTAACATACTTGCACAAAAAGAGTAGTTACCCCCAGTGAAATTCCCGATTTCGAATATCTGCAGATCTCTAAACGCCGATGAAACTTTTTCATAAAAAAAATGTT
The DNA here is from genome assembly GCA_949775025.1 of Tricholauxania praeusta. NCBI lineage: Eukaryota > Metazoa > Arthropoda > Insecta > Diptera > Lauxaniidae > Tricholauxania > Tricholauxania praeusta. The sequence continues at coordinate 58,257,262 of OX459029.1, forward strand.
TTAAAACATTATCATTTTTGCTAAACTCGAGTACATTATCTTTAAAAATGCTACAATTCAAATTGCTTTTACTCAAATGTTTTCAAGTTATAGGCCATCAAATCAACTTTTGGCCACAAATTTGCAGATTTGTGAGCAAAAATTAACTGTCAAGGCCTGTGACTTTGATAATACAGAATTTAGTTAGTGCAATTTACTTGGTAACATTTTCAAAGAACAATTGATAAATAATATAAATATTTACCTATACAAGTCCAGAGCTTTATGTATGTATGTATGTGAGAAAAAGCTTCATCGGCCTTGGACGAACTCTTACTATTCGAATTCGTGAATTTCCTTGGGGGTGGGTTTATTTTTATGCAAATGTATGACTAATGAGCTATTATGTAAATTTCAGAAAAATAAAATCTCCAAAGAAAACAAACGCCCTACTGCACAAGCACATGCACCCTACACGATACACACACATATACATACACACATAATTGTACTATTTTTGATTGTTGTTTTGCATATTTCACTTGTTTCTATTTCTACTGAATTCAATATCCAAAATAGTAATAAATTTATCTCTTTTTTGTCCTTAAATTTTCATTTAATACAGTGTCACGTTGCTGCTGCCATGGTTGCCGCCTCCACTTCCTTCGGCTACTCGTCCGTCAATCAATTTGATGGCAATCGTTCGATCATGTGACGTCAGCTTAGCAGTTGCAGCACCTGCAGCGGGAGCAGCAACTGCGGTGGACGCAATGGTGCCCATCATCATCATGCTCACAATCATCATCAACAGCAGCAGATGCAACAACAACAACGCGAACGCAGTTGCACGCGTTGTCAAAGCTTTCATCGCCATCATCATCGCCAGCGTAGACGCAGCTCGGGCGTGCATCAGTTGCGTAATGATTTCTCTGCGATTCCAGCAACATCCGCAAACATAGGCAGCGGCATAACAAAAGCAATTGTTAACGTTACCCCAAAATTGGCACAACCCTTGGTTTCAACTGCATTTGCCTCGGGCTCAACACTGACGGTCACCTCAATGCCCAGCCTTATGCTAGGTGCTGCTGGCGGTGGTTGCAGTCCAACGGGTTCTATGACACCAGTCGTCACGACGCCGATGAGTGCTTCAGCGATATCAATACAAACGCCATCTACCACAAAGCATTGCACATTTGCTTTAACACCAACCACAATACCGCCACCACCAAATCAGGTGTCATTTCTGGCGACAGCGCGTTATCATCCAAGTTTGCGACAAAAATCGAGTCCAACTCAAACACCATTGCCGACGCCAACTTCAATTAATGCATCTTCGATTTCATTAGCAGATTTAGCAGTGAAGCCAATGCAAACGACGACAGCAGCGCATCATCCTACCTTGGAAATGCGTCAGAGTGTGCAAAGTGAGATGACCAGTGTAGAGGATGAGTACGATGATATTGTGGAAGTGGCTTCAACATCATCGAGTATGTCGTCACTGGGTTTGCATGGGGAAAAATGATGATGATTTCACAATATTGTGTTTCTGAGGGAGCATTATTACTTGGTAACTATATGAATAAGATTCCTTTCCTTAATGGACCATTCACTCAAAGTGTTTACTACCTATTGTATACAAAAATGGCTTCAAATAATTTGAAATTAATTAATTTATTGTTTGGTCAGTGTCTGTAGTAAAAACTACATGTGGTTCTACGGAATTCTTTCGGCTTACATGATTCAAAAGAAATTCTTTATAATATTTTCAAGGGTAAGAACATGATGAAAAAAAACTATCTGGGGAGGTAATTTGTCTATCAGAAAAAAAAAAATAGATTGAAAAAGTTTAAATTCGAGCTAGCAATCGACGTTTCATGGCCGGCAGGCTACAAATCCTACATAAGTTGAACATTGTATGGAAAAGCCCAAGTGCTGAGCGCACTATGCAATTGATAATCTCAGGTTATTCGCCATACTTTCATTAAGAACACCAACATATTCAATGGAACATGCGTTACACACACAGACGTTTTGCGCAAGTCTGTGCTTGTGCAGTCTGCTCCACCGTATGAGATGCTGCCTTTGTGTTAACGCAGTACATTTTGTATTTTGTGTGAGGCGAAGTTCACTCATAAGTAATATTTAAATTTTCATTAAACGCGGACGTGCGTGGAAATCAAATACAGAACAAAAGAAATTTATGTCTGAATTTATTGTTTTATATCATTTTTGGAAATAAAAAGCATAGAATGTTGTGTATATAACGTTATGGTTGAAAGCATGAAAGAAATATATACCGAAGATATACCAGAGATATCATGGCGTGTAGTTTCTTGGTGAGATGCGAAACTTTATTCAAGATCTCGTCAATCGTTGGTTTGCCCACACGAACGTCGTTCTTAAAATCAGGATCTGATGTGAACTCTAATTCTTTTAACACATTGCCTCTGTCCAAGAAGCTTTAATTTTATTTTTATTTTCTTGCAACATTATAGCAACAGCATAGTCACGGTACGCACACATCGGTTTGCGCAAACTTTTTTTCTGAGTGCGTTGTCCATTACAACGACCAGCCGAATGACCGATTTGCGCAGACGGTTTGTGTCGTGTATTTTGCCCTTTAGTGTCTTAACATCTTGAAATTGTGTTGGAAACTGTTCGGTCAATAGTGCGATTATAACTACCATTATTTTCGCTTAAATCGCTGAACAAGACTCCGACGGACTTTGCAATAATAGTATTTTTAAAGTTTTAACGATGTATCATGTCAAATACCTAACCTTAAACTAACAAATTCCATTTTGGATGACATAAGCTTTTGGTTTTTATGACATCACCAGAGGTGGTTATCGGATCACAATGGTGTCCGATTTGGCTATATTTTCGAAATTTTTATTCAACCCGTTGTAGGAAAGAGGTCGAAAATGGATTTAAGCCATCACAAAAAGTGGTTCCGAGTTCCAAAAATGGCTTATTTTGCTCCATTTTTTGAAAATTTCTCATGCACTAATTGTTGGAAAGATGTCGAAAATAATTTTTGGCCATCACCAGAAATAATACTACCTAGACCCAAAATGCCCAATTTGGGTCCGTTTTTGAAAATTGTTTTTGTGCACCAATCGATGGAAAGTGGTCGAAAAAGGATTTTGATTAACACCAGAAGTGGTCCCGAGACCCCAAAATGCCCGATTTTGGTACATTTTCGAAATTTTTTAATGGCAATTAGATAATTAAATTTTTATTTATTGTGCAGATACGCGCTGTTAGCTGGTGTTCACTTTCAGTAGCAAGGTGAAAAAGTGCGTCAATTGAAAACAACTACAAAAGACAAAATTGTCTGGCAAACGGAAGTTCATGCCCTGCTCGGTCTAAGGAAAATTGATTTAATTCAGTTGCCAGTTTTTGTTTGATAACTGCTCTACGGCAGTGCTGCCAAATTTGACTTACGAAAAAATTAAGCGGCGAAAGCCGTTTTTTTTTGCCACTGCAATAACTATCTTATACCCGCGTCAAAAAAAACACGGTCAATAATAGTTTAATCGTTTGTATTATAAGTTACATTTGTGTACACGTCTTATCTGTAACCAATCACCAACCAATTTTTGGACTTTCCTAAAAAAAGTGCACGATTCGTGAATTAAGAATCTTATAAATTTTTAAAACTTGGACTCTGTTCTTTCTAAAATGTAACGTTAAAACAGTTAATGTTTACTATTTTTGAATAATTTTTCAAGAAAGCTTCAAAAGTTTACATATTTGCAAACTTAAATCAATTAAAAGATATCAATGCCATTTTTTGTTTTTTCAGTCAACGGACTATTAAATATTACAGACTTTTTAAGTTATTACAAAAAATAAATAAATATAGGACTACGAATAGTTAAGTAAATAGTTAAAGGATTTAGTTTAAAATTTATGTTCGTTTACATTAAAATTTAATAAAGGAGGGAAACTATAGCCTAATTTAATGCAACGTTGGCTCATTGATAGCATAATTAGATTTATTCAAAACTTCAGGAAATGTTCGATTATTTCTTAAATTTATAGTAGGATTATGAACGGTAAGTAAATTTGATAATTCTGTACATTTTAATTTTCCAGAAAGTATATACATATGTATATGGAATAATAATCTTAATGGCTTTATAAAGAGTATTCACTGTCAAAGGGTCCTGGAAAATTTGTGTGCTTATTTTAATGAAACCCATCATGGAAAATGAATTTGAGTTGACAAAATCTTAATGACTTAAAAATTTCAATTAGAAACAATAAATATTCTCAAATCTTATTTTTTCTTCATATCAACATACATATGGACATTTCCACGAAAACTTAAGTTTTTGTCCCGTGCGACACCTTGGTTTCTTGCAATTATCTTGAAAACGAAAAATTGCCCAAATTCAATCTTAGCACCAATTATAAGGCTAATTAGCAGCTATAATTTAAACTTATTGTCAAAATAAAAAGCCATTTTATTTTTACTTTTTTTTTACTTTAAATGTGTTTAACGGTCGAACGGGACCCATGGAAATGCCCATATGTATGTATTAGAAAGTTATTTAAATAAAGTGTAATAAAAAAAAACTGGTGTAACGCACTTGAAAAATTATGCACTATAACACTTTTAAATGTTTAAAACAAAGTGTTCATATAACACCAATTATGAAGAGCAACCAAAATTTAGAGTTTCATGCAATCATCCATGTGTACTTTTTAAAAATGACTTCACATCATCGGAAAATATTAAAAATTTAAGTTTGGAGACAAATCATCAATAAAAATAAAGAAAGGAAGTGTTTCATCGCATTCACAATATAATTTAATTTATGTGTCAGTTCTATGATTTAGAATAAGATAAATAAATATACAGATACTGAATGAAGTTTTATTCACATAGAAAATTCACAAAAAAATCGGAACAAGTAATTTTTATGAAGCTAAGGGCCGTTTTCACCATGTAACATTAACAAAAAATATACAGAATATGAGATTTTGTGTCACACTTCTGGTTATTGTCCCGGTTAAGAGTTAACCGGCTATTATAAAAACGGCCCAAAATAATTATAAGAAATTTATTGAATTCTCTTTAGTAGGTAACCGTTTTTAGCTTTATTTTGCGTCCCAGCGTTATTTTAACCAATGCATCCATTTACTACATAAAAAATAAAAGATTATATCTATTTGTTAAGGTAATTTGTTAATATGCTTCTTTTGTTACGTATTTGCTATATATTTTATGAAACATATTGTTGAAAATCTGTTTACTTTTATTCTAGAAAAAATTTTAATAGACTTATGCAACAGCACAAATTATTTAAGAAATTGCTCTTCCCATGGTTTACAAAAAAAAAAAAAAAAAAACTAGATACATATAAGTAAAAGTTTTAAATAAATCAAATGATGTAATTCAAATAGCACTGAAAAGGTTTATATGTAAAAGTAAAAATATAAATAAAATGGCAAACTATTGAGTGAGAAAAAATGCATAAATAGTTTAAAAAAATTGTTAGCAAAAATCGCTAGCGAATAAAATCCAAATCAAAAAAATAAAATGATCTCTGTTAAAAAAAACATACATATTTATATACAGTGGTGAGCACAATTGGTTGTGTGTTTAAATATCTTTCATTAATCTGACTTTAACAAACAACTATTGGAAAAGCAATTTTTAAAGTTTGCTCCATATTTATTAAATTATTAGATGACACACACTTACGTTAAAAAAAGAACAATATATTTGACAAATTTTTAAAAAAATTTGATAACTTGAGAGATAATTTTTTATGTTAAATAATGGTACATTTGTTGATTCCAAAAATCGTAAAAAAAAACTTTTTTGGATAATAGTTTTTGAGTTTATTTTTGAAAATAGGTGGCACCTCTTTACTTCAAATTAACCGAGCATTGACTGCTAGGACTGAGCTTTCGAAAAGTAGATTACATTTTTTTTGTATAATAAGATATAAAAAGAGCGAATATTTTTTAAAAAGGATATAATATGGTTTGTTTGAATTAGTAAGATATAATTTAATAAATAAGAATTATTTTAATCTTTGATTTCATAACTATTAACCACATACTTATAATAATTAAAAAATAGGTTAACCCCATATGTCCGTTTAAGTAAAAATCATTGTTCGCCTACTGAAGGGTTAATGATTTGATATCGTATATAGGTAATAGTCTGTATTGTGGGGTATGTAGTAAGCTTTTAGTCCATGTCGAAGTAGTTCTATGAGGTTTTTGTCCATCGCTTTAATATTATCTTCGAATTTTTTAATAACTTATACTCATACCAATTAACTTTTTTTTACATTCTGCATTTCTAATTCTATTGATCCATACTTATGGATTATCTTTAATTAAAAATAAAGTTTTATATTGCTGGTGTGAATGTTTTTAACAATCTTTTGACAAATTTTGGCTGTTCTTTATGTATCAAATTTTTATAGTTTTCTATATGTTCATCATATATACATTGAACAAGTTTTATCCAAAATACTGCTCTATGTATTAGCGATTTAAACAACACTTTAATTTAGAAATAACTAAAATTCATAAACTTTTGCTCACCACTCTATATAAATCGTTTAACAAATACAAATATATCACTATCATTAATTTAAAAAAGTAAATAAAAAAATACATGAAGCTAAATGTTAAATTTAAGTTTGCTGCTAGTAAGTAAAATATGTACTTAATTTTATAAGAAATCCAAATAATTGCTGTAAATCAGAGTATATTATGACAAAAAAAAATTAGTTTTACGAGTATAATAACGTGTATAAATGTGCAATAAATAAATTTTAAACAAAAGCTAATCGGAATGAGAAGAAATGTTTTTTAAAACATAAAAAAAAGATATAAGAAACAAAATATGTACTATATAAGTATTTAAGTTCAAATTAAATAATAAAATTTATAAAAGTTTTTTTATGCATTTTATTCATGTATCAAATAAATCGTTTTTCTAGGGGCTCATTGGAAATACGCTTTGTTACATTGTTCTACTTTAAGTGAAGCCCTCGCTTACAAGGCTTAAGTGAGGACTTAAGTTAAATGAAACATATTATAGAAATAATTCGAAAAAGTTATAAAAGACATTTCTTTTATTTCGATACCAGATGTTCATAACTAGCTTTTAAAGAAATCCTTAAGTTTTTAGTAAAAATTATTTTGGTTTAAATTTTTTCAAAAAAAATTTTAATTATAATTTAAGAAATTATCTATTTTTAGGGTACATATATAAGAAAATAATGAATAGTCTTTAATGCATTGTAAATGGTACAACTCTCAATTCAAATAAAAACTGAATTTATATTTGTAGAAAAATGTTGTGTTCTTTTTTTAAATGTGTAGTCCCGAGAGCAAGAGCTCGTATGTCATAAATAACTGCATTTTAGGTACTTATCAATGAGTTTTCAGACACCAAGATATAAGCTACCAAAAAGTAGTGATGCAACCCAAATATTATCGGAAAACATCGAAAAGTTTTATTTATCTCTGAGCGAGGGTAGTTACAAAAATTATTTAAAACAGTCTATTTATCGAGGGTTTATATTCTCTATCTGCAAAAATACAATTTTGCAAAACCGTTTTTGTCGCTTGCTCCAAAAGAAGTAACCCGTCGAAGTAATAAACTTAAAGCCAACAAATAATAAGTTTTCATGGTTTCAGGTTATGTATTTCAATTCAAAAATTTATAAACAATCACGTTGAAATATGTAGATAGAGCATAATGCGAAATAATATATGAAGCTTGAGAACAATATTTATACTCGATTTTCAAAAGTTTATATTCGAGTAATGTGTTTCGTTATACAAGGAAATTCATTCTTAATAACACAACAAAAATTTTAGAAATAAACATTGCAATAATTTTAACGAGTGCTTTTGCTTTTTTTGGCTAAAATTATAAATAAAATAATGATGCTCAGATGGAAAACGAGTAACAGGGTTAAGATTTCGTAATTCAAATGATTGCAAAGTTTTTGGCTCAACATAATTTAGGAATTACTAAATTTGGGTCAGTAGGTCTATATATATCATCGCTGCCAATCGGTAGATATTATTACAGGCCTTTAAGCTGTGATACCGTCGGATCATTTTTGGTTTGACCTGGTGTAATGCTTGAGAAACGAGTAAGTTTTTCAACATTGTAATTTTTAAAAAAAATCGAAGTTCAAATATAAAGCATTGAATGGAATTTTTAATTTGTTATCACCAACTTAAACTGTTTTTGGAACCTCTATCTTTTTCAATCGATTGGTAAGTAGGTATATATATACATACGTATATATGTACATACATACATATATGTATACTTAAGTGAACTAATGTAGCATTTGCTATGAAATTTAATGAAGGTGGCTTGCTTGTTATAAAGCTTATCCGAATCAAAAGTGGGAGAAATAGCACCAGTAGGCGTGACACCTCCCATACAAGTAAAATACCTTATGTGGCATATCTATCGAAGTATATGAGCAATCATACTAAAATTTTGTGTTAGAATGTTGTTTAAGAAAAGCTATTTTTGGACCAAGTTGGGATGGATTGTCCCAGCGGATGTGTCCCCGCACTAATTCTTAAGACTTTTTACAAACATACTACATATATCAGATATCTTGGGTTCGAAATAAGAAAATGATATGCGGCTTACGGCATTCTTTTAAGCAAATAACAGTACATTAAAAATAATGTAACATGGGATCGGCGGCAAAAAAATATGGGGTGATTTTGCAACTTTAAAGTACAATATCGTAATTTTTTCATTTTTTTGCGGTCAACTGTCAATTTTTTTATAAGAAGGAAATAAAAAGAAGAAAAACAAATCATGGATTGGAATTCCCCGATCGTTAGTTTCCCGAAAACTATACCCACTTTGTTGGAAAATTTTATAACCTCTGTAATAGCTATGGAATAGTGACATATGGAGATTATTAATATTTGTTTTTCGATACGCTGGGACCGTTTATTTTGTGAGGTTTGATAAAAAAATGCTGGAGCCAAAAAATTATGGAGATGGGAGGAGGGTATCAAGGTCAAAGTTGAAAAATTTGGAAGATTTTCAGATAAATCAGCCCATATCTGCTCAGGAGTAGCCCATAGAGCGGTAGTTTGTAGGAAAAAAATGTTGGACATAATAAATTATTGAGGGTCGGTCTTACAACCTACCGCTCTATTGGTTACATCTAAGCAGCTATGGGATGATTTGTCTGAAAATCTTCCAAATTTTTCAACTTTGACCTTGATGAGACGCCATTTACCCCCTCTGATCCCCTTAATTTTTTGGCTCCAGCATTTTTTTATCAAACCTCACAAAATAAATAGTCCCAGCGTATAGAAATAAAAAAATCATCCACTATTCCATAGCTACTCTTTAACTTGCACCATTTTTTAAGCTAATATTTTTTAAAATGAGTTGTCTACCTAAAACAGAGGGCGGTAATCCAATTTCCAATATTTACCTTAATCCTAGTTATGGGCTTTGTTCAGACATATAAGACTACTGTAAGCCGCTGACACATCGTTAAAAAATCAAAAAATCTTATATTGAACCGCTCTAATGTACATACATTCACAAATATTTAGATGGTAGCGTGTTTCATTATTTCACTTTGAACGCCTCTTCAATCCGGTATTGAAAGTAAATATTTATTTTAATGCACGCAACAAATATTCATTAAAAATTGATCTGAGTTAAGTATGCTATTACAAATTAAATACATACATTTAAATTAAAGCAATTAAAAACGTATTGACTTAATTGGTCGACACGCATGTTGTAGTTTTATTTTTCTACATACCTACAAATACTAAGTGAGGTTGCATAAAAAAGCTAACTTAAATTAAACCTTTTCCATTTGATCTGAAGTTGTTATAAGACAAAACCTAGAAAATTTAGAAAATAAAAGATATATTGAACAGAACTACTCGAACGTGCTGTTTCGTTCTCGTCTCGCTATCTCCGATTTTCTCGGATATTTTCATTAACAACTATATATTTATTACTAGCTGGACCAGCGACTTTGGACGCGCACTTCCCGTCGCACAATCCCGCCTATATTTTACTCAGTCCCTACTGCAGACACTTGCTCTGTACCAAATTTCACAACTTGGTTAAGTACCAAGAATAGCATTATCCAATCCCATTCACATTTAGCGAGTTGATTGGTACATACAATTTACCTTTACGTACATATCAGGTTTCAAAACTGTAGCTACCATTTGTTGGCACGCCTCTATTTGAACCGCTTTAATGTATATATACATACATATTGAGGCGCTCAGTTGCAAAACCGGCCAAGTCCCTTTTTCATAATTTTGGAAAAACAACGAAAAACGTTTATATTCATCTATGTTCATTGAAAAATTAAAACGTATTTCCCACATAATAGCTTATAAAATTTCTTGCTTGTTGTAACAAGTATTTATCCTTCATAGGGATAACACTTTGCTATGGTGGAGTCGTATCTGCAAGAAAGTAGAAAAATTCCCTGGTTAGATTAAAGTTATTCTAACTTGAATCCAAAAGAAGAATGTGTTTTCCGTTCCTGTTTAAATTCACTTGTTTAAATAAAAACACACTCAACAAATTGTTGAAAGAATTATATACTATATTCAGAAAATGTGGGACTTGAATTCATTTATTCAATCGCTCCTAACGTTATCGATTTTCTGTTTGTATGTCTTAGTTTATGCGTAGAAGTATCAACACTACGTGTATGTAAAACAATTATTTTTTTAATTTTATTTATATTTTTTTCGTGGCCGCAGGATCAGATGTAAAATTAGATTTTTTCTAAATCAGGACTGTTTTCATCAATATCTTTTGAATCGCTTATTCAATGAAATTCTAGCTCAAGATATGAACTTTAAAATGAAAGAAGGTCGAAATAATGAAAAAAACACAATATCTCGAAAGCTAAACCATTCAAAAAATTTTCATTTTCATTTTCGAACTCAGCAGGAAAAGCACATAAGAAAAGTAACCTCTTATCAATGGAACATTTTGAGTGTAAGCTTATCAAATTTTGTTTGAAAAAAAGTGGATTTGGCCGGTTTTGATTCAAAGGCGTTGGACCGGTATTGAAAGCAAGTTCATGGACTTGGCCGGTTTTGAAATCAATGCATCAAAATACATATAAGAATAGTAATAATTCAGTCAAAAAAATGTTTTTTAATCTAAAAACATAGTGGAAAGATAGAGTATGGCTTAGATTTTTAAATATGAGAATAATGCAAAATTTAATTTTTTTGGACTTGGCCGGTTTTGCAACTGGGCGCCTTATATGTAGATGGCAACACGTTTATTAAATTTTAAGTGCCTGCTCGATTAGCTTTGTAAGTAAATATTCATTAAAAACATGATAATTTTTTGATTGACATTCGTTTAAAATATAACAAATTGTATGTTAGGTATAGTGAACAATTTGTTAGGAAGATTTTGACTTCGATTTTTAAGGACATTCAATATGCTTTTAAATGGGAATGTACTCGAATATGAATAAATTTTCGAAAATCGAGTGTTCCCGAAGAATTCTAGCAAATGCCATTTATTTGAACAATTCTAATATGCTTGAATATTAGGGTGGATTAAATTTTAAGTGGTCCAGAAACTCCATTTTTTTGTGAAATTTTCAATATGAAAAACTGAAGCTTGCTCGTAACAGCAGCAGGGATGAGTTGTTCAACAGTTTAGCTTAAACTTGAATAAATCATAAACTTATGGACTGATTTAAATTAATAAAACGTCATTTTATTGCTTATATGATGAAATAGAGAAAAACTTCAAAGTTCTGGAAACTGCCACCAGATGGCTCTATAAGGAGTTTGAATAGTCTTAGCTACTTCAAATAAAAACTTGCAAGCTCGAAATTCATTGTAGCCATATGGTGTGGTAGAGTTCTTTGCTTAAAATTTGAAGAATTTTTTGAAAAATAGAGTTTCCGAACTAAAACATGTTTCTCCATACAATTTTATCCGCCTTAATGGATAAATAAATGGTTTGGACAAGCAAAATACAAAAAGTGAGAAGACGTCGTGTCGTCGTGACACTTGTTACACATACAAAAATTTTAAAAGGCTCGACGGAGAAAGGAACTTAGCCTAAAGTAAATAAACATCACCCAAACATAAGTATATTGGGAAAGGTTTTGAAAAACTATAAATAAATATTAGCGGATTCTGAAAGTGGGCAGTGGGTCCTTTCATACAAGCTAATGCATAAGATCGCTATACAGATAGATTTTTAAGTAAATGTAGTCAAATTCAATTTGGTAAAGTTTGGTTGCACCACGAAGCACTGTACGACGAGTGAGCAAATGTAGACAAATAGATGAGGTACCTTCTATGCAAACAAAAATTTATAATATGCTACATTGAAACTGCTATTGAAACAGGTGCTACAAAATTTGGTGACACAAGTTAGCGTTAAGAAATAGCTGATTCGAAATTGTGGCCGCGGCACTTCTTATACAGATCTTTCGACAGAATTAAGTTTTTCTTTCATTAGTCATACCAATTAATATCACATTAAGCTTTCTAACTGTGTAAAGAAAATCCGTTATTTGGGCAAAAATCTAATAATGAAATAGCTATAAATTTCAAGCCCATGAAGTAGCCGGCTTCAACTATGGTGCATTCAGTGCACATCATCCAAGCAGCAGGTCTTTGGTGGCGGCACTAATATTTGTTACACAGTGCGAACTAAAAGACTGCAGTAACGCCGCATACATGTGTTAGTGCAACAAAACTGATAATACATTTACATTAGGGTGGTGTGTGAAACCATCCAGAATTGAAGTTAACCCTTGCCTTTCGACGACTGAAGTTCGTAAATCTGATTTTCATGCGTTGTTCTTACTGAGTGCTACTACTAGCTACGAGTATTTGGAAAAATTTAATTGACTTGTGTCAGACCACCATCATTCTCATTGATGCGCAGAAAACCCAATAATTAGGTTCTCTTTATACTGTCTGCGCTTTTGAAGCAAACATTCCATACGAAAGGGTACCACTATATGTGTTGGCTTAAGAAGACAGAGTGTCTTGGCACCGATAAAATAGAAAATCCCACATAAAAAATCCAATTACATCGCCAATATCTGGCATGCCGACTGCACTTGAAAAGTTACCACTGACCATCCAACAATTAAACCTAAATAACTCGATACCAACCCAATGGCGCAACGATTTCTTTCCTTTTTCAAAACTATTTGGGAAAAGTAAATTCCCTTTGGAAAGGATTCCATGTTTACTCATGTAAATATCGCAAAAAGTTAAACTTGCTCTATGTAGTTCATACCTATTTAACCCTAACCGTACGGACGAGGTACCTGGGTACCCACGGCAACTTTTATTGAATGTATCTCTGTATATATTTGTATATCTATACATTTGTAGAGTGCTCGGCACACATTGACTTGAAGCAAGACGAACACTGAGTATGAGTTTCGCGTCAGGTTTGACCGAGACACTTGCAGTAATGGCACACATCTTTCACAATTTTCCTCGCGTTGGTCTGCAGGCTGATGTTGTTAGTCTGCTGGTGAAGAGCACAACCAATACTCCAGTTCCGTTTCTATGGCCAGTCGTTTGGAAAAATGTTGGGTTATCCGTGGTATTCTGGACCAGGCCACAATATGTAGGCAGCTGAATTGATTCGAGAGCTCCTCCAGAAAAATTGTGCAAAAATTTTGCAACATTTTCCTTATCGTGGAGTTCTAGATAAATGATGTAGGAAACCAGGGCAGCAACATCCAACATGTTATAGAAAAAAGCGAGAGGCCATTTATCTATTTGTCTTTTTTTCTGGTTGTGCAGTTACGTAGCATCCTATCCATAATGTTCACGCCTCCATAGGTGCTATTATAGTGGTTATTGATATTTTTCGTGCCATATATTTGTTAAAACATGGCAGTAAATGATGCTGAGCATGTACACGGATTACTTCTTCTTGCCGATAAACTCAGCAAATACAACCGACGTCATCGGTAGGGGTAGGATGCGGCTTCAATTCCTATAGAATGGAGAGCTTATTCTGGCACAAGGTCGCCACCAGCGTTAGACCTATCCACAGAAGAGAGCTCTTCAATCAAAAAACGTGGAGTAATTGTCCATTGTAACGTTCCTGTTTGAATTCTCATACATTTTGACTAAATCAATGACAAAGCTCTCGCTTAAGTTCATTTAACGTTGAGCATTAGGCAGCTTTCTTTGATAGATATAACAGCCGGTGGCCGCCTTATAGAGCCAAAACTGTCGAAATAAGTATTAAGGAGCACTCTAGCAAAAATGAAAGCTGTAACAAAAATCTCATTTCACATAATCAGAACGATTCTCGATGAGCGCTTGAGTAAAAGCGAGAGCTGTAACGAAAATTCCATTTCGTATCATCGCTCCGAGTGACGAATTTGATACAATACACTTACACAAATAAAAAATATGCTCTAACGCTTATTAGCAGAGCTCGTTTATGAAAATGAGCCAACAAAACGAAAAAATTTTACTTTCACCAGCACTCATGCCATACAATATGTATGAAAACACACGTGGGTACCCAGGTACCTCGTCCGTCCGAATGTGTATAGAAAGTTCGTCAGTACGGTTAGGGTTAATAGTAACAGGCGACAAATTAATACATTAATTGCGGTACCTCTCTTTCTTTCCTAACTTTAAAAAATAAAGAAAAAATTGTCAAAGTAATGTCATAATGTGAATTGGATCTGTTTTTTTTTACGGAAAGTTTATTTAAAGAGTAAAATTGATGACATTAAGTTGAAAACATTATATTGGTCAAATGACCACAGATGAGTTGATGCACTTTTGTGCTCGTATTACGGTATTTTGAATTGTTGCTCGCAAAATATCTGGCTACAAATTAGTGATTTCATCTTCAATGTTGGCTTTTAAGGCTTACAAGGTTTGGTTTGTTGTGCTAAGAAGAAGTCTGGCGTCGTCGGATCTGGCCGGCCAGTTCCAATCGCCAAAACCGGATTTATTTATTCACATAACCACTTAAGTGGAAATGGGCTTCGTCGTTCGTTATGACTTTAGATACAAAATCATCCTCTTCTAGCACTTAGTTTAACAGAGCATGGGAGTAGGTCGGTAGGCATGGTGAACAATTTGCACTTTGTATGGGAATATCTTTAGGTCTTTCACCAAAACTCAAAGCAACGAACATCTTCTGATGCCAAATTATGTGTATCGTCCTCTTGTTGATGTTTGTGGTCTCTCTCGGACGTTCTCAGCCACAGCAGCAATATTCTCAGTCGAACGGGCAACAAACCAGAAATTGGTCAAATATGCAGTAACAATAACTCCGCATTATTCAACTGTGTATCGTTCCTTTGCTTGTTGTCAACTTATTGCCTACCTGTCTGCTGAATACAGTGTAAAATTACTGGCCTTGAAGGGAGTTCTATCCCCATAACCTCCCGGTTTCGGTTTGTTTAAAGATTTTTAAGATAAAGGATCAATGTGATTTCTTTTGCTGTTCTTTAAGCTTATTAACATATATATATTTCGATATTGTTTCAGAATAAATTGTTTAATTTAACTTCTAAAGAATTTTTTATATGCAATCCGAAAAAGAAAATATTTGGTGTGAATACATTTTGCAAACACTTAAAGAATATTAATTTATGTTGTTTTGCCCAGTTTATGTAAATTGTTATTTATCTTCTACAAGTGTCAGCAGCAAGGTAAGAAATGAGAATGCTTTTGAGAAAACCTGAAATATAAGAAGTCTTATTAAATATTTAAAATCATCTGTCATAAAAGCTTAACAAACCCAAACGAAAATCAACCAATTTGCGGTAAAGAAAACACCAGTCAGACTACAACATTTATGTGCGCGCATTATCGATAACATCAATAGTTTTTTGGCACGTATTGGAACGACATGCCAGGGAAATAGTTCATAGATATAAGTGCATACATGTTGGCTCTGTAAAATTCAAAAATATTAAAAAAAAACACAACTAATGGACGCATGTTAATTGACATTGGATAAGTTAGGTCTAAAGTTAAAAACCTACTCTGTGCAGACGTATGCTAGATCCATCCAAACGTAGTAAGTAGCTAACTCAAGACACGACTTATCAAGCCTCAACAAAAATTACCTCGTCTTGAATTCTTTGTCCTCCATAACTATAAATCATCAATTGAAATGATACACCACCCAAAAATATGACCCAAAATGGTATGCTTTCTAAGGGTACGCCTCTGCTAATGCGAAAGATCACAAAACAAAGCTGTAAACCATTAAGAACAAATTCAACAAAAAGGATGGGCCGAAAAATTACATCAAAATCATCGGACAGAGCAATAACTTTTTGATGTTGCTGAATGAAGCGACAAATACCAGCCTCACTTTTAGTTGCCAGTGGCTCTTCGGCTGCATATCTGAGTTGCAACTTTAATGTACGAAATTGTGCTGAAATATTATGTACCAACCAAGAGTAGAGTGTATCCATGGCAATTGTGCTATATGCGAGGTAATAGATAGTACAAAAGTACCAAATAGCGGTAAGCGAATAGTTAACAGGCTGATGTTGATCAAAAGGAGTGCTAAGGATACAAATATCTATTTTGCTGTTTTAAAATTTAGAAAAAGATAATGTTGACGTACCTTGGTTCCATGGGTATAAAGAGATGTATTTGACCAGTTTGCATAAAAATCACTAAAGTTCTTATTTGTGGTATAACAGATATCAGATAAATCTGAATAGAAAGCGCGGTGAAGTAAATTGAAGAGAAGATTTTATCTATATTATTTTCTGCTTCTATGATTGGTAATTCCTCTATAGTAGCTATTTTGTATGTAAAAAGAAATTATATATTCTAGTGAAAATTAAAAAAATAAGAAAATGCTTACCCTTTTCTGTTATCAACCATATGCGGTGTATCAATTCCTTTATAGCTCTACGTTTATATATAAAAACAAAAATCTTCCAGGCGCACGTAAATCCTTGGAAAAGTGGTATTACAGCATCAGCAAACTTTTCCACATCATCATTTATAAAAAGCGAACACCCATGTGTCCAAGAACACAGCATGGCTACCATACTGAGGCAGAGTAAGACTGTCAAAAATGGTCGTTCAAATGTGCGCTCAACTGAAGTGATATCAATACTCAGTGCACCGAATGCTAACTTTTGCACGTAAAAATAACGTTTGATACCGAAGTGTGATGTCCACATTTTGATGTTGCTGACTGAAAGTTTTGCTTAGAGAAATTTCAGTTCGTACCAATTCTTTTGTGTAAATTGAATGAAATATCAGCTTGATGGGTGATGGCATGGATATTAACAATTAATATGCGCATGCCATGCATTTTTGTATTAAAAGTGAAATAACTCAAAATTTTAAAGTTTAACCAGAGACGATAAGCTAAGGAGACTTTGCAGTCTCATTTAAAAATATTAATTTTATGAAAGTATTGGACACCACTCGAAATTTGACTCAGAAAATATATGTGATGGATTCGAAATCTTATTTCACAATATAAGCAATTGGGTGTTTTTTTACAGTTTCAATATTACAAATTGCATTAAAATACAAAATCATTGTCCAAATCCATTTGGTCTGTTGATCATTTTATGCCATTTATAACTTATTTATGCTTTTGCTGTACTGAATGCCGCGACTTACTAATATCCTTGTCCCAAAAAGTTTCCCATCAGCGTAAATACGGTATAATCCTGAAAGCGGACATTGTCTTGATCAGTTCTGCAGACTAAGCGTAACGAAGAACCGCAATCGTATCTTGAATACATCTCAGGTAATTGATCTCATCAAGGCTCAATAATAAGGTTTCAAGTGAAGTACACAATTGGAAAATTTCTGATCCTTTTGAGTCCATCTCAGATGTGGTTTCTCATAGAAAATCACGATGTCCTCAGCAGACCTCTAGATTCAGGAAATCGTGGCATTCATGGAGTTCAGCAAATATCTGATGACTTGAACGGTAAAAAAAAAAATTTTTTTTTTAGGCTTCAGCGTTACACGTTTAGACAAAGCTGGATTATCGCCACCTGTTTGAAGTTTTCAACTTGATAAATCAAGATTGATTTTAAAAATTGTGCAAGTTAAAGGGGTTATCGATTTTTTCAACCAAATAGGATTGGTTTTTGGGCGAGGATTTCGAATCCGTGATTAGTTTTTCTTGATCAACATCATGGAATATTCTAACTTCTTTTAATGAGCTTAAATTTGTTTGCTTAAGATATTTTCAAGTTTGCCTTGGAAAAATTAGTTTTAGTCCAAGTAAAAACTTTCGGTTTTATTTTGTTTGATTATACTCTACCTGATAATCTTATAGGTCTAAAAAGACACAATATTTCTTCTATAAAAAGTGACGTTTAATATGATATATAACACTTGGCGATAGCATTTTTAATAACAAAGATGTCGAGCAAACAAAAAAAGTCCGAGAACTCATTTTGTCCACATATCTGCAGAATCCAGAGTTAAAATATTCAGCTATAGCAAAAATAGTTGATACATCAGATACAACTGTTTTGACGATTATTTCTAATTACGAGTAGGATCTACCTGTTTCACAAAAAAAAGGTTCTGGCAGAAAACCAAAATTTTCTAACTCAAGGGTAGTGGCGAAGGTGAAAGTGAAGGGTCTTTTTAAGCGAAGTCGCAGCACCTCAGTGCAAGTTGTGGCGGCTAGAGCAGGTATATCAAAATCTACTTTTCTGATGATGCTGTGTTATGAACGACGGAAGTAGCAGATCTTAAGCCGCTACCTGGGCACAAATATTATACGTCACCAAAGAAATGGCATATGACTGGTAAGTTCATGGAGAAAATAGCAAATCCACCCAACTACCCAAAGCTTCGCCCAATTGAGAGATATTGGGCTCTAATGAAAAAAGATCTTCGAAAGAGTGGTAAGACTACAAAAAACTTACAAGACTTTAGACTTACATAAGTGGAAAAGATCGTTCCGTACGGTCGATGATACACCGTAAAAAATTTAGTAAATTGCCTTAAGAAAAAAGTAAGAAATTTTTACAAAAAAAAAATTGTTCATTAGTTTTAGTTATTTATATTCTGAATATTAGTTTTTATTAATAAAAAAAGGAAAAAGATCAAAAAGTTTATTGGGCAGTTTTTTATAACTGAAAAACAAACCGAATTTTTTTTTCTGGGACAGTCCTTATATATGTGAACGTAGCAGCTATAATTGTTTGTTTTGTATTCGTAATTGATACCATCCTAGCAGGAGTTCTGATAAATTGATTTGCTTCTATGTAAAGGACACAATATTCCTTTCTTTCACCTGCGAGTGAAAAAAACAAGGCGTTTCATTAAGCGCCAATTTAAATTTTACTCGTAACTTAAATGAATGAAGTAATTAATTTTAATACATATGTAGGCAGTTAAATACATGTGAGTGAAAGTGCACTGTTTATTGAATTCTGAATGTCTGTTCAATTAGTTTTTGTAGGTAAATACTCATTAAAAAACATGGGAACTTCGTAGCTGACATTTATTAAAAATTAAACAATTTAAAAATTTATATGCACAATTTTGTTTAATTAAACTTTGATTTTTAAATATGTTTTACAAACGTAAAATTAATCGAGGTCGTGTAGGTGGTCCGAATTAATGGATTTTATTTCAGTTATTATATCTTACACACAGGAGAGCGTAACATAGCAATATGTAACCGAATTTCATACAAGTATTGGGAATGATTCAGATATGGTTCAAATTAATGGTGATCGGATTTAACATAGAAGAAGTGGCACCTTCCTTAAAATCGCTTTATTGAAAAGTTTTCAGGTAAATGTTGTCAAATTCATTTTGGAAAAGTTTCGCTTAGCTACCAAGTATTGGACGAAGACTGAGCAAATGCAAGCAAATGGATTGTGGCACCAAACAGAAAACTTAATATAGCATATTGAACAAGCTATTTATGCAAGTGTAACGACATTCATTTAGCCTACATTTGGTACAAAAAATAGCGTTAAGAAAACTGAGTGGCTTTAAAATTGTGGCTGTGTCAATTTTTTGTACCATTAAAATTTGTAAGTTTTAACCTTGTAGAGTGATTTTTAAAAAGTTTTGACTGACAGGGATTAAGACATAATTTTATGAAAAGTGATTTTCCTAAATTTTCCAGATAATATTAATGTCTATCATGTAACGTTTTTCTTCTGAAAAACTCTTAAGGTTTCATTCAAAAATCTTAGAAAGTCAAACTTTTTTCTTGCCACTAAGTGGCAAATTGATTAAATTTAAAGAAAAAAATATACTTCTTTCGTTTATAAAATATTATGATGCGCTGGATGTAAATCTGGTTCTAGATGCGATCTATTATGTTTAATTTTGGATATACTTATATGTGAGTAAGGTAAAGTGATTAAAAATTTCAAAATTTAATTTCATGTGAAGCCACCTTTGAAATGCCACCCATTCGGGCTCAAACTTTCACATTCCTACTTATTGGGTGGAAGTTACCACACTAAATTTTAGCGAGATCAGTTTAACACTTGACAAGCTGCAGGGGTAGAATTTTGACATTTTTTTTTTAAATACCCTGTTTCGGATTCATATAATTTAGAAACCAATACCGAGAATTAAAATCTGATTTTTAATTTAATTTTTTATTTAATTCCATGAGTTTAATTAAACTCTGGGATAACCACCAATATCATAATTCTGCTGACAGAATTAAATTTTTGCAAAAACTTTTTGGCTATACCATTGGACCTCATTCTCTCTTCTGTATCCTTTTCTTAACCTATCAAAAAAAGTTGCCACTAGATGTCTTTGCTAAATAACACATACAAAGTCTTGCCAAGGATAAGCAAATCAAAATCCACTATTAACAAACACATTTAGCAAAAGGAAAAAACATTGTCCTCTCTGCTTATAAACATTCCAAAGGAATTACGAACTTGGCTCGCAATATTGACGAGTAGGCTTCCGTGTATTCAGTTTAGGTATTATCATGGGGTAAACAAGCAAGTGTCAAACGACCCTTCATGTATAATTATTTCGTGGAACACTACATATACCATCGACGGTATAGAGAGCTAGTTATATATATATATATATAGTTCTATCTGAGGCCGAAAATCTATTTTCTTTGAAATTGAGCTGAAAATATAATTTCGTGCTTGTAAAATATTTAAAACGAATATATAAATTTATTTTCAACGTAAATTGGAGTATTTTCACCTGTAAGTTTTATCGAAAAATTTTAAACAAATTCCTTCTCCAATGTGTTTGGTAGCTCTTTAAAATGTAAGATTCCTTCACTGATGGCTCCAAAGACTACAATTTTACTTCATTTGCTGTCGTTTCCGACGGCGGAGATCTGATAAAAAAGGGACTTTTATTCCCCCACTGCTCTATTTTTACAGCTGAACTTTTCGCTATCGACGCAGCCACTACGTTTACTTCATCTAAAAAAGGAAAATTCATAATCTGTTCCGACAGTAAGTCGTCAGTTACCGCATTACAAAATTTAAATAACAACGAACCGCTTGTTGCTAAAATCAGAAATAAGTTATCTCAGAATTGTAATAAAACTAAAATAATGTGGATTCCTGGGCACTGTGGTATCTCCGGAAATGAAAATGCTGATACAGAGGCAAAAGAAACTTGCAAATCTCCAACTTTTCTCTTCGAAGTCAATGAAAGGTCGGATATACTTCGCTTTGCTAAAAACTACCTTGAAGAACTTAGATTACAAGAATGGAAAAGATACCAACATCCATACACCAACATTAACCCTGATCTTGAAACACCTGCGCTTCCAGCGAATTTTCCAACTCATGAATTGAAAGTATTTACACGGCTTCGGTTGGGTCATACTAAGATCACCCACGAACACCTACTTCTTGGCCACCCTGCCACCGATTACACATTTTGTGGATTTCACACACTCTCCGTAACGCACATTCTGAACGATTGTCCAAAATTTTTGAATGCCAGGCGTAACATTTTTGCTAATCAAAATCCTTCAGACCTACTGATAAACATATCTGCTGAAAAAATATCAATGTTTGTTAAGTTCATTCTCCAATGTAATTTGCTATATAAAATTTAAGTTAGTATAATATATCATTTTAATTTTTTTTTTTCTTCATTTATCCTATATATACTAAAATCTTTTAATTATTTTAGTATAAACATTCTTTAAATTATTTAACTGACCGATAGCCTATGTTGCTCGAGTTAGGTATCATAGTAATATTGTTATTTATAATTATATTTCTAATAAATAAATAAATAAATAAAAAAATATCTGATCAAAAAGTGTCGCACAGATATGATTTCTGATATGCAGTCATCTGGTGTTGCAGATATATATTTTCCGTCAGAGGGTAAATCGAGTCAGCTCACTAAGTCGCGGAGAATGTTAGAAAAAGAATCAACAAGGCAAGAAACGTTCTTGCATTAGGATATCAAAATATCAACAGCACGAAGTTATCCATATTTATTTAAATCAAATGCTAGGTTTAACGCATTTGAATTATGGTTCCTCAGCAACACACCGACGCAACTAATACGAACTTTTATAAACTCCTGATTGAGATGAATATTGAGGACAATATTGTTTCTAAACTCCCACACTTGGAGGGTGTGAGACCTCTTCAAGTCTGCGTCTTCTGGTAAGTAAAAAATTTTTTTTGTCATACTTCCAAAAAGAGTAACTGGAACCAGTGATTTGAGCATAATTTTCAAATTTTCTTACTAATTTATTAAATAGCTTTTTACTTGATTTTATAATTCAAGCTAACAGCACTTTAATGAATGACACTGAGTATCGTTTGGATGAGAAGACATAAAATCATAAAACGACTGAAATCCACAATTAACTGTCAGCTTAGACCCATTCACCTTAGAGAGTAATGTAATAATTTTGGTATGTACTAGATATGCTGTAATAACTAAAGCTATTTTATAATCAACGATGATTTTAATTATTTGTGGAGCTATTATGATAATTGTCGCTTATTTAAGTGTAAAATACATATGTACTTTCCTGCCAAAAAATTATGCTGGTAATTTAAGAAGGGGGTAGGGTTTGAGCGCTAAATTTTAAGCATAAGTTTATGAATTTTTTTTAAGTGATATGGTAATAATAATTTTATTTATTTAAAAACCATATAAAAGTAAACTATTTAAATAGCATTCTGTGAAAATTTCAGGAAAAAATATTGCAAAATGAGCCATTGATAGCACATTTCCGCAGACGCCTCAAAAAAAAAAAGTGGTTTTCGGTGGACATTATAACTCATCACTGGATTATTTGAAATCAAGAAATTTTAAGAATTTGGTTAGTGTATGAGTTGTTGGAGGTAGTGACCTTGAGTTTTTTTTTATTTGACGATTTTTAAGATTTTGGCATAACTTTGTAGCCAAGAAAACGAATTTAAAAAAAAAAAATAATGCAAAAATCACTATATTTGTTATTGTAAAACTAATTATAATGCAAGTCTTGATGTCAATACCTGATATTTTATGTATTAAAAGAGTATGCCAAATTTCAAGAGAATCGGTCAAGTAGTTTTTGAGTTAAAGTGTACACCGCAGCTAAATGTTTTAACACTGCTTTTTTATATATACTTACATATAATTGTCGCTTCCGGGGCCAGAAATTTTTTCCGTCAGTTTTGGTCCAATCGACCTAAAATTTCAACCCTACCCCCCCCCCCCCCCCATTAAAAATAAAACTTATGTGCCGTAAGTCCTAGGTGTGCTCTATTCAAATTGCCCCGAAATGTCTTAAAAATTATGAGATTATCAATATGGACTTTCATTTGCTTCGTTACAAGACATCATTTCAGCATTTTAATTTTGCGGATGCTTTCTTTTAAATAAACAACTTAACTCCCACTGACTGAATTGTAATCTCTGATAAGGAAAAGCAAACAAATTCTTAAGTTTAATTTGTAGTATCACAAGACCTAGTCCTTTTTTGGCTCACTTTCGTTAAAAAAAAAAAAAACAATTTTTTTTATTCTTGTCAATGTCACTTTTTTTGCCTTACAGTTTCCTTAACTCCTGTGAGCAGCGCTATCTTTAAGGAAAAGTAAAGGTTTTTCAGGATTTCCTTACAAATCAAACACAGACAATTAAAAGGCTCACCTAACAGTAATTAAAAGCACAGTTCATTGGCAATAAAAGGGAGTAAGAACACGATAACAGTAAACAGTAGGCTTGTTGGTAAACAGTCGCAACATGACTTTGAGCATATCTTGTAATGGATAGTGCACAAAATGAGCTTTATGTAAGTTTATCAGTATGCTTCTTAATATCATTCTACCTTTTTCTTTTAGTCTATTGGACTTTTTGCGTTTTTTGTTTCAAGGTCAAATATCTGAAGTTTATTAGGTTACACATTAAATGACGAAAGTTTTTAAATACTCCCAAAGATGCTATTAGGCTAATCTCTTAAATTTCATGTTTTGTCTAACCGTTTTGCAAATTCATTGATTGATTGTTGTGAATTTTGCTTAGTTAATGATCTGTTAATGGGCTGCTAATTAGCAGTTTTCGTTTTTGGTTTTTTCTTTGTCATTGTTGCTGTCAGTGATACTCGTAATTTGACTTTGTTTAACCCTATATCTGTGACAGCTGCTATTTGGTTGTCAGCAGTTGATGTTTTGAGTGTACAAAGTCTTAATGGGAGTTTCATATTAATTCTGGTGCATTTTTCGTGATTTGTATTTCTTTAAGAATCTTGGAAAAAACGTAAAGTAGTGTTGCAATACTGTGGCACATTTTTGATAATTTAAAAATGATTGCTATATAAATGAGAAATGTGTGAATTTTGAACTTTCTAAAGCAGAAAGCTTTATAGTCCCATGATAATAAAATCGTTCATTACGATAAGAGTACAACCTTAATGCAAATAATGTAATAAGCAATCCCTTCAATAAAATTTTGAACTAAACTTAAATACTATGTTGTACAAGAAATACATGTTTTTATTTATCCTTTGAAATTTTTTGAATTAGTTTTAGTATTTTTGGATTTAAAAATAATAATTTAATGCACTACGTATAAAACGAATGATATACAAAAGAAGTTAAATATATTCCAAGGATAATTGTTGTAAACTACTTGTTATGTATTTATATAAAGATTTGCAATCCACTCCTGCATAGTTTGGCAAAAATCTGTAAAATTATGCTTTGCTATATTGAAAGCATTCACCATATGACAAATTTTACACTTAAAGTGACTACTATTCGCAGGCCCAGATTAAGAAATTTGCCACCCCTAGGCAGTTGCAAAAATTGCCGCCCCCCCCCTCCTCAAAACTTCTTCATTTATTACAAAAAATAGTTTTTTTTTTAATTTTTTCAATAATGATGTTTTTGATATCTCATTTATGGACATAACCTTTGCCTGTTCACAGAGAACTAGATATTCTGCACTTGAATAGCGCAGGACAGTGGCAAAGTAAATGTATCATTAGATATCAAACCCATCTGGGAAGTATCGAGTAGTAGTTTACGATAATTCTTTCTAAGACATTTTTAGAATTTTTGTAAGCTATGTACTTATCTTGCCACAGCTGTTTACCCATCTATTTTTCGTTAAGGAGAGTAGATACTTTCTCAAACCATTCCCAGTATTTGCGCAAAAATTTGATTGAATAACATAAATTGGAGCTTAAAACATTTATTTTCTACGGGATGCGCCACTCTTTAGCCTGAGTTTTTGCACTTTTTCTTTGCTGATTGCCGAACTCATTTGTAAACCTCGGGTGAAGTTCAGCAGCATTACCTTAAATAACTTTCTCAGTATAGTGATTTCAACTCTGTTTAAATAGAACGGGCCACGCCCTTTCGTTTCAGTTTACCTACTATTACTTAGGTAATGCTTGCATCAAACCTTTTTTCTGAAAATCCTTATTTGCAGGGTATGTGCCACGCCCTTTTAAAATATCAATATAAATATCAGTTTACCACTGTAATTACAAATCACATATATTTTCTAACTCTAACAATTTTTTTTAATTTAATCCTCTGAGATAAATAAGTACCTGATTTGTATTTACGGCAAGATTATTCAGACAGACAATTCGGTGGACCGACAGACATACAAATAGATATATTAATAGGCACTGTGCGTCAGGTATTAAATATTTTTTCCTTAACCCTCTAAGCCCTAAGCCACTCTTCGAAAAACTCGTTTTTTATCAATAATTCCTTAATTTTTTATTTAATCTGATGACGGGACTTTGAGAAACATACCTAGATATGTTTCTGAAGGCACTGTCATCAGTTTAAGTAAAAATAAAAGCGTTATTGACAAAAAATCGGGTTTTTCCATGACTAACTCGAGTTGCTCTGGTCGGTTAGACGTTTAAGTTTGGTTATATTTCATTGTTACTATTACCTAATTATTTGTTTATAGATATTAATACTAGTGGCGAAGGAACACCATTGCGATCAAAAGTAACACCACCAGTTTTCTCTTGAACAAAAAATAAAATTAAAAAAATAACGATAAAATTCTCAAACTGCTTGCCACAACTTTTAAGTTTTATATCTTCGAAATGTTACTTAATAAATGAGAAATTCCTATCATGAGCTCGAGGATTCCATTTTTGGTTCCTTAAACGTTAACAAAACATTTTTTTGATGAACTCACCAAGAGCAGCAACAGCATACCAACTAAATCTGTTGGAGTCAGCGGCAAGAGCAAGCTATTCTGAGCGTAGCAGCAATAACGCGTTCCTTAAACTTTCATTTGTTGTGCTGTTCATTGTGGTTACAATGCTGATACTTTGCCCACACTCATGGACACCAACGCTTACATAACTATTTCCAATTAATTTTTCACCCTCGAGGTTTAGGGTTATGAAAGGAAGTCATTGACAGAAGCTACTTAGTCTAATGCCACCAACATAAGATGAGTTAGTTGTGGTAACCGCAATGTGACCTCACTTTAAATTAATTTCAGTGAGATTTTTTTGCTTTATCTGAGGGAAAATTATATTTTAAAGAAAAGCGTTAAAATCAAAAAATCAAAGTAGGTATTCAATATATTAAGGCTTAAAAAATCATTAAAATCGTTCTTACTTATATTACTCAATATCCTCAAAAAACTTTAAAGTTCTCTACAGCAATTTAAATTACGCATTTTTTGGTTTTATTCACCCAACAAAATGCAGCTCAAAAACTTTACCATTGTACGTAGCAACGCGCATAATTTAAGATAACAACTTGGCGAACTCCAGCAGTTAAGTGCAACATTATCTGGACAAATAATAACAACACCGACATCAGCAACATTTTAAAGTGCACTTCAGGTCAAGAAAAGTTCGAAAGCATTTTGTTTGTTGCTGTGCAGAAATTGCATTAATGTTGCGTTTAAAAGTGATATGCAATTTTTTCATCAAAAAGAATTTAAAAAAAAAAATCGTTAAATTTTTCCTATTTAAATCCTTAGTATTTAAATTGTATTCAACAAAATTCAGTAAAGAATTTTTGTCGTCTGGATTATCCACACTGAGCGAAAATTAAAACAACTTATTTTGTTCAGTAGGGTGGAGCGAATTTTTTTTTCGATTTTGTTTTGAAAAAAAAAAAATATTACGTAGTGTTTATTTGTATGGGATAAAGTCAATAAAAGAGCTCAGACGTATCCAAATTGTGATTTTTATTATAATATTAGCAGAGGAGTATGAAACAAACCATATAAATTCTATAATAGTAGTATCGGAAATATCCCCCTCTAACATTACAAATTTTCCGGTTTTTTATGCAAATTTGTACTCCTTTTTAGTATTAAAATTTTTCATTATTTTTCGTGATTCCAGCCTTGTTTTGATGAAACCATCTCTTCTTTCTGAACCACATACCGCAGCAGCAGCTTCACTAACAATTTTTACGCACCTTTCAGTTGCCTGAGTATGACACGGAAAATATCCTGTGATTGGTTGCATCTGGATTTTCAATGCATTCAGAAATAATTTCTGTCGATATATGTTTTAATAGAGGTGGCTCAAATAAAGAAACGGAGTCCCGGTCGATCAATTTAGTATAAAATTTAGCCGGAAAGCTAAATTTTGGGCAAAACAAATTGTCGAATGAGACCGAATGATGCGGATTCTTTTTCTATTAATTCCAGTATCTTTTTCAAGGCTGAAATCTTAACAGATCTTGACTTGTCTGCAAGCATCGATATCAAAATATTTTCAGGATGACCAAAATAACCATTTCTCTGAGTAACAGGGTCAATTATATTTTTAATGAATCAGTCATATAACGAGAAAGGGAAATCGTTTGGTGCAAATGTTTGGCACCATAAATGCAAAGTGGTTGAGTTTTGATAGTAAACCACATAGGAGAATATACTTTTAAGATGAAGTTTGTAAGAATCTGTAGATTTTCATGGGGTTTTGCTGAGCTAACATACAATCTTAAGACTCTATTGGCAATAGAGCCATCTGGAATGGATCATTTTACTGGGATTTCTTTTCAGCAAACTTTGCGAACAAGTACTCGTATTAATAGCTTGGCACATTTTGTACTGGTATAAATGATCAGTAAGTACTTAAGTCTTTGATGTATGTAATAGACGGTAAAATGCATTCTATGGGCCCAAACGCTATTACTGAAAGCGATTCACATTCTTTTAACGGCTTGCCCAAGGGTCAATCAAAACTCCTAGGCCCGGTAGTAGAACCATCTAATATTTCGAATAAGTGACAAAGAGGCAGTTCATTGGCATGTAGTTGACAGACACATCATTGTAATGGTTTTTCAACTAACTTTTCCAAATTTCGTATAACTCCGCCATTACTTCCTGTATTCACAATAGTTACGTCGCATCCGATAACGCAAAGTTTTTGCAAGTCAATTTTTTTATCTAAAAATCGCTTGATTTCTTGACTCACTGCTAAGCCTTTGCTACTTGTAACCGACAGATGACCCAAGTACTCAGAGCCTGGTTCTTTGAGTAAGCTTATATGCTCTTCTAGAATCACTTGCCTCCTTGAATCTTTCAATGTCAACGTCTCGTCCTTACGTCTATCAAAATACAGCCCTATTATTTCATCTTCGTCGGTAACACCTGTTTTTATTTCAGTTTTTTGTTTATCACGAGCTCGTCGAATTTTCCTCCTATCTACTACACTTGATTCATTTTCCAGCTCGGTCTGATATACCAAACCGGTCTAATACTTTTGAAACAGTAGAGAGCTTGGGACATAGTTGTTGTGAGTCAACATTTTTTACAGTTGTTAATTGCGGTTGCATATTTTCATTGCATGAAGAATGATTTGACTGATCGTTTTCTTTGAGAAGTTGTGGCTTCCTGAAGCTCATTTTGGGACCGTTTTTCATAAAATTCTTCTCTTTTCCTCTTCCTATTCAGGTTTTCCATGTGTTTATTGCTTGTTTTAAAGTCGACGCCTCTAATATACATTTTTCTGTAACTTCTCTGATCCTTTAAGAAATCCCGTTCCATAAGAGGGACTTTTACTTCTTTTTCCCAAGAACAAGAGGCATAACATTTACATTTGCATGCTGCAATATCAAATAATGATGTGGCTTCTGTTTTGAACTGTGACAACTGCTGTTTGTAGCTTGCAGTATCTTTTCTAGAAGCATATGATTTAAACATTCCTCTGTATTTATTGTGATAGTTTTTAATTTTTTACACTACAGAACGAACACAAATTGTTGGAATTAAAGCTAACTCCCATTGTTTCATCACTTTTTCGGCCACTTCTAAGCTTGGATCACTAACTAGATTTGCAAATTGGTTCACTTTTCTTCTACTTATCCAAAGGTAACACATCATTACGTGTTCATAAGTCGGTAATACATTTGGTGGCAAATCTCTTCTATTACCAAATATTGGACATTTAAAATCACTACGCAACAATGCCATGTCTATCACAATTATAACAAATAACCGATATTGATTTAATACCCTTTAAATATTCTCCCGATTTCAAACCAGTGCTTGCTTAATCAACGCGGTGCTCAGATATTCCGCTTTTTATTAGTTATTATTTTTTATTCAAAATTATTGATTTAAAATTAAAGTTTTTCAAAATTTCAAAAAAAATTTATTTTAAGGTTATTTTAGGGCAAGTGTTTTATCTACTATTCAATGACACAGTTTTATCGTATTCTTTGGTTCCTTCTATCGCTGTCTGGCTTCTGCTTTCTATTTTCTGTGCAACTGGTAATGTTTGATTGACTTGCGGCATTACTAAAACTCAAACTTTTCAAAAAATATTTATATACCTATAAAAGGTGATTGACGGAGCACCTTTTCCGTACTGGCCCATTTAGAATTTGTAAAAACAAAAAATCTCCATAAAGCGGCGCTCCACCCTATTGTTCAGGCAGCGATTTCGTGATTTTTAAAAATTAAATCGGAAAGTCTTAAATTAATTGGAGAGGTTGTTGAATAAAAATTAAATTATATTATAATTAATTACACAGGTCAACACTAGTTTTGGTGCCGAGAAGCTGTACTTTTTTTTTAACTAAGGACCTTATACTGATTACATTATTATCAAAAATGTTGATATCCTACGTGTAGTTTTCTAGATTTTGCCTTGTAAGGACACACTTAAGACTTCGTTTAGAGCTGTCTATAACGAGACGCCATTCATTTAGATGGTATTTTGAAAGGCCTATTTCGAGAATAAGACCTTGCACATCCGAACAACAAACAATATCATTTTCCGATTGAAAAAAAGGTAGCAAGTCTTGCTCTCTTGTTTGATAGAACGTCACTTCTGTACCTGACGACAACAAGGTTTTTTCTTTTAATCTAGAAGCCAAAACCTCTACAGATTATTTAGGGAGTTCAAGATCCCTTATCAAATCATTTAATTCTTCTTGGGATAAAGATTTTGGCTCTGTAGATGGTATTCCTTCGAAATCGCTATCGCTACTCACTTCATAAATGACTTCTTCAAATGATGATTCACAAATGGAACAAAATGCTGGAATAGGTACTTCCTCTGAATTTGGTAAGGGTCTTCTAGCAGAGTCTAAGTCTGGATAAATCATTTTTTTTAACGTTTACACCATACAAATTAATACAGCAGAAGTAACAGTCAACATAGTGATTTTTTTGTTCTTTCCATTGCATAGGTATTCGGAACCTCACATGGTTTCTTTTACCACTAATACACTGTCTTAAGTATTCATAGCATATTTTACAAACAATTTGGGGTATCCACGGCTTGTATTCATCCACAATTTTTGACTTAAAGTAAGCAAAATACATAAGCACTTTTTACAAAATCTGTTAAAGGTTATCTGAACTTTTTCACTGTGCATTCACCACAGCGGTAACAAAACACATTTGGATCAATGAGACAACTTCTTCGCAATGAAGACATGATATAAAAATCAATTTATTTTTAGAAATTTATCGATAAAATACCAAATCATGCACACGGAAGTACTTATTACAGCGAATATTCAAAAGTGACCGTTTATCAAAAATGGCACGTAGGAAAAAAAAAATTAAAAATATTTTTAATGGCACCAAATTTTTTTTTTTCGAATTGTTGACCTGTGTTATCTATTCCGATAAACAACAAAGAATAAAGTCAAGTTTGTTTGAAACCATGTGCCATGGATCATCTGTGGATGAACTACGCACTTCACAGTGCTGTGCAAATATAATCAACTTTTCCGGTTCTGCCATTTTTTTAGGGTACATATTAGAAATTCAAAAATTTCAAAGCAGGGGGCTGTTTGTAGTAGAAGTTGGAGTAACTTAAACGAAATCATTTTTCAGTAGCCTAGAGAACTTAACTTTTAATGTCAACAATTTGTATGTCATTTTGAAGGTTCTTTCTGGTACTCTGAAACTAAGGTCGTATGTTAAGCACGAGAAGCCCTATTGGTCAACACAGCTCAAAAATTAATTCCATCAACCTTAGTTATAATTTAATCATCTATGGTATATAGGGTGGACCATTCATAATTTAGTATTTGATTTTGCTATAAATAAAAAACGAAACATTTTTTCAAAGTGTTTTTTTTTTAATTCGAAAATGCAATCCTTACGGTTAATTATAAAACGCTATTTAATACAAAGAACCCAATTTTACAGTACATTTTCGACTGTAAAGATCTGTATTTAACCGATTGCTTCACCTTTTCATCCTTAACCTTCACACGGGCACTATTAACATACATATGTTAATATCGTAATATCGCTGCTTGAATAAAATTCACTTATTCGTGATCCGATTTTCATAAAACTTTGACTCAGCGACTACGTTTTCGACCTTTTTCGAAAAACTGAAAAACCGTTGTAAATTTGCGTTATTTTTTGACAAACTGACGTTTTTACTCCATAAACTTACAGTTATTTTAAATTGTTGCCTTAAGTTTTGTTAGAACCTTACTATGCTCAATTAAAACAGGCTTCTTGCACTGCATACAAATTTTTCTAGCCGCGCATTTTTGTTTGGTTTCTTCGTGGCAGGACATATTGAAAAAACATTTTACTTTCGAATGACCATGATCATCTTTATCCGGGACAAAAACCTTCATATCGTCACTTTTCATTCATTCATTTTCTGAGTCGCTCCCGTGCATGAGTTGTACGGAATATGCTTCGATTTCTGTATCAAAGGCTTCCCAATCATATCCTTCAAGCAGATACATCCTCTTCAATCATATCACTTTCTGTTGCCTCTGTTCCCACATTGTCCTCATCCGAGTCCATATTGGCAATGAAATGTTCTTAGTACTCTGGCTGCAATTCATACGATAACCTGAACATTGGGAAATTTTAAAAATACCTCATACTGTGCTTACTGAGCCACAGATGAAGCACTTACATAGATTTTTAAATTTTTTTATTAAGATCTACCATTTTCACTTATGAGATTTAGATATTATTCATTTTTATTACAAAGCTTACTTCTGCTACAAAATTTCAAAACCACTAAGAAACCTAGCAATTGGACTATAGGTTCCCCCAAAAGTATTGTAACCATAAAAACTCTCACAAATCATGCTATATCGAATTATTCAAATTCAAAACTTATAGTAAATGTGCAAATTTGCATACATTTTGTATGAAATGCAAAATATTAACATTTGTTAATAATGCCCGTTCCCGTAGGTAAATATTGGTGCCAGTGTGAAGGTTAAGAGCCTCAATCGTTGCTGAATGGTTAGTCTATCACTTGTTTTTAACGGCTCCTCACAAATTATAGTTCAACGAGGTCAAATTGCAGCTGCGTAGTGGCCAATGCACATCATCAAAATGGCTAAAGCTTCTTTCACATTTCTCACGCAAAAAGTCGATTGTTGCATTGTTTGTGTGACACGATGTACAATCCTATTCAAACCAAATGTTGTCCAAGTCTCTATATTCGAAAATGGGCCACAAATGATCAGTTGTCATTGCGTGGTAGCGCTCATCATTCACTGTCAAAGCCGTCGAGAACAAATCCGGTTCCGGGGGAACCATGCACGGGCCCCCGCTCTCCCTGCCAATAACAATTGTAAAAATAAAAGTTATTGAAAAAATATGACATCTTTCCACGCCTATATTTCAGTTTTTGGTTAACCGATCTCAAAATTGATAGTTTTAACACACTCTGCTCGATGAGTACTCTAATTTGATATATGTATAATTCATTACTGTAGCTATTCTAGATCCCGATTAAAAATATGGCGTCAACGCTTATGCGTTTCATTACACACACCTAATTTTTAAAATCACCCGTCACTAAAGAAGTTTGACTTCAAAAATATAATGGTATTTAATTAATATAATCATTTTGAAAATAGGTTTAATTTGTAAACTTGACGTTATAGCAGTACGGGATATTCCTTCTTAATTCGAAGACAAGAAAGTCTTTTCACTCACAACTGCGAAAATTAGGTAGAAAAAACCGAGAGCCAATGCTTGCACCGTGCAAACGGCTGGAGTTAAAAATCCAGACACATGCACAAAGGAATATATTAAAATATAAATATTGTTTGCAGATTACATTTTACGAAAAAACACAAAGGCCCTGAATATTTCAACCGTGATGTACTAGTACGAGAACGTGTTCCTTTATCAAATAAAGATCCAATTTCACGCACTCGTCTCACGAATTGATCCACAAATTGCGTGAAAGGCGTTTCATTTGTACAGAATCTGGAACGTAATTTTCTAAACGTTTCGGTAGAAGATTCATCATTTTGCAAGTGCATTTTTATTATTTCCCAACTTTGTTCAAAAGTTTATCGACCCATTTCCATAACCGGTGGTATAAAACTTACTTCCTGTCATAATACGAATGCCATTAATGTTGTTGCATCTAAAGTAAAACAATAGTTCAAATTGGCGACAAATTAAGACTTGGAATTTTTTTTTTTTTTTTTGGTGTAGAATTAAATTCAGTCTTAGAATATAGAACACTTTTAGACTAGACACGGTGTTTAAGCTGTAAAGTACTTGTGTACATAGTTACTCATAATAAAATTTGCCTAAGGACTTGCACCATATTCGCAGCGTAAACATTTTCGAAAACTATGCGGTGTATGAACTTGTGCATTAAATTATATAGTACACGCAAATGTTTTAAGTGCTTGTTCAATACTACTAAACATTAAGTAAAAGTCAAAACACTTAGAACTTAGTGATAATGTATTTATAACCAAACCGTTGTATCCAGCGCAGGATTAAGACTTAGCTAGGCCCTGTGCTAAAAAATTACAACAGACTCCATTTCATGTAAAAAATTACGTTAGTGACCAAAAAAAGTGTCAGTCATTAAATTAACTCAATTGGCTATTTGCAAATTATCTGGTTCAAAGAGGCCCCAAGTAGACTATTGTGATCTATGTGAATATTGAGATGACAAAAAAGATCCTTATTCTCAGTTTCCATAAAGCATAACATGCTGGTTCCCCTCAAGGTTCGTTCGTTGAGTAATTAGCGATTGTAATGTTAGAAGCTATTCACCTGACCACACTTGGTTTCTAATCATACCCAAAAGTTTCATGCTACCATTTTATTCCTCAATTAAAGTAAACTCTTTTTCAAACCCAGCAATTTTTCGTTTCGATAATGCTGGTGTCATCTAATGGCTTCGATCTAATGATTGCTTTGGAAAATTGTCTTCACATGCTACTTAAGGGCCTTGCTACTCAAAACCTTTATCACTTTTTTTCTACAAACTGAGTTTTATAGCATCCTTTTATAGAAATTTCATTAATGTAATTAATTAGAATGAAAAATTATATTCAGTCAATAAGGAAGAGAGAATTTTTTGTTTGAATAATGAAAAATTTTGAAATTTATACTTGTGTAGAAGTCGTGCTTTCTTAGGACTTGATATTTTTTATAAAATGGTGGACCTAACTTAAAAAAACTATGTGTGAAATTTCATATGTCTAGGATGACTAATGTTTAGTTTTAAGAATTTCGTTTAACATTTCGTTTAAAAGAATGAATTGGAATTTTGAATGAATGAACAAACTTTACTTATTGTTAGTTAGTAAGAAATTTGGGACACTTCCATGGAAAAATTAATCATGTTGTCGCATATCACCAAAGAATATAATTCATTCATTCATAATCTTTGCATATCACAAAAAAAAAGAATAAACTTAAAAACAAAAATTTAATCTTCAGAAGGAATTATTATAAATGGACAGAACGTTGAAATTTTTCATGCCTTCCCCAAATTTTGCACCACGACGAAAATAAAAATCACTAGCACATTTTTTAATGCCATAAGGATAGACTATCTTATCTAGGGAGCGGCAACCACCCCTTATGTACAGGCAGCGCGGAGCTATTATACCTGGAAAATTTTTAAAACGAATGGAACCAGGGCAATGTGAAACCAGACAAATTGAGCCTCAGTCCTTTGAGGCTTTTGAATTGGATGATATGCAACACCACATGGCACAACATCAAGTCAACAGTTGTACTTTTCACGGTCATCTGAGCGTGATGGATAAACATGTGGCTTTGCTGCACTCGTCCAGCGTTTTCGGCAAGTGCAACTTAACAGTGAAAAAAGAGATTCCCGACTTTCGCAAAATGTTGAAATTAGAAAAAAAGCACAGGAGCAGCGACTGAAGCGCGGAGAACTGATGGAATTAAATAAAAATTGCTTCGGAAAGCGTGAAGACTAAATAACAATGGGGAAACGTAACAAAATAAACTGGTGCCACGTAAGGTAGTTTCTGCGCAAGGCAAAAGAAAACGAAAAAATAATAGCTATCAAAAAAGAAAAAAATCTATTCAAAATGTAAACGAAACCACAAGATTTTCCAAACTAAGGAGCGAGCCAGAAATAGAGGAAACATAAAGTTGCGGAGTTGATATGTTCAGAAGTACCAAGCAGCTAGAAAACTATAAACACTTAACAGTGCAGACAATTGCGACTGAGCAGAATATATTGACAAGTTTGTAAGGAATGTACGGCTCTGATCAAGATGATCACATTTCAAACTGAATATCCAAAACGCAACAGAGAACATGTAAGTGACTTAAATACTT
This sequence comes from Tricholauxania praeusta, assembly GCA_949775025.1. Taxonomy (NCBI): domain Eukaryota; kingdom Metazoa; phylum Arthropoda; class Insecta; order Diptera; family Lauxaniidae; genus Tricholauxania; species Tricholauxania praeusta. The sequence continues at coordinate 58,293,739 of OX459029.1, forward strand.
TTGAAGCAATTTCAGAAGAAAATAATGTTATTATACAAAATGACGTAAGTTTAACAAACACACAACTATCCAGCATACCTGTGCAAGTTTAAACAATTGTTTTTAAGCAATAAATAACTTGACGTCCGATGAACCACCCGAAGAAGCACCAATAGCTAAGTCTTCTAGCCTAATATTTAATGCAAAAATCTCGTTTTCGTAAAAATTTAGGTTTAGACTATAGGAAAGCTCGTCTGCGAAAGCAAAATAGTATGCTTGAAAAACTTCTTGAACCAGATATTAGGCATGAACGTAATGTGCTACTGCAGTGCTTCCGATTTGTATGAGAGAATAACTTTTTTGACGTGGATCAGGAAAGTAAAGCCTCATGACCAATTTAGTTTGCTAAGCAGTAGCATCGGGTGATGTGAGCAAACAAGCTTCTGTTAAATCTAGATAGTTAATATTAAATTTAAATGAGGAAAGAATTTGCTGTTTTTATGTACTTCACCCAAAGAAGGGACAATGGCCAAGCTTGAACCATAAAATAAAATTCAATGATTTTTCATAATCAGATCGATTTTTTCTCACAGTTTCAATTCTACAAACAAATTGGTATGACCCCAAGAGCTTTCATTTATGTCATTTCAATCTGACTTTACATAAGAGTTGACGACTTCGTCAAATTTTGGTTGTCCCTGTCTGCGCATTGTTAATTTGGGGTTTACTAAAAACAATAAAAGAAGCACGCAATCGATTTGCAAAATTGACAATTTCTTTTTGCAAAACGTGTGCGTTGTGTTACCGTGTTACATTGAAATCAATCTTTTTGCATAGACGGCGGGCGGAAAACCTTATAACTGAAGGTGATTCAATTTAGACCTTTTAAGTTCAAGCTCTGGCTTATATTCATATAAAATGTTCTTTTGTCAGAATAGGGCTTATACTTCTTCATAAATGAAGCTACAAGGCCTATTGCTGGAACCTGTCTTTATCATGTTTTCATGCTGCTATTTTACTTGACCTCAAAGTTACGATCATTGTATGACTGGTATTTTATTTCATGGATCACACATAAAGAAACAAGCTAAACGTTTGTCATTAAAATCAAGTCCTCAATGTACAATTTTTCTAAAAAAATTATCTAAATGCAAGCAGAAGCCTTGGATTAGTTCGTTTCTTTTAAAGAAAATTAGGTTGAAAAATAAATTACATCAAAAATACTTTAAACACCCACAAAATAATAACTTGAACATTCGTTTTCGTCAATTGTCTAGGTGGCTAAGCGATCATATTCGCACTTGTCGGGATAATTTCTATTTAGAAACTGAAAAATGGAAAGTCATAAACAGTATAATTGGTAGAGAAAGCAATAACCTTAATAATTCCATTACATTACGAAAAGGTGACGTTTGTATCATAGATGAAACGGAATTAGCCAACAATTTCAACCAATACTTCGGTTCTATTGAGCTTTCAGCATTTCCGCCTAGTCTAACTATACCCTGTAACTCCTGCAATGATTTTTGGGCTTTTTGGAGGCACTTTCAGTAGAAGAAGCTTTTACATTGAGCCTATCTCTGGACTGGAGGTTTTAAATGTGATAACATCCTTAAGAAACAGTTATTCATAATATTGCGGGTATTCGTGGTTGTATTTGCAACTGGTTTGAGCCTTACTTGAAAATTTGAACTCAAAGAGTAAAAGTACACTGAAATCTAAGTGATGATGTAGACATAAATTTAGGTATTCCCCAGAATCAGTCTTTGGACATATTTTTATCTTAGCCTACAATAATTCCCTATTTTCTCAGGCTTTTAAAGAAAAGGGATAGCATTCGCAGATGACCTTGCAATTGCTTATGATTCAACAGATCCGTATAGTTTGCTCATTAATATAAACCATGATATCCACCTACTGCGATATTGGTTTGCTGAGCCCAGTTTAGCCGTCAGTAATAAAACTAATGTAATATTTTCTTTTTCATACCAAGCTCCAAGAGTCTTCTGACCTAGATATAATATTTCATGCGGAAAACTGTAGACATCATATGTTATTAAAGCAAATCCTGTGCTGGTCGATTTACTCGTTTAGCACCAATATCGCAATTGATCCAAATTGCTTTAATATTGAAAGAGTAAATTACTTTAAGTACTTACTTGGGCGTCATCAAGATTTAATTATATGGAGACAGAGGAGCCATTTGGCATCGCTTTAACTGGTGTCATAAGCCAAATTGGAATGAGGAAATCAATATTTTAAGAAGCTATTTTCTCTCTTCAATCCGCAGTTTATATCGCCTATATCTAGCAATACATTAAAGATAATTTATTATCTAAGTTGTTGGGAGATACGTACCTAAAAAAAGATGTTTCCTGATTTTGGCTGTCCTGATATCATATTTATGACCAAATCTTATGCTGCTTTTGACTGGTCAAAATGGTTGCTTTCCAGGGTTTAATAGAAGCACTCAACTTGCCGGTTCCAGAAGGCAGGAAAAACATATTAGATGTGACAAGCATTCAACCTACAAGCAAATACGATTAGTCTGGAGTGCTGCCTTAATTGTACCGTTATAGATATAATCTAATCCTTAAAGTTGCTCTCTGCATTCCTGAGGGTAAATAACATGTATTCTGTAATTACAGCCATAAGGTCTTCTATGTCTGTGCGCAGGCAGTAGTAACCACGTTGTTCATGAATGTCCCAACTTAATGTAGCGGTACTCTAGGTCTCTTCAGTTGCTTCAGATATCAATGTATGCGAAACAAAAGAACTAACGATATGTGCAACTCGAGAACGCACAATACAAAAACTCAATAAGTTTTTATTAAAATAAGTTGAGTTTAAAAATTCTAATAAAAATGTCCTACCCATTACAATGAAAACGACCACTTATTTAATAAAATTAGTAATTTCGAAGGGCTAAAAAACTGTATTTTTTTTTTGTTTCTTCAGTTTAATTATCTCATCAGCTTATATGTTAAATACCAAGCACCGCAATCATAAAAAGGGAAATTGCTGAAAAACGTGACTAAAATAATGAGAAAAAACCACAGCGATTTCAAATAGCGTATAGCAATCTGACAAGTTTTATTTTATTAATTTTACAGCACATCTTATGCTTTTAGTTATGTTATGTTAAAAAAGTTAATTTTTATTATTAAAAGGTACCTTTTTTGCAAGCAACAAAGAATGATATACATTGTCAAAGCTCTTTACGGAACCTTCATCAAATCAATGACAAAATAAAGGTAAAACAAAGTATAATAAAGCCACCTCCAACCCAGCACAGTCCCTGTAAAATTTAAACTAAAAAGCAGCTTATATATTATTTTGGTTAATATTTTCAGGGAAAACAAAAACTAAGAAATTTATTACTTAAAGTCTGCTTTATATCACGGGCATCAGCAACAGTTTGTTGTGTCTTTTGTGGTAACAGGTTTAAGTTTAGAAATAAAATAAAAATTAAAAAAAAAAAACTTCAAATTTGTTGTGTTTGTGTTTCAAAGTTGACAGCTTTAACCTGCCGCTGTTGCCTCCTGACCGGGCATCGAACTGTCAAACTCGACAAATAGAATAATGCGAATACTGATGTTACTCTGCTGAAAAAGAAGATAAATGATTTGAGCATCATTTAATTAAAAAGTAGAGCAGTGCGACATTGCCTGTAAAAAGGCCATAAATATAATTATCCTAACGTGGCTGTTTGGGTACGTGTATGTGTGTGTATCTGTTCCATTTCGTAGGTAGCACAAGTTGGCCAAAGCTGTTGTTGGAGTTGGTTTTCGGTTGGCGGTTACTGGCTGCTTGTTGTATGCGACTCATGTTTGGTTTAATGGTTGATGGCGTTTTTGGAATGTTGAATTTAACCACGTTAATTTATTTTTCTTGTGAACTTTCCCTTTTTCTAGATTTTGTGCAGGAATTTTAAAAGCAACATATTTGCTGGCTCTACTGGCAGGTATGAAACAAAGGGATTGAAAAAAAAATTATACTGGCGCAATTCAGCATTCAGCCCAATGGCTGAAATGTGACAGTGACGCATCGCCGTAGTGCTTTATTTTAATCTATTGTGACACTTTCTGCCTTTTTCAAATGTTTTCTTTTCCAGCTTTATTAAACTTTTTCATATTATGTTTATGCATATGTTATATTACTAAGAAACAGTTAAGATGCAATTAAAAAATCAAGCTCTGGGAATGTTTTTCCTGTTGATGTATTTCAACTCTAAATTACAACCCAAATAATTTCCCATTCAAGTTTCTGTTGTAAATCAACCTCGCATTGAAACTTGATTAAGGCCCACCATGTGGGCGAAGCAAATTTTTTATTTATTTAAACTTCAATTATTTTATTTAATTTAATTTTTTCTTTTACTTAACACAATTCAATTAATAAAATTACCTAAGAAAATGATTTGTGCAAAATATGTTCGACAACAATTCAGGTGCAAATCGTTATTGTACGTCGGTCGTACGTACTCTTAAATTTTTGGTTGTCTAAAATTTAACTTAAACTACATATATCTATTGTAGGCATTATATAGGGCATATTGGTTTTCAAATGCTGCTGAAAGAATTGATTACTAACCCTCTGTTCAATTGTTTCTCTTTACATTCATTGATAGTTCGGTTATACATCAGACATCCCCTTCAGATCATTATTGTCTCCCCGACTCTCTGCAGCACGGCTGAGAAGATGCCGTCCATTCTCAACGTTTTCTAGGGCTCGTATTATATTTTCTTATTTAAATATATAATTCATGAGATTATTATCACTTTGGTGAATAAAGTATACAAAAGAAAGATTCAAAATCTAATATAAAAATCTTTACAATTTAGTTTGCGCTAAAACCTTTAATTCCATTTCAACCAGATTCAGAGGATACCGCAACGGATTTTACTGTTTTACAACTAAATTTTACAAAGTTTTTCTAATTTAAGTATATAGGTTACTATTATTTTGAAAACTCCGTAGCAAAGCATCTACCGGGTTCAAATTTTATTTTCTATTTTTGTATTTTTTTTTATTACATCACTATGATTAATTTACCGCCATAAGAACAAGCATTTATTTTTGGGGGTCACCCTAGTAATCATTTACAGTTATGAATTATTAAACCTTACAAAAAAAAAGGAACAGCTATGAAATATATCATGCAAGTTAAGTACGTGAATAAAAGGACACAGTCATTCCTAGTCCTCCGACGCACAGTGGGAGATAGTGGCCATATACTATATACAAAGACAATTAAAGCGGTAGTGACTTAAAAAATTCTTACGACAATCGTCAGATAATTCATTAGATAAGAAAAAACACTATAAAACTTCCAAACTTTTTTTGGATTTAGTATTTAGTACTACAGTGGGCTCAAAGTTGAACTTTGAAAACCAAAAATGTTCTGTGGAACTTTTAATATTAGCAACTCTACTTAACTTAGCGGCAAAAAGTACATTGCTTCCACTGATAAAAAACAATTTATTTTTCTTCAATTGCTTTTATATGAATTCCACGGATTTTCAAAAATTTGAATACAAAATGGTAAAAGTGGTAAATTTGCAAACTTTGACAGAAAAAACCGGATTTCCTTAATTTTTTTACGTGCTATATGAAAAGTATGGTGAATATAAATCCAAAAATCATCATTACTGCTAAATACGAGTAATTAATGGTAAAATGTAGTGGGCTATATTTTTCAGTATCACTAAAACAAAATTGAGTCTGAAATTTTAAGCACTGGTCTCCACTGTGTTCATTACACTTAATTACTTTTTTAGTTTTAATATTTTCTGTCATTAACATACCCAGACATAGAATTTTGTGTTAAGATGTCGCCTTAAGATTAAACATGACCTCACAATCATCATTATGTAAGGTTCATATGATGGCATAATCCAAAAACTACCCGAATAAGTTGCAATTATTGCTGATTAATCAATCACTTCATATTTATTTATATTTTTTTGCTGTAAGTACTTGATACCAGTATGTTAAATATTTAACAACGTTTTTATTGAGGTATGACGGTTGGCTTGTGCGGTAACGCATATTCGGTAAAATTCAATATCAATCATGATAAATTGATGTGGTTTGACCTTGCAGGCTTTTAGTCAAAAAAAAAAACAAAAACTTCATGTCTATTTTTTTAATGAATATTTTTATTGTCGTTTTGACCATCTTGTAGAATTAATGGTGCACTGGTATATCTTAATATATTGTAATTTATGTGACTTATGATTTTGGCATATGACACACTTATTTTTATAGCGATCAATAAATAAATTTTGTTGCTTTTTTACAAAATTTAATGGCACAATACTTACTGAAGCTAAAAACTCTATTTTCTTATAAGAATTTAAGCAAACCTCCACACACTTGCTACGTCTCATTTCATTAAAGCAGCTGGAAATTAAATCAATACACAAAAAACTTTAATATCATTCACGAAACTTTAATATTGAAAATGGCATACTAAACATTGTGGTATAAATAAATTCAAGAAAAAAACTTCTGCAAACATTGCAGTAGTTTCTGTTTTAGTAGATTTCTCTTATAAAAGTTCTTAGTAAATTTCATTCATCGAAACTCAAGCATGTTGACAGTATTTTTTCATTTCATTTAAATTAAGTTCAAGTTGATTTGTTTTTTGTAGTTGCGTTGTTTTTTTTTGTTTTCAACTGTCAAACTTTAGTGGATATTTGTGAAATTAAATAAATTTCAAAAAGTTATATGAGTCCTGTGAGTTTTTTAATTACTGCTGATGAATATGTGTGCAATAGACTGTGTGTGATAAAACTAAATGAAATGTTTGACATATTCTATTTTTATACCCTACACCGAGGGTATATTCACTTTGTCTCTCCGTTTGTAACACATAGAAGGGGGCGTGGCAGGTATGGAAAAGTATGTATATTCTTGATCAGCGTCACCACCTGAGTCGATTTAGCGATTTCCGTCTGTCTGTCTGTCCTTCTGTTGAAATTAAGTTTACGGGGAAACTAAGAAAGCTAATTGAATGAAACTTTCACACACAGGTCACACCTTCTTGCAGGCATCTTGCTATTGAAAATGGGCGAAATCGGTTGACGGACACGCCTCCCGCCCATGCTCTATGTATATTTACCCAGGCCAATTTTGAAAAAAGTTGCAGCGATTTTGATAAAACTTGGTGATTTGGTGCACATTTGAACCAAATTAGGATTAAGCTGGGTTTCAAGTTTTCAAAGGATCGTACAGGGGCGTGGCACAGCCCTTAATCTTATCATTTACACTACCATATCTTGTAAGCCGTTCAAGATATTGCGATGAAATTTGGTTAACGGATACATATCGAATATACCTTGATTTGTGATAAAAGTGGGCGTAATCGAAAAAGTGGGCGAGACACTTTTCAACTGTTAAAAATTTTGATACGGAAGTATATCTCAAATTTAACACAAACGATTTTCATAAAAATTTTTGAGATGATGCCGCTGAAAGCAGTCATCAATTTAAGCTCAGCCACTTTACTGTAAAAAGTCACTGAAGGGCGCCAATAATATTTATAAACGTTACATTAAGAGAACTAACAACGTAATCGTTATGAAATTTAATGAGGTAAATATTCTTGCTATAAGGTCTCTCATTACAAAAATTTGGTCCAATAGTACAAGTGGGCGTGGCACCTCCTATATAAGCAAAAAAACGTTTACTGTTATAGATAGTGTGCTATGAGAGTAATCTTCATAACATTTGGTGTACATATATATGTCAGTTACTGTAAGCTTTAAAAATAAATGAATTTTGACGGGATTACGTCAGTGGACGTGGCACCTCCCAGATTAACATAAATTTGTAAGTGCTGTTTTAAGTGAACTATTAAATCAATTGCTATGAAATTTAATGTAAGCGGTTCAGTTGCCATAGAGTATATCTGAATCAAAAGTGACTGAAATAGCACCGGTGGGCATGGCACCTCTCATATAAATAAAATACTGTAAGTGGCATATTTATCGAAATATGTGAGCTATCATACGAAAATTTGGTGTATGTGGTTTGCTTATGGATAGCTATTTCTTAATCAAAACCGGGCTGTATGGTACCAGTGGGTGTGTCACCGCCCTAAATTTTAAGCTATTGCGCTAAAATTTAATGTGAGGATGTCGATCACGAATATAATTTATTGAAGCAAAAGTGGGCGGAATTGGAAAAGTGGACGTGGCATATTTCAAATTTTTCATTTCTATTCGAATTTTTTCAACATTTTTCATATTCTTTTGACTTTCTCAACCTCTTTCACCTTTCCTTAAGTTTCCTCATTTTTTCGACTTTTTCATCAATTTTGAATTGTTTCAAGTTTTTTCAACCTCTTTCAACTTTTTAGAGTTTTTTAACCTCTCTCAACTGTTTTCAGAAATTTGCATATATATTCGACTTTTTCAACATTTTTCAACCTCTGTCAACCTTTCTAATATTTCACATTTTTTTCGACTTATTCAACCTCTTCAACGTCTTTTTAACATTTATTTAGAAGGTACTTTCAGTGCAGTGTAGGGTATCTTAGTTTCGGCCTGGCCGAAGATAATACCTTATCTTGTTTATTTTAGCTTTGTATATAGCGTTCAACGTTAATAAATATTAATTTTGCTTTCACTCAAAAGTTTTATTGCGTATTATCTATGAGTTTTAAAGAAAAAAAGTATCGATATAGATTAATACACTGCAAAAAGATCTTTCCACGATATTTCACAAAAGCGTCAATATATGCATTTCCACAGGAATTGTGATTTTAGCTGGCCTCGTTTTCCATTTTTTTTTAGCACATCTTTTAGCCGTAGTTTTCTTGAAGCTAAGGCTGTCTTGAATTAATATTAAAGGTGAAAATTGCATTTAAGTTTAAAAAAAGTAACATGAAAAGTTGCACATAAAGTTAAATAAAAAAATAGGTCCTTGAATTTTAATTGTTCCAGCTTGAATATTAATTCGAGACAGCCTTAGCTTCAAGAAAAATATGCTTCAAAAAAAAAAAATCGAAAACGAGGTCAGCTAAAATGACAATTCCTGTGGAAATGCACATATACATAATAATTTTACTTCATGAAAACTATTAGACTGACCGAAAAATTGTTTCTGAGTATTTTTTACTATTATTTCATAAGCATAACATTTTTCCAAAAATACCGCATTAAAATGTAACTTTCTTACACATATTTTAGTGCAGAATAATATTAGCTACAAGTTCACCCTACAAAATTTTAACCTGATTAGTGCACTTTTCCAGGAAAAAAATTTTCTTAATTAACTTTTCAGCTACCTATTCAATAATTGTGACAAAATTTTGTTTCTCATGGTAAATTTGTATCAATTTCTATCCCATTATTCCTGACGAACCAGTTACACCTGTAGAAATCAGTGGCATACCGATATTGAATTTTGAAATATATCTGTGCTAAGGAAGTAATACATCGCCAATCCATATATAAAATGACATCAAGCGTCTTGTTTAGATTGAAACGACAAAATTACTTAAAATATATCGTCAAAAAAACGGTTCACAATGGCTTACTTCATAATATGACGAAAAGAAATTTTTTGGAAAAAGTTTCCCCAAACATTCCAAAAACAAAACCTTTGCAATTCGTTTGTCATTTTGCCTTACCTACTGATTGCATTATTTATTATTTCAAATACAAAGGTTAGTTTTCTTGTGCATGCCTTCCGGACTACAAGGAAACTCTACTACATATCAAAACTGCGCATATATAAGTAATATGCTGTGTATTAGATTGAGTCGAATTGTATAGAACAGGGGCCTCGTAAAAAGGTACACCTTTTTCAGATCTTTCTTAAAAAATTTTAAAAAAATGTTGAGTATAATTTTTTTTTCGATGTGATGCGTGATATTTCAACACAAATCATTACATTTTAGCTATAAGCTCAGAAATCATAACCAGTTCAAAAACTGAGTATGTTAGAACATGATAATTTTTGGTGTTGCTTTAAAGCAACGCTGGCCTATAAGATATGAAAAATTCAGGACAATTTGTTATTTTTCAAATTTTTTCTTAGATAACTGCTTATTAGGTACATAAATATAAGTTTGGGGAGCATTTAGAAGAGTGTTACTTCTATTAATTTCTGTAGAACTCTGGACTTTACTTTATCTTTTATCTACTCCCTTAGACGGAATGCTTTCGTAAAGGTCAAAACCTTTTTCTTTGGCAGCATAAATGTAACAAAAATTGTCAAAGTATGAAACATTTTTTATTTAATTTTGTTTACTTAAACGATTTAAATTATTAAAAATAAATAAAATAAAAATAAAAATAAATTAACAAATCTAAAATCCCGCATTCGACTGCATTTTGAACATGCTGGCAACTCTTTGAAAGGCTGTGTAATCAGCTGATGTTGTTTATGTTTACATTTCATTTCTTTTGGCGCCAAAAAAAATTAATAGTGGAAATTTTGATGTGAGTGTTTATTTTAAAGTGACTTAATATTATATTAAAAGTATGGCACGCAAATCTGTAATATGTATGCAAGAAATAACCAAAATTTTGGCGGAGTTGAGCGATGATGAAGAAATAACAACTATCGTTTACGCACCCCCACCATCAGACGTCTTAAGTGATGAGGAAAATTTGAACGACGATGATATGATTCTGCCCTCGGGAGCAGATCCTAGTGCTCTAAATGAAATTGCAGGTGTTGTGGAAATTGAGTTCAGTAATGCAGGAAAAAGTAATGATTTTGCTGCACCAATGGCATCGGATGAGCCCACAGTGAGTTTGAGTCGTTACAAGCGCCTTGAAGATTTTGGAAATCCAAACTGGAGAAAAACACACCGCATAAACTTTAATAATCATCCTAAGGGGCCGTTCATAAATTACGTAAGACAATTTCATGACTTTTTGACCCCCCCCCCCCCTCCCCCGAGTAAGATTTAGTAAGATTCTCACTACCCCCCCCCCATTCCGAAATCTTACGTAAGATTCATAATTAAGGTGAAACTAGTCAAAAAATGTATTTTTCATGTGATTTAATTTTAATATACATATGTTACATATTAAATAAATATTACGAAATTACAAACTACACATTTGTTTTTCAAGATGAATAAAAAAAGTCATCGTTAGTCCATGCGCTTTTCAACCAGTCTGATAGTGAACCTACAATTGGCACACCCGATTCGTCTGTTGAACAACTTGACAAATCTCCGATTGTTTTAAAATGCAAAGGCTTTTCCCCTGTCCACGTTTCAAAATTGAAACTGGTTGAGTCATGTGAGTGCGACTACAGTCTTTTCCATGTAGTTTTTTGTGCATTACAGTAGCTTTTTTCGAGGCAAAATACTGGTCACAAATATTACAAACTCGATCAGCTAAGACGTTTGCAAGCGAAGGACAAAAAAAAATCGTAAGGTATGATTTTGAACTGTGGATGTACTTTTGACCAATCGTAATTTTACGCTAAGCGAAGAAATAGAGGACAAAACTGATTGCTGTTTTGGTCTCCTGTTGAAGAAGGAATCGAAAGCGAATCTTCTTGTTGAAGAGGACAAGTGCAAGGGGGTGGTAAAGAACCGGGACAACATCAACAAAATTTCAAAGTCGACGTATCTGCGTGTAAATGCCTGAATAATATCAAACTTGTGAGACGGTGTTACAAGTCGACCCTGCGTGTAAACAACATACATATATTTCATTACATAAACGGAAGAGAAGTTGTCCCGTTCAGAGTCAATTACTTAAATCGATTGTAATCAATCGATATTTCTGAATCTTTCGTGACTGTCGAAAATTCAAATATATTTCATTACTGTCACAAATGACGATGCGTTAATACAACTTTTATGTATGAATACGCATTTTAAATCTTACGTAAGATGATCATTCACCCCCCCCCCCTCTCGTAAGATGTAGTAAGAATCCGCCGACCCCCCCCCCCCCCCCTAAACGTCTTACGTAATTTATGAACGGCCCCTAATTCAGAATCGCAAACCTCAGATGAAAACAAAAACAGGCTTTATTCAGCGCTAAGTAAGCTTATATTAGTGAATTACAACGGTAATTCCTACAGTAAGTACTAGTATTACATATGTTCTTATTTTATTACAGCCGGGAAAACACCATTAGAAATATTTTTCCTATTTTTTGATGAAGAATTGATTACGGAAGTAGTGGAGCAAACTAACATTTATGCAAGCCAAAACAACTCCAACACTTTTTATACGCCAGCAATTCTAAAACGTTTCATTGGGATACTTCTATTCTCTGGTTACCATACCTTGCCGCAAGCTTCACTATATTGGTCGAATGAGCCAGATTTCGGAGTTCCAATCATTAAGCAAGCCATGCCAAGATCAATGTTTAAGACTATGAAGAGATTCCTGTACTTCAGCGATAATACCAAAATTGACTTGTATGACAAGTTTTATAAGTTGCGCCCACTTTTTTGATATTTTGAATCATAAGTATATGCAGTTTGGAGTATTTGCAACCAACTTGTCAATTGATGAGCAAATGGTGCCCTACTTTGGACGCCATTCATGTAAAATGTACATTTGCAACAAACCTGTACGATTTGGGTTTAAGAATTGGTGTTTGTGTTCATCCGACGGCTATTTATTTCAAGTCATTCCTTACACAGGAGCAAGTGCGTTGCACGACAAACAAATTGGGCTTGGAGCACAAACTATATTGCGACTATTGGAGTGTGTCGAAAATCCAGAAATGCATTTTATCTTTTTTGACAATTCCTTCACTTTCTACTACCTGATGTGTTTGCTGACAGAACGCCATTTTTTTTGCAACGGGCACAATTCGATAGAACCGAATGTGTGGCGCAAACCTCAGAACAGGAAAGAACCTTAAGAAAGGTGAATACGACCATCAGTTCGATACAAAAAACAAAATACTTATCGTACGTTGGCAAGATAATGCTGAAGTAAGTGTTGCTACCAATTTTGACTCTATTCAACCGTTGAAAAACGTTAATCGATATGATAGAAAAGAAAAAAGGACTGTATCGATGAAGCAGCCCAATTTAATTCACAATTATAATCAGTTCATAGGGGGAGTGGACTTGCATGACAATGCCGTTGCAAATTACCGAATAGGAATTCGTGGTAAGAAATGGTGGTGGCCACATTTCATAAACGTTATTGGCAGTACCATTGTAAACGCATGGAAATTGCATATTATTGTCGCAAAAAAAGATAAACAGGACCCTATGTCGCAATTGCAATTTCGATCCGCTGTTACAAGAGGCTTGTTGCTATCGGAAGAGGATCCGACCTATGAAAATATTTCGGAAAGTCCACAAGTGACTAAGATGCCGCGTCTTGCAGAAAAGGATCACATAATTCAAAATCTTCTATGGACTAAAAAATTACGATGCAAGCAATACCACAAAACTTGTCGTTTTAAATGCGTTAAATGCAATGTCACTCTTCACCCTAAGCACTGTTTCCTTGCATATCACAAGTAAACTCTTCTCTTAAATATATACATATGTATTTTCTTTTAAATGGTATATACGTACAACTATAGGAAAAAAAAGATTATCTTTTTTACATAAAAAGTATTTGTTAATAAATGTTATTCCAAACAACAACCTTCTTTTTTTGTTCTTTTGAACTCAACTATGAGCAAAACTTACAGCTGAAAACGAAAATTGCTTTTTTTTGTATACTTCATAGGCCAGCGTTGCTTTAAAGCAACACCTCGTCCCACCTGAAACAAAATTCGTAAAATTTTTTTGAGTGAAGAAATGTCATATTGGTGGTCAAAATAGAATACCCTATAAAAATGTTTAAAATTGGTCAACGGGTTCTGGTACCGGCCCGAAATGGGTTAAAAAATATTCTGTATAAATGAACAATTTTTTTCGATACATTTAGACAATTTCTAATAATTACATTTTGTTCTAGAAAATTTTTGTTGATTTTAGTAATTTTTTGATACTACGTTTGTATATTTATAATAAAACTGCCCTAACTCAAGGTATATTCACGTTTCCCTTCCGTTTAAAACGGTGGTGTACCAGATATAGGCACGTGTCTTTATTCTTGATCAGCCTCACCGCCTGAGTTGATCTAATAATGTAACGATTCAAGAAAACGATGGGAGTTAAGCCAAAAAAAAATTAAGACGCTTGATCAGAGCAACGCCTGCAAATTGTGAAAAATTACTAAATTCACTGACACTTAACTTTAAATTCATCCAAAATTCACATGCTTTTTTGCAATTATGAAGTGTGGTAATAGTATATCACGTAAAGTCCAAAGTCTATATGGATACGAGTAACGATTAAGAAACTGGATGCCAACATTACTCGCGTCATTCGCCAAATACCACTTGAAATGCTTAACGCGTCATCAAAAATTGAAATTTCAGAATGGACCTCGTTAGCCGCAGTTACAGCAAACATTAAAAGAAATTATCTTAAAAAAATAAATGTAAAGAATGGTTCTTTTGTACGATACTAAAGATTACCCGATGAAATTGAATTTTCCGGTTTTTTCTTATATCTGAAAAACGTACCTCAAAATGAATGACCCGTTATTTATACAGCATAGCTAAAATCAACAAACTTTTTATTAAAATTGTGAGCTGCTTACCAGCACATTTATTTTCATTAATAGTTAATTATTTTATGCTCTACTGTATTTGTTATCTTATTTTTTTAATTTTCGCCATAATTGATGCACCCAATTTCCTGTAGAGTTTGTTGAACTTTTGCTAAAATCAAATTAACTATCGTGTTGCACGCAATAGAGCACCCACAGTACTCAAAAAGATTTAAAGTATAGCCTGAACTTTGCTAAAAAAAATGCGTTGATTCACCTGCTTACTCGGTCAACTGGTCGATGGGGCCATCATCAAACTTCGTGCAGAAACTAAAAATACACAAAATTAGACATTACCAAGCCCTCTAACATCATAACCCTGATGTGTTATTTAAAGCATTTACCCAGTTGATGTCACTTGTATTTGTTTCTCGTTAAGCCAGTCCAACGACGATGAATTGAGTTCTATTTTCACAATTTTCATTTCCGCTTACTTGAGTTTATTTGTAGTGTCACAATACTTTGGTATTTTGTTAGTTGGTCTCCAGAGTAAATTATTTTCAAGTGCTTAAATGTCAGACTCTTAAGAGGAAGCTTTCAGTTGGTTTTTTTTGTCATTTTCACGTTGGTTTTTATTTTTAAAAAAATGAGTTCAGTGCAGATACGTTCAAATAACTTTACAGTTTCTAATTCAAAGAAATCTTCATTTTTAAAAGTTTTACTTCAAAGAAAAACTTTTTATGAGAATCATGAAACTAGTTAATGATGCACTATAACCTTTCTTGACGCTAAATTTACTCAATTTTTTTTTTTAAAAATAAAATAATTAATTCCTTTTAACCTTAACCGTCCTGACAAATATATACGTAGACTCTTGATGAGGGTACCCGGGTACTCGTGAGTATTTTATGTGGAAAAATGCAGAATCATAGGTTAGATAAGCGTCTACTTGCTACTGTGTAGGCCTAGCGTAATGAGTAGGCAATAAAAAGCGGTGAGGTTAATTCTTTCATTGGAATTTTGCTAGCTATAAGTATACTAGCAATGATCCTCCTTCACTCTGTGGGGCAATCGCAGTCGATGGCGCCGAAAGACGTGACGTTTGTATGTGGAATTCCACATGCGAAACCATACTAACGTTACGTCTTTCGGCGCTGAGTCGCGATATATTTCAGCAAATTTTACGCGTAATTCGCTTTGACAATGCGTTTAGAAGATGATCACGAAAATAAACAGACAAAGCCGCTCCCACCTCAATATATGGAGTATGCCGACGAAGAATTATTCCGATTATTATTCCGATGAAAACGTTATAGTGAATGAGCAGTTATTTCCATATAGAGGATTACCCCAAATTGTTCGTATCAGCCAGCAAAATATGGAATCAAAATATTTTCGTTGTGTAACACAGCCGATAGCCGATTTTACTGTTGTTTCGAATAACTTCTCCATTTTTTGTCCGATTTCCGCAAAATTATACTTAAAATATTTGCAAAAGCATAGTCTTTCATTTTTTATCTTAAAAATATAAAAAATATAAATTTTTTCATTCAAATGGAGCATTTGAAATTAAGTGATTTTTAAAAATGACCAAAAAAGTAATTTTTTTTAGACTTTGAGCGCTTGTAACTCCATCAAATTTAATTCAAGCAAAGAGCATATCGTTAGAAAGAAAATACAAATATCTTTCGAATGCTGAAAATCGTTTTTGAGTCGAAAAAAACTGTATGGAGATATAGTCAAATAAATGAAAAAAGTGCCGAAAAACGGTTTTTTTGGGGTTATCTGGAAAACGATTCTTCAGAAAAAAAATGGTTGCCATTTTTGCAATCTACGCCCCAAAATACATCGAAAAAAGAATATGAGAAACTAGATCTCGAGATGAACCCCAAATTTGTAAACTAGTGTAATAGCATTTTCATATTTTTGAATGAGAACACTTTCACAGTTATGGGCACATACACACGGTTCGCTTTAAGCAAGATCAAGATCAATAAAATTGTCAACCAAATCTGAAAATGCACAATTATTATATAGTGTCCGGAGATTCCAAATACATAATCCGCAAAATCGGAGCTGCTCAGTTACTCGTTTTATGGCCATTTTAAGGTTAGCACTTTGGCCGAAACCGTTCGTTTCAACCAATATCAAGATCGGTAAAAATTTGCAACCAAACCTGATAATGCACGATTATTATATAAAGCTCTGCGATTCCAAAAACAAGATCCGTAAGATCGTTCCTGGTGATTTACTCGTTTTATGGCTATTTTAAGATAAACGCTTTTACCGATAATTTTAATAGAATTATGAAGCGAACCGTGTACAGTTTTTGATGCTTTTAAGATCAAGTGAAATTTTAAAATATGCTTTGAATAATTGTTTTTTATGTATTTTAAGTTGCTGAATACGATGAAGTCACTAATTTTTGCAAATATACAAATGATTTTATATTATTCATCATTTTTCAAGGAAAAAAATTGATACAAAAAAAAATTTTTTTTTTATCAGCCGAAAAACTATTTTTGACTACAAAGCCCACAAAGAAAAAAATAAAAAAATGTTTATATATACAAATGTTATATGTTATGTTATTCATCATTTTCTATGGAAAAGAATTGAAAATATTAAAAAAAGAATTATTTAGGCCTTAAAACTGGTGAAAAATAATTTAAATTATAATTTTGTTTTATGAACTTTTGAGGTATGGTATTTTGACTTTTACAGTTACACACAAAAATGAGTATACAGCCTGGTTTGAATGAAATATTGGCAATTTTTAAAGAAACTAAAAATTTTTGACCAAATCCATCTCAAACTATGCACGCGGATTATTTCAGGTAACGGAATTGGTTGACGATTATATATGTTATTGTTATTACCATATTTCCCCGATTTGATTAAAAAAAAATTTTTATGGAGTTATGGCCATTTTAAGTTATACCCATTTTAGGCTGAAAATTGTTTCAAAAAAGCAGCATTTCCATCCAAATCAAAATATCCTAGAGCTATAGCGATTTTTATGAGAAAAAACAAAACTAATTTTCTGAAAAACCCCACCTTTTTTTTTCCTTTTGAAACAAAATTTGAAACAAAAATTTAAATATTTTTTTTAGAAAAAAAATTCTCCTCACCTCAAATGTTTCTAAGCGCGCGTTAAACTCATATTATCTCTTTCTTATATTAGTACAAGTCCAAAATAAAATTTTAAGCGAAAAAAAGGTGGGGTTTTTCAGAAAATTTGCTTAGGAGTTTTTTCTGTTTCTGTCTGAAGAATTCATCAATGTACTTTCGTATCTCCACATGTTTATAATATTTTGAGCTGTATGATGAGGTTTTGCAATAATTTCATCAATCTCAATGTGAGATTTTCTTCCAAAATATAATATTATCACCAATTACCATATTGCAAGAGTTGTTTCCTTCCTAGTGGTCGCCATTGCGAAACTAACGCGTAAAATGAAATGAAATTATCTTTAAACTATTAGTCGAAATAACTCTACAAACTTTAAAATGCTTTCCAATCAATTCGTGATAAAAAAAAATCAAATTTGATTTTAAAACTGGCAAGTTTATACTCAATTTTGTGACTTAAATTTTGCTTTAATTTACGTTTTTATGAATTATTTTATTTGCTTGTTATAAAAATAATACAAATTCTGTTCGTTATTAGTTAGAAAGATTGGTATCTATCGTCATGCATTATAAATATTTAATAAAACTTTTTAATTTTTTTAAAAAATTTTATTATTTCGTTTAAATCAAGGTGTATACTCATTTTTGTGAGTATTTTATTCACCGTTTTTCATAAAAAAAAAAATAACTAAAAAATTCTTTTGGGCCTAACAACTAATGAAAAATAATTTTTATATATATTTGTTTTATGGGACTTAAAAGTACTTTTGAAATTGAAGTGTGGAAAGTTGCCCTATTTGATATGGGGATACATACGATTATCATGGGAAGGCGTTGGTGAACTGAAAGTTTCTGCCGATGTCATGACGAAGGAGTTTTACCTAAACATTCTTCAAAACGAAGTGAAAAAAAAGTGCTCAGAATTTTGGCTTCAATGACATTTAAAAGGCCGAAAAGTAAAGATACAAATTGTATCAGGTCAATGATTTTAAGCCCAAATCGGTATTATGCAGGTTGTGGATGCAGTATTATTGCAGTAAAGTGATAATCCCGAGGCACCGCTAGTAATCCCATCGAAAATTAATGGTCACCTTGAAAAAAAAAAGTTGCAAAATATACAACCATATACAAACAGTATTTAAGCCATTTTCTCATAAGCACAGAAGCGAAATTTTTCCACAGAATTGTTTTGTAAAGTCTACACAAGTTTTCCCTGAAATAAAATTTTAGTACGATTCATAAAAAAAAGAGTGACGAATGTTTAAGTCTCGCCACCTAGGCAATTTCACTCCTACAAACCATCCGATAAGAAAAATTTGAATTGTTTTGTTATTTTGTTGAATTGTATTTGAATTGTAAAATTCAAATTTTTCTTATCGCATGGTTTGTAGGAGTGAAATTGCATTGGTGATGACACTTATTTTTTGAGGAAAAAGTTGTACAGACTTTACGGAACAATTCTGTGGAAACATTTTTTTTCAATACATATGACAAAATGGTTAAAATTCTGTTTGCTTATTAAAAAGTTCATTTTTTATAAATAATAAATAAAATTTTTATAAAAACTTTATTTCATATAAATTGTTAAATACTTCTTTCCTATCACGAAAATTTCATTAACTTTTTCCCAATATTTACTGAGAAATCGCAATTTAAAAAAACACACACATACAGATTCACTTGTTCATAACTTTTTGAAAAATTCAACTTTTGCAAAAAAAAAAATTTAAGGCCTTAATATTGATCAATAAATCTTTAAAGTTATGCAATAAAAATTTTAAGTTTAATAAGCACATAGGTTTTTACTGTGCCCAATTGAGAAAACTTTACTCTTCTGTAAGGCCTATCGCACCATATAAATCTAGTAATTCAAACATTATAACATTAATACATTTATCTTTATAGCTACTGTGGTCCGAAAATAAACTTTACTCAAATTGTTTTAATTTCCATTTAATTTATATTTCAGGTAGGTAATACTTGTGTAAACATTTTGCACAATCGTTGAGAACTTTGATGGCATGGTAAAAATGAAAAAGGAAACAATTTTTATTTTTAACTACTTAATTTGCACACAACAAAGTAAACGCAAAGTTGAAACACAAAACAGAGTCAGTCAGCTGCAGAACTTCAGAAGCAACCGCTTGCTACCACTAACTACGGCTGTTCCTATCAAAATGAAACATATTTTTGATGGGCTGCCGAGGCAATGTCCTGCACAGGTGTGCATGTAAGTGCTTTGTGTTTGCTTACTTGTTTGTTCTCTTAAAAGTACCCTTTTTATTTCAGTTTTATTTGCTTGTCAAAGCGTATTTATGTCATGATTTGAAACAGTCCTTGGCAAGAGGACGGCTAGCATGCCAAAACAAGCAAAGTAACCATTAACAGTAGCAAAATCTTCCAGCAAAAGTAAAGCAATTCATGGCAAGCGACGTTACGTTGTCATGCTTCTCAGTTTTCCTGCAGTTCATTCAGTCATAAAATTTATAGTGCTGCCAAGTTTTTTTGTAAGCAAATTTTTTTTTTATTTTTGTTCATACTATGAAGTTATACGAGCTGTTGCTCATCAATTTTAAGGGTTCCTTTAATCAGAATGAGTTAAAATTAAATACGAAATTCTACTCTGAAAATCATTAAAATCCATGTACTACGTATACTACTGCTGATAGTTTTCGAAAAGTTGTGTTCTGATTTATGTATTTTCGGTGGCTCTAATTGGAATTCAATCTTCAATGCACATTAACATTTATCACTTTGGAAGAATTATCCAAAGTGATATGTAAATACATACATACATGCGCTGTATGTAGTTTTACTTTTGCAATGTGTACGCTTTTGGTTCAGTGTTCTTAGATCACGAAAGCCGTCATTGAATGTCTCTGTTTTGAAATTTTCGGCAACAACTCTCAATTCGTCACTATACGATAGTAACGTCAGCCTCTCAGTATCCTAAGCATACGTCTACAAGTACTAACCAATTTTCTGAACCGAATATTGTTCCAGTTTGCTCACTAACATACTTGTATTCCAAGGTATCCATAACTGTACCTTAATTTGTTTACTAAGCAACTGTAACCGTTTAAAGTACTTCCTCTGCTACTCCCTTCAATGACACAATCAGTGCCGTCACAGGACTGTCGCTATCCCATTGATTGTGTGCAGTGGTTGTTTCAAATTATAGCAATTAAATTACAATTTTATTGATTGATTGTATGATCTTTAGCATTATGTATAGAATATGATGTTGGTTTGGCCGTGGCGCTAAGGCAAGTACATTTCTTATAACAATTTTGCAGACTTCTGGTGTTATTTCAGCAATTTTGTTTTGAATGTTTTCCTTAAGCATCGAGGTAGTGGTTGGTTTGTTGGTGCACACCTTTTGACTTAAATACCCACAAGAAGAATTCGGAGGGGTCAAATCTTTTCTTGAAATTATTCGGTAGGGAAATTTTTCTTGCAAAGTTAGCACAATATGTGTATGATGTGCCACCGTCTTGTTGGAACCAAATGCTCTCTAGGTCTAAACGTAATTACGAAAAGTCGAAGTCTAATAGATTACTGTAGCACATGAAAATTAAATTGTAAGAAATATATTACTCAATGTACTTATTGTACTAAGTAATCAAGGTTTGTTTGTCTTTGTTAAGCTTTAATTGCGTACAACATAGGCAGTTTTTGTTGAAAAAGTCCAAATATGTTGAATAAGTCGAAAATAGTTAAAAATTTCAATATATATTGAGTCATATGGTCGAACAATGTTAAAAAATAATAAAAATGTTAAATAAGTTTAAATAGTGAAAAATTAAAAAAAAAAATGGAAAAATTCTAAATATGTTGAAAAATGTTGTGGTTTGGTAAATTTTTAAAAATCTATAAGATGTTGAGTGTCGTAATATATTGCAAAACTTAAAATCAAAATGGAAAATTTTAAATAAGTATAACAAATCGAAAATTGTTGAGAATATCGATATCTACATATAAAAAAAGTCAGGAATGCTGAAAAGGCAGAAAAGTGTAAATGGTAAAAAATTATAAATTAAAAAAATTCAAAAATTATTTAAAAAGTCGAATTATGTTGGAAAATACAATTAAATAAAAAATTCGAAAATAGACGGAAAGTTCGAATTCAAAAAAAATGCATAAAAAGTTAGAACGAAATCAGAAATATTGACAATATCAAAATAATGTCGAAAAATATGTAAAAAGCTTAAAAAAAATCAGAGAGTTATGTTGAAAGAGAAGAAAATTTTTGAAAATTTCACAAATGTTGGATATGGGGCATTTCAGGCGAAGCGGGCAATGAAAATAAAGTGAGGTCGTGAAATTTGTTTTTATTCCGCTTAGTTATACGTCTAGTAGACATAAATGTGTACACATAATTTTTTTTTTCGTATGAGGCTTAATTGCCGAGTTATGGGCTTCTGAAGAATTGGCAAAGTTTAAAGACCGTAATTTTGGAATCAAAGAATTTATAATAAAACATAAACAATATTTATTAAACTAGTAAAAAAGATTCTCTTTTCAATTTTTCAATCAAATTCAAATCTTAGATTTTTTTTATGTTTAGAAAACCGAAAATAAAAATTTTAAATTAAATTTTCAGTAACTTCGACATAATATTTTTTAAATATTTTATTTTTAAAAAAGGCCTTATGTATATAGATGTTTCACAAAAAAAAATTTAACGTGATCGTTATTAGTTAAGGAGATGTATAAATTAAAGTACTTAAGCCACGTCCCATACAAAGTGCGGCACGTATGTACTTCAATTCATATATCTCGTAATTTAATGTAGATCACGTTTAAACATTTTTAGCAAATTACCGTTATATTTTATGCTTTATTTTAAAGTTAAAATAAAAAAAATAAAATATGTCGAAGTTATTTCAATTCTGAAATTAATTTACGGTTTTCCACAAGAAAAAAAAAAATCAAATTTCCGATCTGATTTCATAATTGAAAAGAGCAATAAATTTCCTATAGAAACCACAATGTTTAATGTTTTATTGAAATTTTGTTATATTCGAAAAATTGCTTCCGAAAAATCCATTATTCATGTTACGTCAATTTTTGGAAGTCCACAACTTGGCCACTAAGCCTTATATGAAAATAAAATTAAGTGTTTACACCTTCTAGAAGTAGAATTTAGCCGAATATGAACAAATTTCTAAATATCATTTTTTTTTGCATTGTCCGCTTCGCCTGAAATGCCCCATATGCAAATAAAAACAGTCAGAAAAATGTGAAAAAGTTCAGAAACGTAACACTAGCGTATCTATGACCATTGGTTTTCAGCCAATTCACTCCAGTACAGATTTTCTTTCAAACCAGCAGGTAAAGGTATTCACACCTCAATTATTTTAATTAGTTCGTAACAATTGCTTCAGTAAATTGTCCAGCGTTTTGCTATTTTGAATCAACTAATCCAAGAATAAATAAAATTAATGATATGCACCAGGAGTCCTTTCAGCAAAAGTGTAAGAGCAAGTGCTTCTATTTGTATTTTTATGCTTACTTATGGAAGAGTGTGTGAAAGTTAACAATAAAAATGATGATAGTCAGTCGTAAAAAAAAGCTAAAAAGTTGAACCGAACTCAGCGCTGAACTAAAACCGCTTGTGACAGTCAAGTGCAAGAAATGCTACCGAAAGCAGTGAAGGACAAAGTAGCGAACAAGCACCAAAATGATGTGTTATTTTCCCGTTAGTGTGAGCAACGTGGCGGCTTCAATGAACTGGCTCCGTCCGTTTGCAGTATTTTTTCGTTTTTCATTTTGCTTTGCGTGCGAAAGTTTGCGCTTTTTCCCACTTTTAAGAAGGTATTGAGTAGTGTGTGTACCATCAAGGTCATTTCAAGGATGACGCCAATGCACGTACAAGCACACACAAAGGACTAGAGAGTGTGAAATACACTTGGCGCTTTTTCCTTTTCGTGTATTTTTTTCTTTCTTTCTTTTATTATTCAATATTCAACAAAATGGAATTATCCGCTTATAGTATGTGTCAGTGAGCTGAAGTTGATGTTGCTGTTGCTGTTGCTGCTGCTTCCATTGAAGCCTCCTACATCATTGAAGTGTATGTCACCGAGGCATTCGTTGCTACATGTAACGTTTGTATGCGTGAATCTACGATAGCATCAAAGAACACATACATAAATACCAATATATTGTAGCCATCCAACGCATTTTACTGTTGTCATTTTGTCATTTTGCTGCCAGCAAACTCGAAAAGAAAAAAAAAAACCTAAATTTGCATGTGGCTCAGAAATTGTGCAGAAACCCGGAACGGTGCCAATTGAAGTTTACGCTTCAATTGGAAAATTTGTCCCAGGATACACAAGACCTAACATTGAACAGCAGCAGCAGATATTTTGCGAGCGATAGCAGTCAAAATAAAAATAACGCAAAAATTTCGGTTTTCGATTTTTTTTATTTTTGAAGCAGACAAAATTAACTTGAGCGCTACTTATGCTCTTTTCTTGTCTATTTTTTTTTTTTTTTTTTTAATATAGGTTTGGGTCGCGATAAGCGGATTATTTATAGAAAATATTCTGAAATGAAATTTGCTGTGGCAACGTGGCATTTGTTAAAAATGCAAATGGATACCATAACAAAAAGCCAAAGTAATGTCATTCTGGACAAAAAAAAATGGAGCAACAGATTCTGTTCGGTTTTTTTATGTCTTAAGGGCGTTAAATTAAAGGAAAATAACAACAAATGCATTACAAGAGCCTAAAATGCGAATAAAGTTCACTAATTGAAAAGCTTTTTTTCCTAAAATGCAGCTTTTCATATAATTATCATTGTGGTAGAGTTTTTAAAAGACTAAAGACATGAGCTTTATCAAATGACTTGGAAAAATCTTGTGTTATTGAATTAGAAATTTCAACTGTAAGATATTTAAGTTGATATTCAACGAAATGTGATCTGCGCAAGGGTACATAATCATGCCACAGTAAAATTTTCTACTAGTTTCCACTCAACCAATCGATTTTCTTAAAACCAATACTTTTACTCCGAGCTTTATATTCGAGTGCCGGTGTAAATTAACTCGGTGGAATGCGAAAAATTTTTAAGTTTCATTAAGGCAACTTTCTAGGCGATTATAAGCGACATTTTTGCTTTTATTAATTACTGCTCCATATAAATACAGGGATTTTATTTTGATGAACTGTCAAACGCTTTACATTGCCCCTACACTACAAAAAATTCAAAGTTTTTGAAGTCTTAAGTTGTTTTGTCCAAGTACTTAGGCACATTTATTGTTTTTTGACTTCTTTGAACATTTTTTTGAAACGAAATATTTCAAAAACTGTGGAGAAGAAGATTAAAAACCTCAGTACACAGTAAAAAATCATAGCATACTTTTAATTCCCTTTAGTATTGATGTTAAGCTATTTTGGTATTAAATTCAAAATGTGTTCCAAAAAAGTTTAAAATTTATTCCAATAGGACTTAATTTTTACAAAAACAAGAATTAATTTTAAACCATGAAATTTTTTTAAAATTTTTTAATGCCAAAGGGGCTTAAAAACAATACTAAAATAAATTTTTAACGCTCTTTCTTCAAAAAAATAATCATTTTTAGTTTTAAAATAAAAACAAGAAAAGTATCAAAATATTCTGTGAGTCAATTTTAATACTTTTGGTTTAAAAAAAAATACTAACAAAGTATTAAAGTGTTCTCTTATTTTCATTTTCAAAACTTTTGGTTTTAAAATAATGCCAACAATGTGTTAAAATGCTCTCTCATTTTCAACTTCAAAACTTTTGGTTTTAAAATAATGCCAACAAAGTATTAAAATATGTATTTCTCTCAATCTCAAACATGTGATTTGAAATAATTGCCAAAAATATTTATTTTTTTTATTTATTTATTTTTTTATTTATTTTGCAAAACAAAAGTACAATAAGATTTAAAATCTTTTGCTGTACAATATACTTAAAGTTGGTCAATTTACAAATATGGTAAAAAAAAAAGTTATTCTTAAATTCTAATTAACATAAACAAAGTACAAATAAAAATAACAAAAATAAATATAACAGATGTTTGGATATTAATAGAAAAATTTAACGACTCGAAAAATGTTGAGAAACCAAATGCTTAAAATTGTTGATGAGTGCGATACTTTTTAGGTTATTAGGCAATAAATTCCAGATTCGAATGGCGTTAATGAAGAAAAATCTGGTGGAATTAAAATGTAAGAATTTAGGAATAATTAAATTATGACTTCTGCCCGATATACTTAACCGTAGTTTTTCGAAGAGATAGTTAGGTATTTTTAAGTAAATAATCTTATGAAGAAACACACAATTTCTGGCCATAAGATAGTTTTCGATTGTACAACCAAGTATCCGGCTATTCCAAGATGATATGTGGTCAAATCTACGAAGAACAAACACGTAACGAGTAGCGTTGTTAAATGCTACTTGCAACTTATGTAGTGATATAGAATCCAACTTGCTGTAGACAACTGCGAAATATGTTATAAATGGTACTAAAAGTTGTATAACTAGCTTTCGTTTAACATCGACAGGCGTAAACTCAGAAGACAATCGCAGACAACGCAGAGTCAAATAAATTTTACTTACGACATGATTAACATGATCAGAGCAAGTTAAAAAAGAGTTTAATCGAAATCCGAGGCATGTAGTTTTGTTTAAAAGTTGCAACTGAGCATCCCCAATAAATAAGGGTGGTATAGAAGTGGGATCAACTCTGGCTCGCGAGATCGGTAAAACATGAGACTTAGTAGGGTTTAAACGCAAATCGTTCTTATGAGCCCATTCGTTAATGGCAGCAAGGTCTTCATTAGTTCTACAACAAAGATCCTCAGTAAGGCCGATTCTACTAGACGAGTAAATTAGGATGTCATCAGCATAGGCATGAATATTTACAGTATTGCAGACAGAAAAAATATCGTTAATAAACATAATAAACAACAAGGGGCCAAGAATGGAGCCTTGAGGAACACCAACGCTACACAGTTTCAAGTCAGAGTACACGTCACCCACTTTGACCTTTTGAAGTCTATCATGTAAATAGCTTTTCATCAAACAAACAGAGCTACTACAAAATCCAAAATAAAATTTCAATTTTGTACATAATATGGAGTGATTCACGCTATCAAAAGCCTTTGAAAAATCTAAGCAACAGAGTAATGTCAATTCATCAAGGTCATAAGGCATGCGAATGTCGTCTAGGATTTTAACCATAGCAGTGGAGCAACTATGCCCAGCACGAAATCCAGATTGGACAGGGGACAAGAGCTTATAGTTTTGTAGATGTTCAGTTATTTGTCTTGAAAGAAGGGCTTCAAAGGCTTTAGATATTGTGGATAAAATGCTAATGGGCCTGTAGTCACTGGCAGTAGATGCTGAGGATTTTTTAGCTATTGGTATGACAATAGCTACTTTCCACATTTTAGGGAAGCACGAAGTTGTTATGCAGTGATTGAAAATGTGCGTTAAAGTACTGAGTATATAAGGCAGAACAAGTTTAAGAAACTTAACAGAAATACCATCTTCACCTACTGCATTTGATTTAATTTCCATGATGCTTTTATAAACTTCAAATTCATTCAGTACGTGGAATTGAAAGCTGTTTGCAGGGTCACAAAAGTTATTGGAGTTTGGATCAAAGGAGCAAGTAGTGTGAGAGCTACTGTTAGATAAAAAAAAATCATTCAAGGAGTTAGGCTCCACACTACAAACTGATTTGTCGTTTTTCTGTACACCAAGCTGCCTTAAATTTTTCCACAACTGTTTAGTTGGAAGGCTCGTGT
The DNA here is from genome assembly GCA_949775025.1 of Tricholauxania praeusta. Taxonomy (NCBI): domain Eukaryota; kingdom Metazoa; phylum Arthropoda; class Insecta; order Diptera; family Lauxaniidae; genus Tricholauxania; species Tricholauxania praeusta. The sequence goes on from OX459029.1 coordinate 58,321,186, forward strand.
TAAGTTTCAAACAAAAATATTCTTTTTTTGCACGTCTTACAAAAGATACAGCTGTATTACGAGCCAGTTTATAAGCATTCCAATTTTCAATAGTTCTACTTTTCTTCCATTTCAAATGTAGCCTGTTTCTAAGCTTGAGCTTTTGTTTGACATTGGCAGTGAACCATGGGCAGGAATTTCTTTTTACTTGAAAAGTTCGAGTAGGTACGAGTGTATCAAAAATGTTATTTAATTTACTAACAAAGAATTCCAATTTACGGTCAACAGAACTGTAAAACCAGCATTCACTCCAATTATATCGAATCAGTTCATCATAGAGGAAAGGAAGATTTATGGCACTAAAGTCACGGTAAGAAATAGTGGACGGCACATTAAGGCGACAAAAATTGATATCCATAGTGCAAAAAATTAGGTCATGATCCGATATAAAGGAAATTTGGTCAAAAATCAAAAGTTTAGAGATATCCGATACTATAAAGAGGTCCAGTAAGCTAGGACATGCATTAGTAGCAAAACGAGTAGGCATTATCGAGTTGGCAATAGATAAGCTAGCAGTACTCACCAGATCATGAAATCTTTCAGTAATATTGTCGCAAACAAGCAAATTAAAATTGAAATCACCACACAGTACTAACTGATCATAGTCTATGAGGCGAGGAGTCAAATCCGAAAAAAACGAATCCATAGAATTGCATCTATTTGGATTATATATGCAAGAAATCAGCACTTTCATGTTGCTATCAAACAGCTCCAGGCTGATATATTCAATCAGCTCGTTGCAGGACTTACCTACAACCTTAGCGTTGAGGTATGACCTACAATATATTGCAACACCCCCTCCTCTTTTGTTGGTTCTGTCATTTCTGAATAAATTATAATTAGGTACATTTAGGTAACAATCACTGATTTCATTACTGAACCAGGTCTCAGAAATGCATATAACATCAACTGACGAGTTTTCAAACACATACTTAACATAATCCATTTTGTCAGCATTCAAACTTCTAGCATTGAAATGTACAACTTTTAAACCACAATGTTGTTTACATAGTACATCAATTAAAATTTTGGGACTACATATAACACCATTCCTAGAATCAGAGATTACCTCCATACTGCACAAGAACAACAACAATAAGCATTCTCAACGGGAAACACATTTACAAAAAACAAATAAAAAATAATATATAATCTAGAATCAAATATGCAACAAAATGCATTTTTAAGAACCGACAAAAATGAAACGAAATAAGCCAATTCAAAATATCCACACATCTTTACATTAAGAAACATAAGAAAAAAATTAGAGCTACTAGAAAAATAATATTAAGAATTTATAGTAACCGGAAAATTGTTAAAAACATTCAAATCAGCCAAATTATTAACAGGAATTGCAGTGCCGTTCCTCTGGCTTCGGACATGAACTACTCCACGAATAGTAAAGACGCTTACAAGTTTATTTTGCCTTTTCAGCTTCACCGCAGATTGTATTAACTTTCTAGTATCGTAGGGTAAACTTTCATTAATATATATACTTCTGCAACCAATGTCCTCGAGGATGACTGCTTTTTTTGTCCTGCGCTTATATTTGCCGAAGGCACCAAGAACAGAATTTCTGTCAAATCTCGAAAAAAATTTAACTTCATTAAATTAAATAAATTGTTCCTCCTTGAATATTAGATAGTCTTAACTTCAAGAAAAACTATGGCTGAAGGATGTGCTACAAAAAAAAAAACGAAACCAGCTAAAAGGCCTTTTTTTTTGGCGGAGATGCACATATAGAGCATAGATTTCATATTTGAAATAAATAAGTTTTAATCTAATTTCAGATTTCATTTAAAATTAAAGAGGTTTACTTTTGAAACCAAAGAAACAACTTAAGTTCATTACAGTTATAGTTTAAAATTAAAACCAAAAAGTATAAATGTCCCCATTTCTCTCTCTCTCTCTCTTTACTTACTCCAAAATAGTTTAAAATTTATACTTTTTTGTCATTGTTCTACATAAATACTTTTTTGGTATTAAAATTAAACTAAAATTTTTACTGTGTATCATTTTTGTTTAAAAATATTTTAATTTCATCAAAAACAAAAATAAAAAATTTATCTGTTTAAATATTAATTTTTCACGAAAAATGATTATACGATTATCTCTTAGTTAATCTTCAATTAACCCTCCGAACGTATTTAATTTCAAATCGAAATTTCCGACATAGCTTTGCAAAATATGAATTTTTTGTCTTCAAGGCGCGAAAATGGTCATGGTGATTGCAATTTAAAAATAGAGGGCTTAAGCTTGTAAAAAAAGGAAAAAAATATCAATAAAGTGATTATAAGGATTGTGTGAATTATGTCTAGCAAAATATTGCCATAGCAATTACAATTTACACTAGAAAGCTATAGCTCTGTATAGATTCATTTCTTAGCACTATTTCTTGGACTATTCACTAAAGTAAAAAATTGGGCAGTTCTCGCCTACATTGAGTTTTGAAGAGTTTTTAATTTGTGGAAGATACCAAAAATGATATGCATAATGGGAAACATAGTTCCTTATATCATTTCATAATTAGTTTGCTGTCAAAGACTTGCTCCATCTATATTCCTATCAATGGTTTTCCACCTAAAAAAAATGAAAAAACTTAACCAAACTCTATATTTGTAGCTCTATTCCTTGGCCACTTTCATATATTATTTACATTTGGTTTCGTTTCTAAAATTTCAAAGTTTTATGCTCAAAACAGAGCCTAGAAACTTATTTTGTTTCTATTCTTACAGAAGTTATACATTTAAAATATTTCCCACTATATTTAGGTAACGTAAATTAAATAATATTTATTGTTAGTTGGAAAATAAATTTTAATTTAAAAAATTTAGTACATATCTACAAAATACAACTAGAAATAAGAAGTCGTGCTTTGAGTCGTAAGTTGAACTTATTTCCTTTGTAATATCATAAAAAAGCTTCAACAGTTTATTTTGCCAGCTTTAATCTTGAATGTAACCAACATTTAAATGCAAAAAAAAATTAATCCAGTGGCATAACAATGACAGCGCTGAATCAATATAAAAAAGTAAATAAAAAAAACAGCAGTGACTTAAAATTTAATACTTCAACACAATGAGAACAAAATGGAAAAGAAAAAATCTTCTCAAAACTTTTAAGAACTATTTTCGCCTTTATCTGTGTTGACTAAGCAGCATTGGCATCTTACTCTTCATTTAATTGCACTATTGAGGAAATCCTGGTGGAAGGATTGAGGAGGAGCCATGTAAGAATGTGGGAGATTGCAGAAAAATGTCATGACACCAGCGTTGAGTTTTCATGGACACAAAGAAAAAACTGCAAAATATAACAAAAAATGTTTTTTTTTAAGAATTTTTGATTTGTTTAAGACTAATAATTATTATATTAATAACTAGCAAAACCCGGTGCACTTTGCTACGCCTCAACAAATAAAATATAATGTATTTTTATTTTAGTTGGATTAAATAAGTAAAAACTATTTTTATTAATATTTATCTTATTGCGAGTGGATAAACAACGTTGTTGGTTTTTCTATTTGGCTCATAAATGAACAATTGATTTGGCGGGAATCATTGGAATGCGTAAAATCAGCACCTTTGAATGAGTTTAATTTGGTTAAAGTCCTTGTCTTCTATATATATACCGAGTCTCATAGTCATAGTCTTTTCTTACTTTGGAGGCATGGCACTACCCATTTATTCATTGAATCTTACTTTTTTTCTTTTTAGCTCATTTTTTCCAAACCAAACTATAATAAGAAATTTTTACAAACTATAAGAAACATACATATGCACCAAATCTTAAACATCTGCGTAAAATAGTTGTTGAAACATAAAAAAGTTGATATTTTTGTACAGAGCTTCTTGTTCAGTACTTTTAGTGCAAAAAACAACAAAAAAATTACAAGCGCAAAATGCATCAAAATGGGCAACGAGCTGCTTATACTAGTTTCAATGACCGCTACGTCATATCATCAGTAAGCTTTGTTAGCCGAAGTATAGTAGTTCTACAAGCCTACTATGTAATGTTTCTTGCGTTGATCTGTTAAGAATCACAGCAGTAAACAAAACAAAAACTTCTACATCTTAATGCAATTGACCTTATAATCTCTTTGATATCACACATTTCTTGACGAGCGCTTCGTTGTCCGCTTTTTTGGCGATCCGAACGAAGTTGCAAGTGCTACATGTAAATATCGGCGAGCTCACCGAGGGTAATTTTTTTATTATTTGTGTTTTTGGAACAAAATTTCATAATAATAATATTTTTGTACAGAGCTTCTTGTTGATTTTTTTCTCATATGGAAGCGTGGTACCGCCCATTTCTGCATTGAATCTTACTTCTTTCTCTACCCTTTATATATGTACCAAGTTTCATTTATCTGCATCAAATTGTTGATAAGATATGATAAATCTCATTTTCTTTTAGATAAGGGGGCGTGGCATCACCCATTCTATTCTAAGCTGTGTCCGTTTATATAAAAGCCTCGTGGTGTGAATTCCATGAGAACCGATTAAGTGATCATCGAAAAAATTATGTTCAAAAAATATATTTGTATGAAGGCCACCCTAAATATGCTCCCTAAATAAAAGTATTGAAGCCTTAGCTAAGCCTCTTAATATAAAAGTTACTTGGTGTAAATTCGGTATGAATCGATTAACCTGTCTTCGTGAAAAAGATATCTAAAAATATTTTTGTGTGAGGACCACCCAATGTGTGAACCCTAAGTAAAATTTTTACTATCTAATCTGTGCCCCTATCATGTGGTGTTAAGACCATGAGAATCAATTAAACGGTCTTTGAGAAAATGATATTTAAAAAATATTTTTGTATGAGGGCCACCCTAAATAAAAGTTGTGTAGCCTAAGCTATGCTTCTTAACATAAGAGATACGTGGCGTAAATTCGGTGTGAATCGTCTAACCTGTCTTCGTAAAAATTTTTTTAAAAATATTTTTGTATGAGGGTCACCCTAAGTACGCACCCTAAATAAAAGGTTTACTACCTTATATGTGCCTCCTAATATAAAAGCCATGTGGAGTAAATTCCATGAGAATCGATTGAGCGGTCTTCGAGAAAATGATATTTTAAAAATATTTTAGTGTGAGGGCCACCCTAAATTGAATTTTTGTAGCCTAAGCTATGCTTCTTAACATAAGAAATACGTGGTGTAAGTTTTGTGGGAATCGATTCACCTGTCTTCGTGAAAATGATATTTCAAAATATAGTTGTATGAGGGCCACCGTCTAAATAAAAATTTTACAATCTAATCTGTGCCTCTTAATATAAAAGCCATACTGTGTATGTTTCATGAGAATCGACTTACCTGTCTTTGAGAAATCGCTATTTTTAAAATATTTGTGTATGAGGGCCACCCTAAATATGCACCCTTAATAAAAGTTTCATCGTCTTAGCTATGCGTCTTAATGCAAGAGACATGTGGTGTAAATTCCATGTGAATCGATTAAGTGCTCTTTGTAAAAATGCTATTTTAAAAATATTTGCGAATGAGGGCCACCCTAAATTAAAGTCCTATAGCCACCACGCCCCTGGTGTCTAATCCCGTTCATATTTTGTGAAGTGCTTAACAAAGGCTATGTGCATCCTGACACCGAATTTTAAGACTCTTGCATCATATGAACCAAGATATAGCGAGTTAAAGGTTTTAATTGCACGTAAAGTGCCACGCGCCTTGTTTTTATCAAAATAAAATATAGCCCATGTTACTCAGGAATAGTGTAGCTTTCTATTAGTAGAAGAATTTTTGGAATCAGTACTGTAGTTCCAGAGATTACCCTGAACATACAAACAAACAAACAAACAAACAAACCTTACCTCTTTATATAATAGTATAGATTGAACGATTTTATATTGAACTTTTTCAGTCATTTTCAACAAACATTGCAAAGATAACAAGTGAATCAATTTAACCTGGTAATTATTAAATTACCAGTTACCAGTTTAAATTTATCCATTTTTTATCTTTGTCATGTTTGTTGAAAATGACTAAAAAAGTTCAATATAAAATCGTTAGATTTTTTTTTAATTTTAAAATAGCTATTTGAAGTCTGGAAAAATGAAATCTTATCGAAACCTTATACTGAGCGGTGCCATACGACATCCAAAAGTTACTTTCGATAAAACAAGATATACGTAAACATAAAAAAGTTATTTTTCAGTTCGTATCGTTGTGTTTTGTTGGTTTGCCTTTTTAAAAGTGGAAACAAATTTTGAAGTTTTGGAAATTTGGTGAAAGTTTAGTTTTTTTTTTTGAATTTAAGTTATAATCGCTGGTAGATGTATTGAGGATTTCTTTTCAACATTTGGATGCAAATTTAGTGCAAACAACTTTATCAAATAATTCAATTCGGTGTTAACACACCTCCTGAACCCCAGTAAAGCCGATTCCATTAGAAACACAAAGATATGCTATTCAGACCCGTCCACTCCAAAAACTGGTATACCGTCTACTTCCAAAGAGCTCAAAAATATTCGGTTACAATTGAGAGCATAGTTGTTATTCCTGCAGTCAGAATATACCAGTAACGTAATTTTACTTTTAAGTAATTGATATCTCGGTTCAAAATGTTTGCTGCCTTTACAAACGTTATGCCGAAGCCAGGACCGGCGTTACGGTTTTTGGTACCCTGAGCAAAGATCAACGTTGCACCCCATTTTTATAATGAAAAAAAAAAAAAAAAATCAAAATGCATTGCAAATTTTTTGCGATTTTCAATGGATGGATGAAACCTGGCTTGCACTTAAAAACTCTAAAATTTTCTTGTTTTGGTTGCTGCAAAATTTGTCAATAGATCATCGCAATCAATTTTTTGACAAATGTCAGTTTCTATGAGCAGATCGAACAACCTTTTTTTGTGAGATTGTTGACAGTAAATATTTTTGTATTAATTTTACGGTAGGATCTAACGGAAACAATGTTTCAGGGTCAATTTCTTCCGTCAATGTGGCGAAAAAAATGCAGCTAATGGAGTAAAACATATTTTTAACCCTTGAGCTTGAATATTCTGAAAACGGCGTTAATGACGAAATTTGTAGTATCCTTAACTTTTGTGCAGATTGAATTTTTGTCTGATTAATAGAAAAACTGTTTTTTTGTTACCTTTGACCTTGAATATTGGTATAACACAGAAAATTTGATATTTCCGCATCTATTGGTGGAAAAATTTGTTTTTTCGAAACTGGGTCCAAAACAGTCTCTCCCGGAGTCCAGACCGTCCCAGATTATGTTAAAACAGCCATTTTCAACCTGTTCGAATCGATTAAAATCTGTTTTTCATTTTACTTTTATTTCAAAATATTTTGAAGTTCCTCCTATTCTCAAGCTATGTGCTTGTTTCATACTTTTAGCTGAAGATGCTTATAAAAAAGCAGTGTGAAAGCACCGTTATGGTTTTAGAAATAATTTTTTTCAATAAAAATACAATGAAAGCTTACATTATTTATTTTTGTTTCGAATTCCATGTTAAAAAAATGAAAACTAGTTTCTTATAACAAATGCGAAAATATTCCCTTCCAAAATTATTGCCGATAACCTTACTTTCCACAGAATTTTTTCTAATTCCCGAAAAATCTTCTACAATTGCAAACCGAGTAACAATTTGCGAAAATGTGGGTTAAGGCTAACCTAACCTAAAAAGCCAAATTTTTTTAATTGAATTAGGACAAAGTAATGAAATATCAACCCAAGTCTTACCACATTTTCAATTTATTCAGAAAATTTTTAATTAAAAGTTTTTTCCGCAGACGCTTTATGATTGAAAATCTTTTGACTAGACAGACATTAAAACTTAAACTTTTCTAGAATTTGTTAGAACAAAACTATAATCGTATTGCTTAGCTAATTATTGCTGATTAAATTTAATATTTTTGAGCATATTTCTATTAGTGAGTATGCTTTGGTAAATACTAATATCAGAAACACCTTTATTCACTAAACGAAATATCTATGTTGACAGCTAATTTTTTTTTCAAGTAGTGCATTGGAATAAGCTCTGTAGCCTATGTAAATTCGCTCAGTTCAAGGATGAGTATTCAAAATAGTCAAATATGCAGTAGTATCCAAAAATACATGCCCAGGCTATATCTTCAATCGATGGATAATGAATAAAAAGAAGCTATAAATGTAACCTTCAATGGAGCCGTTTTGAGTCAATTAGTCCATAAAGAAATTATACGCTTATAGAAAATTATGCTTCCACATTCGATGGTGGAAGGTATAAATTAAATTTTGGGCATAACCGGGACGTTTTCTGATGTCTTTAAGGGCATTCTAATATGAAATAGTCGATGGAAAATCAAAATTTGCTAATGATAGCAGAAGTCCTTGCACAAAACTTGACATGATCACATTAATGCATTGGAACTTTAAGTAAGCGCACATAATGTAAAGGTGGACATAGATAATAATAAAAATTTAAGCGACATGAATTTTTTTATGTATTAATTATATCCAAAATTTATTTTGATCGTCCGCATTGATAAGTGCATGCATGAACCAAGGGTTTTTGTGATCGACTCTCAAAGCTTTTGCATTGATATTTTCACAACACTGGCTCAAACAAATCTAAAAATACCAATTTAGCCAAAATTAGAGATATTTGTAGCACTAACTGCATTTGAATGCACAAATTAATGCAAATGAATAAATCATATTATTTAATGCTACAGAATGTCTAGTCCTTCGGCAAAACCTCAATAAAGTCAATCCCATTCACAACAACATTCGCATTTGTTAGTACATTTATTGACCTGTCATGAGTTGCATGGGATAAAGCACATCAATATACGACCGCACAAATTCAATTGGACCGTTTCAAATTTCGAGCATTGTTGTGTGCACTAGAGTGAACAGGTATGCGTTAATTTGAACACAACAACTGTTGCATGTAATAGGCGAATCAACAAAGTGTTCCACTGAATAATGATGGCGTGTTGTTATATTCAATGAAACCACAGAGCTCTTGAAGCATCGACAAGTTCGGACTTTAATTTATGCGAACATTTTGGTTGCCTGCTGTGTGCAATATGTAATCTTCCTGCTAATTATTGTACCCATTATGGCTTACCGAAAACCGAAACCAATATTGTAGTGGTGAAATTTAAGTAATAAAATCGAAAAATTTGACGCAAATGCTAATAGGTGTTTAATTTAAGTCACAACTTACCATCTCTTTGAAGAAAACATGACGTATGAGTAACATTTATTAAGGAAGTGTACCACTGTAATTTACAGTCTGTAAATGTGTTCTACGATTAATTTTTCACATTTACAAAAAAAGTATTGTCATCTTATTTCAGTCGTATTAATGCTGATAAGCTGTATTATTTATTTTCAAGCAGCTTAGATAAATCATATGTTAACAAAGAGCTAAAAATTAAAGAAAAAACTTTAACAAAAGCTTCTTTCAAGTATTTGTTTCATATTTTTGTGTTAAATAACAAAAGAAAAGATACTCGTTTCAATAAAATACATGATATCAAGGCAAAAATGCGAGCTAAGGAATTTTTTTTCTCTTCTCATTGCGTTGACATACATATGTACATATGTGTACTTGTGATTTTGTGGTATAAACCCAATACAAATGCAATGAAATTGCAGAGAAATTTTTAAAGCGTTCTATTTTCACGAAAGAATTCCATGATCTTAATAAGTACATACATACGTATTTGTAGAAAAATGTACTCGTATGTGTGTGCAAAGTAATACTTATGCTGCATAGTAGTAAATTTAAAGAAACTTTAACGTTGTCATTTATTGTTAGCGTCTTTGTGCTCAATTTATTTCTTTTGATTTGGAGAACTTAAGGCTATCAGTTTACAGTTTGTTTCTGTCTACTGCGTTTTCAAAAAAAAAACACAACTACTTTCAGCAAAAAAATGGTTTATTTTTATATACGTGATATGTTCCAGGTTTAATTTTCATTTTGAAATCCTGAGATCTTACCAAATTTTTGAAATTTTAATGTGTCAATCTATTTGAAAAAATAAAATACTTGGTTGAATAAATTCTGAATAGTTCGGAATTTGTTCCTTATTCTAAAAGTAAACAAATAAAGTAAGAAATAAAATAAGAAAAATAGTTTAAAAAAAAAATAAAAAAAAAAGTTGCATAAGCGGAGAATCGAACTAGTAACCCCCAGGATCATACGCTAACTCGTTAATAACTTTTTTTGTATAAGACAACTATTGGAAAACTTTGAAAGCGATTTTCTAGCTTTTCTTTGGGCATTGCGAAAAATTGTAAAATATTGGTTTTCTTATTTCACGTGAATTACCATCTGGAAAAATTTGAGCCAAATCGGTGAGGTCACGGGGTGGTGGTCTCCTTGTAAGATTAAGATCTTTGAAAATACATATTTCGGTATATAGTAAACATGTTTAATGAATTTATGAACGCATTGAAATGGTTTGTTTTCATATTTCCAATATAATTAAGTACAATTCTTAGATATTTTCGTAGAGAAAGTTCTGTTGAAATTCGTCATTATTTTTTTTCTGAGAGCTAACTATACAACTCTCGCATTGTTCAAGAAATTTTTCTATCATTGTTGATAAAGATTTAACAATGAATATCCTCAAAGGGTTTTGAGAAATAAAATTCTAAAACAAAATAAATACCAAAGTTTATTGACATACGAATTGTCATACGGCGCTACTGCGGAAGAGCGTTCGTTCAAATTTTTTGTTTCAAGTAATTACCCAAATCCAAGTAGAAATTTTCTTTGAGTTCACATACGGTTGGCCCTCTTAGAGATACGGTACGAAGCTGAGTAATTGGATCAGGTCCGGATATGTTTGTATAAGTTTTTGCTGTTTTTTTAGCACTTAGTAAATTGTTGTTGTGCCAATAAAAGCTATTTCTGGTTTTCACTTAACATGGAAATATTTTTACATTATGTGTATCCTCCCACCTCCTCCTTAAACGCTGCGTAACACCCAAGAGACAATATTTACCTAAAAGTCATAATTATGTTGCGCAAAGTACCGGAAAGTAGCTAAAATACCTTTGTTTGTTATTAATCGCGTTTGCGATAGTAATAAATAAAACAAGATATTTCTAACTCGCAATACATGCGTATTAGACATGTCATTTATTTGAAGATGTTCTAGAATACTTCAAAAACTTATTCATATTCGAGTATGTCCTCATTTAAGAAAATATTAAAAAAATAGTCCTAGGGTCGCTACCAGAGCTGTAAAATTTTCATTTTTCGGAATTCGACCAAAAAAAAAATTAAGAAAATTTGAGTTTTTTCTTATTCATAATATTTTTTATTTACTTTTTTTTCGATTTTCCTTATGTACACATAGCTTACCAACTTACCGCTTACTGAGATTGCTTTAAATATGCCTCCAAATAGAGTTTTCAGCACTATTTTGAAAATCAATTTTTCATATCAACTTAATTTTACCTTAGGCAAACTTACTCTGGCAATACTTATACGACGTGTTTGCACAATTGCGTTCATATCTATTATCATAAAAATATCCTGTTAAATAAATTCTGAGTCGACACATGAACTTTGGTAATTTTCTTAACAAATTGAAAAATAAGCAGACTGCATTTTGTGAAGCGTAGCCCTGGGGAAAGCTGCCGACACTTAAGTAAGTTTTATTAAATAAATAAATTGATATTGATCTGCATTTTTTGCCGAATTTTGTGCTTTCGTTCTTTTCCTCTCTCACTCTCACTCGTCCTCTTTTTGCACAGCTTCCATTAACTTAGTTTATACCTTGTTGTACAGACTTGGTCTACATACGTGCTGTTGAAAATATTTTAAGTGAAATTGTTAAGCGGAATTATGCAAAGGTTTAATGGAAAAACCCAAAAACTTTTCGTTCGTTGCATAATTGTTGAGGCACTTGATATGCTTAAACAGTTTGCTGTAATATAATTTATATGTAAAATTATTGTGCAGCAACAGCAACGAGCAAACTTTCCTCAGAACAAGCACTGCTGCCCGTATCGAAAGCAGCAGCACTTTGTTGTTTCGATCATCAGATGCAACAAGTGGGTGCTGTGGGTGGGTGATGTGATTCATCGATGTATGCATAGGTGTTTGTATGTTTTGTAATTAATTTTGCTTAACTTTTCTGTTTATTTGAAGTTTTAGATTTGCATAACCGTGTTTATTTTAATTTTATTATAGAATTTCGTACAGTCTGGCGTATATGCTGCAGTTTTTTAAAATATAAACACTGTTGCTTCCTTTGTACTTAATTAAATGGAAAGGTTTTTTTGATGTTGGTTGTCCAGTTGTTTGCTTATGAAAAAATAAACAATTTAATTTGTTCTAAACGTTCAATTAATTTTTATAGTTCCCAATAGACGCATTTAATATGTTTGTTCGAGCACAGGCACACTTTTATCCTTTTAATTGATAATATCAATAAATTTGCTTATTTTCTGTTTTCCTCTAATGTTGGCAATTAATATTGGCCCTGTGTTTTGCGTTTCAATAAAAGTCATTTTGTTTAAAAGAAAAATTAGAGACTCATAAATTCAAATTACAAAGTGTTCACTAGAAAAAGTTAATTTTGATGTATTTGAAATAAATTGATTTTTGGAAAGTTTTTACAAAATGGTTTGTCTCCTTCCTAAGTCACATAGATCAATTATTGAAAAATGTAAATTGTCTTCACTTCGTCTTGATAAAGCTGGTAAAATTCCAAGTTTCGGAGGATTTTCATGAGCATTTTTTGCATGTATGTTGTCAAAGTAATCAACAAGTATCTGAAAATTGGCAATTTTTATTTCACAGGTATTTTTTCTTATACAACCGAAATACGAGTATAAGAATAATCTTAAGATAAATTATTTGCTTAAAAACTGGGTCGAAAAGTAATCGCTCGGAAACTTTTAGGAAAAACCATATAATAATTGTAAGAAATAAAAACTCAAAAGATTTAGTTTAAATGAAAATAAGAAAACCACGAAAATGCCAAAGTAAAATAGAAGATAAGAAAAGAATCGAAAATATCCAAAAAATTTTACTGTCGCGTAAAAATATTTACTATCTTTGAATTCGAAAAAAAAAACCTCAAAATTTTGCAAAGAGAATTGTGAAATGATTTCGAATGTATATCGTTTGACTCAAAATTTGTAAAAGTTCAAAAATTTCTTTACTGAGATCAAAGGTCAATTTTCATCAAAAAATTTAATTTCATATATTTTGCAAAAAGATATTTTTGAAATTATACCAGATATGCCGACGGGCGCGTTAGTGCAACAACCTTTGTAGTTTTTCTAAATTCCTTTGTTCTGACAGAATAATTTACAAAAATTGAAGAAAAAATTAAAAATTATTTTAACTTGGATTTTGAATTCGTACTACATGTAATACGCTCAGTACATATGGGTAGTAACGGCAATATTTTTTTTTTTTTTTGAATTCAAATTGTTCACTATTCAGCAAAGCTTATGTACTTAAGTAAAGAAAAAACAAATTAATAAGAAAAATTATTTGGTGGTGACGGCACGTCATATTTTATGCTGTGTAGTGATCTTATTGTGGCAATAGTTATATCGTAGCAATGCTAAAAGTAAATATTAGCAATGTGGCAATGCGCCGACGAAAAGCTAAATGGTCCATTTTACCTCTCATATGTCTATGTGGAACATTTTTTGAAAGTTCTACAGAATAGACGTTTGAGGCAACATTTATTGCACTGCTGCCGTTCCTACAACATACAATTATATTGTTTATAGGTTGGTACCACCCTCTTTCTCTTTTCTGCAGATGTTTTTTTCTTTGGCAGAGGACACCATCATTTTATTGAGAGTTAAATTGCAGAAAAAAAATTTGTTTTTCACTATTTTTACACCCTGATGCCGAGCGTACTACATGTAGTACGCCAGCAAATACATCAATTAAAATCTCATATAATTTTTTTTCAATCGGAATCGAAAATCCGTTCAAAGTACGGTTTTTAAAATGAGTTCGTGTGGAAATCGGACAGAGCATAAAAAAGCAACCACGATCAGATTTGTCCGTTCGGACAGTAATCCTAACCCAACTATTCGATGCATATGAACTTCTCAATACATCTCAAGTTTTATCGACTTTTTGGATGTTTTCGATATTATTCGATACATTTTGGTACCTACTTCCAATTCCTAAAATGTTTTTGAAAGTATTCTATACACTTCGGCATAAATTGACTTTTTTATGTTTTTTCGAAACTATTCGCACATTGCGATTTTTGTCGACTCTGTCGCTTATTCTTTTTGGCTCATTATTTCATTTTGGCCTCTGAATTAGGTGACTTCTCTTATTTTCTAGCGCGTGTTCCAATTATACAAATTTTTTTTAAGAAAAAAAATCCTTTCTCGAGAATTTTGTTTTCGATTTTGATGCTTCTTCTCCTCAAAAACGCAAAACAAACTCACTAAGCTAAAAATAAACACAATCAATTAGTTTTTGTGAAAATTGCAAATGCTTAAGAAAATTAGGCAGCAAAGAGAAAATTTGTTTATGAAAAAAGTCAAAACTAAGGCGGTATAAAAAGGTCCTTCAGATAAATACTTTGGTGTATCCGAATTTCAACATAAAATGAAATTGCTACACAGAGTTAAAGTAAGAAAACAACAAATAAAAAAAGATCGTTTTATTTAGAACCATAGGTGTACTAAAATATTTTTTAAAAAAATATTTTCTATTATAAAAATAAAAACCCAAAGTATAATTTTACATAAGACATTATTTACATAAATCAGTAAATAAGCAGTCAACATGCACGAATTGCAAAACTCAGCATTACTTGCAAAATTCCTAATAACCTACTAGCAAACAAATTGAGATTTCAAGCAAAAGTTTTGGCAAATAACATTAATTATATTTTGCATGGAAAAGTTATTTTCCTAACACACATATTTACCGTAGAACATATCAAAAATACCAAAGGAAGAAAATTGAAATCACGATTTGAACAGAACATTGAGCACGCGTAATTACAGCCACTGACATCTGTTATGATTGATATCTAATCTACTGGCAATTTGGCAAGGTTTTTTTTTTTTTTGTATTTTTGCCAGCATCATCATGACGCAAGCCTCACGTACCAAACATAATCAATATCACAGTGGATATTATATAATAAAATAACGTAAAAGACGCATTATTACAGCGTACACATATCAAAATGCAGTGCCGCAGATTCAAATGAATTCAGATTTGGCCACAATGCAAAGCATCCGACCGACATACCTAATACCTATGCGGTTTTCTATTATTCTTATTTTCTATATTTGCGCATTTTATTTTGTTTCTATTTTCTTTCTTTTTTTTTTTTTTTTGATTTTGACTTTTTCGTCCTCCCTTCTGCAACGCCTTAGGATATCACTTATTAATGTGCTAAGGAAATTGGCTCTTTTTATGAGCGGAAGTTATGATTTGTTTATTTATTGCAGCCGTTGGCATTTTGGTCAGCGCGCACATGAAATCCATAGCAAATTGGTTTATTTTCGTTTCGTTTGGCGTATTTCAAATTCTAATTTTATTTACAAATTCTGCGCTGTTTAAGGCAGAAATGTTTAACAACTGGAAGAAATATTTTGTATCGCATTAATTAGGAGTCAAAACATTCGTTTTTTGTTAACTTATTCAAATACTTCATTTTTATTGCGTGCTAAATTTTATTTTATTACATTTTTCAACGAAATAAAAAACGATAAAATTTGAAAAATTAAAAAAGTTTTCTATCCAACATTTTTGCATAAATCAGTCGCTTGTATTGCATAAAATCTTTTTTAACTCAAACTGTATTTTTATTATATGTATATATGGTATGATTGATAAATATCAGTTGATTGAAACAGGTGGTATCGGTGGGTTTTGAATAGCATTGGTAGAAAATCCATGAACTTATTATGCTAATTCCTACGAGTACATGGTCAGAAGTCAAAATATATGCTAGTATGTTTTGGATATAACACAATTTTTGTTCGTCAGTTTGAAATATATGTTATAAAGCTTTCACATTGGCGACAGAAACAGCCCGTCTTTAATTTATAACGTTTTTTTTTTTTGGCATTTTTAACCCATATTCCACCGCGCTGCAAAAATTGTTGAATTTTTTGATATAAAGTATTTTTCTACATTAATTACAGCCCCCTGATTTCAAAAAGGCTATCAAAAAAATTTTACCCTGACCTGTTTTCCCGTTATGTTAAAAAATCAAATGTTCGATTAATCGAACGTTGGCGCTTATCCGATACCATAATACAAATACGAAATGTCAAATTTTCCCTCCAAATGACAGCGCCTCTCCCATTTCTATTTGTGTTTTCTTAGGATTAGAGGTTTTTTGTGCGTGCTAATCATGTCTTCAAATTTTTTTGGTTTTGGGCAGGGTTTTCGTCCATAGACGAGCAGATAGTGACTTTTTTCGACCGTCATAGTGCACAATATTTGTTCAGGAAAAACCGATATTTATTCTTGCTCATCCCTTTCAACACAGAAGTTATCTTGGAGCTGATGTAGTTCTCCGTTTTTTAGGTACGTCGAGGCCCCCATTCATCACTTAGTATTTTTCGACAACTTCTTCACACGTTATCATCTCCTGTGTTTCCTATCAGAAAAGGGATTCTGTGCGACTGAAACTATTCGCCGTAATCATTTAGCTGCTGGTACTACTAATATGAAGACGAAAAAGTATATACCTCGCTACGTACGTTATTATATATGCAACTCTAAGGGCCACATCACTCGTTGTCGCTGGCAAGATTATAAAGAGGTCATCACGATAAGATTCTGCCACTTCACCCTATTCGGCGTTAGAAAAAAGCAACTAAATCTTCTAAGGAAGGGCCTATTTGTCAACGTGGATCAGCTTGTTATGCTTCGCAGCCATTAAAAGGGGATGGACGGCGTTGACAGAACATGCATCGTTTGAACGCAAAAGCCAACGAGAGAACGAGAAGCCAATGAGCCAGAAATAATCCAAGTTGTCTATCACTGAGTCCCTTCTATTGGCCGATGATGAACAACGAGTGGAAATAGATGCTGACCTGAAGTCTCAGACACAGCGCAATTTACGTCGATTCCAGTTGAAAGGCTCTGGCAAACCAGAAATTTGGATGTGAGAGAAATGTGGCAAGCAACCATTGTCTCAAAGTTTTCCATGTAAACAATTTTTTTTTTATTTTCCGACATGTTTCTTGGATTGCTGAGCCAACACTTATTATTTTTTACAATCTCATTACTACTCTTTAAATTATCTAAAATCATAAAAATTTATTAAACAATTGTTTTTTACTGAATAAATTTTGGCTATTCACTTCTATTACGATATGTTTCATTTGAATGGGATTTTATGGTATGGGATAAGCGCCAACGTTCATTTACCTCATACCTGTGCCATCGAAGTGTTGCAAAGGTATTGAATTTTTGATCGGTAAAGATGGATTGGCACTTTGGATATAATACCTCATCATTTCTTTTTTTTTTATAATTTATAATTTTTTATATAACTTACAAGAATGATCTATCGATAAGATATTTTTCAACTACCACCCTCTAGAACTATGGATGGAAATGGGGGGTTATAAATACAATTTTTGAATAGCTAAAATATTAAAGTAAAATATGATACTAACTGTTTTGCGAATAACATTAATCTTCATAGTGCAAAGAATTATTGAAAATAGACAAATTTCATGTTTCATTAATCGAACACCAGTAGAAAATGGATTAAGTAAGCTCCTTTGCTAGTAGCATCCATATTTTCTTCTATTCATAGAATCTTTTATATTGAGCTGCAAATTAAACCTATGTATTTTAATAAATAAAACTACTTTTTAACACATTAATCGCTTTGCATGGCTTTTAGAATCCATTTCATAATTGCTTACTTTGTCCGTTTGTTAACTTCTTGGTATTTTATTTCAACTGCTGTTTGATGATACAAAAAAATCAACTGAGTCCTTCATAAAACAGTCGCTTTTTTGTGAAAGACGTGACTGTTTTTTGCAGAAATCGGGGTCCGAATTGATATTGTTTGACGATTTGTATCAAAAATAGTGCTGTGATAAGTGGAATAGAAGCCAACTAATGCCAAATGAATAACTTATTAGGCTGGACCTAATGAGATTATTTTAAAAACATGTTATGCCACATATTTTCCAAATACGATATTACGCAAGTATTCTATTGAATAGAGTTATATATATCGGTAATCCTTTTACTAACTGAACACTTTGTCTTTTTAACGTTTTTGAACATTTTTTGAAACGAAATATCTCAAAAACTAAAGTGAATAGGTTTAAAAATCATTTAACCATATTTGTTAAAAAAGACTATAACTTTACAAAAAAATTTAAATAAATTTGTTAAATCACTATTTTTTTTTCCTCCGTTTTTTTTTTATTTGTTTATATGTTGTTCCTCAAATATTTCAAATTTTACGGCATCAAGCGCAGAATAAATCAAAGTTTTTTTTAAGAAAAAATAAAGAAATTTTAAAATTAGGGTTTTTCAAAAAAAATGCAAAAATATTTTTCAATTCCGAAAATGTTTGCGAACATTTTTTTTTTTTCAAAAGCAATATTTTTTTACGAAAAGTACAAGTAAAACCCTAAAATTTTAGGTGTGCCAATTATTAATTGATAAAGATTTCTGTAAGCTATGAATTTTCGAAAAAAAAAAACTTATTCTGGAAAAGTGCAAAAATCATGAATTTCATACCCGCGTATCTCAACAAAAAATAACAATAGGGCAATATCATGAACTTACATATATTATTGCTGGACATTGATACTACAATAATGTCAAATTTCAGCTAAATCGGAGCCAAAAATTTTTTCAGGTGTAGTTTTCGTGTGTTTTACCCCATATATGACATACAACCATATCTCGCGATATCTTGTTGGTAGGGATGCTACAAGTGGCATCTGTTTCGGGTTCCAGAATCGTATATTTTTTCCTGGAAATGCTTAATTGACAAACAATTTCTTTTTTGTTTTCTTGTCTTGCAGAACGCCTCATTAAGCGCTTAGTTGTGATCCTACGTAAAAAAAAGATACCATTTTTGAACTATTTCCGGAAAAAAACTTACACACTAATTGATGGTAATCTCTTTAGTTATTCATATTTAGTTTTATTTCAAATAATTTTTTTCTATGGTTATTATATTACATTAGCAAAGAACATGTCTTGTGTTGCAAACACTTAAAACATTCACTTGAAAATCATGCCGTAACTGACTTTATAATTTAATATTTCGCTAACAAGATTACAGACATAATTCCAGCGCAATCCTTTTACGCCATCTTTTACACTGCTTTAACCACAAATACAAATTAAAGCAAAAACTCTCGAGCAAGTCAAGACAGCATTAAGAGGAATTTTATTCATAAAGTTGCGGCAGCATCATTCTCTCTATAACTGGGTTTCATACGCAAGTTGAATTTCGCACTACCAACAACAAGAACGTGTTTTTAACAGTTATAACACTCAGGCGAGGTGGAAATGCGCAACTATTAATGTAAATAAAACTTAAGGAGGTAAATTATTTAAATTATGCGTAAAGTAAAACACCTTTTGTTTGGTAAGTTAAGGTAAGGTTAGCAAAAACCAGTGTAAAATAAGAATACAATGAAATATTCTCAAATATTCTCAGAAGATATTTCCGAAATATTAAGTAATATTACTGAGGAAGCTTAAAAGACATTAAATAATAATTTAAATAATTAACAAAAAACACCGTTTTGAACTGAATTTTTATGCAGGTATATAAAATGTTGCTCATACGTCATGTTAACCTATTAATTTGTTGATTTTCAGCTATTATTTTATTAGAGATTTTTTGATTTCGTTTTGGTAAACTTAAATCAAAATCGCATAGTTTATTTTTATAGCTTAAGATTTACAAATTTCAACTAAAATTTTAAGTTATCCATATAAATTCAGAAGATAAAAAGATATTAGCTCGCAAGCACTATATTTCTGTATAGGAATGAAAAAATATAGAACTTATTAACACGAAAAGAAGAGCACATATATATCAGCCTCTTCAGGCTTCATTAAAATAAAGGTAGGCCGAATTGCAGTTCTAAAATAGTAACCATTTCTGACAAAGTTTTTGTGAGCAAATTGTGAGTAACTGTAATGATGTGGTTACTTACGAAGTTTTAAGTTTCTAGGAGGTACCGCTTATTTTGGGCGCTGGTTTTTATTCACTCTGAACAAAAAGATTTTTAGACAGTGATTTCAATAACTTGAAAGTTGTCTTGCCGTTTTTTTTTTTAATTTGGTTAAAAGAGTTAATTCAAAGTCTTCTATATGGGCATTTCCGCCAAAAGGCCAACCGGTAAAAACCAGTTCAAAACGGTAAAGCCACAGCACAACATAATCGCATAGTTTTTTTTTTGTTGATAAGGTTGTTAAGAGAAGAAGGGACATGTATATTTTTCTAATAGTAGGCGGTGCCACGCCCCTAACGGGAAAAAACTTTTCCACGGCTAAGGTAATGGACCGATTTTAATGAAATTTGGTTAAGAGATAGAATGTTCCATAAAAAAGGTTAGTAGAGACTCTAAGTCCTTTAAGTGGGCATGGCATCGCTCCAAATGAGAAAAACGGTATCACGGCTGTGCCACTACACCGATTTTGATGAAATTTGTTATGTAGATAGATTGAAACATGAGTAAAAATATATTTTTTTTAGTGGGCGGTGCCACGCCTCATACAAAAAATACGTTTTAACAGCAAAAAGACAAGTCTTAGTCGTATTAAAAATGTTACCAGGTTTGGCTGACTTGTTCTTTTCTATAGATGGCCATGAAAAACACTTCCGTTTTTTGTCCCGTTCGAATGGCTTTTTTATTGCCGCTATCTTGGAACCAGTATTGCATCCGGCATCAACTTTACCACTCAATATAGTGCTACCAAAGGGCTATTTCTTTAAATAATAGAAGAAAATAAAAGTGTTTTACTTTGACTATTATTCCACTTTAAAAAATAAACTTCTGTCCCATTCAACATGAGAGAAATGCCCATATATTTTTGAAATACGCAAAATATCTTCATAAAAGTTAGAACATTATTTAAATTGAAAAAACAATACTGTTGAATTGTTGGAACAAAGAAGAGGGAATAACATGTTTATTAGAGTGATCCAATTTTTTTTTTCAAACATGTTTATTAGTTGCAGGTACGTAAAAGAAAAATTCTAGTGCAAGAACAAATTGAGCCTTTTAGTTTTTTGTACGATTAATTTGGGAAATAAAGCTTCATTTGACAGTTTCATCTTTATCGTATAAAATAATAATCTTACGAAAACAGAACCAAGCTGGAAAAAACATAAAATTCATTGAAAATTATCTAGTTATTTATTAGTTATTTCTCCAGTTTATTTATTAGCTTTCAGAGTTTAGGAATATTTCGAAGAAGGAAAAACATTTATTTGATGTTCGTCACATGTCCTCAGACAGTCTTGCTATCGCGTGCAACTCCTTATGTCAATAAAAGTCCGTTAGAATATCTTACCATCCTTTGATCAACTTTCGTGCTAAAAAAGCCAAAACTCATATTTTTCACACTATTCAAAGCTCACACTTGTGATTACATGGTCTTCTGATAGGTACGACATAAACTGTATTATACTTAATTTTCAACCATTTACATGGAAAGCCTTGTGATACTTTCGGCTGTAATGATTACTTTCAAAGAGCTGTAACTCGGCCAAATTTGACATAAATTAAATTCATAGAGATATAATTCAATACTTTTGTCTGGAACTAAAATTTTTTTTAACAATAAAATTTCTAAAATACGATCACAGAGATTACCCGCAACTGAAAAACTTATTTCATATTAGTGGTATATCCAGGTTAGTTTAAAATATTTTTTAGGCAATAACATACCGGAAATACTTATTTTACTCTGAATTTAAGTCTATTCAATTGTAATGCTTTTTTCATCAAAAACAGCAACAAGGTACTTTAATACTCCTAAACAGGAAACAAGTCAGATATCGCATTAACAGATTTTTTTCTTATGTTACCAATATAATACATCGACTTTTCGTAAAAGTACGAATGTAAGATTATTTGCTAGTAAGACTAAAAAAAGAATATCTATTTCTGCCACAATACAAGTAAGCTGCAAATATTAACAACAACAATGTTCATAGCGTCAAGCGCCAAATCTCATACCTATCTCGTTGATAAGTAAGCAATAAGTAAAGGATTAAGGATAACCGCATTAGACGCAAGAATGAATGCAACGAGAATGAAATGAGATAAGATATTGAATTGGCTTATGGAATGCGGTATCATGGTTATAGATGTATGCTAGTGTGGGTAAAACATGCACATAAACTTGTTGAACCCTTGCAATGTTTAAAAAAATATTTTGGTTGAAGTAAATAATAAGAAACTATTACTTCAGTTCGCTCTTTAATAATTAAAATAAGTATACATATGTATATAGAAGTGACAATTTACAAAAAAAATATTATTTCAAACGACAGTTCTAAGCAAAAAAATGTTCACTTATACTCACAGAGGACTTTTCTTACATTTATTATTTTGATAATGTTTCTACCAACGCATAATGACATTAAGTTCTGAACATAGAAACATAGCTGATAAACTCAAAATCCTACTATAAACACTAAATTCGAAACTACTGTATCCAAAAACTAAAAAATATATCCGCTTCTTATGCTTAAACAAAGTAATTTTTTAGCTCGATTTGGCAAGTATTGCTGATTGGATTACTCAAGTGATTACATCAAATCTGTGTAAACATAATACCATTTTCTTTTCATACATAATACTTTATGCGCAAATGCCTTGAATGTTTCGATATCAGAAAAATAGAGCTTTTAATTGATAAGAAGTATAGGCACTAAGAGGACATCCACTAAAGACGTCCGAAAAAATTCAGAAATTTAAACCGTCTCCTCCTTGGTTGTCCATTTTTATTTGATTTTGCAACCTGATCATGCCCTGCCCATAAATGACGTCCACAAGGTATTATGCTACCCCTTCTTTCCTTTTTTATACTAAAAAAATGTTAAAAAAAATTGTTTTAAGCCTAAAAACTAGTGAAAAGAAATATTTATATTTTGTGCTTCTTGGGTTTTTAAAGTACATATTTTTGAATGCAAAGCACACAAAAATTAGGTAAAACATTTTATTTCAATTGTCTTTTTCATATTGTCTCATTTAGTTTTTTTTATTGTTTCGATTTGTTCCAATGAAACATCGTAAAATTATATGGATCTTTCGTGCAAACTTCGACAGTATTCGCTTGGATCTGGTCTGTGCAATATCAGTAATTGCGGATGAACTTTGTAAAAATATCTATAAGTTTCGAAGCTTTAAGTTGAACTCACCAATATTTATATATAAAAGTAAGCTTTGAAGTGTATCATTTGATATACTTTTTATACCTATTTCTTTATGTGAGTTTGTATCATTTCCATAGAAATTTTATTTATTTTGCTTTTCATAAGAAGTGATTTTATTTTTTTCGTAAGAGGCGTAAAACATAAATTGAAATTTTTAGTATGTTATCTATAAGCTCTAAGCCATATTTTAAAATTAAAATAAAAAAAATATTGAAAACATTCAGTTTCAATGTAAATAAATTTAAAGTTCACGGAGTTCAATTAGTTTGATATTTTTGCAAGCCACATTTGTATGTTCTGCAGTTAACTACATATATCCTCAAAGTTAAAAAATAAAACAAAAAATGCTTACAAATTTAATAAAAAAGAATCACTTCACAACATGTGCTAGACATCGCATCATCGATTGAATTAAATCGTCGATTATACTGCAACAGGCAAACACCGCTACACTGTCTCATAATGTAAAAAGGATATGTGTTTCTCCCATACCTTACGTTAGTTTCATTTTATCTTAAATCATGGGCGTTGTGCTAAATAAATTTAATTCGCAGTTGCAAACTTCCGTACTGGACTTCAAGTTGTGCAGGATGATATAATAAATTTGGAACACTTGGTGCACTCAAAAAAAAATTACGTGGCCATGGGCTGAGAGTTTAAGTGACTTTTATAGCTGTCACATATGAAATTATCACATTTGCTGTAAAAACGCAGCAGGCAAGCAGCAATGTGCTTATGAACCCTCATGCCCATGGGGATGTAAATTTATGACATTTTAATTGTCACTCTCAGGTAAATTTAATGTCAGTAATGTTTAATTTATGAGCATATTGGGTACTTTGCTTAAACTTAATGAAACTTAAATATTTTTACATATTAAAAATTTCTCACGTAATGGAAAAACTCAAAACATTATAAAAAATGTGAAATTTTCTATAAATAATGACATATATTGATACTTTTGTTTATATTGGTTAAGTAACGCCTAAGTAAAGAAGAATGAGTATTTAATTAAGGACAAGGATTGTGTTTATTTTCATTTTTTCGTCGAAGCTCTGCCGGAGTTAAGCTAATTTAAAAAAATAACGCCATGGTGACATTGGGTTGCTGAGGGTCTAGGGCAGGGATGCCCAATGATCATAGACTAAATGGCCAAAACTGAACGAAAAAGAAAAATGGTGGTCGCAAAATTAAAACACAATTTTTATTTGAATTTTTTAATCAAGCTGATTAAGTCATATTCAATTTGAGTATTGAGATTCCTCTTCTTCTATAAATATTTTTAGTATATTTTAATCCAAAAAAAAAACATTCAAAGTTATTGGTTTTACCAAACAAAGATACTTTTTTTAAAAAAATATTTCTTATGTTTGGATAATCAGTTTTAGTAAGTAAATTTTAAGGAAATGATTTTTACTATCTGCAAAATGCCTGCTTAGCTAACAAGTTGTTTTCCAGTTCCGGTAATTCTAGCTGAATTTTCACATCAACTTTATTTCAATTGAAAAAGGATTAGAAAACAGTTCAATATCATGCTTTAAGCTAAACCGTTTTGCAAACCATGCATGATATTCTACAATCAATTTCTCTATATCAGTAGCAAATCTTTTTGTATTTTTGCCATTTATATGAACTGATTTAATTGCTTCGAAATGATCCTATTGGTTTTTATGTTAATGACCTTTGAATAAACTCAACTTTTCTAAAAATGATTTGATGTCAACTAAAATTATTTGTAGGGGATAGCGAGATAACATTGATTTTCGGAAATCGAATAACGATTTTATTTTTTCAAAATAAAGTGTAATACATACTGGGTGTTTTTTTTAGAGGTTTGTTTTTCGAATAGAGATAAAACTGGCATTTCATGGTCAAATCTGGCAACTCTAATGTCATTTATGTTCAGTTTGGTTTGCCATTTCATCATAAACAGGTTGACAAAAGAACAACGCTTGCAAATTGTGCAAATTTATTTCGAAAATAATGGTTCAGTTCGCAAAGTTTACCGCAAGCTCCGTCCATTTTATGGTCGACATAATCGTCCATCAGAGCAATTAATTCGGTTAACCATGGGTCGTTTTCGCACTACGTTTACTCTGTGTGATAATATGCATCCGCAGAGACGTCGAACAGTGCGCACCGAGAACCAATTGCCGCTGTAGAGCAAAATGTTGAAGAGGACCCGAATGAATCGATTCGCCACCGTGCACAGCAATTGGAGCTTTGTCCATCAACTTTATGGAAGATTTTGCGCAAAGATCTTGGCTTGCGACCTTACAATATCCAGCTTGTGCAAGAATTAAAGCCGCGAGACCATGCAATGCGTCGTGATTTTGGTGTATGGGCCGAAAATGAGATTGATCTCGATGCTGATTTTCATCGCAAAATTTTGTTCAGTGATGAGGCTCATTTTTGGTTGAATGGCTACGTCAACAAGCAAAATTGCCGCATTTGGAGTGAAGAGAATCCACATGAGACCCTTGAGACGCCATTACATCCACAAAAACTGACTGTTTGGTGTGCTCTATGGGCTGGTGGAGTCATTGGGCCATACTTCTTCCGAAATAATGCTGGAGAGACAGTTACCGTTAATGGAGACCGGTATAGAGCCATGGTAACCGACTATTTTGTTCCCGAATTGGATGGCATGAATGTGGATGAGTTGTGGTTCCAACAAGACGGCGCTACATGCCACACAGCGCACGTCACAATCAATTTATTGAAGGAAACATTCGATGAGCGCATAATTTCGCGGAATGGACCCGTCAATTGGCCACCAAGATCGTGTGATTTGACACCATTGGATTATTTTCTTTGGGGATATGTGAAGTCGCTCGTCTACGCCAACAAACCAGAAACGTTAGGGGACTTGGAAGCCAACATTCGTGGCGTTATTGCCGACATACGGCCCCATATGCTCGAAAAAGTGGTTCAAAATTGGACCTGTAGAATTGGCTTTATTCGAGCCAGCCGCGGCGGCCACATGCCCGAAATCATATTTAAACATTAATGGCATAAAATTATCCTTCCAATAAAGTCAAATTGATGGACATTAAAACGATTTTCTTGTGTTTTATTTCAACTCGAAGCTCTATACCTCTAAAAAAAACACCCTGTATAAACATTATTGATTCAATGGCCGCACAAAAAAAGTAAAACTGGCCGCAATATGGACACACCTGGTCTAGGGACATCAATTTGGCACCCGTGGTCAAGAATTGGATATTTTGAGAAGCTTTCTACGGCGTACTCCCAGAAAAGTTTTGCATCTTCATGCTAACGAAGCGCAATTCACTCAAGAGCTGAAGCTTGCTGACCACGGACAGCGAATAAAGATTACCGAACAACAAGTGGATGTTGATTTTTCGAAAAAAAAAAAAATCATTTTCAGCAATGAGGCTCACTTTCATCTTACTGCCTTCGTTAACTATTAAAATTAAGGGTTGCAGAAAGTCCACGAGTGATTGCCGAAAAACAAACACATTCTCAATGTGTCAGCTATTTGTGCGGGAATCGCGATAGAGTATCTTCGGATCATTCTTTTTTGTAAATGCGGTTAATCAGGAAATAAAAGTTAAGGGTGCTCGCTATCACGACATGATAATCCAGTTTTTTGTGTCTAAATTGCAAGATATGGATGTGAATGACTTGTGATCTTTAACAAGACGGTGTCGCGTGCTATGCAGAGGCCGAGAAACAGTTTACTTACTGCATGTGTCACTTCCTGGCCATGTAATTTCTCAGTAAAGTTTCCATATGACATAACTAGTTCAGATATTAAACTTGCTTAAAATGTTTGATTCAGTGCCATGAATTAAAATCCAATTACGTTACTTTTGTACCTAGGAGAAAAACCCTCTTAAAGAGGTCGAACATAACAGTAGCTCTATACACTCTATAACTTAATCAATTAGGTACGTGTGTTTTACTGAGCAGAAAACTACGTAGTTTTTTGTTCTCGCTAACATACTTAATATAGTTCTAGCTTAAAAAAATAATTTCCGAGTGAATCTATTTCTTAAACTTGTAAGTATGTTATACATAAGCCAGCCAAAAGTCGAATATAATAATACTTCAAAAACTAATCTGTTGAAGCTTATCATATATTTGCTTCTAATGGAGGTGACACGCGACTCTTCATATCTTGCCCTAATCTATGGTTTTTACCAAATAGAGTTAGACGAAAAATTAAGAAATATCACTTCTCTTTTCCACTGAAAATCAATCATTTCGATTTGAAAGGCTTTCTTTTCAAATAATGATGTCAATGGCCTTTGCTGGCTTAGAACCCCAACAAGCATTTGTATACATGGACGATTTGGTAGTAAGCGGTTGCTCAGAAACCACAAGCTTAAAAAATCTTCATGATATTTTATCAATTTTAAGGAAATAAAATTTAAAACTTCACCCGGACAAATGCTCTTTCTTTAGCCTCGAAGTGACTTATCAGGGACATAAATGTACTGGAAAAGGAATTTTACCAGATGACAGTAGATTCAAAAAAATTCAGAATTATCCACTAAGCAATGGCGACGAAAATATTTGTAGCCTTTTGTAATTATTCATTCCTAACTTTGCTAAGCACTCACAGCACTTAACACGTTTATGCCAGAAAAATGTTCAATATGTATGGACACAGGAATGTGAAATGCATTCAAGTCCTTAAAAAGTTCAAGTTTTAAGTCCATTAATTTTGCAATATCCGAATTTTGAAAAATAATTCTGCATAACCACAGACGCAAGTAAGCATGCTTTTGGTGCTATATTAGCCCAGAAATATGGTGGCAACCAATTACCACTAGCTTATACGTCAAGAGCATTTACAAGAGGCGAAAGTTACAAATCAGTAATAGAGCAGAAGTTACCTGCCATTCACATTGACACTACTTGTAAGGCACTAAATTTTTAGTAAAGAGCGATCTCAAACCCTTATCATATTTCTGCTCAATGAAGAACCCCTCATCTAAATTAACCAGAATAAGATTAGACTTAGAAGAATACAACTTTGAAATTGAGTATTTCAGGGGGGAAAAAAAACCTATGTGGCTGATGCTCTATCTCACATAGAAAGGAAATGGACATATCCAATAAAAATATTCTAAAAGCAGCTACAAGGTCAGAAGCAAAAAATAAGATTAAAGAAAAAATTTCTTCAGTATCTAGAAAACTCCCAAAAAATCTTTGAAGTAATGAATTTTAATGAAGTAAAAAAATTTACAATTCTAAAACTTAGAACTCAACAAATTTATTTACAGTGCGCAAGAAAAATCATAAGTAGTATTGATATACATAAGTAAATTTGTTATTCATGGAAAACTTGACCAAGGTCAACTCTTTCCAAGGCTCATATTGGAAGCCAATAACAATAATATAAGTCGATTAAAAATATTGACAAATGATAAAATATTTAATGAGATACGGATCCAAGAATTTATGGAAATAGGACATAAATTACTAAAAAATTTACAAATAGTAGTAACACCAAATAAAATTACAACACAAATAAAAATGACTCTGTTAAACAAATATCACGACCATCCAATATTTGGTGGACATGCAGGAGTATATAGGTTACTTAGTAAACTCAAAAAAGGTTTTTACTTGAAAAACATATCAGCGGATGTGCGAATATATGTTAAGAAATGTGCACAATATCAAATTAATAAAACCATAAAAAAAGTTAGAAATTACACTTACACCGGCCAAAGCGTTTGACATCGTCCTGATCGACACCATTGGTCCTCTACTAAAATCAGAAAAAATAATGAATATGCAATCACTATCGCATGCGATCTTACTAAATGAAGAGCTAAGATGCAAAGCCCGCTAAGTCCAAAAACATGAAAATGTGAGATATTGTAGGAGAGGACAGAAAAAATGTTTGTCTACAAGCCTACATACTTGAAATTGTGAAAAAAAAATTTTCCTTTCACAAACTTTTGATTGCAAAAATTTTTAATAAATTCTTTTTTGTCAAAACCCGCCAAGTCCACATTTCTGAAAATCAAAACCCGCCATGTCCAATTTTTCATTAAAAAAAATTCGGCTTTCATAAATACAAATATTTTCGTGTTATTTTATTATGAAAATTATATTGTGTAATTAAAATTTCAATCGACATTTATTCAAATGTTTTGAAATTAATTTAAACTTAGCCATTTTTAAAAAATGATTTCGAAATCTTTTGCTATTATTATTTTTCAAAATCCGCTTAGTCCCGAGGTTTCTCTTTCAAAACAAGCCAAGACCACATTTTCACTTTCAAAACCCGCCAAGTCCACAGTTTTTGTTTCAAAACCCGCCAAGTCCAAACGTTTTTTAAGTATAGGGTCAGAATACGCGAAACCGACATGTCTGAAATGTTTTTCAAAGTTTTTTATAAAAATCAGTAGCTGCAAGTGGTAGAAATTAGTGTATGGAAAATTTTTTTAAAAAAAATTGTTGTTGCAATAATCATCGCCAGTCAAAGTTTTCATTAACCTTTTTTTAAAAATGCTATAAGTTTTGAACTGCTTGACTGATCGTGACGAAATTTTTTATTTTCTGTATATAATAAGTTAAACTTATGTACTAAAAAAAAAAGTTGCAAAAATTTTGCATTTTTGTTGTAAATTAGCAATTTTTCTATCAACAATTGAATTTTAATGGCTTGCTCCGCCTCGAAAAAGTCTGAAAAAAAACTGCAGAGATGCATTGAACACTTTCAAACTAGAATGAAAAAAAATGTAGAAGTTATTTGAGAAAACAGTAAAAAACTTGCAATAAAATTTAACGAAAGTACGTATGTTTTCTATCTAATTTTATTGCAAGTTTTTTATTGTTTTCTCAAATTACTTCTACATTTTTTTCCGATATCCGCAAAATTATACTTAAAATATTTTCAAAAGAATAGTCTTTTATTTTTAATTCTAAAAATATGAAAAAGAAAAAATTTTTCATTCAAATGGAGCAATTGAAATTTAGTGATTTTTAAAAAAGTCAGTTTTTTTGGACTTTGAGCGCATGTAACATCATCAAATCTTATTCGATTCAAAAAAACAAAATACCGTTAGAAAGGGAGTAAAAATATCTTTGGAGTGCTGAAAAGCGTTTTTTATTCGAAAAAAAAACTAATCGAAATATAGCTAAATAAATGGTAAAAGGGCCGAAAAAGGGGTTTTTTTGGGGATATCTCGAAAACGATTCTTAAGAAAAAAAAAAATGGTTGCCATTTTTGAAAACTACGTCCCAAAATACATGGAAAAATGTCTATGAGAAACCCGATTCTTTTTCTTGTAAGCTAGTGTTATTGATTTTTTTGAAAAACAATAAAATTTTTATGCATTTTTCGTTCGCCCGGTACCACTATAAAATTCATACCGTCAAAACTAATTGAGGCTCCACGATTTTTTTGACGAATTCTAGTTTGGAAGGGTTCAATGCATCTCTGTAATTTTTTTTTCAGATTTTTTCGAGGCGGAGCAAGCCATTAAAATTCAATTGTTGATAGAAAAATTGCTAATTAACAACAAAAATGCAAAATTTTTGCAACTTTTTTTTTAGTACATAAGTTCAACTTATTATCTACAGAAATTAAAAAACTTCGTCACGATCAGTCAAGCAGTTCAAAACTTATAGCATTTAAAAAAAAAAGGTTAATGAAAACTTTGACTAGCGATAATTATTGCAACAACAATTTTTTTTTAAAAAATTTTTCCATACACTAATTTCTACCACTTGCAGCTACTGATTTATATAAAAAACTTTGAAAAACATTTCAGACATGTCGGTTTCGCGTATTCTGACCCTATAGTTCTTATAGATTAGGTCATAAAATGTAATCAAAAATCAGGATTTTAATAACTTTTGACAACAATTACAATGGATCAATCTACTTTTTTTCTGTAGTTAAATTTCAGTGGAATATAGTTTTTTCGTTTTTCTCAAAAACGCAAAATATGGACTTGGCGGGTTTTGCATCTTAGCTCTTCATATACATAAAAACAATTACAATACAAGACAAAAGTGCGAAAACAGTAGTACAAAATATCTTTAAAAAGTTCGTTTTGATTTATGGCTCAATAGATAAGATAATTACCGATATGGAAACGGGATATAAAAACCAAATTTTGAAAGTCTAAAACAAGATA
This sequence comes from Tricholauxania praeusta, assembly GCA_949775025.1. Lineage (NCBI taxonomy): Eukaryota > Metazoa > Arthropoda > Insecta > Diptera > Lauxaniidae > Tricholauxania > Tricholauxania praeusta. The sequence continues at coordinate 58,352,714 of OX459029.1, forward strand.
AAGCGACTTCTACTGCTTACCACCATGAAACCTTAGGAACAGTAGAAAAGTATAGTGTTTCACCGAGGCTACGAGGCAGCCTCGTTTTTGACTACGAGAACGAGGCGAGACCGAGGCGAGAACGAGGCGAGATGGAAAAATAAATTTTCCTCGCTTGACCGAGGCGAGGCGAGATCACACGGCACCTCGCCTCGGCCTCGCCTCGGTCTCGCCTCGTCCTAGCCTCGTTTTCGAAACCAAGAGCGAGGCGCGTTTTGACGAAATCTGAACTCGTAAGAATTATATGCAGATTCAAAATATGAATGTAATTTTTATAATAAAATCTATGTTTAACTAATATTTTAGTATTTTATTTTGAGTAAACTACTTTGTTTTATTTTTAGTCCGCATGTGCTTCTTACGAGTTCAGATTTGGTCCAAGCTCTAATGCACAGAAGTGCTTGGATCGCATCAGCTTCTATGCGACTATGCCTCGATTGATCGATTAGGGAAGCATGTAGGGCTATGTAAGGCTATAAGAAAAACTGCATGATTGACAACACTGCACTGAAATTTATTTATTCTGATAATCTTTCTAAGGACAGGTAAGGTGAAGCAAAACGCACAGGGTAATGCTAGTATATAAATAAAGATCAATATATGTATGTTCGTTGCTAATGGACTCTTAAACCGTTCAACCGACCGACGAAAGATTTGACATACATATATGTTTCTTATGATTTGGGATGCTCCGTAATATAGTTTACGATAAATGGGTGATGCCACCCCCACATAAGAGAAAAACAGAATTCATCATATATTATCAACAACTTGATGCAGATTAATAAAACTTGGTATATTTATAAAAGGTAGAGGCATAACTAAGATTCAATTAATAAAATGGGCGGTACCATGCCTTCAATATAAGAAAAAAATTAACTTTATCATATCTCAATATCTATTTGACGTAGATAAATAAGATTTGGTACATATTTTGCTTATAAGTAGTTTGTAAAAGGTTCATAGCTTAGTTTGGCTTGGAAAAATAGGCAATGCGTCTCCTTCCCATATAAGCAGTGGTGCCCACTACTACAAGCTACGATAAACATGTGTAGATGATTCTGTATACATGCACGCTTTTTTACGCTCTTTAAGCGCCTTTTCGTTCTCATTTTTACGCTCTTTGAGCGCCTGCTCGTTCTCTGGGCAGCACCGCATATAAGAAAAGAATTAAATTTGTCATATCTCATCCAACTCACCAAAAATAAAAACAGATATTTTATTTTAGTTCTTGAGGCTTGATCAGCCTATCAGCCCTGATACATATATAACTTTTTATTTTTTTCAATAAAAACCTCGCTTTTTTACCGAGGTGCCTCGGCCGAGAACGAGGCGAAGCGAGGCGAGGCGAGGCATGTGATGGCAAGATCTCGTCCGAGGCCGAGGCGAGGCGAGACTTAAATTTATAAAACGAGGCGAGACCGAGATCAACTAGAACCTCGCCTCGCCTCGGCCTCGGTGAAACACTAGAAAAGTATCACAGAGCCTCAAAGGAATATATAAGGTCCTATCTATCTGTTAGTAGGAATGATTGGGATGATTATCTATTGCTACAATACAACACCATCCACTGTCCATGGAAACTGTCCATTTGATTACCGTACACTTTCCGGAATCTTTTTTCCAGAATGGACATTTTCCGGAACGACCAAAAACCCTAAATTTTTTTTCCGGAATTGGTTTTACTTACATAAGAGTAAGGACCGCGGCTCAGGATTTAAAACTCCCAAAAATCCAAAACCAGCTTCGCGGCGATCTTCGGCCGCGGATCAGTCTGTAATGTATCTAACACCTGGATTCCTAGCCACACTAAATCGTCATTCCCGCGATCTGCATATTCCGCGTAATTTTGAACGAGTGATCTGATTCTACGTATTCCGGAAAACCGTCGTTAAGGAAAATGTATATTCCGGAAAACCGTTTCCGCAAAAAAAATTTCGGGTTTTTGCTCGTTTCGGAAAATGGATTCCAGAAAGTGGATGGGAACCGTCCATTTGAGTTGGTCTTCGTCAAAATGGCTATTATATTGGACATTGGTTAATCTGAAATAGAACCAATTTATAACTTTGAAGCCTACGGCAAAGAAGTTGAATATAAGCTTCAAATTGCGCAGCAAAGAGCTAAAAATTTAATAGCAAAATCAAAAATAAAACAAAAAAAATACTTTGACAAAAATTTAAATGGAATTAATATAGAAATAGGAGATTTAGTTGTTCTACAAAACAACGCAGAACAAAAACTCGATCATTTATTTGTGGGCCCAGCATTTTAGGTAATAGGAATTGATACAATTGAACAATTTTCAGTTCATAAGAATAGATTTAGGATTTTCAATAAATAAAATTCCAAATTTGTGTTCCACGCATATTACGCGAAACATCTACATTAGTGTGGTCCTTATTTGTATGAGCAAAAAAAAAAATTGTCTTTCCTCTTAAATCATTGTCTTATATGATAATACCAATATGATACAATTTTGGAGTGGTCGCATAACGTTTACCCGTGCCGCATCGAGGCCGAAGGTTGACAAAATCTCAGTGTACTAGATAAATAACTTTTTAATGCTAATTTTTAAACTTTGCACCTATTTATCCGCAAACATCGAGTTCAAAAAGGGCCAGACGAGAAATTATGTCGCAGCGACTTTCTGCAATGTAAAATTAGCGACAGAGATGCGATACATGTATTGACTGCTTGTGTGGAGGCCCTGTCGCTTAATCGCGTTGAGTATGTTATCAACCGAACTTCAATAAATAGATTCCGTGAACATTTTCGAAAACAAACTTCAAATCAAATACAAAAATCATTTTCTGAATAGAATTCGAATTTCGCTATTGTATGTACACTGGGATCCCAAATTGTTGCCGGATGTGACTGGAAAAGTAAATATACATAGATCATATTCAGATTATTGTAACAGCTCCTAGTATCGAACAGCTTCTAGGAGTCCCTCATCAATTATCTGGAAATTTTTCAAAAGTATCATTAACAGTTTTCGATACACTTCAGAAGTGCTCACTTTCATACAAAGTTCAAGGGTTTGTATTCGATAATACTGCGTCAAACACAGGCCGCTTAAATGGCGCGTGTGTTCTAATAGAACATATGTTAAATAGAAATGTACTATTTTTAGCTTGCCGTCATCACATATTTGAAATAGTACTTCAAAGCGTTTTTACACAGTCCAAACTTACTCCGATATCTGAACCAGATGTACCTTAATTTAAAAGATTCCAAAAGGAGTGGCAAAATATTAATAAAAACATTACTGCACATGGCGGTCCGATGCCAGTGTTCAAGAAACTTTAAAGGACTCAGTTGATTCGGTTTTATTATATGCAAAAAAGAAACTACTTGAAGATTTATACGTAACGATTACAAAGAATTCTTGAAACTAATTATTATTTTTCTGTGCGATTCTTCTACTGGAGGAACTAGTTTCCAACAGCCTGGTGCCTACCATTTAGTTAGATTGATGGCAAAGGCCATATATTGCTTAAAAATATTTTTATTTAAATATCAATTCAAAATAAACAAAAGAGAAGAGGATGTCCTAAAGGAAATTTGTTGTTTTATTGTTAAGTGATACGCTGAAGCTTGGTTCTTCTTCTAATGGTATTGAGGCACCCATAAATGACATTTTATTTTTGGAAAAACTGGAAAGTTACAAAGGAAAGTTAATAAGGAAATAGCAGAGCGAGCGATGATAAAATTTACAAATCATTTATGGTATCTAAATGAAGAGTGTGCTGCATTATCATTATTTTATGGCCGAATTGATGTAGAACGGAAGCGTAAAATGGTTAAAAAATAATGCAGGAAACTTACGATGAGGAACACACTGAAGTTCAGAAAAAGTTGCTTTTATCACCAAAGGACGTTTCACACTTTATCAGTACAGACCTGTCAACAGAGTTACTTTCGGCCAAGTCAAAAAAATTATTTGAGAGATTTCAAATACCCATGGAATTTTTATACACTGATCCTGCTGTTTGGAAGAATGATGATAGTTATTAGAAGGCGCAAAAAATACTTTCCAAACTTCAAGTCGTTAATGGCACAGCTGAAAGGGGTGTAAAGCTCATGGAAGAATTCAATACAAAATTTACGAAAAATGAAGAACAAAAACAATATTTATTACAGATGGTTCAGAGTTACCGTAAACGATATCTCGGTTAAAGCAGAAAAACTTTGAACAAATAAATATGAGTTCTATGAAACGTCTTGGACTTGAGGATTATTCACAGATAATTATATTTTATAAGAAAATTAAATTAGTTGATAATATAATTGTTGATAATTCTTAGTTATGTGTGTACTATTGGCAGCAACATTATTTTTTTTAAATAATATCAAGACTCTCATAGTTTTGGAATTTAAAACCACTTGCAGCACGGGAAAACATTGTCCAAAAATTATCAAATAATTCCTGATTTATTTTGACCTTGGGTAGAATAAAACTGAGAGGTCCTATGTAAAAAAAAAAAATTAAAATTTAAAATAAGGACCACCATAATCTACATATTTAATTTTTTTCGATACTTCCTTATGTGTACATAAGGAAAATCAAAAAAATATTTAAAAAAAATAATATAAATAAGTAAACATTCAAAAACTTTGCAGCTCTGGTAGCAGCCATAGGATTTTTTTTTTAATTTCTTTAAATGAGGAAATACTCGAATATGAAAAAATTTTCGAAAATCAAGTGTTCTTGAAGAATTCTAGAACATGCCTTTTTTAGGGCATGTCTTATATGCAGTTATAACGAACTATCAACATACATATATATCGGTCATTCTTTTAATAACTGAGCACTTCGTTTTTTTCGACGTTTTTGAACATTTTTCGAAACGAAACATTACAAAAACTATAGTAGATTGGATAAAAAATCATTTAATCATATTTGTTAAGAAAGACTATAACTTTATAAAAAAAGTTAAAAAAACTTTAATAAATTTCTTAAGACAACCTCATTTTTTTTTTACATTTTTTTATATATTATTCCTCAATCAATCTTAAGAATGCATGAGCTTTCATATCGAAATTCCCGTCGTAACTTTGGAAACTACGAATTTTTTACTGATGACGCGCACCATGTTGTTTCAATTCAAATTCGATATAAAATTTTTTTTTAATTTTTTTGTTGTAATGTTATTTTCAATCAATCCTTTGAATATAAAATTCCCGACCTAGCTTTGGAAAATATGAGTTTCTATAAAACGCGCATCAGTCTAATTGTATGAATTGTATGCTATTTTCCATTTTATGTTTTATGTTGCGCGTCATTAGTAAAAAATTGATAGTTTCCAAAGTTACGGCGGGAATTTCGATATGAAAGCACATGCATTCTTAGGATAGATTGATTCCACCTTTTATTTGCCTAAAATTACCAATTTAAGGTAGAAACGATATAAATTTCAGGCGGACCAAACGATATTTTAGGACCTCAGAATTTTTTTTTTTTTTCTCAAAATTGAAATTTAAGTTAATTGTAAAAAATACATTGCCAAGCAACCTACAGTAATATCTTCAAAGAAAGAAATGAAAGCAATATTGCATATTATTTTTTGCAAATCGTTTTAGTTTTCTGCATACTTAGAAGTTGGTGTTGACCCACATTATATAGTATTGAAAAGTAAGTTCAATAACAATTACAAATTATTTTCCGTTTCTGACGCACCACAAAAAAAAGTTTTTTTATTTAATCAGAATTAATGCCTTGAGCACAAAGCTAAAGAAAACAAAATTTTTCCGCGATAAAATTTGATTCAGCTTTGGATTTGTTTTGATAATTTCATATTAACTAACCATATTATGGAAATCTCAAAAAACAATTTCAAAGCAACAAAACTAAGTTTTAACATATTGTCCGAAAGTCATACAAAATAGATTTTTTGAGTTAAGGTATACCTTACGAGTAAATAGATAGAAGCTTTGACAAAAAAGTGTGATTTTAAAATATTCGTCGTCAATCCAAGAGATCTGCAGTACAAGGATGGAGATACGTTTCTTTCTCCACAGCTTGTTCATGATATATTTATTTTTTTCAATATAATGTCCACTTTTAGAGCAAATAAACAAAATAATTTTCTCAACCTGAACTATTTAGGAAAAGCCGATCACTCATGAAATTCAAATTAAAACTCTTAACAGTGTAAAAGTGTATTTTAAAGGATTTTTGAGCACACGAAATTAAACTTAACAAAGAACTAATCATATAAATTGGAAATATCATTCATTTTAACAGCAAATAAATCATAATATAATGGGTAGGTCGGCTATATGCCTGCAATCAAATCGAATCACCTTCAATTCATTTTCAGGGTAACGCAAACAGTAAAAACTGGTACACGTGCCGCCATGCCCAACAACAGCAATCCAAAAAAGAGCCAAAGTCTACAACTCAAATAGTACGAGAAATTGCTTGGCAGTTAACATTGGCAGCTACTATTGCTCTTACTGTTCAATGTCATGAACTTTTATAAATATCCACATTTTGAAAGATGGACAGTTGGAAGCCTAACTGATGGCGATGATGATGATGATGCTGCTGCTGATGTTGACTGATTCTGAGAGATGCGCAGCAAAATTGTTGTTGGTGTTTGTTTAGAATGCTGTCGATGAAAATAGCATCCAGCTTGGGTTTCTCTTAACTGAAGTCAATTTATTAAAGCACCACTGTTCGCTTGAACGAAGAATCCAAGTGATGCGTAGGTTGCTCCGTTGCTGTATAAAAAAGTGATGCGTTTTATGAAAACATATGAAGTGTAATAAATTCTTTTAGTGACGATGAAAAACAGTTGCGATGTTTAGTAGGAGTTTTATTTATACAGGTTAATTTTAAAATATAATTTGATTATTCGAACAGATGGGCGCAAGAGAATCTTTTAAAATTTTTAAATATTCATTCTCACCGTAGAGCATTTTATAAGAAATAAATTTTATGTTGAGACACAACCAAAAATGTCGTTGATAATAGATATGGATTGCAGGAAACTATTAATACAATTTTTTTTTTTTTTGTTTTAAGATTGTGATATCTGTGGCAATGATTATTCAGGTAAGTGTTTTTGTTTCCAATCGTTAATTTTTAGAAAGTGCACAATAGCATATACATATGTATATTAGGGTGATTCAAATTTTTTTATTTTTGTTTTTTTAAGGTGCTGTTGCTTAAAAAGTAAGTTTATGATATGAAGAAAAAGTTCACGAAAATTCAGCTCTGTAACTCAATTTTATAAGATGGCACCGAAGCCTGTTATTTTTGACTGTAAATTGTATGGAAAAATTATTTTTTACTAAAAAGGTATCTAAATGAATAGGTGATTAAATTTGTTGAGCTCAAAAGGGTAGTTTTTGGACGTAATTTTTTGCGCTGATCTCAGACTTCTGAAGAGTTGTTAAAAAAATACAACAGATTCGCTTTAAGCAGACAGACATTACTAAAATGCCTAATTAAATAATGTTTCAAACAATACCTTATTTGTTCCGATCGGACGAAAACTGCCCGAGTCATAGCCAGTCAAAGTCTAGATTTTTTGGGTTTTTTGCGTGCTTTTTTTTAGTATTTAATTAATTGGACGCGAAATAAAATTTATCTGATATATTTTTTAAAACGGAAGAAATTTCAATTTTAGTTCTAATACTATATTTGTGCTTAATATTACAAATATTTTATTTGAAAATTTTTCGGCTAGCCGTTTTTTTTTTCCAGATAGATCTTCACAAATCTAAGAAAAACAGTAATCTTTCATCATCTGTTCATCCCAAAATCAGTGATATCTTAATTTTATTTCTACTTTTACTTGATGAAATCTTTAACCCTGTTCGTCACTGTCCGATCCTAAGTTTTCTAAGAAAAAATTCCAATTACTGAATAATAATGCATTTTAACAGTCATATTCGAACCTGAAGGTACATATGAATATTTTCGAATAAACATCTGTTGAGTTTCATATTTTCCTGTCACGTTCACTTTTTCCTTTGTATTTTTACAGCAATGTTTTGAATTCTCAGAATAATCAGAGCTTCTATAATTTTCCAAAAACTGTTGACGATATCTTGAAACTCTGCCCCTTTTTCGAAATGAGCTCAACTCAAGCGTTCACTAAATATATTGTCACCATACAGTGCTCTGATTTGAGGTCCGTCATATATGCCAGCTTTAAGTTAGCTTGTAGTCAATATTGGAAATAGTTTTTTGAGGTGACTTATCGCAACGCTGTCTATCGACAACGTTTTCACAATATTCGTATACAATACAAGCTTAAGGTGCAGTAGGCGTAGTAAAATCTTCTCCTGAGGGATGAAGTGGATCATTTTTAATGTTATAGTTTCCAAGCGCTCAAGCGCCCAGCGAGATTTTGACGAAGGTCGTTTGATATTAAATTATTTTTATTGAAACGAAAAATTTTTTTGCATATACTATTTAATCTTTTATATGAAACGCTTATAGTTTAAATATAAATTTTATTTTTTCACATTGAAAAGACAAAAAAAAAATCATTAATATTTATATGAAATTTATTCAAAAATGTGAAAGTATAATTATTAAATTTTGTTTTGGTTATGAATAGAAAGAGCCATTTATCATTTTTGTCAATAACTTTAAGAGGATTTAATTTTCGACTTCAACTAAAAAAATGTTTATGGTATAAAAAAAACTAGTAACAATTGAAATATTGAATAATCCTTCGCGACTGAGTTTTCAATGGAAAGTACTTTAGATTAATGCATAAAACTTTGAATTCCAAAAAAAAGTGGAATTTTGGGTGCTCACTTGACGTGATCTATCTTAATGAAAAAATAAAATAATTACTATTAAATAAAGATTTTTAAAAAAAAAAACTTTCTTATTAAGAACAATACCTGCCAAATGAAAGTAAGTAGTTACTTTTAAGTCCTCGTTGCCCTTATTTGCTGCGATTTACTTATGGTACTACCAATCTAATCCAATTCATCCATGATAAGATATTTTCATTTCAAAACTGCACGGCAAAAAAAAATTCAAGGGCAAAAATTCCATTATATATTAAAACTGATGTAAACGTAAATATTTTTACATTTATAAAAATATTTCTATCCATGTTGCTTAACCGGCTGTCTATTTTTGTATCCATGCTTTATCCTCCAATCCCCGCCATTCCAATCACTTTTAATTTGATACCTACACGCCATTGACGACAATCAGTAAAATTTCACGCTGTTGTAATCAAAAGCTTTGCCATTAGTGTAAAGTTGAATGAATCTCTATCGCGATGATGCATAAAAGAGCTATCGGTAGCCAGAGTAAGAGCACCAACATTTGAAGGATAACAACCATTTGTTATCTCTAGCTGGCTGGTTGGCTGTTCCACCATTATAAATAATAACAACAGTAGCAGCAGCAGCAGCACCAATACCAGCACCATGAAGGATAATATGCTACTTTTGTTTTCCCCCTGGCATATCACATTGATTTCACGGTTCTCCTTTGCAAGGATTGTAATAATCAATACGGCAATAATTTGCCTGACAAGCGATTTACCTGTGCAGCAGTCGCGACAGCAGGAATAAATATGTCAGTTATTTTCAGTCTATATGTTGAATGTTTTACAAATTTTACCATACCATAACTGTTACGCAGGACTCACAATTTTTTCTTCAATGTTTTTATTTTCTTTTTTCATGGATCATTGAATTATTTTCATTTGACAAAATGAGTTTTGAATAGCAATAAATGTTTTTTGCGGTTGAGAGATTTTGCATTTGTCATCGAAAATTGTTAATATTTATTTTTGTACAAATTAATGCTTACGTGATTGGCTCAGTTTTGTGCTAAACCATTTAGGCATTTTTTGATTTGTTTTGTTTTAAATGTTTAAGACGTAATGGCATTCAATGCAAAATTTGTACTCCTAAGATTTTTAAAAAAAATTTTAACAGGTCTATTGAATCGTGAACTTCTTACTTACGAACCTTGGAAAGTGGCATATTATTAGTTTTTACATGAAATATATGAAAAAACGGCAGAGAACAACTTAGAAAATAAAGCTCGTTACGCATGAAAAGTGAAATCTCAGAATTCGATTATAGCCACCAAATTGATGGAATTTCTAATAAGTTGTAATTTTTATGGGAGTGCTCATTTCTCTTTTAAGAGATCGGATGTTAGTGTAATTTGTCATTACAGATAAAGTATTGGTGATAAAAATGTTTTACTAGAATCAAAATTCATTGGGTGAGGTAGGTTGCTAAAAAGTCATATTGATACTAATTAAGATAAGTATATACTTGGGAAATTATACGACCCAGAGCAAAAGTTTGTATGGTGAACTTGTAGGTAGTATTATGATTTACTAAAGTATGCATAAGAAAATTCTGAATTGAAGATACGTCTGGCAATAATGGTACAACTAAAAAATATAAGATATGTATTAAGCTATGTGATAAGCTTTTCTTATAAGTACAACTCCAAAAGATGTTTGTTAAACACTCTGTAACTCATAGATTAACCCTTAGCGGTACCACTTCAATTTTATAACAATCCAGCACATTGGGTCTTTCACGGCCCCACGTTGAAAAAAAAAATTGGTTAAAAAGCGTATTTTCAATTCCAGACTTTATAACTGTGAGCGAGTGTTGAAATGTCAATACTTTATGAAATTTTATGGTTGTCAAAGGCAACGAGAAAAAAATCCGAAATGTTTTACATGTTCAATATTTTTATCTATAAATTTAGAATTACCTATCATGAGGGATACCATGTTCTTATAAAAAAATCAATGCTTCAAACACCATATGTATTCTGAAAATAAACTCTCGTGGAACTTGAACATTTTGATTTTTCGTAAATTGTACTTTTTTAACGAGAAAATGAGCAAATTTATAAAGAAAAATGTAATTATGAATACAATAAATTACTAAGAACATTATGTGGAGGGATAGTTTAGCTAATAGATGAAATTTTGGTTGCACCATTTATACCATTTTCGAAATTTATTGGTTCGAAAATTGACGTCAAAGTTTCAGTGGAGTCGTTCGCGACCCCATTGTGCCGCTATGGATTAATAAAGATGAACTTTGCCACCCATCCAATTTTTTCCTCCCCAAAGGACAAGGGATCAAATTTTCTGTATGGCCGTTTAAATTCGGACCACTTTGTGGAACATAAATAAACTTCAATAACTTCACACATCATGTGGCAAGAGATTGCACTGAACTGCATTTTTATTTTTGGACTCTTCTTCCTCAAAGAATCGCTCAAAAATAATGTGGTTCAAATAGCTTTTAGTGAATCAAAAACTTCGCTTGGATCGAAAACTAAAACTTTTGCAATATGATTTTGGTGCAGATGTTAAAACAAACCAAGTCTTTTGTTTCGTTTTCTGGTAAGTGCGGGACAGGAGCTAAGAAAATGTTTAATATTTTCATCCCCACAACTTCTACAGAAATCAAAACACCTAACACTTAAATTATCCACAAGCCTGCCGATGACGAGAAGATATTTCTAGTGCGGGATATCAGTTCCAGAGAGCATTTGGGCAAATTTGGTAGCAAATTGACATTGGATCCATCTCGTGTGAGCTTTTTTAACTTTTGATGCACATGGAAGCGGTCCTCTAAACTGCAATTGCCTGTAGTATGTGACCTAGTCTTAAACAGGCCACCACTCCACAATGCCATACAATTTTTTACAAGCGTAAAGCGCGACAGTGGCTTTCGTGGTTCTCTCTTCAATATTAAATTTCCAACTTAGTTTCATATCCACTACCAGAACAAGATACCTTTCACCGCCTTTCAAGAATAATTTAATGCTTTTATCACAGGTTGTTAAATAATTAAAAGCTTGTGACTCCAAGTTGGAAGTAGTTCAGTTTTATTTGAATTTACACCTAAAGCAGCCTCATCAGTCGTGGAGACGATTTTGTTTAAGGCATCCTGAATAATGTCACACAGTGTATTGAGAATTTGCCACACTTAACTATCGTTGAAGCATCCGCATAGGCGATGAATTCTCTTATTATAGGAAAAACAACTTTGCTTCCTGTGACAACATCTTCAGTCAACGGGATGCGCTGAAAACTTCGAAAGCGAAGGAGAAACTAATTTTTCGATTTTTCGTACAGCGTTTCCTAGGTAGAATCCAGGCAATCAATGCACACTATTTTTTTAAATGTTGACGGTGCTAGCAAGACAATAGAATTTATCAGTAGCATATACTTAAGTGACTATATCAGTCACTATATGGACTTTGAAGCAAACATTTCTCGAAGACATTCTTTAAAACCAAGTAACAATATAGCACAGGAATTATGCAATAGTATACTGATAATTCATAAAGGAAAGCATAAAGTGGTGAATTTAACAGGGTACTACGTAAATTAACTACTACGGATGCTCACCTAATCTGCTAACTAACTAGCAAAGGTCAAAAAAATTTCTTAAAAATACTATAATATGCTAAGGTTTAAAATGGAGAGTATAACATAACGGGCAACTTTTGGACTTTTATGATTCCGCCTCAGGTGTAGAACATGGTTGAGAAAACTCACTGCAGTCAAAACTTCTTCGGAAGAAGCAGGTCTGAAAATCAACGTTATAAAAAACACGAAAAAACATGTCCATCCGTCCAGCTAGTGGCAGCAATACCTTTATCATAGGCAAATCAAGCATTGATTTAGGTGTTATTACTCTGGCCAAGTGTGATGGCGGTGGTGCTAATAAGGATACTCAAGCTAGAATCAAAATAGAAAAAGGTAATTTCGCTCAGTTTCATAATGTCCGGCAGTCTTCGTTTTTGTCAACAACAAATAAGCTCAAAGTCTTTCAGTCAAACGTGAAGCCAGTTCTTTTGTGCGGCTGTAAAGCTTAATTAAAATAGCACTCCGCTACTCAGTTTAAAAGTATTCATCATCAGTGTCCTTCGTCGGATTCTGAAAATTTAGTTGCCTAGAACCATTTGCAATGGCGAATTCCTCACCAGATGCTGGCAAGATAAGATATTCATTCAAATCAAATGGCGAAAGAGGAAATGAATTAGCCACACTTCGCGGAAATTTGCAACTAGTTTTTTTAAGCAGGAAATACGTGAATTGGGGATATATTGGAGAGAATTGAAGGTACTCGCTACTGATCGTTAGTGTTTCACGAGGCTACGAGGCGAGAGCGAGGCGAGAACGAGGCGAAATGGAAAAATAAATTTTCTTCGCTGATCAAATCTCAGTATCTATTTGACGTAGAGGAATAAGATTTGGTAAATATTAGTTAGTAAAAAGTTCATAGTTTAGCTTAGTTTGGAAAAAATGGACAATGTCACGCCGTCCCATATAAGAAAAGGATTAAATTCATCATATCTCAATCATAATATTTTATTCAATTTACCAAAAATAAAAACACTTATTTTATTATATTTCTTGGGGCGTAATCAGCTTCATTTGAATAAAATCCTTGCTTTTTACTGAGGTGCATCGGCCGAGAACAAGGTGAGGCGAGGCGAGACATGCGATGGCAAGTTCTCGTCTGAGAACGAGGCGATGCGAGACTAAAGTGTATAGTTGTTCTAGGTGTTCTTGCTCTCGCCTCGCTTCGGCCTCGGGGAAACACTACTGACCGTACACATTGGAAGAGTTACGTGGAGTTTTTATGCTCCGTGAAGGCATAGAGTACATACAGGACAGTAAGACATACAGCTCAAGGAGTAATATTTTCCATACAAAGTTCTATGCCTATGTGATCGTAAAATATATGGATAAGAAACTGACGTATAGGTTAAATTTCAAATCACTGCTACTTATTGTGAAACATCTTTTTTGTACAGAAAAAAATGAAAATCAGAGTTACTGGCTAGAAAGAGTTTTTCCATTTACATCAATTCTGAGACCAATCTCTATCATGTAGAAATATGGAAGAAAACATGATGAAAATAAACTCAGCGCACAAAGTTTCATCACTGGCAATATCGTCACTACTATCAGTAGCTATCGGTAATTTTTTTTTTTTTTTTAAATTTTGGTTTTCCGAACTTGTTTGTTTGAAAGAGTTGCTTCATAATCTCTGAAAGCGTTGCTTCATTGATTTCATTTGTTCTTTGACTTCAAGCCTATACCTTACCAATTTCCTGTGCATGATCAATATAACTGCTTGGATCTTATTTAAAAGGACTTATCATTCCTTCGCATTAATCTACGCAATATTTTTTAATACTGAAATAAAAGTGGTCCCATTTTGCAGGACTTTCCAAAATTTTTAAATTTTCTTTATTAAAATTTAATGTTAAAATTTAACTTTCTTTTAGATGAGCCTTCTAATGACAAGAAAAACAGATAACAAAACATTTTTTCAGCGCCTAAACTTATACGCCATAATTTACTGAAGACTTTTACACGTATTAAATGTTTGAATAAACTTTTTGCTGGCAACAACATATTCATCACGCGATAGCTTCTATTTCGGTGGTAGAGTTTTTTATGCTCTTCTTTTCCATGCCTTACAGTGCACATTTCAAAATTTCTAGGTGATCAAAAAGTCTTTAAGTTTGAACAGCTAAATATTTATATTCACTAAATTTTTAATTCATTTGAAAAATAATCAGGTGATCAAATTAATAAATGATAAGCTCAGATTTTTATGTTGTAGCTTCAAGGAGAACAAACCAAAATTTTACTATTAGTTTTTAATCTTTTTTATTAAAATAAATGGCATTCGAATGACATTATTCATTTACCGCACTGCATTATCATATCAGCTTTCTGATATTTTCATAGAATTCGTTTCGGTGGGTTGATTTCGATTTTTTCTTTTTTGAAAACAGGAACACGGCACACAGTGGCGTACCGTGTACATTCGGCGAATATGCAATTTGCTCATTAAACCGTGAGAAATTTTTATTTACTAAAAAAAATTCATCAGATTTCGAGATTTGAGTGCTTCCATGGCAACGATATTATAAAAATTTGTTTTGTCATAGCGTGATGCGTCTTTTGTTGAAAAAAAGGAGTGCTCCTTAGACAATATTATTTTGCATGCTTGTTTAGTTACAGTTAGTTTAAATAGATACCAAAAATGGGCGTTATGCTTCAAGAAACACGCCCACCTCCCATACATAGCATCTATATTTGCTCACTGAGAAAGAGACCAGAAAGTGGTATAGTCAAGAAATTGCTAAGCAATATACAGTGTTGGAAAAAATAATAGCGACAAACGCATCAAAATATTTATTATTGCATATTTTTTTATGCTACAATCTGTATTTAATGGAATTGACTGTAAACTTACGTTATCTAATGGGACTTAATTAAACAAAATCAAATAAGTATGAAAGCGCACAGCTCAATTGTAATAGGAAACAAAGTGGATGCGCCGTTCGCAGGTTTGATCTAGGAAGCTAAAATTTTGGGAGTCTTTTCTTCAAACTCGATTCTATAATATAGGCATATAGGACCGCAAATTTTGGAAAACAAAAATAGAGAAACCCCCTTCGGGTGTATTTTTTTCCTCATTTTTAGGCACACGAAAAATGTGGGCGTAGTTTGACAACAGCGGGTGGCTTCCCCCATTCAACTAAAAATCCCAAAACGCTATATCTTGGCACCTAAGGCAGACTTTTTAAAAGTTTTAGTAAGTCGGTTTTTTCGTTAAATTTCAACGAAATTGGACGTAAACTCTGTCCGCGCCGCTTACAGGTTTGAGCTACGATGCTCAAATGTTCAGTGCCGTCTTTACCACTGGGCCAACCGGGCCCGAGCCCAGGGGCCCCGAGGAATCAGGGGCCCCGCGAACTAAGACTGAAAAAAAATTTTTTGTGAAATATCGTAAAAATCATAATAAATCGAATCGACCTAACTGATGTAATTTTTTTGCAAACTGAAGTAGTCCAATCAATATATCTGCGCTCCACACAAGTTATGAAGAAACTTTCATAACTCTTGATAATATATCTGAGGATGACAGTCAAACAGCTGATACCAAAGTATTTCGAAGAAAATGAAAAAATTTGAAAATATCTTCATGACAGTCTGTTAAAATCCTTAGAACTATATTTATTAAACATGAGAGGAAGGCTTAAGGATTTTTTGGAAAAAGCAAAAAATTTAAAAAAAAATGCAAATATTACCTTCGAAACTGTAGCACGGAAACGAAAACGGAGTGTTAAAATAACACGCTACGAAGGATCCAGTCAAGACACTGAGTATTCCGAAGAAGAAAATTTAAAAATTAACATTTTTTATCCCATGTGTCAAAATTTAAATAAAAGAGTGGTTGCGTACGAAAACATACACAATAATTTTAAATTTTTCACAGCACTTCCAGACATGAGCACTGAAGATATTGAAGACGCATGTGAGAATCTTTCCGAAAAATACGACACAGATATGTATTTCTGTTGATAGTTTGATTTCAGAGTGCTTACATTTTAAACATTACATTTCGGAAAGGAGAAAGAACGAAACACTGTTTATACTCGATTTGTATAAACAAATTAAAAAAGAGTGTCTAAGTTCTACATTTCCAAATATTGAGATTTGTTTCAGAATATTTTTAAGTTTAATGATAACTAATTGTAGCGGTGAACGTTCGTTTTCATCGTTAAAATTAATAAAAAATGATCGTCGAAGCACCATGACCCAATCAAGATTAAATAGTTTGTCACTACTGAGCATAGAATATGATTTATTAAATCTAATCGATTTTAATGATGTTATTGATGAATTTTCTGCAAAAAAATCTAGAAAAAAATTGTTGTAAGCTTATTAATAAAAAAAAACAAAAAGAAATATAAAAATCAAATATTTTACAAAAATTTCATTTTAATCCAAGTTCCTATATTCAAATATAAAAAAAAGTGCACCAGATGGGTCGATTGGACCGCTTAGGTTTGCAGATTAAGCAATCAAAAAATGGCTTGAGCTGGGTCGATTGGGTTACTTAGGTTTGCAGTTTCAACGATAAAAAAATGAGCTTAAACTGGGTCAATTGGGTTACTTTTGGGTTACTGTTGGGGGGCACCACCGTT
The DNA here is from genome assembly GCA_949775025.1 of Tricholauxania praeusta. Lineage (NCBI taxonomy): Eukaryota > Metazoa > Arthropoda > Insecta > Diptera > Lauxaniidae > Tricholauxania > Tricholauxania praeusta. The sequence continues at coordinate 58,369,746 of OX459029.1, forward strand.
GCACTTGCCCAAGGGCCCCACAGGTCTTAAAGACGGCCCTGCAAATGTTGGGACAATTGTTTTTATTCCTCAAGCTATAATATAGGAAAAAATAAATAAAATCCATCACCAAAAGTTTGACAAAAAAAAACCCTAATATATATTTTTAATTTAATATCCTTTTAAGCTACATTGCTTTATTTTAACTCGCAATATATGCAAATATATAATGCTACCTTTAAAAGACGATAAACTTAATATCCCGAAAACTTTTAAAAAAGTCATTGCAATTTTCATGTGCTTACCATGTCAAAGTTCATATAGAAGATATGATGGCAGCTCGAATACATATCAGATGAAAGCCTATATCCGTTATCATTCACTATAGTGTCGAAATTTGATAATGCTTTCAATGTACTCTCTAATAGGAACAAAAATCATCTCTGTTGATCCTCATACCTCTGTAACTGCAAGAAATAATAGCAAGTCAGATTTGAATAATTTGGAGTTAGAAAATAATAATTTGATCATAATTTTTTGAATTTTTAGCTGAAGATATATGAGCGTACAGCGTACTGTGCCACGATGTTTCTTCTTCAATTTTTTTTATATTTGGTATGGCATTGTAATTCCATGTTTATCATTTTGTATGATCCTGATAAGTTCGGTTTTTTGTTTTTTTTTTTTTTGGGTACTTGTCGTATCTAAGGTAACACACACACATACATACGAGTATATACTGCTGATGTACAAACATAAATATAAAAGCGTGAAAGTGAGCGAAAAATATTGCTGTTGGGTAGCAATCGTGGCAGCAGCAACAGTAGCATCAGGAAAACAAAAACAGAAGTTTTACATCAAGTCGGCAATAATTTATCACTTGGCATGTTTTGGAGCAACTTTTTTTGTAAAAAGTTGTAACGAGCTGTTTACCGTTTGTCAATTCAAAATACTTAAGTTTATTAAAAAGTTGCCATTTTCTTTAATTTTTTTTTTTTTTGCTTTGCTGTCATTTCCTGCTTCCTAGAGACAATGAGATAAAAAAGTTTAAAATTAACTAGGCGACAGCAGGAAAATGCTGCTATATAAGAATTTTAGAAGATATAAAATCTGTTTGCATGTTGAAGGCTATCTATGGCTGCAGTGTCTTTTGAATAAGCATTTGGTTTAATCAAAGCTACTTGAAAGCTTTATTATTCTACTAAATGGTAATAAATCGCCTGAAGACCCAACAGCGTATCACTCAATCTAACAGTGCAGAATGATGCTTTATGAAGTTGAATTCAAGAAATCGTGCTCGGCAGTTGACGCTATAAAATCGATTGTCAATTTCATGTTCGATGGCATGCAAGTAGATGGATATGCAGAACTAATGAGTACTACTCGATTAATATATTCGATTTGAGATTCAGTTCGGCAGATAACTAAGTTTTACAAAATTCCTTGAATGCTCTATTACACATTATACTAAATAATAAAGATTATAATAATAACAATTAGGGTATTAGTTTCAATGACAAAATTACAAAATAGGCAAATATTGCTTCAAAAGGCAGGTTAACATTTAAGCTTATTCCCAATATTAAAAACTGTGTAAGCCATCTTATCCAGATCCTAACAAGACTTAGAGGATGACACAAGCCAAGTAGTTTATGTATGACAGTGATGGCTGAACTTTTTGAGAAGTGGCTCAAATTTTGTTCATTATTTTTCTTGGCACTAGCTCATGAGTCACTTAGGCAGTGGAGAAGGGGTGGATGATTAAAAACTTTTTGGTTCCAACTTTCAAAATCCTCTAAGATGTTTACAAGGGTATTTTTTTTTTCAAACATTTGGAGAAGGATTTAATTTTTTTTTCTATATTATAGCATGAGGAATAAAAATAATTGCCCCAACATTTGAGCTTCCTAGCTCAAACCTGTAAACGGCGCGGGCAGAGTTTATGTCCAATTTTAACAAAAAAACAGACTTACTAAAACGTAGAAAAATTCTGCCTTAGATGCCAAGAAATAGCGTTTTGGGCTTTTTAGTTGAATGGGGGTCGCCACCCACTGTTGTGAAACCACTCCCACATTTTTCGTGTGACTAACAGTGCGGAAAAAATACACCCGAAGGAGGCCGTTTTCAGGTTTGAGCTAGGAAGCTCAAGCTGTAATATCTAAAAAACTAAATAAAATCCCTCTCCAAAAGTTTGAAAAAAAACACCCTAATGTTTACGTTTCATTTTGAAACCATACATGCTTTGCGATAATAGAACTAAACATGACTTTTGACAACAATCTACGTCAAACACAGGTGCAGTGATACGATAGTTAATCAGCTAGCCAATGTCCTTTTGCAAATATATTTTTATAAATTCGACATTGCATATATAAGTACATACATACTATATACATAAGGGTGATTCAAATTTACTTTTTTCAAGGAGCTGTTGCTTGTAAAATAAGTTTATGATATGAAAGAAAATTTCACGAAAATTTAGTTCTGTATCTCAATTTTTAAGGCTGTTAGTTTTGCATGTGAATTGTGTGAAAAAATTAAATTTTTTGATTAAAGCTTCTTTTGTTACATCTTAACAATTTTTTTATAGGTATATGACATGAAAAAATTATGCTTTAAAAAAGTCTTTATATGGTCAAATTGTCATTGTCAACCGATAAAAATCTATTTCCATTTAACTTTCAATATATTGTGTACCTTTGGTAGGTATTCATCCTGTCAAGTACGCTATATTGTCGTATCTAAAAAAATAAAGTTACTTGCATGTAAAACTTTAGGAATGAAAGTTCAGAAAAATGGTAATTCCGAGGTAAAAGGAATGAATTCATTTTCGAGTCCTTTCAAGGAATCAGAATTTGGGTTTAAGTTTTCAATTTCATTTTAAGAAATTAGAATGAGGAATAAAATTTCTAAGTCTATAGAAAAACAATGAATTCAAATTTAAGGAAATAATGAATTCTGATCCTGGACCAAAATGATATCGAAGTGGTGTCACCTATTTATTTTTAGAAACTTTCTCAATAAATTGTTTCAGTGATTCCACTATAGTGTCAGCCACGATTATAAAAGTACATAATAAATACAGTTTCACTTGTGTATTCTGTAAATATTTTCTTAAGAGCCGGCTCCCGAAAATAGACACTTCTATAAAAAAAAAAACAGCTCGTAAAACAAAAGTCAACAAGTTTCTTATATTTTGGAACAAAATATTACTCCAAATACTTGTTGTGGCATATTTTTGTGTTCGCATGATAAAAACCAAACAAATTCCACTTAAAGCTATTGAAACTTCTTTAATTCTCTCTATTTTCAATTATTCCACAATATTAAATTAAGAACATGTTGCTTTTATCCTTAAAATCCACGTCATGTTGAACTTTTTAATTTTCGCTATTTTAATGCATTTTTCCCCGCTACTTTTGTGCGGCAATTTTTTTCAGCTCTGCACTTGAACTACTTACAACATTCGTGGAAACATACCAACGTAATACAACCAGCAACAACTTTTTTATATAAAAATTCCAAAAACTATCTCGTGCATATTCCGCGCCACAATGTGGCGCTGATGCCGTTGCTACTGCAGCTGTCTACTCTAAGGATTTTGCCATGAAGTAGAAAAAATCACGCTTTTCCGTCGCCCTGACTGCTGTTTGGCAAGGACAATAATAAAATCATTGCAGACACAGTTGAGATGAGAAAATAGCAGAAGAAGCGTTGCTTAAAGGAGTTGGTTACAAATCGCGCTTTTTCCGCTTTTCTTATTTTCACTGTCGCAATAACGCAATCAAATTTAAAATTTCACCAGAAAAAAGCGAACAAAAAATGTGACAAATTTAAAAGATGTGACAAGAAGTCGAAACAAAAAAAGCGTTGCAAAAAATACATCTTTATAATTTTGTTTACAAATAAAAGAAATGTACGAAACAAGAAAAATTGATTTATTACATGAAAATTAAGGTCAAAATAGAAATGGCACTGATACCGTGGGAAACTAAAAAAGTTTATGTTTTATGCATCTAACTTGTATTGAGTTGAACTCCAATATCATTGTAAGCGATGATAAACTGATATATTCCGTAATATTACGCAGGAACACAAAAAAGTCTTTTTTTTATGTACCTATAGTAGATAGATATTCAATGGACATACAATGCCAATGACATATACCTCCATGCCATCAAGCAGTCCAGCATGCAAGAAAAACCCTTTTCCGTCAGATCTGCTTCAGAAGAAGCATTAAAATCTGTACAACTAAAACAAAAATCATGATCATCCACCCAACCAGACGAATGATAAGGTCGAATAATATTGAGAAATTCAATCAATATTGAAAAATTGAATCAATCGAAAATCGAATAACTATATAAGTCCAAAGGATATTGATTGAAGAACTCGAAAAAGTAATAAAAAAAAAACAATTTTTGAGTAGTTGCATAAAGTTGAAAAAGTCGACAAATTTTAAATAAAAGTCGAAAAATAATGAAAATGTGTTATGCAAAAACATATGTGCAGATTTTCTGCATGCAGCAAAGAAAGATATCTGCAACAGTGCTGCAAGCAAAATAGATGAAGGGAGTTTGTCGAAAACTTGAAAAAATTTGAAACATTGAATTTTAAAAGAGAGCTTCAAAAGAAAGGTGTGAAAAGTCTAAGCAATAATATTTTGAAAAGTCGAAAAATTATGAAGAAGTCGAAAATATTGAAAAATTCAAAGTGTTGAAAAAATCACAAACTGTTGATATGTCGAAAAATATTGAAAAATGCCGAGAACTGTTAAGAAAAATTTAAAATTTGTGAAAAAGTTGAAAAATGTTTAAAGTTCCAATTTTGTTAAAATCGAAAAATATTGAACAAGTTTTAATAAAAGTCGACAGTATTTAAAGGAGATGTTCGCCTTTAAAACATTAAATTCTATAACAGAAATTTATCGCAATATTTTCCATTGCTACAAGGGATCACTTCCGGAAGGGTATTATGTATATAGCAGCGTAAATATGATGTCAAAAGAAAAACCATATTAATTTTAAGTAGCGATAAACTCTATTGAAACAAGTCGTTTCATATTGCATTCCCGCAGCAAAACAACAGAATGCAACAGCAGCGGCAATCGCTATAGAGTGAAGTATATACGTGTCAACAACACTGTGATAACAACATCAACAACAACAAAAAATAAGGAGCTTAATGTAAACATGAATCTCCCAGTGAATGAAAATTTATACTCAAGTCAAAGTGAGTAATACTCGTAAGCCAGAAAGTTTAGCAACAGCAACAGCGAAGCAAAAGTAAAGCAAAATGACAAGCGCAATAATAATGATAAAAGAAATAAATTAATAATAAAGGATAAGAACAACAACAATCACTACGAAATTAAAATTCAAAGACAAATATGAAATACGATCCAAAAAAAAAAACTGAAAAGGGAAAGCAATGACAAGGAAGAATTATATTTAACCCATTCGACTCTTTAAGCACTGGTGTGCGACATCTACATTAGATGGGCGAAATGGTCTTAGTCAATCACGAGGCAGTTCAAATAAATCAAATCTACGAAAAAGTGCGCTTTTGCTGAATATAAATACTCCCAGAATAAAGTGGTGGTTTAATATTTAGAAGCGGCTTCTAAAATTTTTGGTTCCTATATATTAAGAAATATATTAGGCGCCCAGTTGCAAAACCGGCCAAGTCCAAAAAAACTAAATTTTGAGATATTCTCATATATCAAAATCTAGACCATGCTTTATTTTTCTACTAAGATTTTAGATTAAAAATAACTTTTTTGACAGAATTATTGCACTTTCTAATTTATTTTTAATGCATAGGTTTCAAAACCAGCCAAGTCTATGAACTTGCTTTCAAAATCAGTCCAACGCCTTGAAATCAAAACCTCCCAAGTCCAGTACATTGGTATCAAAACCAGCCAATTCCAAAACTTTTTCTCAAAAACAACCGCAAATAAAACTTGAAAAGCCTGATCTGACGTGCTTTGAGTAAGAAATTTTATAAGCTATTGTGTGGGAAATACTTTTTAATATTTCAATGAACATAGATGAAGATAATTGTTTTTCGTTGTTTGTCCAAAAATATGAATAAGGGACTTGCCCAGTTTTGCAACTGGGTGCCTCATATATTGCAAGAAACATAGAATCCATGACCAACATAGAATCCATGGAAGCAAAATATTTTATTTATAAGTGCAGTCGACAGTTAGACCACTTCCACCGTCAGCACCGGAGAATGTGGTAACTTTTTATTAATAATTGGACTACCTTCTAAAAATATCCACAGAGTCATTAGAGACCGATTTAGTTTTATTCCAGAGATAAATAAAAATATCCTTTCTCCTCTCACATTGTTTTTTTTTTTTAACTCTACAATAAAACGAAGTGAAATATTAAGAATAACTTAAAGATCTTATTCAAAGTGTTGTGTCATCTTCTGTAATAATTCTGCAAACATATTCATCGCATAATTGGAGTAAACTTCTATTCCAAAAACGATATATTTATAACCTTTGTTGACTTCGACTATCGGAACTGTTGGACTCAAAACTTCTCCCGGAGGACCAAAATACACTTATCCCTCGTTTTACACGCTCGTTTTGCAAGTTTTCGATCTTACACGGTTTTTAAAATCAAAATTAAAAAAAAATTATGTAGAAAATGACTAATTTCGACTGCACGGGAATTTATTTCTAATTATTTATAAATATGGCAACACTTCAGACGTGCACATGCTCTACTATCATAAACTAATACATAATTTTTTTAGTTATACATATGAAGTCATGAGTCATGATATAAAGTACAAAATTTCTTTCTTTATGAAATAGAATTTTAATGTTTTTTTTTTTTCATTTTACAAATAAATTTAAGTATTTTTATGTTTTCTATGACTTAAATGATATTTTTATATTTTATTAAGTGTATTAGTCATATGCTAAAAAAGCTTATTTATAGTCGTTTTCATTTTACACGGTTTTTCCATATAAAAACTATTTTTTCGATTTACACGGATTTGTCAGTAAGGTATCTACCGTGTAACACAAGGGATAGGTGTACTCCTATATTACACAATAGTTTTGCTTGGTTCACCACTTGAAGCCAAGTTTTGTAGCAGTACTGACTCGGATGCTACGATCAAATTCAAGAAGTAACGGTAGACCGAATGTTCGTTTCAGAGACCAGGTGATCGTCTATATCAGATCACTTGAGCTACAATATTGGAAAAAAAAAACTTGCCAGCAATCAGGGATGAAAGATGGAAAAACATTCTTTAGTTCAGGTATTAATCAAGTATCTTTTGATAACAGCATAACCGTGCCTGTTTTGACATATAACGTATTCATAGTTTTTGAAAGTCATACTCATTTAAAGCACCATAAAAGTTATAGCAAAATCAAAAAATCTCTATTCTTAATATTAAGCCAAGATTTTACAAGATTATAATGCAGAACAAACTTTGAGAGCAGATAAGAAAATATGTGGAGAACTTGCCTCAAAAATGATTCAACGCAAAAAAAAAACTTATCTCTCTATTCACCCTGTAAGTTTTGATCTCTTTCAGTTGTTCTCTTGATGCTGCCGAAGTGAGCGGACCACTGCTGTGTCATTCAAGTTACTCCTCGACGGAGACTTTGTGGGTAACAGAATATAGCTAGTGCTCGTCAGACCTTCTCAAAAATGTCTTGTATGTGACGATCGGACAACAGACAACAAATCTATGAAGAAGAATGGAATTTGGCAGTCCTTTCCGGTTGAATAGATTCAATTTTTTTGTGGTGCTGAAACACTATCAACAAATTTCTTGATTTTCAAACTTAATTAAAGAAAAAAAAACTTAAATAACAAACAAATAATTAGACACAGGCCCGCCTCAAGTGAGCGTGCACCATAATTGTTTGTCAAATCGTACAATCATACTACGTGTCGCCTTGAGGGCAAAAACGTTCCTCACGTCAAAAACAAAGGCTATGAAAAAGTTGAAATAAAAGTTGTCTGTGCTCTTTGCAAATTAAACCTTTTTTTATCAAATTGAACACGCTAGAGAATAAAAGATGTTTTTGGACTTAAAGTTACCTTGTATACTCTAAGGAATATGAGGTTACAAAATCTGAATTGCACGAGAGCTCTCAGATTCCTATCGGCGCACAGTAGTAACAACATAGGACTTCGATTTTTTTCAGTTGAGCTGTGGGAAATTTAACATATTTTCTTATTTTTGAGTGTAGTTCTCAAAAAAATTACTGGCATCACTGATACCATTAAAAACATCAGCTGTTTCTATTAACTTGATAATTGTTACTACTTTCTAGGCGCGTATTTTTTTAAAACATTATTCTCTTCGTGAGCGAATACTTTCTGACTATCTTGAATTTCAATGATTGCTAATTCTTATTGTAAACATATTCGAACACATCTACATAACTTTGATTTTCCAGCTCAAAATCAAATATAATAAGCTTAAACTTTAGATGATAGTTGTGCTTTTATTACTGAAGATAAATTTCTTGCTAGGTATTGAATGAAAAATATACTTGATGTACATAATATTAACATATGTGAAACTTATGTGTTTTTTATCGATGTCCTTGAAAAGTTTTCATTACAACAAACTTTTATTTCAAAAAATCTCACAATAAGATTTGATTGGGATATGCTGCTTTGAAGTATGTATCCCAAAAAAACGTGTGAAGCTATAGGAACCTACCAAAACCGTACTTGAATTCATTTTTATTGTAAGGATTCGTGAATAAAAAAACACCATTTTGAAAAAAAAAAAACCTTCAATATTGATTTGATTAGACTTTCAGTTGCTAAATGCAAATCTTTTGCTCGTTTGCCACGTCAGGTTTCATAAATTTTTTTTTTAGTTAAAGCCATGAGATCGTTAAAACTTCTTAGCTACAGAAGACTATAGCTCCATTAAACTTACAGTACGAAGGTTTTTTGACTTTGAATGAATGTGCCTGTTTATCATAATCTGAGCATATTCGATGCAACGTTTTTTAATCAAAAAATTCGCGTAAGTTCGTGTTCAGCGACTAAAAACTTAAATAAGATCAAAATTAGAGTGAAATTACTATCTATACCTATCTTTTGATTTCCTGAATTTTAATTTGATCTAACCCAAACAAAGTTTTTGTTTTGTATTCGAAAATTTTTAATTCTAACGTGTTAGAAACTCCGTGACCGATTTGGTTTCATAGGTTTTAGTCGATCGTCTTAACGGGAAAATATTATTTTCTTCACTTATAGTTCAAATATATATAAAATTTTGACCTCATTTTCATTAAGGGTATACAAATATTAATATTATATGTAATGTCATTTATATCATTTTGTATAGCTCTATGTAATTAAAGCCTTTAGAAACTTTCTATAACATCCTTTAACCTCAGATATCTATTACAAAAAACTTTTTGGGCGCAAGGTTAATTTCGGTCGACCATTTATTTTCATTTTTGGATAATTTTTCCCTTAGTCCTAATGACTTTTTATTTTGTACAGTAAGAACGTAAGTTATTTTGTCTTCACCCACAATTGGAGCACAAAAAGTGTTAACTGTAGTAGAGAATCGATTTATTTCTAAAATTAATGACATTCCATGAAGTGCAGAAATGCAGCTGCAGTAAATGAGTGAAAATTAAACTTAAGCGAAATATGAAAAAAAGTCAAACAAATAGTCACCAACTTGAGTGGGTAATTAAAGTCCAATGACACAGGTACCTAAGGCAAGACATTTAAATTTGAATTTGTATGAAAACTTGAGCTGCTTCCTTTTGTTACAACAACAACAAAAACAAACGTCTCTAAAACTATGTTATAAAAGATGAAACGTCACAAGAGTACAGATATCGAAGTGGCCACTGACTAAAGGATATTAAGCTTCTGGCCTTAAGCATAAAATTCAGAACTAATACGTAATCAACGACAAATGACAAAAAAAGGACACAGAAAAAACTAACAAAAAAAGACAAAGTGGATATAAAAAGGAAAGATAAAAAAGCACTTAAGGTCAAGTAGCTTTAAGCTCATTACAGATTAGAGAGCTTTAATGTAAGAGTATAGTGAAATTATGGTAAATACATATAATCGCTTGAAAAATTCAGCAAAAATCCAAACGTGGACTTTATTAAAGTTTATTTATATTAATTTCAAAATATTTTTGTGAACAGCTTTCATCCTGGTCATTTTTTCTCATCGATCAAATTTATCGATACGCAAAAATCTGTCACGGTGGTCACAGTTTTAATGACAAGTTGAGTTACATCAAAAACTTGCCTGAGGAGTTATCTTGGATGTTATTTATAGTACGTTTTTAATAATTTTTTTTTTTTTTTTTTTTTTTGAAGTACACTCTTCAACCATGCTTTTTCTTGAAGTTAACACTGTTTTGCATTTATCAAAGAACCTTGCAAGGTTGCTCCTAAGTACTGTTAGGTTACATTTTGAAAAAAAAAACGCTATTTTTGCGAAAACAGTCGAATTCAATGCCTAATATCTCTGGGCCTGGTCAACCATTTTTACTGCGTAGTATCACATTTAAAAGCGTGTAAGAAAACAAACAAAAAAAAGTCCGTCTTAAGTATTATAAATTTAACCTCGATTGAGGGCACCATTTTCATAGTTGTCATACTTTAATAAAAACTTAATCGGATCGCAAAAACATTTTTTAAGGTCTGGGATCTGATATTTTTTTTATGTATGTAAGATGACATAATAAAAAAAAAATTATTTCCATAACTTTAAATTTGGATTTATGATCTTTTAGAACTAAAACTTTTAATACGGACTAAATACGGCTATTTTCAGGCCAAAATATGACTTTTTCTCAGGAATCCGAAACTTAGGGAGCTGAAATTTGGGCTGCGGTGCTATTTATTAAAATAATTTAACGTGTCGAAATTTGAGCAAAATCGAATGTTTTTTAAATTTCATACGTATTTTATGTGTATGTAATACATTAAAAAAACTGTAAATATCGAATTAAAAAAAAATCTCTAAGAATTTATTTTGTTTTAGCAATTCAAGTTTTTGTTGTAACTCCAAATTGTATTAAGGGGTTACATCTCCTTTATGCTCTAAAAAAACAAGGCTCTTTTAATTATTTTTTTTAAGGACATTTTGGGCGTTAATTTGTTGAGATACAAATTATATCTTAAAATATTCCGCATGAGATTTGCTCTGTAGTTTTTTCACGTACTGCCAAGGGTTTTCATGATATTCAAGATTAAATCGTGATAAAATTTTTGTTACGCAAATATTGCGGAATAAAAAAAATTAAGCACCAATTTGATCACAAAACTTTTTCACATACCTGCTATTTATAACTTTTACGTTATTCAAGGCCAAATACCTGTTGTCTTGTTCCTTTAAAGTCACCCATTTTACGTTAAAAAGGAAGTCACTCGACTTTGAAACACAACGGTTTCATATTTTTATGTGAATCGTTTCAATCAAATGCTCCCATTTTTTTGCATAGAGCTAGTTTTTGCACTCCGAATAAAAGTCTCAATGGACATGACAAAATCGTATGACATTATTTTATGAACACAGACATATTAAGTTATTATTTTTAAGTATCAATATCTAGAAAGCCATGCGAGGTATTGTTTTTTTTTTTTTTTAATTTGGTTAGATTACGAGTTCTGTGGCATTTTTGGTCAGGATTTCAAAATTCGCTATCTACAAAAATTGGAGCATTGGATTGATCTCCACTTTCTCACACAAATAGCGCGGGAAGAGTGAGTAAGTGTTTTAGCTATCGTGTTCAAGATTAACAACCTAATGTTCTCCTCATTTCTTCAATCCATACCCAGATACAATTTCGGTTGATGGATTCGTACTAAAGTAAGCTTGTTCCGATGTTTTTAACCTTAAATGCATAATTTTTTTTTTGGTGAAAAAAATATATTTGGTAGAAATGATCATTTTAATGCAAGGAAAAATAAAGAAAATTTTTTTTAATTTTTAATAACTTTTTATTTAAAAAAACAACCTGTTGCAGATATACACCATGCATTTAGTAGATATTATTATAAAGAACTTACTTGTGAAAATTTCTAAAACAATTTTTGGCCTTAGTGAGGCAAAGGGCTACGTATCTCTTATACCCTGGCATTTTGCACCAGCTGCAAACGCAATCATCAGCCCAGTGACCAACATTGTTTGTCCTTACATTTAAAGGTGGAACATGCTGAAGTCTTTCTCATCGTTTCTCGGCTTGGATTTCCATTTCAACATTGATGATGGACCTTCCTCGCTTATTATTAAGTTTACTTACATTAATAAGTTTGGCTAATACCTCTACCAATTCCATCCTATATTGTCACAAATTCAGAGTCGGCAAATTGACTTCAATCTCTATCATATCTTTATATATAAGCCATGAATTTATTATTGTCATGTTAATCCACGTTGTCCAAAAATTCAATGACGCGTTGTTAAAACTCGTTCGAAATATTTCAGAGGCCGCAATAGCAGCTCGAACCTCTGCCGAAGCTGGTTTAGTGACAAAGCAGTTCACTTTAGGACTCAAATAACCCCATAGGTAACGTCCATTATTATAGCCTAAAGATTGGATTATGTCACACAGTTTTGGTTTGTATCAGAGATAACATATGGGTTTTGTGGAAATGTACTGAATCGAGACTTGGAGAGCGAATGTACTTTTCGTTGTATGGTTACCAAAACTTACTAAACGGTCATTCGATTTTTTTTAAGGCATATTTCAGCAAAGCTATCTAAAAAAATAATAAAAGGTAATTATTAGATATAATCCAAAATTACTTAAAATGCGCCAAGTGTACTGAAAATTCGTCCATTGTGCCAAATGTACTAAAAATGTGTCGAATGTGCTGACACATAGTTTTCACAACGCAAATGTACTGAAGAAAGTACAAATGTATCGAAAATGCCCTAATCGGGGCAAAGAGCCAAAATGATGACTTTGCTTTACAAAAACACAGAAAATTAATTTTTACTAAAAAAAAAGGAATAACATGGTAGTTCATCCCAAGAAGTAGTCCTTTCAGAGCAAGAATTTTCTAACATTTATTTTCTTGTAAAAAAACTAATTTTTTCCCCACTCGGTGCAAATTGGAAATTTGAGTTTGAAACTTAGACAGTTATATTCCAGGTAGGATAAATGGACGTCTGTCTATCTATCTGTCAGTATGTCTGTAAACCTGTTTGTCCGTCTGTACGATCGGTCTATTTGTTTGTCAACTATTTTGACTGCACATTCCGTTATTTCTTTCTGCTTCGAAAGTCATATAAAAGTCAAATTTGAAAAAAAATTAACTTCGCAAAAACACACTTTTAATAAAACTTTCATACGACTTCACCTGTTAATGGAGTGAATTTAATATTTGGCTACGTCACAAATATCAACCATAATATTTCATTAATTTTAGGATAAAATTCATTTTTGTCTTTAGGCGGTTTTGTGTTTTAGTTCTTCAAAAACTAAAATTGCGATGATACGTTGCGCAGTTTATCTTAATAAAATACTTTGATAGCTATACCATAAGTTTATTAAATTGTTTATTTTTATCAATTTACCTTTTAAATACTTAATTTTCGATGGCATCCTCAGCTCAACTAAATGCATAGCTACTTTTGAACCTTTTTTTTCATGCAAATGCAACCCTGTATACATTTTCAGTCCCCTAGTGTAACATAAGTAGTGTTTGGTTTTCCTCAATCTAATTTGCGCATTCTTTCGTTCGTACTGTTTTATTTATCCTTTTATTTCCTTTAAGAACTTAAATTTTCTTCTTGAAGTCTTCCTTCCACTCTTTACTCTTTAAAGCTTTTTTTCTATTCCAAATGGTTCTCCCTTCTCGAAGAACATTTTTCCCTCTGGATTCCCTTGCGGATGCCATTCCGCAAGGCTGAATCAACTTATGTAATATTCCAGTTTCCGTTTCTCGTGGTTTTTTATTGCTTTTCATTTTAGCCGGGTTTGCTTTCCGACTTTGTTTTTGCATTATTAAATTTTGCATTTAATACGTTTCATTTTGGATTTTAAAGAGCATAAAGTGTTTTTTTCTTTATATTTTTATTTTCCACTATTTTTTCTACTTCCGCTTTTTTATTGGTAAACGTCAGCTTAACTCATTTTCATAAGAAAAAAGAGGTTTGAATAAATGGTTCCAATAAGAATTTAAGTGTGGCAAACCAATTAGGTAAGAACATCACTAAAGCAATACGAAGGACTCTTCTTTTTTCATAGATTTTGGATTTCTCTTCATTAGAAAAAATTAAATGAATAGTCAGTCAGTTAAAGGCTTATCCTCAGATTCTTTTTTAATATTTCTCTTAATGGTATTTCAAGAAACTTTGTTAAGATTCTGCTGCAAAGAAAGTGCAGTCAATGGAAACTCAAAAGCCAAAGCAATTTTTAAACCTCACACTTTGTGCATTAGGGCATTACCTGCCTTAACTACATCTCTGTGAACATTATTACTGGCTTTATTGCTCTCATAATACTGAACAAAATCTTTAATGAATTGTTTTTTTGGAATGCCATTAAGATCTATTTATCTAATACTCAAGCAATGTTGTCTTTAAAAAAATATTAAAAGTCAAGTATTTTATTTAAGCCTGATCAAAAAACAAAATTAAAATACAATTGGATGCACTAACAAACTTTTATTTTGGCTTGTGAGCAGAAATATTAATTGCAAAATTGTCCCACAAAATTTCTTAATAATTCAACATAATTCCGATGTTAACAAAACTTCGCTCTGCTTAACATTTTAATTGGCACTTGGCTTCTTCTCTGTCCAGTTCTCCTAAGTCCTGTTTACATTAATTTTTATAGCGGCTGCTGTTGTGATAAATTAAGAAAAATCAGAATTCTAAGCACAAAATTCAATATAAATTTCAGAATGATGACGACGTTTCGACGATTGGAATCAATTTGATAAAACTTTTGGCACGTTACGAGCACACCACACGCGACCATAATTGCGGTGCTTGTCTTGTCAGTGATGATAAAATTCAACAACAGCAACATCAATACCAGTGGCTCAGCGTGACAACTTTATCATCATGGTAACGGAACATCAAATGACAAATTATTTATTTTGATTTTTATCATATCACCTTTTACAACTCATTGCTACGATGTTCGGAGGTTTATTTATAACCATTCAATTGTAATCAGTTTCATGAACTTTAAAAAGAATAAAGTATGGTTGATGCAGGGACAGGAAATTTTCAATTAGTCGCAAGCTGGAAATAACGAATGTTTATAATCATTGATACAGTATACTTGTGAGGTATCCGTTTTAACGGTACCGATTTAAATGTTCGTAGTTTGATATGTTTTTAGAAGGTGCTGTTGGTTCCATATTTTATGGAGTAGTACAAAGGAGATTCTTTGGTTTTGCTTTAAACTAAGAACAGCTGGCTGGATTATATTTTCTCCAGATAACCTGATAAGTTTAATTGTTCCTATGAATTTCAGAGTGAAGTTTAGAACTATGTCCACCGAAATAATAAATAAAGAGGCGGATTTCACGTAATCCTGCTTGACCGAGTATTCAGCTCTATTGGCGGTTGCTATGTCGTGCCGCTTAAAGCAGCGAAAGACAAAACTCGAAACATGTGCCACTTGTGGCACCTTACAAGTAAAACATAATTTTTCTTAAGAAAATTAACCAAAACAACAAACACAAGAACTCTGTTACTGCTACGCACATTTTTGTTGTTGTGGTTTTTTTCACAAGTGGCTCATTTTTCATGTTTTGCCCATCGCTGACTTAAAGCTCTCGTCATCCGCCGCAACGATGTTTATTAGTTTGGTAGTGCATTCCAAATTGACTCCCAAAATTTCAGCATCCAAAATCAAACCTATTTGGTCATGTCTTATCTAAATACTAATATGTATATTAAGCCATTGCTTTTGCATAATCAAAAGATTTTTCCAACGATTTTCGGAAGCTTGGCACTATAGGTCGAAATAGGTCGTACAGTACTTGAAGTTACTTCGTCATAAGAGTAAAATAAAAAACACATTTTCATAACTTATCATTTGTACATCGCTTAAAATCCCCTTTCAGGTAATATAACTTTTAATAAATACATAGTACTAAGTATATACTGGTATTAGGTATGAATACGGTTGACTTCCGTGAAATCGATAATTGAAATAAATGTATTATATTTGCCAATGATATGTATGCATATGTTACCGTCCAAACTAGTTTTTTGGATAAACGAGATTTTCCTAGGCTAAACTAGCTGATTTGCATGCATGAAAGTATGCAATTTAATTTTAATGCAAAAGCACTGTGGATAGCGAAGCCGATATTGGACATATTGGAGGATGTAAATCCTGAACCGCGGTAACATATAAGTAAATATCGTATGAACGAATTTCGCTAGTACTTGAATTTTGTATAAAGATAAAATGGAGACTAATTTTAATGAGAAGGTAAAAACTTAAAAGCGCTATTTAGAAAGCTTTATTAAAATAACTGTACACAAATCTTTTCGGCGAGGCGCTATTTCAAAATTATGTGTTCGCTGAGCAATTAAAATAGGTTAGTTAATAAATAAATCATGGCGTTTAGTGGAAAAAGTAAGTGGTGGATGCTTTTATATATAACCAATTTAAGCGCACTTTAACTGGAGATAAAGTTATGGATACTTAATTTTTTCCAAGTCGAAAAATAACACTTACAGGTTTTAAATACTTTTTGTTTTTTGTCTCAATGGGTGAATTTCTTATAACTGTGGTTTTGTTTCCTAACTCTCATTCAACCAGATTGCTAGGCATTTTGTGTTTTCAAGGATTTATTCTGCATTCTGTTGATTTTTTCGCAGAATGCTCTATATAGATTATTGACGGCAACAAAGCTGCAAATAAGCAAATTTCTGAATCCCTTTTCAAAACTGTCACTTATATACGCCACTGCGAAACCAACAATGCTGGTGTTGTTGACGCTTTGTTTAATTGCTATTTATTTATAAATTTTTTATGGGTTTTTATGAACTGTGTGCGTGCTCAGCCTGAAACATTAAAATTAAATTTTGCAAATAAATACAAAATTCGAAATGAAATCATTTAAAGAAAAATATGAGTAAAACCTATATCAAATTACTCGTACATTTGTAATGTGTTCTAGGGATGCTGGGAAGATGTGGTCAACACAAATTAACTTGACCACAGTGAAGTTAACAAAAATAAATAAATACTTTTCTATAAAATTCATCGAGCATACTGATTGATGTTGTTGATAAGAAAGCAATAACAATAACAAATACAGCAGCATCACACAATTATTATGTAAATATGGCTTTCGAGTAAAATTGATTGCTGAAAAATTCAATTTATAAATAAAGGGTTTGATCATTTGAATAAATTGAAAGATATACTTGGACAAGCAAAATTAGAAAATAAAAACAAGTTAAGGGGTTATCTTCGGCCAGGCCGAAACTCACATACCATACACTGGACTTAAAATACCTTTTCAACAAATGTTAAAAAGACATTCAAGAGGTTGAATAAGTCGAAATGTTAGAAAGGTTGACAGAGGTTGAAAAATGTTTAAAAAGTCGTAAATATATGCAAAATGTTGAAAAAAGTTGAGAGAGGTTAAAAAACTCTAAAAAAAATGAAAGAGGTAGAAAAAATTTGAAACTTTTCAAAATTGATGAAAATGTCGAAAAAATAAAGAAACTTATGAACAAAGTTGAAATAGGTTGAGAAAGTCGAACAAATACGTATAGGATATATTGGAAAAAGTTAAAGGGTTGAAAAAGTCGAAAGAATATGGAAAACGTTACAAAAATCGAATAGAAATGAAAAATTTTAAATATGTCACGCCCACTTCTTCAATTCCACCCACTTTTTGTTCAAAAAATTATATTTGTGATAGACATATTAAAATTTAGCACAATAGCTTGAATAGTTTGCGATATATGCCGCAGTTAAATTTAAAAGTTAGGGCGGTGACACACCTACTGGTACAACCCAGCCCGGTTTTGATCCAGGAATAGCTTTTCATAAGCAAACCCCTAACACCAAATTTTAATATGATTGCTCAAATATTTCGATAAATATGCCACTTACCGTATTTTGTTTTTATGGGAGGTGCCACGCCCACTGGTGCTATTTCAGCCACTTTTGATTCAGATATACTCTATAGCAACTGAACCACTTACATTAAATTTCAAGCAATTGCTGCAATAGTTCACTTAAAACAGCGCTTACAAATTTATGTCAATATGGGAGGTGCCACGCCCTCTGTGCATTTCTGTCAAAATTTATTTATTTTTAAAGCCTATAGTAACTGACATCTATACACCAAATTTTATGAAGATTACTCCCATAGCACACTATCTATAACAATAAACGTTTTTTGCTTATATGGGAGGTGCCACGCCCACAGGTACTATTGGACCAAATTTTCGTAATAAGAGACCTTATAGCAAGTATATGTATCTACCTCACTAAATTTTGTAACGATTACGTTGTTAGTTCTCTTTATAAATACTGTGGGCGGTGTCACGCCCTTGAGCGAGTTTTTTCAGTAAAGTGGCTGAGCTTGTATTGATGACTGCTTTCAGCGGCATCATCTCCAAAATTTTTATGAAAATCGTTTGTGCCAATTTTGAAAAATACGGAATCAATCACGTCATGGAATCAAAATTTTTAACAGTATAAAATTTCTACGCCCACTTTTTCAATTCTGCCCACTTTTACCTTAATTCAAAATATATTTGATTTGCATCCGTTTGCCAAATTTCATCGAAATATCTTGAACGGCTTACAAGATATGGTGGCATAAATGATAAAATTTAGGGCTGTGCCACGCCCCTGTACGATCCTTTGGAAACTTGAAACGCAGCTTAATCCTAATTTGGTTTACATGTGCATCAAGTCACCAAGTTTCATCAAAATCGCTGCATTTTTTTTTCAAAATTGGCCTGGGTAAATATAAATAGAGTATGAGCGGTGGTCGTGTCCGTCAACCGATTTCTCCCATTTTCAATAGCAAGATGCCTGCAAGAAGATGTGACCTGTGTGTGAAAGTTTCATTCAATTAGCTTTCTTGGATTTCCCGTAAACCTGATTTCAACAAACGGACGGACAGACAGACAGACGGACATCGCTAAATCGACTCAGGTGGTGACGTTGTTCAAGAATATATATACTTTCCCATACCTGCCACGCCCCCTTCGATGTGTTACAAACGGAGAGACAAAGTGAATATACCCTCGGTGTAGGGTATAATAATGCAGTGATAGAAATGGTTTTCTCATCAACAAATTTCATACGATGTAGTTTTGCTAACATTTTTAAAGAAGTCAACAGATGGCCCTTGCTCGTTACAGAGTGGCCAATGAAAAAATTAAGGGCTGGAAAAGTTACAACATATTGCCTGTAAAGGACAACGCCCTGTACAGGATAATGCTCGTAATATTTTTAAGTACATCGTTCGAAGACGAACTTTGTATCTGGGTTCCAGATGCCAAATTTTGATTTCTTTCACACAACTAATGACAGAGGAGATGTTATGTCGAAGATATTTTGAGAAGAATTTTTATAAATAAAAAAAATTAACGTTTAAACAACTTTATTTAAAGTTTTTATTGCTTTTTTTTTAAACAAAAGCATTTTTACACAAAAATGATTTTGGAAAATATCGGACAGTCCAATACATACTTCATATATGTACATTAGGGTGGTTCTTAGAAAAAAAAGTGAGGACGCCCGCTCAATTTGTTCGAAATAGGATAAAAAAATTTTAGGAATTGTTTTCAAATTTTTATCTTTAACCTTTACTTACTCTATTTCAATATGAAATTTGGCTTAAGCGGTCACTTTTAGTTATTAGTTTATAGGGGAAAAACAAATTGAGGACGCCCTCTCAATTGATTTGAAGTAGGATAAAAATATTTTAGGAATTTTTTCAAATTTTTACCTTTTATCTAATTCAATATGAAATTCAACGGCATTTCTTTAAACCATTTTTTAACGTGTTTTTATTTCAAAAAAGAATATATCAAAAATTAATATCCCTCGGATATACATAGTTTCCGAGACATAGCCATGAAAATTTACGGATATGGCTTTTCTTAGAATCAATATAAGTTGAAAATAACTTAAAGAGATCGAGAACTATCAGCTACTAAGGTAAAAATCATTTATTTAATTTAAATCGTTTCAATAAGTGTTTCTATGTTTGCATTCGTAAGTTTTTTACGATATTCAATAACTAAAAGTGGCGGCTTGGACCAAATTTCACATTAATATAGGGTCAGTATGGGCTAAAGATAAAATTTAAAGTTCCTAAAATTGTTTTATCCTATTTCGAACCGATTCAGTAGGCGTCGCATCTAATTTTGTCAAAAAGTTCAAATAAGAACCACCCTAATGTACATAGGTACTAAAAATAAAAAATATAACGAGTTCGGCCAAGTGTATTGTGTCTGTTCGCTGCCAAAACATAAGAATTGATTAATATTGGCTTATGTGTGAGTATTATGCGTGGCTTGCGAAGTAGAGCCTTAACGCAGCATTATTCATTAAGGTCACTGCCTATTTTAAGGAGGGTTTTAAACTTCAAAGTAAGTGTTTATTAATAGAATGAAAAAATCATGTTTTAATTAATGAAGCATGAAATGAGCTAACAAAAGACACATTTTTCAACAAAGGTTTATTTAAATTTTCGTATATATATGCAAATTTTATTTATATTAGCAATAATTGATTTCTTTTTCTTTTAAGTACATACTTCCACTTTTGTCACCCAATAAAAATTTTAAATGCAAACTTTTTCATGGAAATATCACATGATTTCTAGCTTATTAAAAAAATTAAAAGTCATATTCTTAATACATTTTTCACACTAAATCAATCAACCCTGGCTGGTATCCTATAGTTTTATCCATTTTCGTTGCTATAAAATATGAAGGGTAGATCGTACGTAAAACGACTGTGCCTTCCTACTGGGTAATGATAACACTAGTTTACAAATAATTCAAAAATTTCTGAACTTTAGGTGTCACTATCATGTAAAATCGGCTGCTGATTCCGAAAATCACATTATTTTTTTTCTTTCACGTCGTTTTCGAGATATCGGTCATTTTCGGTTTTTGGACCAAAAAAAAAAAAAGTGGTTTCACTTAATTACAAATATCTCAAGAGCTAATATCTATACTTAAACGCACTATATTTTAAATTAAAGGTAATTAAATTTCCTATGAATAATGCTCACATAACTTTAGATTAGTTTGTTAGTTTCAGCGAAATAAATTGATTTCTAAAATAACCATTTTGTTTTTCGAAAAAATAAAAAAATGTTAAAATCAACTGCAAATTTATATAAGAAAAAATTTTAAAAATCATTTTGTTCTTTTATATCTTAGTCTATATGCTTATAAAGAATTTAAGATACTATTTCAGAAAATCGATTAAAAAATGGAAAAGTTATATAAAATTGAACGAAAAATTACCAGATTGCATTTTTGTCTGCTTTTCCATTTCATTAATTATATTTTCCATAATCTGTATATTATATATAATAATAAGAATATATAATTTATATATTAGGGTGGTTCATAGGAAAAAAAATTGGGGACGTCCCCTCAATCGGTTCGAAATATGATTAAAAAAAATTTAAAATTAATCTAAAATTTTTGTTTTTAACTACTACGTACCCTATTTCAAAGTGTTAGTTAGTTAGTTAGTTATTTATTTCATACATAATATTACAACTCATTCTTTTTATAATAATAATTCAAAGAGTTTAAGATTTTTTTCTTTTTCTACTTAATTATTACATTTTAATTTAGATATACATATTTTGATTAAACTCGAAGTCTTATGGAGGCAAAAATTTACAAAAACCTATTTGAATATTTTTTAGATAAAATACCTTAAACTACTTACTTATACTACCTAAGATGAAACTAGTTCATTGATATAACTATAATCAGAACCCATACATTTGATTAGAAAATTATGAGTGAGCCTATTTAACTTGTCAGAAACTTTCTCAATGTCAGCCAAGGCATGAAGTCTATTGGTGGAATAGAACCATGGTAGGTTATACATAAGCTTTAAAAGCTTGTTTTGGGAAACTTGTAATTTTTTTATATGACAGGAAGCGCTAGTAGACCAGGCTGGTGCTGCATATAACATAACAGCGTGGAAAATAGATGATAAAATTAGTTTCTTGTTGCTTATAGAGAGACTTGACTTCCTATTAATAAAAGGATAAAGAATTCTAATTAATAAGTTTACCTTATTTATTGTATATGAGATGTGATCTTTGAATTTCAACTTTGGGTCAAGAATGATGCCTAAATATTTTACTTTCTGATCCCAAGCAATAGCAAAGTTGCTAATGTTAATGTTCGATTGTGGTCTATAACAGGGTTTTCGCTTTCTAGTGAAATATATTGCCTGAGTTTTATCATAATTGAGCATAATTTTCCATTTATTGAAGTAGTCCACGATTTCTGTTAATGCTCTTTCTAATTTAGCAATTATGTCTGAAGCCATAATATCTGAGCAGAGTATTGCTGTATCGTCAGCAAAAATGGATAGGGTACAGTAATTTAAAACAGGAAAATCAGCAGTGTATATATTATACAAAACAGGCGATAAACAATAACCTTGAGGGCAGCCAGCGGTGACAGGGAATGACTGAGATCTATATGAACTAATGTGAACTTTGAAACACCTTTCGGAAAAGAAGCTTTGTATTATTTTTATAATATCTTGAGGGAAATTATATTGAATCATTTTAAAAATAAGACCATCATGCCATACAGAGTCAAAAGCAGCTTTAGCATCAAGAAGTATCATACCCGTTGAATTTTGCTCATTAAATTTGGAATTAACTAAGTTTTTGATTCTTATTAACGCTTGAACAGTATTGTGATCACGGCGAAAACCAAATTGATGGGACGGAAGAATATTATTGGCCTCTATAAAATTAATCAATTTTTCTTTGATGACTTTTTCCAATATTTTACTCACCGACGACAATAAACTAATTGGCCGGTATGAAAAAGGACAATTTGGTGGTTTATTTGGCTTGAGTATTGGTATGACTTTAGATTCCTTAAAAGTCTTGGGAAAATAACCGAAAATAAAGCAAGCATTTATTAAGATCGTCAGAAATTTAACTGCTTTCTTTGGAAGTGCTTTAAGGCATATATTGTTAATTCCGTCGATACCTGGCGATTTTCTATTTTTTAAATTTTGTATAATGGTTGATACCTCAGAAATACTTGTCACAATATTGCCGGAATGAATTGGATTTTGCATTCGAAAGCGATCTAAAGTGTTTATAAACTGGCTAGTAGTAGTGGGGTCACTGAGGTTTGCAGATATCGTGTGGTTTGAAACAAAAGATTTTGCTAAGATTTCACATTTTTCTAGGGTAGCAGAAAATCTTGTGTTGTTATGTATTAATATTGGAACGTTTTTAGGCTTCTTCCTTAAAATTTTTGTAACTTTCCAATAAGGGGAAGAGCCTTTATCAAATGAGGATAGCAATTTATTCCAAGACTTGTTTCGAAATTTATCTATTTCTTCTCGAATTATCAGGCTTAAAATTTTCATTTCGGTACAGTCACTAATGTATCCATAACGTTGCCAATTTCGTCTATAGCTATTTCTAAGCGTTATTAGTCGTTTGATATAGTACGGCAAAGGTTTGCTTTTATTAGTGGGAAATTTCAATGGAACACTATGAGCAATTGCTTCATTGATAGTATTTTTAAAATCGGTTAGAATAGTATCAATATTGTCAGTGGAGGTTATAGAATTAATGCAAGGCAAAGATAAATGTCTGTTTATGTGTCTGGTATAAATGTTCCAATTTGCTCTATTGAAGTCATATTGAGAGAAACGAAGTCTTGAGGAATGCCAATTTAAATTCACCGGCAAATGGTCTGAGCTAAGGTCATTAATAACTTCAGCATTAAGTGGGATATCTATTAAGTTGGAAATAAAAAGGTCCAAAGTTGAGCCCTGTCTATTTGCGCTAGTAGGTATAAAGGTACAATCATTAGGGTGAATGATATTAAAATTGTATGAATCCTGTTTTTCATATAAAATGTTTCCCCAGCAGTTAGCTCTGATGCATCCCCAAGTATGGTGTCTACTATTAAAATCACCACCAAGAATGTATCTATTGCCTCTAGTCAACTTAAATATATCAGATGCAAATAATCTTTTCCTTGAACCATCCGAACCTGCTAAGCCACCAGGAAAATAGCATGCATAAATATGAATACAATTAGTATTGTTAAAAAGTTTTATACCAACATTTTCGATGAGCTCAGTATTAACCATTGGTAGAAGTTGATGTTGTATATTTTTTTTAACAACTGCGGCGACGCCCCCTCCTCTTCTAAGTATTCTATCGTTTCTATATATAAAAAAATCTGGGTGTCTAATACTTAAATCTGGTTTTAACCATGTTTCAGATATTAAACATATATCTACGTTATTAGACAATAAGAAATGAAAAAATTCCTGGCTCTTATTGCGAATGCCTCTCGCATTCCATATTGTAATATTAATGGATCTATCCACTATGACAAAAATTTACAGGCTAGGTTTGTAATAACCTCAAATTGATCAGCTTTACTTTTACAATTTCTTAAATTAGTAATTAGTTCGAGTGTTAGGCTTTTAATTTCTTGAAGAGAAAATAAGTCGTTAGCGTTACTTGTACAATCGTTGCTGTTGCTCCGTTGTGGTTGCCAGGCGACTGTTGTTGTTGGGGTATTTTGGCGTAAAGCGTTGGGAAAATTGTTGTTGTAATTTACACTGGAGAATCCACTGTTGATGAAATTGGTGGGCCGTCTTGAACTTGGCTGAAAACGCTGTCTCAATTGGATGTAGTTTAGTTTACTAGGACACTGCTCTGAAAAAGATTTGTGAGGGCCATTACAATTTGCACATTTTTCTAAAGAAACAGTGCAGTCCGCTGTCTTATGGCTGCCGGCGCAATTCGCGCAAAATGTTTTAACCTTACAACGGCTGGAGCCGTGGCCGAACATCTGACAGTTGTAGCACTGAGTAAACTGTTTTTTATTTTGACGCTGGAACTCCCATCTAACTTTAACGTAATCAATTATTGAATAGTTTAGTCTGAGTTCTTTAATTGTGATTGACTGACGTAGAAAGTAAACAATATATATGATATGTTGAGTATTATTGGCATCTTTTTGAATGAGTTTAACTTCTAGGCAATTCAAACCCATATCATTAAGTCTTTTTTTGATGACGTTAGGATCTTTCTTATCTAATCCAAACAGAAGCGCTTTGTAAGGTTTCTCACTTTTTGTTGCATAAGTAAAGAACTCAAACCTATTTTCAAGTAATTTACAAAGAGATTCAAAATCAGTCTTGAGTTGAAGGAACAATTTTAGACCAATAGAAATTTTTCTAATGGAATAATGAGAGATATCATTCGATTTGCATAGGGCATGCACTTCTTCTATTTTTACTTTTAATATAGTAATTGGAGGAATGTGTTCCTTTATAGTCTTATCAACTACAATTTCATCACTATTTTGATCATCATCCATAGTTTGTAATGGATAAAAATAATTTGACGAATGTGCCGTCTTTGTATCAGCATTATTTGGTTTATTTTTTTTCTTCATAATGTTCAGGCGATCGGACGTCGCATCAATATAATCACATGCACGTTTAATTTTCGATTTTATTTTTTTTTTTTTTTCAATTGCTTATGTAAATTATTTCACAAAATCTTTTTTTACAGATAACTTTCTAACCGCTCACTACGAGTTTTCGATTGTGAATGATTTCAAAGTGAAATTTGACCTAAGCCGCCATTTTTTTAAACTATTTTTTCTTGAGTAGCTTTTGATTTCAAGAAAGAATATATTAAAAAAAAAAACGGCGGGTTGCACTCCGGGAGTGCCGACAGAAGTGAAAACAAATCGTTTAATGGCAAGTTAGTGCGTTAATTGTTATGTGTGCGTTTTCTTTTTATATGGCAATGCAATGGAAGACAAAAACGGAATATGTATTCAAATTTTACTCTCGCTCTCATTCTCAATTTGTCAACGCAACAACGCGGACATTGAAAGAAACAAACATGTAAGCATAACAATCGTTGAATGAGAATTAAATGTGTCAGTTAGTGTGAATGCTTTGCTTTTTGTCTTCCACTTGGAATATTTTTTATTTAAAAGAAACAATAGAACATTAAAATTTTACCATCGCATTCATGACGGGGAATCCCGATGACGGTCGGTGTCACGAGTTTATACTTTTTTACTCAGCCGCACAACGTGCCATAAGAAGTTTTCACTTCAAAAATTGCTGGAAGAAGTATATTCGGCTCAGTAGCCTCAACTGTGAATAATTAAATTTGAGCTAAGTACTCCTTATGTTTAAAAACAAAAATTTATTCTGATTGCAGTAAGACACATCATTGCGAATTATGTAAGTATAAGAAAAAATCAGTTAAAGAAAGTACCTGGACCTGTGACTAAATAGCTTAAACATCATTTTTCTAAAACTTAACTTAAAAATCTGCTTCTTCCTACAGACACTATGACACCACATTTATCAAAATCGGCTTATTCGTTGCCGAGTTATGGCTGTTAGAATATTCAAACTGCTTAAAACGCCATCTTGTGACAGTTAATCATAATACAAATGACTTCAAAAAAATCTGCTTGTGGCATGCCACTTTTTGGCCACTTTTCTGTGCAAATAATACTGATGAACTGTCAGTATTCACCTCACACCATCAGTATTAAGCGGCCCTCACACGATCAATATTACTGACAGTATTTTGCATACTGACAGTATTACTGATCGTATGAGGTGAGTACTGATGTACTGTCAGTATAGAAAAACGATACTGATGACTGATGAAAAAATTGGATATTACTGACGAAGTTTTTAAATACTGACAGTAATACTGATGGTGTGAGGTGAATACTGACAGTTCATCAGTATTATTTGCACAGAAAAGTGGCATGCCACTTTTTGGGGCAGATCCGGCTGAAAGTTGGTCAGAGGGTGCAAGTAGGCACGGGACGGCAAAATCCTGGGAGGGGGCGTGGCATGCCCCATTTTGTGGCAGATAGACGATGAGGCAGCGAAACTTGAAAGAAACTTGAAAAAGTTCCTCATTCAGTGGCATGGAACATTGCGTCCAAGGGTATGGTCGTCCGATGCCTAGCTGGAGGCGTGGTGCAAGTTTGGATGGAATCTGCCCCAAAAAGTGGCATGCCATTTTCGGCTGTCGGTCACGTAGCCGGAGCATAGTTCGCACCTTCACCTGTCGAATGTCAAAAAAACTGATTACTGACAATAAACAATACTGACCGTGTGAGTGGTACACTGACAGTAATGTAAATACTGTCAGTAATATTGATCGTGTGAGAGCCGCTTTAAAAGTATGCAACACTTTCCGACGAATTTCAAAAATAGCACCTAAAATTAGGACACATTATCTGAAATTTTTAAAATCGTTACCTACTTTTAGGCGTTCTTTTTGAAATTTGTCAGAAAGTGTTGCCTACTTTTAGGGGTAAATTATTAATAGCACCTAAAAGTAGGCAACGTTTTATAAATTTTTTGAAATCGAGTTCATTTTCCAAGTCTTCAAAATTTTAAAATCGAGTTCGTTTCCCAAGTCTTCAAAATTCCAAAATCAAGTTCGTTTCCCAAGTCTTCCAAATTTGAAATCGAGTTCGTTTCCCAAGTCTTCAAATTTCTGAAATCGAATTCGTTTCCAAAGTCTTCGAAATTCTAAAATCGAGTTCGTTTCCCAAGTCTCCAAAATTCCAAAATCAAGTTCGTTTCCCAAGTCTTCCAAATTTGAAATCGAGTTCGTTTCCCAAGTCTTCAAATTTCTGAAATCGAGTTCGTTTCAAAAGTCTTCAAAATTCCAATATCGAGTTCGTTTCCCAAGTCTTCAAAATTCCAAAATCGAGTTCGTTTCCCAAGTCTTCCCGATGACGGTCGGTGTCGCGAAATTATACTTTTTTCCTCAGCCGCACAACGTGCCATAAGAAGTTTTCACTTCAAAAATCTCTTTTCCTGAGTAAACATATTGACAGTCAGTTTTGCTTTAGGCAAAGGATCTTCGTCAGCAAGCGTGTCTGAATTTTGTTGCTTTTTTCGTTATTTTCAAGAAACATTAAAAATCAATACCAAAAATATGGATCATTTCAGACTCAAAAATTCTGAATGCTCAGAAAATTGTTGGAATTGGACCTATCTGCCGACTCATGATGACACAATTTCCTTTCTCATTTGCGTTTTTTTTTTAGTTTGTTAGTTCTTGCACTCAGATCCACAAAACATTTTTAATTGCAGCAAAGAATCATATTTCAATCACCGAGTCGATGATTTTGATCATCGTGAGCTTATATTCTGTTGTTAAGTGATAGTATACCATATACTACTATACTATAGTAAAAGTTTCGAGGTTAGCGACTTGTCATAGAAAATCCCGTATGAATCATAACACAGTTATCGTTCAACTATTTAATAATTATTTGCTTTTTCTGACGTAATAATTTATAGTTGAGAATAATTATACAAGCAGATCGAGATAACAGCCCAGGCCTTCTCGTTCCCGTTCTAGGTCATACAATATAATTTTTTTAATATCTTTATCGTTAATTCTTTGAATATAGTTAGCGAGACCGAGGACAATAACTATATTACATAGAATTTAAAAAATAAAAATCGCATGGATGATTCAAAATCGTTTATTTTCACTTATGTTATTATTTATCTATCTGAATAATCAATGCCGGCTCGAGGGTAGTGGACGCCCTGTTCAGAAGTTTGTGGGCGCCCACAAATTTCGCTTGTACCGTATCTACCCGGGTAGATATTGCAATATAAATATATGTGACTGGGAAAGTTAAAAGGAACCCACGGTACGAAAATAAGTTTTCGAGAAAAACGACTTTGAAGTTAAGAACTGGTTTTTTATGCGCATTAACGTTTTTATGGCTTGAAACTTGTTAATCGGGGGTTTTTAAGGTCGCTGATTACGAATCTGGTATCAGATTTCAAAAATTCAAAATGGCATCTTCAATATGGCTGGCAAATCTTTTAAAAACTGATCGGATTTGAATGAATTGCTTGTGATATTTATTGCGGTATTAATTCCATTCGATCTTTCTGATATTTCTGAAATAAAATAGTGTAAGTTAAAAATGGATGAAACTCTGAGTACGTTTTATACTTTCTTGTTTTAGGACATGCGAAATATTTTATAACTTCTGAAAAATCGATACTTTGAACAATTTCATTCTTAACAGAAAGAATCAATGTGGAATTCAGATTTTCTTGACTCATCGTAGATCACAAAAACTTTTTTAGAATTAGCTTAGAAAATATCATTTCACCGTCTGCCACAGAAATTGGTGACGCGTCGTTAGTAAAATACTTAAAGAAATTCAAAAGTTAAGGTAAAGATCTCCTTACTTGGATTTTCTGATGTACTTACTTCACAGCACAGAAACGATTCGGTCGTTGTATAAGACCCACATACTTTCCGTTATTTTTGGTATACAGTCTTACGGAAGAACCTCGAAATGTTATATTGTTCTCGAAGAGAAGAAAAAAAATATTCATTAGTCTCGTCAATACATTTTTCCAGCGTTGTGATTTGTTTGGATAAGTTCGTGTTATGCAATGTCGATTATGTTGCCCAACTGTTGCTTCCAACTTACTTTAAGTTTGAGAGGATTTGGTGTAATTTGGCTATTGCTCATATGACTTAAGCGATTCCGTCAAATAATACCAATTAATAAATCCAGTGTAGGCTTAGCATAATCAAAATAAACTTTCAATTGACGCAGAGTGGATAAACTATTTGCGATAAATTGTTTATCCATAAGATATACTGCGATGGAAATGGGATTCTCAAAAATGATTATCATTTTTGTACTGGGGATACATTTCCAATTTAATATGTGTAGGATCAAGGGAAACTAAATAATTCCTTGTTTGAGGTCATGAAACAGAATCAGCGATGTCAAAGTTGTAATTTCCATATTTCGCAAGACCTCAACTTACTACGCCTCTCATGAAAAAGCACCCTATTTGGTTGAACGGCTCGAACACTCCTCGAGCCGGTACTGTGAAAAATGTAAATAGGTATGCTTATGATTGAATTGAGAAATTATTGCGTTATAATCTTCTAGAAAATATTTAAATTTGCTGGCATAAGTGTTGGAAACTTAAAAATTCTACAAATGTTTGCTGGAATGTTAGCTATACAGCATAAATGCCAAAATACGCTTCACTTTATGAGGCCGTCAAACTGTCAACGCTTATTGTCCTTTGGATGTCAGTAATGGAAATGAATTTTTGTTTTCCTCAAAATGCTTCATCATACTAAAGCAATTCTCAAAAGGACCTCAAGTGAACAGCCTCTTACTTTTTATTCTCTTTGCTTACAATTGTAACAAACCATTTTGAAAAACAGATTGACGATTATATTTGCTATTTATTGTTCCTTCGAGTAAGTCATTAAGGCAAGTAGAATTGTGATCAAAGTGGTCATAAATGTAAAATAACGTGTTGAAATTAAAATAAAAAACTAGGCAATAAATTTTCACCTTCACGTTCCAATGTAATAACTTTCTCTTAATTTTTGTGCTCTTAATACAAGATTATTTAAATGGCGTCACCGTTTAAAAAAAAATTATTTCACAGATTTATATTAAATCGTTGCACAGCTTAATAATCTCAAAAGTAAGTTAGAAGTTATTAAGCCAGCAGCAATTCAAGATAGACGAAAACGAAATATTGAGAAGCAAATATGTTATAAACAACATTGATAAATGGCTATACTGAGTATAGTATACTCATTGTAGGCAGTAATACTCACAACCACAGCCACAACTGTAAATGCTTTTTACAAAGGGATGGCCGCTTTGTAGGCAGCTTGCCTACATCTATATATACAATGTGTAGCAAGGGAAAGGTAGGTTGCCTTAAAACATCGCTTACTAAGTGCCTGTATAGCATACCGAGTTGCCTATATCTCCACATATAAAGTACGCAGCCAACAGGCAAGACCCTTCACATCTCCATATACAAATCAGACAGCAAACAGACAGACTGCCTACAACTCCATATACAATGCAGGCATTCAACAAACAAACTGCCTACAACTCTATACAACAGCCAGCAATCGGGCTGTCTATAGCTCCATATACAAAGCAGGCAGTCAGCAAGCGGACTGCCTACAGTTCCATATACAAAGCAGGCAGTCAGAAAGCGGACTGCCTACAGCTCCATATACAAAGCAGGCAGCCAACAAACGGACTGTCTACAGCCACATATACAAAGCAGGCAGCCAACAAACAGACTACCTACAGCTCTATATACAAAGCAGGCAGTCAGCAAGCGGACTCCCTACAGATCCACATACAAAGCGGGCAGCTAAAAACAGACTGATTAAATTTTGAAAGCATGCAGCAAATTGCTCAACTGCATCTTCATATGGAAAATTGGTAATTTAGTACTCAAACTTTAATATAATGTGGCTTTTTTTGACTCATAAACAAAATATCACAGTAACAATTTCATTGTGAAACATACAACACAAAAGGTATAGCTTTTCATACATGAAAATCAGAGTACTTCATCAATTTGCCGCTGGGATGGTGGAAAAGAGGAGCATTTATGCTCCAAAGTAATCCAAAACTTGAACAAACAGATTGATGCATGGACATTTAACAGTTAACATAGCCCCTTCATAATATTTATAGATCAGTAAGAATCATTCAATAAAGAAATCAAAGCCATTCCAATTCAATAATAATTTATTTATAATTCTTATCATAAGACTTTTATTGGCTCACCCTGTACAATTGAAATGCATATGCCATCAATGCCACATCTGGCCCTCTACATATATCAATTTAAGAGTACTACATTTGCAACTACAGAGTATTGTATATTGACTTTGTAATTCCATTTGTTACCTATTTCTGATCAGATTCGAATAATTACTAGACAAAAAGTGGGCAGACTTTAACAAAAGGGCTTGGCACTTGATGATATAAGCAATTATTGGATACTTTTACATAGAGCACAACAGAAAACCTCCAATGCGCTCGTACCAAAAATTTTCCTGTTAAAGAAAACTTAAAATTTTCACGTGCACTTTTGCTGTTAATGCAGTGTAGAGTATTTAGTATTTGTCAAAATCAAAGAGAAAACTGTTGCTATTTTTCTATGCCCCTGAATTATCGCATACGAAGCATAATTCTGGGTAAATTTAACATAATGCATCAAATTACTTAAAAGATTATGTTTCAATTGATAGCATTTAATGTTTTCAAGATATTCGATTATGAAAATAAGTCGCGTAACTGTCTGTACTATGCGACTGTAAAAAATCATCACCTTTGACACTGGGTATCATTAAATTGATTGAATTTATGTGAACAATGAGTACAACTTTTATGTGAGAAATGTTTAACCTAAAACTTTTGTTAAAACAAAATTTATAAGCAGGAATAATCTATTTTTTGTGACTTTTACTTTACGTCTCTCCAGTATTATATTAACAATTCAAACTTACAGTTCCAGCAAGGACATTTTAATCAATATATGCTATTTATGTGTATACATAATCTAAATATTAAATTTATCTTACGCTTACGTTTTCGCTGATAATGATGCTATTGATGCGTACCATATACCATTCAATTAAGGTTCGTTTCTTTTTTTTTTGCCAATTTTCCATCAATTTTCCACCAATTTTCTATCAATTTTTCGTCAATTCAATTTTCTCCTGTCAATAGCAAAAAAATGTGGTTTGTAAAATAGCAGCAATAACAGCAACAGCAAGTGTCGCGAACACTGGAAAAATTCGCTGCTTGTAAAATTTGATTCGATTGCAAATTGTTGGCATCAGTTAAGCCTGCCCTATCAATTGCCAATTTTTTTTAATAAATTGAATTGAAAAGCCAACGTTGTACAACCGCCACCAGCAATCAATAAGAAAGCACCCTCAATAGATTAACGATCTACTACACTTCGTTGGTCCATTCAACGCCCACTTACCTTACGCCCCTACTGAAACTAATCCAATTCATCAATTTTTCATTCTCGCACACTTAATATCAGAGTACAAGTAGTACAGTGAAACAACGATAATCTCATTTTACTTCTCGGAACCTGAACGAATTTCATTTAATTAAGGCAACAACTTATCCAGCTAATACTGTATAAGCTGAAGTGCGTATGCGCTTGTGTGGGCGGTGCAGCAAAATTTTTATTGAAATTGGAAATTTTCAGCGCTGAATGCAATTTTTCGTTCATTCATTTATTCGTCTATTCATTGCGATTCATTTCCGAAAAAAAGTAGTTGCTATGAGCTTAAAAGTGCAGCAGCTGCAGCACTGAATTTGAGATGGAAAATCTTTGCATTTTTTGTCGCTTTACTCCTGGCGTTGCGCTTCTATATTTCCAACATTTTTTCTTTCTCAGCTTGTGAATTCACTGAAAATTTAATGAAAAAAAGTAGAACGCGTTCACAAAAAAGGAAGCAGACAGTTCAGTGGATAACATTGAAAGCTTTTAATAAAACCAATTTTGAAGCGCTGCGACTGATTTGTGTTTGTGTGCATGTGCGCATGTTTTTATCCTTGTGCATGTTTTTATCCTTGCGCTGCTCTTAACAATAAAAACATGCATATTTTTCTATGTAATTGAATACACTTCAATTTAATTGGGTTTGTTTGCATTTTTATTGTCATACAAATCAAAATATTGTAGTTCTTAATTCTATTAAATGCAATTTGTGGAATATTGATTACTCATACATACATACATACATAAATGTATTTAGATGACGTTGTAATTTGACACACAATAAAGGTATGGAGCTATGCACAAAATAATCACTCACTGACATTACTCAATTACACATGTTAGCATTATTACGACAAAACAACATTTGTCCCGAAAATCGGCTATCAAAAAACGAAACATTTTCACAGCTTCTGCATCAAGTTTTCGAAAAATGTTCAGGATATTTATAAACATTTTTATTTTATCTGGTATAATTATAACTTGCTACTTTATTTTCCAAAAAAAATATTATATACCATTATCAACACATACATTGATTTCCAAAAATTAATCCTTCAGACCAACAATTCTGTGTGAAAATAATTTGTTGGATTAGTTTCTTATTGAGCTCCTTGAACTCAACGCCGCAGTGATATAATGCTAATAAAAATTTAAGACTTTCGCACGGGCTTTTATTATTGATGCAGTGTATGAAATACAATTTTTCACAAAGCTCAAGATAACACCATCATTAGAACCAAACAGTTCCGCCTGCATAAAGTCAAGGACACTTGTCTATGACTAAAGATTATGCAACACTAACACGCGGATCCAAATGGCAAAACATCAAGTCGTCATTTATAACAGCTAGTGAGTCCATACTTGATTTTATCGCTCAGAACAGAAAGTTTTGGATGAGCAATGCCACCTGGTATTCCAAATAAAATAGGAGAGCAGCAAAACAAGTGGAAGATGATGCGTGAATAAGAGCCCAGAGGCAAGGCAACAGCAAGGAAGTAAAAACCTCCTTCAAAAGAGGGCAAACGAGAAAAATATAACCAACTTGCAGTCAAAGCTCAACAAAGCCAACGAAATCAGAGGCCTCCTTAAGTTTTTTTGAAATAACACAAAATCGGCCAATCAGCCTATTGATTACAACAGATCACCAGCCAATCCGTTGAAAAAAACATTTTTCGAAGACCATCGACCGTCCATTTACATACAAAAGCGCTCCCGATATGCCTCCCCCTGGGGAAAACCACAGCGATTGGCCTCGTACCCGCCATCACATCGGAGATAGCAAAAACCATAAAATCTCTTAAAAACAACAAAGCAGCGTATAGTTGCCGAAATGTTGATAGCTTCTCCGGAGTTCACGGCTCTATTAAAATTTTCTGTTCCTATTCAAATTTTTGAAAAAAGACCAATATCTTTAGCTGGTTCATGGGAACCTTAATAAAAATCTCAAAAAAGGGCTTATTGCCATGCTAGAGCTACAAGGGCATCATGATACTATCAATTTCGTCCAGAGTTAGTATTGATCAAATTGATACTCTTCGCATTGTTATGGACAGATAGATACATGAATGCAAGGCTTCGTTACATCTAACTTTCATCGACTACAGTACCGCTTTTGATGGCATCGACCGCAATTGCATCTGGGATACATTGAACAGACGAGGTGCATCACCCAAAATCATTATTTGCATTAAGGCTCAATAAGTCCAAAATGTAAACATAACGGGAAACTTTCTGACCCTTATGAGTCCATCTCAGTTATGCTTCAAGGTTCTTTGCTGTCACCAATCTTGTTTCTGATAATACTGGAGGATGTTCTTAACAGAGCCCTAGACTCTACAAATCGTGGCATTTAAAGGACATTCAGTGAGAGTCTGGAAGATTTCGTTGAGATCCGATTTCCACACAAATCAATCGGCGAAAGTTGAAATTAATTGGGCACACGTTGCGAAAATCGCCAATTTAAGTGAGCATTGGAGTGACACCGTTATTGTAGCAGACAGTGCGGTTACCCTAAATCTTCGTGGAAACATGCGCTAGATCAGGAAAAGTATCTCGGGTACATTTATTAGAGAGTTGAAGGCAGCCGCTTCCGATCGTGCAATTTGGAAGAGTTTTTTGGAGACCCTATGCTATATAAAGGACACAAGAGAATGGAGCTACCTTCTGTCTTACTACCTTTTATTCAAAGCTTTTGAGGGAAATTTATAAGCAAACCATTATTTCATAAACTTCTATAAACAATATTTGACCTAAAGCATTTACCATAAACGTTTAATAAAACTACTGTGCAAAATTTCAAAGTGATTTGGAAGCACAAATGTTTTTTATAACAGCGTGCAAAAAAGCACTTATATTTTATTAAAAACTTTGCGGGGCATGAAATAAATTATTCCAGTTTACAGCATTTTAACGAGTTACCATAAAATGGTCAACGCAACATTCAGAGAGCATGGGAAGACGAAATTCAACGCCAAAAAATAAAAACAAATGAAATAAATTAAATTGACTTTTTTTTGCCAAAAATTTTGGCGTCAACATTTGCCTGCTGGCTGCTGTAGCAAAATTCAAATTCCAACGTTCAACATTTCATCACGCATACAGGCACAGACAAATCAAATGGAAATGAAAATGTGAAACAAGTAAACAAAGCCTGCCAGACCAAGTGACCCACAGATGGAGCAAGTAAAACATGGCTAGGCAAATTGCATTTACATTCCATAAAATTCATTTTGTTAAAAGTAATTAAGATTCACACATGTATCTGAGCCTTAAATGAATGCATTTGCATTTTAATTGAATTGAAAGCATATTTTGATCAATTAATTTTAGTTTTTTATATGATTTGAGTTTCATACGAGTATAAGTTGAACCTCATGCTTTGCCACAAAACTATTTAAATTTAATGCCTTTTAAGAGGTCGCAATTTGATAATTGATTAATCTAATAAAACTATATGTACATGCTTTTTTTTTACCCTTTTGACTCATGTTATAGCTCTAGTGATGAACCAGACAAATCTGATTGATCTTACTTAACTCAAGACGAAATTGCGTACGATCTTATCCCACATTGATCAAACACGGTAGGAAATGCCTAAGTATGCAATACTGACACGACACACATTTTATTGTTTTCTTTCCGTTTGTTATGTTCGAATTTCAGTTTGAGTACTTGCCTTAAACTCTTGGATTATTGCAAGCTTGTTGACAAAAACAAATTTCTTGGGGCTAGCGTTAACGAAAAAATATCCTCCGAATTGACATACCATCTTGTGCAGTATGTACATTTGCCCTATCGTGTTACAACCACTGCTTCGGATGGTCCACAAAACTATGTCTCAGAAAGGTTTCGATCATCTCTCAATATTTCTTTTTATTTAAGTTACTTATTCCTTCATGCATGAATGCATAAATTTTAAAATGTTATCTGATCCGAAAAAGTTTTGGGGTTTTATAAATTTTATAGATGGGTTCCCCTCATCTTCCAAGCATAATAATGGTCTTTCAAATGATCAATATGTAATCAATGGCCTTTTCGCTGATATTTTCCAACAGTCTTTCGGCTTTTACCCTATTATCCCAGACTTGAATTGTTTCGACCATTCTGATTTATTGCCTCAGGTCTCTTTTCAATCAGTTTATTTTACACCTGAACATGTTTTTAATGAAATAAACAAGTTAGAGGATGACTCCAAGTGCGGGACCTGATGGAATTCCAGCTTTACTTTTAAAATACTGTAGTTCTAGTTTCCATATTATTTCATAGATCGTTGGCAGAAAGTTTTTTCCAAATATGTATCTGGAAAACTTCTTTTATCTCTCCAATTTTTAAAAAAGGTTGCAAAGTTGACGTTAATAACTATCGCCCTATAGCCAAAATGTCATGCATACCTTAACTTTTCGAGCAAATAGCTTACAAGTTTTTAAAAAACTATTGTCGTTCGATCATCAGCACTCGCCAACATGGCTTTGTCGGTGGTAGATCTACGATAACAAATTTATTATATTTCTCTAGTTTCTGTTTAAATTCTGTTGAATCAGGAAGTCAAATTGATTGTATTTACACTGACTTCAGCAAAGCTTTTGATAAGCTTACTCACAACCTAATTGTGCTGAAGCTTAAACTTTTTGGATTTCCGAACTATTTTATCACCTGGATCAAGCCTTATTTGAGTAATCGCTCATATCAGGTACGATTTCGAGGTTGTCTTTCTTCTCTATTTATAGCTACTTCAGATGTTCCGCAAGGAAGTCATCTGGGGCCCCTTTTGTTTTTCTTTGCCGTTAATGATATAACATATACAATCAAACACTCTAGTTTGTTAATTTATGCTGATGACATGAAAATTTATAGGGAGATAAATAAGGAAAACGACTGCCTCTTAATCCAAGAAGATTTGAGATCCTTTGAAGTTTGGTGCAATAATAATAGCCTAGTACTTAATATTGATAATTGCCAAACTATATCTTTCACACGGAAATTATCTAAAATTTATTATAACTATGTATAAAATAAACAATCATGTTTTGTTCCGTGTTGATACATATAAAGACATTGGTGTAATTTTTGATACCAAATTAACATTTAATAAACATATTGAATTCATTTGTAGCGGAGCATCTGGTCTGCTTGGTTTTATAAAAAGGTGGGCTAAAGAATTTTACAATACATTGGTCACCGTAACTTTATATAAAACACTAGTTCGCCCTCATTTAGAATATGCTTCTCAAGTATTGTCTCCATATTATAATATTCATATTGAAAGAATTGAAGTAATCCAAAAAGGGTTCCTTCGATTTGCACTTTGTCATCTCCATTGGAATGACAATTTGAATCTGCCTCCATACGCAGCCAGTCTTAAACTACTAAATTTACAATCGCTCATGGAACGCAGAAAAATAGCGGATATAGTTTTGCTGCATCAATTATTTACAGATGCTCTTGATTCTCCAAAATTATTAAACTATATTCATATTAAGGATAATCGAAGAACAAGTCGAACAAATAATAATATTTTTTTGCATTCCCTTTAACAAAACTTACTATGGTGTACGTCCTCCTTTTAATTGGATGAGTTGCTTGGCAAATAACAGTTCTATTTCTGACTTTAATTTATCTAAATGCATGCTTAAAAGTAAATTGCGATCTATTAGTAGCCGTTAAAATTTATCTGTAATTTATTGCTTAATGGTTGTAGGTATTTTTATGTTTGTGTTGTTCGAGCCCCACAGCATGCTGGGTAAATTTTTTCCAACATTTATGCCTTGGACAATGTGAATCTATACATATAAATATTTTTATATCTATATTAGGGTGTTTTTTCAAACTTTTGGAGAGGGATTTTATTTATTTTTTCCTATATTACAGCTTGAGGAATAAAAATAATTGTCCCAACATTTGAGCTTCCTAGCGCAAACCTGTAAGCGGCGCGGACAGCGTTTACGTCCAATTTCGTTGAAATTTAACGAAAAAACCGACTTAGTCTGTCTTAGGTGCCAAGATATAGTGTTTTGGGATTTTTAGTTGAATGGGGGACGCCACCCACTGTTGTAAGACCACGCCCACATTTTTCGTATGACTAAAAATGCGGAAAAAATACAGACGAAGGAGGTATATTTATCTTTTTTTTTTAAATTTGCCTTCCTATATGCTTATATAATAGATTTGGGTTTGAAGAAAATTCTCCTAAAATTGCAGCTTCCTAGATCAAACCTGCGAACGGCGCATCCACTTTGTTTTTTTTTATTTTTTTTTTTTATTTATACATAATTTCAACTATTAGTACAATAAGAAATAACATTCTTTTGTTGTACAATAAGCTTAAAAAAGGTCAATGATAAAATTAAGTCAATTACAAGCTAATTACCTAATTTTAAGTACAATTTTTTATATAACTACATTTATAACAAGGAAATAGTTTCCTAGTACAATTCATATAAAAAACGAAAAGCAAAACAACGAAAAACAAAATTTATTTGCGTTATAGTATATATGTTTATGTTCACATGGTCTGAGTGGATATGTTGAGAAAGTGCGAAAAAGCTTAGAAAAAATTATAAAAAAAGTTATAAAAAAAATAATAAATTAATTGCACGTATAATTTGTTCACTTCCATAATTTACTGAATAAGCTTTTTACTTGGTTTAAAGCTTCAAGCTAACAAATAGCTAAGAAGGCTATAACAGCTGTAGTAGCTAAGCTCTATTATTATTATTATTCAAAAAAGTTTTGGGTTAAAATTTTACACAAAATATTTACCAGAAATTTTCATAAAGGGTCGTTGAATGTTCTAAGGAAGTTTTAATCACAAT
Source organism: Tricholauxania praeusta (assembly GCA_949775025.1). NCBI lineage: Eukaryota > Metazoa > Arthropoda > Insecta > Diptera > Lauxaniidae > Tricholauxania > Tricholauxania praeusta. Next base: position 58,409,642 of record OX459029.1, read on the forward strand.
TTTTTTTAAATTTTCTCGGTTCTTTTTTTATAGGACTGAAGCCGACTATCAAAAAAGTTTTAAGATGTACATAAGTTCCCAAAATGTCAATGAACGTATGGTTTTACTTTTGGTTCTCTTCAGAAACTCTATATTTTGCGAATACTTGGGTGTTCAGCTAATGAATGAATTAATTTTGTTAACGGTGCAAGGGACGAAATCTATGCTTTCCGGCAAACAAATCAACCAAAAGTAGGTAACAAGTGACCAATGCGTAAATGAATCGATACTTAGACTCAATACTGAAACTGATGCGGACATAATCCCTGCGTGATGGAAAAAAATAGAAACATGGTTTTGCTTAGAACAATCAAATCATTAAGAAAAAAAGGTTATGTCTCATCTTCAAAAATGTTATCAAAGCTATCAAATGGATAATTTTTTAAGTTTTCGTTTTCATCTGTAACAATTGATCTGGCATGATTTTTGCATTGCCTGATGAATGTTAATGAAATGTTGTTCATCATAATATTTTTCAGTAAAATATTAGTTTTAAATGTTCAGTTATCTGCGCAATAATTGAAAATTGACTTCATACTCACAAATACTGAGCAGTATGTTTTCTCACTCTAAGTGTTCGAAAGTATTCGGAGATTTTCCAAACATCAAATGCAATCTTAGACAAATGAAACATATGTAAACGTTAGAATTTATCAATCTTCACAGTGCTGTCGCTTTAAATTTGGATGCCCCACAATCCTACTCGATAGCTTTATCTTCATTAAAATAAACATAAATAATATTTTTTTTTGGTTAAATTCCCCTTTAATAGAGATGTTACCGTTAAAAATTTATAGTTCCCCAGAGTGAAATAAAATATTGAACATACTCGTACAATAGAGAAAATGCTAAAGATTATAATCACGTTATGCGTAATCCAGCTCTTTGCTACGTATCGCTTTCATTTGCGTTGCTATTTTTACTACTTTCGATATAAAAATAAATAAGATTCAATATATGAAGATATTTGCGTTGGTGTCGATGTGGGTGTAGACCAGAGATGTGCACGAATGCATTCATACGCAGTTGTGAAACACTCACAAAAAATGAATTGTGAATCAACACTATGCATCAAACGTGTGAAACGAATGAAAACACTACTCACTCAAAGCGAATACGAATGCTGACGTGCAGTACTTTTTTATCACTTTGCCGTTGCTTGCCTTTGTTTTCTTTGAAGGCAACGAACACACTACAAAAGGCAAGCACTATTCACTCAAAGCTCATTCATTCGTTTCTACTTTCATGCAACGAATTCTAAGGCTATGCAACGAATGTCATTACGCAGCATTAACTTTTTGTATTATATTTTCTCTGACTTGTGTATTTTCCATGCTTTAAAATAAGAAATTATTTTGTCTTTTAGAAGAAACTCAACAATCACAAACAATGGCAAGCAAAGTACTACTCTAAAATAGCATGAGTTCAAATCGTATGAGGTATTCGATGCTGTACAATAGTATTCGTTGCATAGCCATATAATTCGTTGCATAAAAATAGAAACGAATGAATGAGCTTTGAGTGAATAGTGCTTGTCTTTCGAGTATGTTCAAAGAAAGCAGAGACAGGCAATGGCAATGAAATTAAAAGGCAATGCACTGCAGTACTCGTTTCATATGTTGTCGAATAAAGACACGCAATAGCAATGAATAAGCGAATGGTAAATAAAAACGAGCCACTCGTTGCACATCTCTGGTGTAGACATAGGAAATCAACACATGTATATACAATAAATGTGTTTGTGCACATACAAATAAAATCATACACATATGAGTGCCCAGCAAGCATTTTTGCTGACAGAAGAGCCTTAGGTCAAATGCTGAGACGATGGTTTCGATCGAGTAATGAGTAATGTCCTCTTCCCCTATTATCATATGTATTATTAAGACAAGTCTAGTCTTTACTCTAGAATAAGAAACATTTTTCAGAAGACTTTGAAAAAATTCAATAAAAAATATCAAGTTCAGTTATTGTTTTTGTACCTGACCAAATGCATTTGTTTTCTTCCAGAAATAAGCTACATTTTCTTACGGCTTATGTATTGCTTATGTTTGCTATTGTGCAACATACAGATTTTGATACATACATATATGTATGCATAAGAATTTGCTTATGTATTCGCTAAATATGTATCGTTATAAGATTATTTTATAAAATGCATAAGTTAGTCTTAAGACTACATCATAATAATATAGCTGTGTCCAAAATAAATATCTGTAAAGTGCTGAAAAGCTATTTTTCTAATGCCAGGTAATAGTTTGTTCGCGAGAAATTGTTCGGAGTCAACATTTCGCCAAAGCGATTCGTGTAGGCTTAGAGTTTGCTGCTGATAAAAAATTGTACTACGTCATCGAACAACGAAAAACAGAAAATTAACTAAAACGGAAAAAAAATCTATTTTTCGTTGTTTTGCTTTTTCGTTTTTCATATGAATTGTACTAGGAAACAAAGTGGATGCGCCGTTCGCTGGTTTGATCTAGGAAGTTGAAATTTTGGAGAAATTTTCTTCAAACCCGATTCTATTATATAGGCATACAAATTTAAAAAAAAAAAATAAAAATACCTCCTTCGGGTGTATTTTTCCGCATTTTTAGTCACACGAAAAATGTGAGCGTGGTTTTACAATAGTGGGTGGCGACCCCTATTCAACTAAAAAACCCAAATTGCTATATCTTGGCACCTAAGGCAGACTTTTTTTACGTTTTAGTACGTCGGATTTTTCGATGAATTTCGAAATTTGAACGAAATTGGACATAAGCTCTGCCCGCGCCGTTTGCAGGTTTTTTCCTCAAGCTATAATATAGGAAAAAATAAACAAAGTCCCAAAGTCCCTAGTTTGAAAAAAACACCCTTGTGTGTATATTAGGGTGATTAAAATTTTTTTTTTTTTTTTAAGGTGCTGTTGCTTAAAAAGAAAGTTTATGGTATGAAGAAAAAGTTCACGAAATTCAGCTCTGTACCTCAATTTTATAAGGTGGTACCGAAGCCTGTTAGTTTTACATGTAAATTTGAATCACCCTAATGTATATATTGCTACATATCTTCCAGAAGGATGTTAAAAGGGTTTTTAGAACTATTTGGCGTATGAAGTATAAAGCTGCTTTCAGTGTTACCTTTGAAGAGACTCGATTAAGTATCTTTCCGATGTCTTTAAAAGACACCTTACTAAGACTGTAAAAATAGTGCGTCCTTTGTGTAGAGTTCTTTCAAAGAGACTTAAAAATATATTTTTAAGATCTTTGAGCGAATAGAATAATAGCAAGCCAAGGTGTTATCTTCAGCCAGGCCGGAACTCACATACCCTACACTGCACTGAAAGTACCTTTTCAATAAATATTAAAAAGACGTTGAAGAGGTTGAATAAGTCGGAAAAAAATGTGAAATGTTAGAGAGGTTAACAGAGGTTGAAAAATGTTGAAAAATTCGTATATATATGCAAAATTTTGAAAAAAGTTTAAAAAGGTTGAAAAACACTAAAAAAGTTGAAAAAAATCGAATAGAAATGAATAATTTGAAATATGCCACGCCCTTTTCTTCAATTCCGCCCACTTTTAGTTCAATAAATTATATCCGTGATCGACATCCTCATATTAAATTTTAGCAAAATAGCTTGTGTAGTTTGCGATATATGCCGCAGCTAAATTTAAAATTTAGGGCGGTGACACACCCACTGGTACAATCCAGCCCGGTTTTGATCCAGAAATAGCTTTTCATAAACAAACCCCTAACACCAAATTTTAGTATGATTGCTCACATGTTTCGATAAACATGCCATTTACCGTATTTTATTTGTATGGGAGGTGACACGCCCACTGGTGCTATTTCAGCCACTTTTGATTCAGATATACTATAGCAACTGAACCACTTACATCAAATTTCATAGCAACTGCTGCAATAGTTCACTTGAAACAGCGCTTACAAATTTATGTTAAGATGGGAGGTGCCACGCCCACTGATGCAATTCTGTAAAAATTCATTTATTTTTTTAAAGCCTATAATAACTGACTTCTATACACCAAATTTTATGAAGATTACTCTCATAGCACACTATCTATAACAATAAACGTTTTTTGCTTATATGGGAGGTACCACGCTCACAGGTTCTATTGGACCAAATTTTTGTAATAAGAGACCTTATAGCAAGTATATCTACCTCATTAAATTTCATAACGATTACATTATTAGTTCTCTTAATATAACGTTTATAAATATTGTGGGCGGTGCCACGCCCTTCAACGAGTTTTTTTATTAAAGTGGCTGAGTTTGTATTGATGACTGCTTTCAGCGGCATCATCTCCAAAATTTTTATGAAAATCGTTTATGCCAATTTTGAGATAAACGGAATCAAAATTTTTAACAGTTGAAAAGTGACACGCCCACGTTTTTAGATTCCGCCCACTTTTATCACAATTCAAGATATATTTGATATGTATCCGTTTACCAAATTTTATCACAATATCTTGAACGGCTTACAAAATATGGCAGTATAAATGATAAAATTAGGGCTTAGCAACGACCCGTACGATCCTTTGGAAACTTGAAACCCAGTCTAATCCTAATTTGGTTCACATGTGCACCTAATCACCGAGTTTCATCAAAAAAACCGCTGCAACTTTTTTTCAAAATTGGCCTGGGTAAATATACATATAGTATGGCTGGTAGGCGTGTCCGCCAACCGATTTCGCCCATTTGCAATAGCAGGATGCCTGCAAGAAGATGTGACCTGTGCGTGAAAGTTCCATTCAATTAGCTTTCTTGGTTTTCCCGTAAACCTGATTTCAACAGACGGACAGACAGACAGGTGGTGACGCTGATCAAGAATATATATACTTTTCCATGCCTGCCACGCCCCCTTCGATGTGTTACAAACGGAGAGACAAAGTGAATATATCCTCGGTGTAGGGTACAAAAACCATTTCATTTCAGAATCGAATTTAATTTTACTTACGTTTTGTATGCTGGTTTTGAACCCATGTCCCAACGATCCATAGTCATGCACTCTATATTATAATTTATCTGTGATATAAGTACAGCACATTGTAAGCATTTTTTTATGTACAAGCACACACGAGACATGTTTTTGTAATCTGCCTTAAAAATGCATATTAACCCGTCGTCAATGAGGTTGAGAAATGTAACACGGCCAATGAGGTGGGGTGTGGAATACCCCAACAATTTTTAATTACTATTAAGGAAATATGGCTATTAATTTTTTTTAAAATATATTTTATCGTATAATATAATGAACAGAATTGATTTGAATAAATAACCAACTAAAAAAATAAATTCATATATTAATTTTATTGAAAAAATTTGAAGTACACATTTTTAGAAATTAACATTTTGGCAAAATTTATATTTCTGTTTATAGTTTTACATTTATAATAAACTTTTAGTTCTAATACAAAGAAAATATACTAAAATATAATGTTTCTACAAAAAAAAGCATAAAAAAAATAAATTATAATTACTAGTATTAATAACATGTGCTGAAATTGTAGCGAGAACAATGAACTTTTTTAATTATTTTTAATGAAATATGGCTATTCATTTTTCTCTTTTTTTTTTAAATATATTTTATCGTATAATATAATGTACAGAATTGATTTGGATAAGTAACCACCGAAAAAAATGAATTCATATATCAATTTTATTGAAAAAATTCGAAGGGCACATTTTTAGTGAAAGCAAAATTAACATTTTGTCAAAATTTATATTTCTGTTTATAGTTTTACATTTATAATAAACTTTTAGCTCTAATACATAGAAAATATACTTTAATATAATTTTTCTACAAAAAAAGCATAAAAAAAAATTTAAATTGCTAGTATTAATTACTTGTGCTGAATTTGTAACGCGGACAATGGGTGGGGTGTGACATACCCTAGCTGTGTTTATCTGCTTGCCTATCCTTCAATGTGTTACGCACGACCAAGCGCGTCTGCTGTGCCAGTTGTCGGATGTGTTATCTTCAGCTACTGAGAGCGCGAGAGCAAATATTTTTGTGTAGAGAAAATTATCGTTATTTCAAATAGCGTGGGGTTTGTCAAACCCCACCTCATTGACAATGGGCTAAAGACATTTTTAAGTTTCTCTTTATTATGGTTTTACATATTGTTTTAGCAAGATATTATAATACCAAAATTTTGCAAAAAATGCATAGTATCTTTTTAATAGCGATACTAAGCTATTTTAAAAACATCACTGCTCTGTAAGCTGGATTTTTCTCTCTCTTTTCTCGATTTTTCTTCCGTGTTTGCTACTAGTGTCATCATCTTAAGTGTGGAAGTTTTGAAAATCATCAAAACATTTGCTGGGTGGCATACAGTGTAAGCACACATTCATTTGTCTGTTTATATGTTTGTATTACCAAACGGCGATAATTTGCACGAAATTGCTTTGAAATTGATATGCGCTGGTAAACCGATGCCATCGCTATGTTCACTTAGAATGTATGCGTGTGTATTCCATATGATAATATACCCTGTAGAGACTGCGATCAGTCCTAAACTTTCAATTTCACTCTTCGCAAAGTATAGTGTTCTCTTCCTCTAATCTACTGAATCCATTGTAAACTTGTGAGTTCAACATTGGCTTTCCATCGGAATAGTAAACTAGCCACCAAGCAATGCGCTTTAGGGACAATATACTATAACAGTTGAATAAACAAAGGAAGATATAATGAGCATAATGCATTGTCATTCACAGCAACTGGCTTAGCTATGAATAATCAGGGAACAAATAATTCACACGTAGTTTCTAGGCTAGTCTGGGTTTGTTAGCACAGGTGTTGACAGTTGCCATCATAGCTTAGGCCGATTGTATATCCGCTTAATAATTTTAATATCAATCTAGCACAACAAATTTACTTAGCTTCAGTATGAAATAAGCACTCTTATCAGTGACGCCTTAATAAAAGTCGAAGATGTGACTTTCAATGGCATTGAAACATCTATTTGTCAGCGCTTGGCCTTCACAAAGTTAATGAAATATATACACTTTTTTCTAGACTATTAATATCGTTATAATTTCATAGCAATAGACCCAGAAGTCTCTGCAGGGTACGTTTAAATCATATGAGTACATTTGAGTGTTCGCGAAAGTGCTTCAATATTTTTTGCGCTACACATATGAAACACGAAAAGTATCGTTGTATTATTAAATACGAATATCAAAACGTTGTGTGAAACCGACATTAAAGCCAAATTTTCCCACAAAACCAACAATGAACGCTGTTGTTGTTTTTATGCTGTGTTATTGTTACGTCTATATTTTATCTGTGTTTAGAAGTACATGCATATTTGTTGAAGGTGTGCTGCTATGTGAAATACAGTGACGAGGAAAAGCAAACTTAAAATTTCACACATTTTCTTCTGATTAATCATAAATAAACTCTACAGAGTTTCAACAATAGTTTGGTAAAAACTGAAATTTGTGATTTCTTTTACGCTTATAAAAATAGGATTCATTCAAACTTGACATTGTTGATGATAACAAAGAGAACTTTAAATCATTCATTGCTGCTGAAGTTCTTGAAATAAAATCTTTTTTTATCGGACTTGACTTAAAAGTTTGCAAGTTACTTAGACAAAATTACTATTGTTTAATTAAATTATTATTTTCACTCTAACTAAGTTTTTTGGGAAGAACTAATCTCACATATAGTTAGTGTAATGTAAAAAAATCAAGCCCTGATATTTTCATTGAAAAATATTGATATTTAGTGGTCACTAGTGTGCGTTTACTGCATTAAATCCATTCGTTATATTTACGAATCTTTGGTCCTGTTCGAGTTGGCGGCCACTATCGCATTCGAATGAACCACGAGCTGTATGAGCTCTACGCCGACATTCACATAGTTAAGCGTATAACAATACAGCGACTACGCTGGCTGGGTCATGTCCATCGTATGGATAAAGAAGCTCCAGCGAAAAGGTATTCGAAGGGAAGGTCCCCGGTCAACGACGAAGAGGGAGACCATGCCTCCGGTGGATAGACCAAGCTGAGAAAGCTCTAACCGCGCTTTGCATTAACGATTGGAGAAGGCGCGCGCAAAACAGAGGCGCCTGGCGAGAGCTAATGAGGTCGGCCGTAACCTGACAACGGGTTGTTATGGCCATCTAAGTAAGTAAGTAAGTTATATTTACGAGTGATTAAAACTGTTCCCAAAAGACAATACCGCATGAGGTACGGGTTGTCTGAAGATGATAGTGATGGTTGTTTTGTCAAACAGTGACTGTGTATCTTGGTAGCCTCGAAACAGGATTCAAGCTTAAATGAGGTAAATGTATATGTAAAATAAAATGTATTACTCATTTAAGGTTGTATTTTGGCTTGTTTCCGAGAGCTTTTTAATTTTTCTATTACTCTGGTCTTCTAAAAAAAATACTGGAACATCAAGATTGACCACAATTTCTTCGTCTGATTTCTAACTACAATACCAAAAAATATTAGATTCGGAAAAAAATGTATTCCCCGAGCTTATCTCATTATACCCAAATTTTCGCTATTTTCTGGAAGTTTTTCGAGGCTACCAAGATACGGAGCCACTGTATAGCAAAAAAAAATCATCACCATCGTCTTCATCAGACCTGAAAATATAAGAATCAATGCTGGCAGCCCGTACCTCATGAGGTATTGTCTTTTGGGTAGAGTTTTAATCACTCGTAAATGAAAAGAATGGATTGAATGCAGAAAACGCACACTAGCGACCTCTAAATATCAATATTTTTTAATAAAATGTTCAGGGCTTAATTTTTTTACATTATACTAACTAAGTGCTTATCATATAAGCAACATTGAAATCGAAATGTAATTTTATTTAGTCATACTAGTAACTGGCTTATTGCGCAACTGTCTCACTGTCTGTGAAATTAGTTTTACAAAAGTAAACGTCTGTACTCAGAGCGAGGGGCTATAAAAGGTGTCTGTATTTCAAAATAGTGGCAGCCTGCATTAAAGTGCATGTATTTATCAAAAATTGTGCCAATTATCCGGCGGCAGATTAAGACTTTGCGGGCCTATGGCTAAAAAGTAGAAATGGGCCCCCACTAAAACAATGATTATATAATAATTATAAAATAATGATATAATCACCATACCCGACAACTTCTATTTTCTAAGTTTTAAATTCATTTCTCCTAAAAATATAACAAGATTCTTGTCCTATCTAAAATCCTTACCAAATTTCTTAATATTCCGTTACTTGAGGACCCTTTTGAACTCGTGCTCGAGGCTATGGTTCCCTTTAATCCTACCGCGCTGCAATTATCATATGCATACATATATTCAGTTGTCATGGGTTCAAAATGGCTTTTCGAAGTGATAATTCTATGCCGGCATAAACTTTAGACTTGAAGCTGACAAACTAATTTTTAATTAAAATATACAAAATTTATATTTAATAGAAAGTGAAACAATATGTTAGCAATTCCACAAATGCAAAGCTACAAAATACCCATTTTGTCTATGGAACATCTAATATTTAAAACACTCAATGTCACTGGGAAGCTGCAGCAAGTGACAAACGAAGTAAAGAAACTCAACATCAAAATATTAGGGACACAGAAATGTGGATGGAAAGATTCAAGTTAACTCACAATCAGCTCATCTAAAATTCTCCTACTTTATGGTCAAAGAGAAAATGACTACGGTGGCTACAGAAACATATCTCCTCCAATAAACTGGACATACACTTACTCACATAACTCTGCGTTCGCTCAAAAAAAAACTCAAATTTCAAATTTCATTGCTGACATCTTTGTAGATATTGAGTGTATTTAAATAAATTGTGTTGCATAACATAATTAGCACATTTTTTATTTAAACTATACTCTCTTTTTGATAGAAATTTCAAATCTTATACAGGGTGTTTTTTTTAGAGATATAGATCTTCGAATTGAAATAAAACACAAGAAAATCGTTTTAATGTCCATCAATTTGGCTTTATTGGAAGGATCATTTTATGCCATTAATGTTTAAATATGATTTCGGGCACGTGGCCGCCGCGGCTGGCTCGAATAAAGCCAATTCTACAGGTCCAATTTTGAACCACTTTTTCGAGCATATGGGGCCGTACGTCGGCAATAACGCCACGAATGTTGGCTTCCAAGTCCCCTAACGGTTCTGGTTCGTTGGCGTAGACGAGCGACTTCACATATCCCCAGAGAAAATAATCCAATGGTATCAAATCACACGATCTTGGTGGCCAATTGACAGGTCCATTCCGCGAAATTATGCGCTCATCGAATGTTTCCTTCAATAAATTGATTGTGACGTGCGCTGTGTGGCATGTAGCGCCGTCTTGTTGGAACCACAACTCATCCACATTCATGCCATCCAATTCGGGAACAAAATAGTCGGTTATCATGGCTCTATACCGGTCTCCATTAACGGTAACTGACTCTCCAGCATTATTTCGGAAGAAGCTGGTGACTCCACCAGCCCATAGAGCACACCAAACAGTCAGTTTTTGTGGATGTAATGGCGTCTCAAGGGTCTCAAGTGGATTCTCTTCACTCCAAATGCGGCAATATTGCTTGTTGACGTAGCCATTCAACCAAAAATGAGCCTCATCACTGAACAAAATTTTGCGATGAAAATCAGCATCGAGATCAATCTCATTTTCGGCCCATACACCAAAATCACGACGCATTGCATGGTCTCGCGGCTTTAATTCTTGCACAAGCTGGATCTTGTAAGGTCGCAAGCCAAGATCTTTGCGCAAAATCTTCCATAAAGTTGATGGACAAAGCTCCAATTGCTGTGCACGGTGGCGAATCGATTCATTCGGGTCCTCTTCAACATTTTGCTCTACAGCGGCAATTGTTTCTTCGGTGCGCACTGTTCGACGTCTCTGCGGATGCGTATTATCACATAGAGTAAACGTAGTGCAAAAACGACCCATGGTTAACCGAATTAATTGCTCTGATGGACGATTATGTCGACCATAAAATGGACGGAGCTTGCGGTAACTTCGCGAACTGAACCATTATTTTCGAAATAAATTTGCACGATTTGCAAGCGTTGTTCTTTTGTCAACCTGTTCATGATGAAATGGCAAACCAAACTGAACATAAATGACATTAGAGTTGCCAGATTTGACCATAAAATGCCAGTTTTATCTCTATTCGAAAAACAAACCTCTAAAAAAAACACCCAGTATATATCATTTGCATTATCAAAAAATATGAGAAAAAAAAGTCCCTCAAAAGTCTGCGTACAAACATTTTACTCTGCAGACAATTAGGGGAATTCCCGATTATCGTTACTTTAGATTTGCTTTTTCTGTTCTAAGAAATGCGTTTATGTAATTTTTCATTCATTTGCATTAAAATTTCATATAAGCAACAACATGGAATCCAAAGGAAAAGAAATCTGTACCGAAATCCGAAAATTAATTATAGAGCAACGAGTTAAAGGCAAAACATATCGAGAAATCGGTCAATTGGTGGGTAAAACTCATTCAACATGCCAGAGGGTGTATGAAAATTATATTTCATCGGGCTCTATATTATCAAAGCCCCGTTCTGGCCGCTCCTCTTTATTGACAAAGCGAGAAAAAAGATACATCGTTAAAGTTGTGCGCTTAAATCCAAAAATGGCCGCTCATAAAGTGCGACTTGAAATAGAAGAGAGGTTTTCCAAAACTGTTTCCGACGAAACGGTCCGCCGAATCTTAAGGAGAGCTGGATATCATAGCCGAGTAGCTCGTAGGAAGCCCTACATATCGAACGTAAACAAGCAAAAGCGCATAAATTTTACCAATGAGTACATTTCCAAGCCTCCAAGTTTTTGGGACAAGATTATTTTCTCCGATGAGAGCAAGTTCTGCATTTTCGGCATTAAGGGAAAGAAATTAATATGGAGAAAAAAGGAACAGCCTTCGAAAAGGAGAATTTAGTAGCAACAGTTAAACACGGTGGAGGTGGAGTAATGGTTTGGGGGACAATGGCAGCCAATGGCTTTGGAAATTTAACTTTTATTGATTCTACAATGGACCATAAGGCTTATATCGAAATATTGGACAAAAATTTGCTGCAAAGTGCCGAGAAATTGGGGCTTGAAGATGAGTTTTGGTTTCAGCAGGACAATGACCCGAAACATACAGCCCACAATGTAAGGCTCTGGCTGCTGATGAAACGAATAAAACAGTTGCGAACACCACCTCAATCGCCCGACCTTAATCCCATAGAACATTTATGGGATTTACTTGAACGCAGGATTCGACAGCATACCATAAAATCCAAAAATATGCTGAAGGAGGTGTTAATGGAGGAATGGGGAAAAATAACAGCCGAGGATACCAGAATTCTTGTAGATTCGATACCTAGACGTCTAAAAGAGGTCATTAAGAAAAAGGGATACCCAACTAGTAGTACTAAGGTAACATGAGGCTGAAGTTTTCTTCGTAAAACTATTTTGTACGCAGACTTTTGAAGACCCATTTTTGGATTATATATTTTATTTAATTGAATTAAACACATAAGTTTTATTTTTTTTGTATCGAAAAGAATTTAGTTTTAAATATAAGTATGCTAAATGTGAAACACAAAAAAATTTTGTTAAATACACTTAATAAATTAAAAGATGTTAACTGTTAAAGTTGAAATTTGAGTTTTTTTTTGAGCGTACGCAGAGTTATGTGAGTAAGTGTACATATGTTAGTGAAAGAAAATTGTGAGCATGCTTCAAAGCCCGCATTATTCAAATATATCCTCCACCATCTGAAAAAAGAGTGAAAAAAACGTTTTGTAGCTGACCAATGGTAATGGCAAGCTTCTCTCATATGATACTTATGGTTATGGATATTACCAACGGTAAAATGAAAACCAACAGGCGACATGGCGTCAGTACCAGAAATGAAATATGCGAAAATCTTATTCAGTGCTACATTGGTACAAACTTTATGACTGGAGCAACATTTTTTCAACAAAAACCAGAACATAAAAATACGTGAGTTGTTCCTCATCAGCGGAAAAAAAACGGGAACACCACTTTTGTATTAGGAGACCCTACACGAATCAGATTCGATCATCACTATCTTGTGGCTTATACTCGGCTCAGTATAATTTGTGTACAATGGACATATAGATACTCAATGAGCTGGAATCTGAATGGCAAAACTACAACTCATCATTTTTAAAAGCAACTGAAGCCATACTTGAACTTATACTGCACAGCAAAAAGCTCTGGATAAGAAACGTAACCTGAAAAGTAGATCGTAGTAAAATGAGAATTGCAAAACGTGTAAGAAATCAAATGCAAACAAGAAATCCAGAGGTAAAACATGCACAGATATACTTATAACAACCTTAGTAAAGAAATAAAAGCCCTCCGCAAAATAGACGGTTGAAAAATGTACAACGACTTTGTAGCTGAAGCCCAACAAGCCACAAAAATAACACAAAAAGACAGAAAACTAACTAGGAAAAAGCTACCAATCAATGAACTACTACAGAAAACCAGCTAATCCATTGGACAGAGTCATGCCTTCTCGCCACTGAAGTCAGATCTATTTCGAAACATCATAAAATAAAAAGCATGCACATCCGAACAACCAGTGGTAGTAGTAGTTTTATAACGGAGATATTTGGCCTTCCTGGACGACTATTCAACACCTAATGGCTAAATTCGAGTCAAGCCGTTCAGAGAACAATTTGCTCGTACGTCATCAAAACGAAGCATCTTCCGAGAATATCGCTACTGTGCAGGAGTACCCGAGGCAGTCAATTCCGTGCCAACATCAAGGAAAGCTACCATGTGTTCACTGACTGGGCTCTGAAGCGATTGGCTCTCAGCAACGAGCCCCATTTTTGGATGAACGGGTACGTCAATAAGCGTATGTGTCACACAGACTATGCCACAATGGAGATTCTGCACGAGCGATTTAAAGGCATGATTATATCACGCAGAGGTGAAGTAAACTGGCCACCGAGAAAGTGCGATTTGGCCTCTCGGATCTGCGCCACCCAGCAAAGTCGCGGCGGTCACTTGAACGATGTCATATTCCACCAAAATGTTTTAATCAATTTTAACATCTACTCGTCCTTATTGTAAAACCCTACAGCTGGTACCCTCAATCCGATTTAAAGTTTTTATCTAAACAACTCCAATCTGCGCCACAAAATCATTAATTGGCTATCATACGATATCATACCACACATGACTGTAGTTTCCATCGTTGGATACTACTGTAGCGCCTAAAGTTGCTTTTTGTCATCAAACCATTTGCTGATAGAAAATGGATATGTCAAAGCCATGCTAATATCTAAAGGAATTTCTAAAGTGATTCATTGCCAATTGCTTTCTTCTTCACTGTACATTGTTCTACTAATGTATTAAAACAAGCAATCTCCTCAGCAACATTTATCGTTCTCTTTATTTTTACACTATGCACTGATAAAATGATATTAAAAGCAATACATTTTTTGTTCCTGACTTAAATTTGCGTTAACGTATGTAATGGCTTTTGAAAAAAATAAATAAATTCGTTTACCTTTTGCGGCAAATCGTGTTATTCGAACATTCGCAAATATTCATCGTGGCGCAGCACGCTAAATATCTAAATGATTTTTCAGATTTATAGCTAATCATTTAGCAACCGTAACGTAAAGCAAGCACTGCGAGCTGCTGATTTATGTGCAATTTTAACCCAACAAAAGCACCCAGGGCAACATCCTTTCAAAATGCATTCACAAAATTTATATCCTCGGCGGAGTTGCTGTACAGCGATTTAATTGAAAATTCACGTACTCAAATGGGAAATAAAACTGTTTTCCTATTTATTTTTGTTGTTTGTTTGTTGTTGTTGCTGTTGCGGAAATTTCACATTTTAAGGCAATTTAAGTTTCAAGTTTAATTTGTGTTTCATTGTCAGTTTAGGTTGGTATATTAATTGCATTGCTGACAGCTTAATTCTTTGCTCTTAATTTATTGTATCGCACACAGGTGTTGGCTTCTGATTTGCAGCAAACGTGACGTGCTTCAGGTGGCAAATATATTTGAAGCAGCGCCGAAGTACTTTTTTTTTGATCACATAGTGCCGTTTTTTCAAGATTTCGATATAAATTATAATAGTCATTTGATTTTGCAAATTACACGTTATCTAACATACAGTCATAAGTATAATTTCCACTGTGAAGTGTGAGAAGTTGCCTGATCGTATGTTGATACATACGAGTTTCATGAGAAAGCGTTCGTGAATTGAAAGTTTTTACCGATATTACGACGAAGGAGTTTTACTTAAACATTCTTCGAAACGAATTGAAAAAAAGTGCTCAAAACTTCGGCTTCATTGAATTCAACGAATTGTATCAGGTCAATGATCCTAAGCCTAAATCGGTCTAGTGCAGGATCTGGGTGCTGTCTGATTGCAGTAAGGTGACAGGCCGAAAGAACCCATATGAACCCCATTGAAAATTACTGAGTACACTTAAAAAAAAAATGCAAAACGGGCTCAAACCAATAAAAACGCTCTAATAAGAATTATTAAGAAGGAAAGGACAAAAATATACCGGATACATGATTTATAAAATTTTATTGCGTCTATAACAAGAAGAATACAAGCCGTTATTGATCTTCGTGGTGGACACAGCCAGTATTGAATTTTTTCTTATAAATTTATTAGTTTCTTCATATGTTCCTTGAATTTTGCAAAGAATTATTTGACACAATGAAATGCCTATTGTTTTTATTTCTGTTTCAAAAACTTTTCTTTTTGTTTATATCTAACTACCTTATGGCTAGGAATTGTATTTTCTTACATAAAATTATATACTCGCATACACCATCTTACTTGTTTGATAAACTTCGGTTTAGCATGTCGAATAGAATTAACTACTTAATTGTTCCTAAATTTGTGTATCTTAACTCAACGCGTTTGTTTTTTGTCAACGCCATTAGAATTTGGAATTCTCTGCCTATTGAACTCAAATGTACTGATAATCTCAACAACTTTAAGCGTTTAGTTTTTAATCATTTTTCGCGTTAGTTTTTTTGTTCGTAATTTAAATTTCTTCAATTTCCTGACAGGCTTCTTTAAGATTATTCTTTTGTTTTAGTTTTAGCTTTAGTAATAATTATTGTATTACATAACTTTTAAATGTTGACCATAATTTGTATTGTACGCTAAAAGAATTAAGTTCTTACTGTACTGATGTTTACTTTATATATAAATAAATAAATAAATAAAATAAAGATTAAAATATCAAATAATGTTTTTGTTATTTTCTAATGAGGAATGAGTAAAAGAATAGAATAAAAAAAATTTCAAAAAATATATGGATTTCTTATTTTAATTTAATATGGAAGTGAAAATTGTATTGCATAATTTATTTTGCAAAGAATTACTTGATAAACTGAATATCTGAAACAAAAACCTTAACTTTACATTTTGCATAACTCTTGCAACATATCGTCACCTCAGAGTGTAAGTTTCCAATCGCACTTTTAGACATTTTCTTTTATTTGCCAACTTACTAAAGAAAATACACTCTTTCGTTTGGTGTTATCGAAATTTGGCTACCTCTTCCCGTTCCAAAGATCTCAGTATGCGTTATGTCCTAACTGAAACTTTCAGAAAAAAATCTCGCAGTGCAAATGTCCTAAATGTTTTTTTCCCCTTTGAAGTCAGATTAAATAGTAAGCAATCGCTCTCAGGTCAAAAGTGAGAATGAATTTCAGTAGTAGAGGGGAAAAGGTATCCCCGGCGGTGATATAGCCTCGTTTCAAGTCAAAAAATTTCTAGCACCAATCGTTGCAAAAAGGCCGAAAATGAATTTTGAAGTACGAATGGTACTTTCTTATATCTGTTTAGGCCTCATATGATGAAAAAAAAAAAATGATTGCTCCAATTGATGCGAAGAGGTCGAATCTAAATTTTGGAAGGAATTTGTTTGGCCGTATATAAGGAAAATAAAAACTCTCAAAAGAATTTTGTTTCCATTTTCGACATTATCTATCAATCTTTTTTTCATCCTTCTAAAACTTAATTTCAACCTTTTCGCATCGATTGGTGCAACATACATATGCACACGAACGAAGGTTCGAAAGCCAAAAAAAAAGGAACGTAATCAAGTAAGCTTTCCTGAACAAATTTTCTTAATCCTATTTAAAGTATTCGTTGAAACCAAAGCCTGCTGTATTTGTTTTCGAGTGCTCTTTCGAATTTCGAAATAAATTCGTGAATGTACCGTTTTCGCATAGTCCAATATTTAGGTGTCATATATTTACATATATGTAGATTTATTAAAAACCAAAGATATAAGTACCCTCATTTTAGTCCTCTTAGAAAAACAAAATGATAAAATCTTCGTTTGTCGTTTTAGGAGCTGTGCCTTATGACTTATTCAATTATGTGAGTTATATAATTATTATTATATTTTATTTTTTGCATACAGCGCCCTCTGTGAACAGATTTTTGAGGTATTAATAGATTTTTTATAATCTTCTTGATAATACGAAAACAACGATACTTCGTTTGTTAAAATCGGCTCAGTAGCTTAGAAGTTTTGGTCTAAAATATTTATAACACTAGCATGAGCGTGCCGTGAACGTTAGCACTACTCGTGACGTAACGGTTCAGCCAAAACCCTTTAGAATAGATTTTTCTACATACCCGTTTTCCTATGCCCCCCATCAAACATGTTCACGAATAAAAAAAGAAGACTTTTTGTATGTTTTGGGTCAAACGTAATATACCTTTTACGTGGAGTTTCAGAATGCAAATGCAAATACAGAAAAATCAAAGATAAGTTTCAATAAATTTTTTTCAAATACCGTATACCGTGAGTGTCACTGAAAATCGTACACATCCGAAATAATACTTACGTGCTGCATAGAACTGTTTTTCAGAACTTGGAAAAAGAAATCAAAATTACCGTAGGTTCTTTAATATGTGAACTTATTATTTAAACATAAAAACAAAAGAAATTCAACAGTTCACTTAACAAAAAAAATATTTCATGTTCACAACTCAAAAATTTGTCTGTCACTTAAAATCGTACAGGACATTATGTCGGAAAAAATATACAAATAAAAATTTAAAAAAGTTAGCTTAGTATTTTGTTGGATCGCCTCTGGTGTTTTTAAGAGTAGCAATCCTTTTTGGCATTGAGTCGACTAACTTCTTGCATGTTTCAATGCTAATATTGCTCCACTCTTCCTCAAGAGCTTTCTTAAGGTGTTGCCTGTTCGAAATTTTATGTTTTCGAATTTTTATTTCGACTTGATGCCAAAGATGCTCGATTACATTCATATCAGGCGACTGAGTAGGAGTTTTCAATACTTTTGGGCAGTTATATACTGCCCACATCCGGGCATTGAAAGCGCTGTGTTTGGGGTCGTTGTCCGCGTAAAGCTTAAATGTGGTTCGGATTCCCATTTTTTTAGCACTTGGTATTAAATTTTCTTTAAGTATGTCTATGTAGCCGTACTGGTTCATATTACCGTCGATAAAAACCAAATTTCCGACCCCGTGTGCAGACATACAGCCCCACACCATCACGGACCCACCTCCATGCTTGACAGTCGGACGTAAATTGGCTATGTCCATCTCTTTATTTGGTTTTCTCCACACTGTTTGCTTACCATCTGGTAATTACAGAGAGGCAAAACAATAAAAAAAAGACATTAATAATCCTTAAAGCACAAATCGCAGACTAAATAACTTTAATAATTTTGCTGATAGGACACTTACACTCTGAGGTGACGATATGTTCAGCATGCCTCAAAGCTGAACAATTTCTTTTACTAAAGTTCGCCCATTGGTTGTAGTTCAACCACTATGGTGGCAATACAACTCAGTACCATTTTGACTGATGAATTGGAATCGCTCCCAAAGATTAAAATCATGTATAATGTTGCCCAATCCAAATTTCTATCCGAATGCTTTACCTTGCCTTGCGGTGCAATCTACATACATATGTATATACCAAATAGTGAAAGCATATTTTTCTGTATGGGACAGAGCATCGCCCACTTAAAAACAACTACCTTTCCTCATGGTCCAATCCATTTCATATTTAAAATCGGCTGATAATTCCGAAAATCACATTATTTTTTTTTTTTCTTTCACGCCGTTTTCGAGATATCGGTAATTTTCGATTTTTGGACCAAAAAAAAGAAGATGGTTCCACTTAATTACAAATATCTCAAGAGTTTATATCTGTACTTAAACCTACTATACTTCAAATTAAAGGCAATTAAATTTCTTATTAATAAAATTCACATTACTTTTTGATTGGTTTCTTAGTTTCGGCGAAATAAATTGATTTCAAAAAAAATATTATTTTTTTTCGAAAAAAAGAAAAAAAATCAAAATCAACTGCAAATTTATACAAGAAAGAAAATTATAAAAATCATTTTGTTCTTTCATATCTTAGTCTATATATTTATAAAGAATTTAAGATAATATTTAAGAAAATCGATGGACAAATAGAAAAGTTATATAAAATTAAACGAAAAATGACCGAATTGCATTTTTGTTTGTTTTTCCATTTTTTTTTTTTAATTTTATTTGTCATAATCTGTATACTATATATAATAATCTATGTATAATAAATAATATTGTAATCTTACTTACTTACTTACTTAGATGGCCGTAACAACCCGTTGTCAGGTTACGGCCGACCTCATTAGCTCTCGCCAGGCGCCTCTGTTTTGCGTGCGCCTTCTCCAATCGTTAATGCCAAGCGTGGTTAGGGCTTCCTCAGCTTGGTCTATCCACCGGAGGCATGGTCTCCCTCTTCGTCGTTGACCGGGGACCTTCCCTTCGAATACCTTTTTCGCTGGAGCTTCTTTATCCATACGATGGACATGACCCAGCCAGCGTAGTCGCTGTATTGTTATACGCTTAACTATGTCAATGTCGGCGTAGAGCTCATACAGCTCGTGGTTCATTCGAATGCGATAGTCGTCGCCAACTCGAACAGGACCAAAGATTTTGCGGAGAACTTTCCTCTCGAACACCCCAAGAGCGGCTGCGTCTGTTGTCGAAACCACCCATTCCTCAGCGCCATAAAGAAGCACAGGTAGAATGAGCGTCTTGCAGAGTGTTAGCTTTGTCGATCGAGAGAGAGCTCTGCAACGTAATTGCTTACTGAGCACCTATTAGCAATTGTTATTCTCCGCTTAATCTTCAGACTGACATCATTGTTGCTGGTTACGGCAGTGAATTCCTTGACAACTTCTTATTTACAGTTGCCCGCTGTAACATGAGAGTCTAGATCCAGTGCTCTCTTGTTGTTGTGTGTAGACATCATGTATTTCGTCTTGCCCTCGTTTACCGTCAAACCCATTTTGGCTGATTCCTTTTCAATAGCAGTGAAAGCAGCAGTAACATCTCTCTTACTCCGACCGATAATATCAATATCATCAGCGTACGCAAGGAGCTGAACACCTTTGAAGAAAATGGTGCCATTATGATGCACACCGGCTTTTCGTACGATCCCCTCCATAATGAAATTGAAGAGATCGCACGAGAGCGGGTCGCCTTGTCTGATACCTCACTCGGTATTAAAAGTTCCGGGGAGGTAATTCCCTACCTTGACGGAGCTACACGTATTGCTCAACGTCATCCTGCAGAGTCTTATCAACTTTGCAGGTATACCGAACTCAGACATTGTTGCGTATAGGCAATCCCGCACTGGGCTATCGAACGCAGCTTTATAATCGACGAAGAGATGGTGAGTGTCGATTTGATATTCATGGGTTTTCTCCAGGATTTAGCGTAGTGTAAAAATCTGGTCTATGGTGGACTTACCAGGTCTAAAGCCATACTGATAGGATCCGATCAGCGTTTCTGTATACGGCTTCAATCTTTCACACAATACGCTCGAGAGGATCTTATATGCGATGGAAATAAGACTGATACCCCTGTAGTTGGCGCAGATTGTCGGGTCTCCTTTCTTTATTACAGGACAAAGCACGCTGAGATTCCAATCGTCGGGCATGCTTTCCGCTAGCCATATTTTGCTGATTAGTTGATGCATGCACCTTATCAATTCATCGCCACCAGCTTTAAACAACTCATCTGGCAGGCCGTCAGCACCTGCTACTTTGTTGTTTTTGAGTCGCTGGATAGCAACTCGAACCTCTTCATGGCTAGGTGGTGGCACTTCCACTGAGTTATCATCGATTGGTGGTATCGTACTGCATTCTCTCTGGGCGAAATTGGTTCGCAGTAACATAGGATCCAATACGCCGCGTCTCCCTGTTTGTGGACAGCATATACTTTGTTTTGCCCTCGTTCACCGTCAAACCCACTTTCGCTGACTCTTTTTCGATAGCAGAGAACGCAGCAATAACATCTCGCTTACAACGTCCAATGATATCAATATCATCGTCACATGCAAGGAGCTGGACACTTTTGTAGATAATAGTGCCATTACGATACACTGGCTCTTCGCAACACCCCTTCCATCACAAAGTTGAAGAGGTTGCAGGATAGTGGATCGCCCTGTCTGAAACCTCGTTCGGTATGAAATAGCTCGGAGAGGTCCCTTCCTACTCTGACGGAGCTGGCTGTGTTGCTCAACGTCATTCTGCAAAGCCGCACCAGCTTCGCAGGTATACCGAACTCAGACATGGTGGCATACAGGCAATCCCGTATCGGGCTATCGAAATCAGCTTTAAAATCGATAAAGAGATAATGGTTATCGATCTGTTTTTCGTGGGTTTTTTCCAGGATTTGACGTAGTGTGAAGATCTGGTCTATGGTGGACTTACCAGGTCTAAAGCCGCACTGATAAGGCCCAATCAGTGTGTCGGCAAACGGCTTAAGTCTTTCACACAGTACAGTCGACAGGACCTTGTAAGAGATGGCAAGAAGACTGATTCCCCGGTAGTTAGCGCAGATTGTCGGGTCACCTTTCTTCAGTACAGGACAAAGGACACTGAGATTCCAATCGTCGGGCATGCTTTCTACTAGCCATATTTTGCAGATGAGTTGATGCATACACCCTATCAGCTCATCGCAGCCAGTCTTGAACAATTCAGCAGGCAGGCCATCGGCACCAGCCGCTTTGTTGTTCTTAAGTCGTTGGATCACAACTCGTACCGCGTCATGGCTAGGTGGTGGTACGTCCACACCATCGTCGTTGATTGGTGGCATCGGGTTAATTTCCCAAAGGCGGGATTGGTGGAGTCATCGCCAGCAAGCAGTTTGGAAAAGTGTTCTCTCCATAATCTCAGTGTACCCTGCGTATCCGTAACCAGATTTCCATGTTCATCTTTACAGGTTGATGCTCCGGGCTTGAAACCTTGGGTCAGACGCTTGACTTGTTGGTAAAATTTTCGAGCATCATTCCTGCCCCTTAATACTTCGAGTTTCTCACGCTCGTGCCTTTCCTGCTCTCGTTTCTTGCGTCTGAAAAGGCGCCTCTTTTCCCGGTAGTTTTCGTGCACGGCTCGCGTTGCGGCTGACTGCAGGGTTCTTTTGTAGGCGGCGTTTTTCACTGCAGTAGCTTCGCGACTCCCTGGTCATACCATTGATTTCGCGGAAGTGGGCGTCGGAAACCAATGACTTCCTCAGCGGCAGAGCGCATGGAGCGGGATATATGCGCCCAAATTCCACCGGCATCATCGGGTAGAGAGTCAGGTTGAAGGAGCAGTTCTGAGTGGCGAGCGGAATAGGCTTCGGCCGTCCGATGTAATTGCAGCTTAGCGACGTCCAGCTTTCGTTGCGTACCAGAGCGTACATCCTTTGCATTGCACAGCCGCATGCGTATCTTGGCTGCAACAAGATAATGATCGGAGTCAATATTGACTCCGCGGAACGTACGAACATCTAGCACGCTGGAAGCATGCCTTCCGTCACAACACGATCGATTTGGTTGCGTGTTTTCTGATCAGGGAACAGCCAGGCGGCCTTGTGGATATCGAGGTGTTGAAATCTGGTGCTACTTACTACCATGTTTCGCGCCGCGGCGAAGTCGATCAGCCGTAGACCGTTGTTTGAGGTGGTCTCGTAAAGGCTGAACTGACCGCCAGTGAGGTCAAATATACCTTCTCTTTCGACCTTTCCGTTGAAATCCCCGAGTACAATATTAACGTTGTGGGCCGGGCAGCGGTCGTATACTTCCTCGAGTCTCGCATAGAAGGCATCTCTGACAGCATCGTCCTTTTCCTCCGTCGGGGCGTGCGCGCAAATCAAGCTGATGTTAAAAAACGAGCCTTGACGCGGATCGTAGCCAACTTTTTGCTCACGGGTGTGAACCTGGAGATATGGTGGCGAAGTCTCTTTCTTAATACGAATACGCATCCCAATTCGCGCCTCTCCGCTTGGCAGCTGTAGTAGATATCTTAACTTGCTTGGTTAGAGCAACCTTGTCCTATCCATCTCATTTCCTGGATGGCGGTGATGTCAGCCTTAATTTTTCCGAGGGCATCCGCCAATTCGATAGAGGCACCTTCCCTATTGAGGGTCCGGATATTCCAGGTGCATATCCTTAAATCATAGTCCTTTTTTCGTTTGCAGTGGTCGTCAACGTTGAGGGGTTCTGTATCCGAGGCTTTTTTAGTCTTCATTGGAATGCTTTTTTTTACGTGGCGGGTACCAAACCCTGCGCACAACCCAGTTCACTTCCAGGGAGGATACGCTGCACACATTCGCTCACTACCTCAGCAGATGCGGAGATAGCTACCCAGATGGAGCCGCGGGGAGGCTGTGTGTCAACTTGCTTGAATTTTATCGGGTAATCTTTATTATCATATAAAAGAATCATTCTGTTTTTTATTTTTAAAGATAATTTCTTTCAAATGGTCGTATCTGTGACTAAAATGATCCATTCTGAAGTTCAAATTTTCGTTGACGCGTTCGAGCATTTCGGATGGTATTTGGCAAATGACGCGTGTAATGATGGCTTCTAATTCTTCAATCCCAACCGGCTTATTTATTAAGGCTTTGAACTTTACATAGTCCCAAAGGAAAAAGTTTAGAGATGTGATATCACCAGATCTAGGCGGCCAATTGATTTTATAATTTGGGTGCAGTATAAAGTTTAAATTTTAATGAATTTAGCTTTAAGCAATTTGCATGCTTTGTTCTGTCATAAGTCTATTGATGATGAAATGTCACACAATACTAAACAAAAGTACCGTAACATTTTGACATGACTCACGCGTGATCTGTCATAAAATTCCTAGAGATAAGTGTACCTCTAAATTTTTTTTTTTTAAAAAAGCTAACACTTTCAGGGGATAACCCTTTGACACGTAGTGTGTTAGCTTCAAAAGGGGAGATAGAGGTTAACTTACTGAGCAACGGTTTTTTTTATTATTTCTTTTTTTTCATGTTTTTTTCTAATTATTCTGGCACAACGATAAGTGAAAGTGATCTAAAGCAAGTGTTAGCCTTTGAACATCAGTTATTGATGCTTTGACGATATAATGAACTTTTTTTTACTACAGCTGAAAAGCTCAATGTGGTGCTAATTTGGTAAGAACTCAAAAAAACCTCTTGAAAATTAAGGAAGGGAGAAGGAAATAGTTGGAACGAAAGGAAAATTAGGAAATATGGAAAGTGTATTGCCATGCCTGAACCGGGAATCGAACCCGGGACCTCTGGGTTGCAAGCGTAGTACACTACCACTGCGCCACAAGGCCGGCATGAAAATGAAGCCCCCATAAATGTTTCAATTTTATTTAATTACACTACTCTACACATTTACAAAAACTTACACCACAACGAAGTGAAATTTTCCGTAGAATCTGAATATCGCATTTTTCGATTGGCCCCAATTTTCCGTATAAATGGCAAATCTCAAAAAATGCACTTTTGAGAGCATATACTTCACATAAATGCTTATAAGAACTTTAATTGTCAGCCAACCAATCTTAAATTTTTCTATAGTACAGAATGGAGTCTGACAAACATTTTAAGGTACAAAATGTGCAAATAGTATTAATTTTATGGCTGCTATGTTTTTTTTTTTTAACAAATTCTAACTTTGAAGCCTTCTATCTGGAATCAATTATATGGGTTACAAAAATTTAGCCCTTCTATCTTATAGAAAATTTTATTACAAAAATTTTAAATATAAATTTTTTAGTACAAAAGTCACAACTAGTATTATTATGTATTTTATTAACATCAATGCAAGCAATAGTTTTTCCCATAAATGCACATTATTTTTCAAATCGATTAAAGCTTAAAAGTTGCAGGTATCATTCTATGCTCAATTTTAAGAGACCCATATTTTTTATTTTGCTGAAAAGCCGCACTTTTCAAAGTTATCGTCATTAGAACTTTGTATGTTAAAATTACAAAATTCTGAAAGGACTTTTTTTAAATTGTCGTTATTTTCTTAATACGTAATGGATTTTCATAATTTTTTTTTTAAATTTCTTCATTATTGTATGGGTTTTATAAAAAAGAGACGTTAAGTGCAAAGTAAATTTTACAAAATAGTTCATTTTGTGCAAAATCTTGTTGAGTTTAATTTTTTTTAATATTTTTTTTTTTTTAATAATATCTTCAAGTAGATTAATTTTTTATAATAAATAAAATAATTAAAAAGTAAATATGATGTGTATTTCACTCAATACCTATGAATGGGATGTTGTAACACTCTAAGAGTCAAGAAAACCATAATTGTGATAAGAATATAAAAATTATTTCTTCTGCTCTAATATCAAGTTATGATTTTTTACATCGCATTGTCATTTGGAAAATAAATTTTATTCTTTGTTATATCAAGAAAATGCTGGTATCATGATTATAACCCCAATCACATGACATTACAACTTTTGCCTAATGCTACCACAACTATCATAAAAATGGGCTGTGAAACATAAAATAACTTTCTCCGAATAAAGTAAAGAAGAATAGACAAGAAAAGAAAACTTTTTATATTCACTATTTCTATTTTAATAATGAAACCAATCAGCTGCAGAAAGTCACTGCAAAACTTTCACTGAAACAAGTGCCGAAACCATCCCACAGCACCAACCATATATTCGTAGCAATTATCATTAAATCTACCGAAATTCCGAAAAAACAAATGCAAGCACAATTAAATAGAAAGAACAAGAAAGTGACGTAGATGACGAAGAAAAGAAAAGTTTGTAAATGTTTTCCAAACCAGCTGAGTAAATGGCCCACTCCAGACCTTAGCAGGCTATTAAACGAAACTTTAGCTGAAATCACGTAAAACTAATTGTCTTTTGTATCATCATTAAGTTGAGCGCCTGAAGCAAGGCAGAAAATGCCAGCAGCATGTTGAAGGCAGTACTTTTCTACGCTTTTTCTGTGTTTTTTGCCTGCATACAAAAGACAATTTCGGGTAAGCAGGATATGTAGTATGAACTTTTAACGCGTTATGCATGCCGGTATCTTAAAATATATTTTAAATTATCAACTATTCTTCAAATTAAGTTATTATCAAATTATTACTGATCAAAGTAACAGCTGTCTATAAAGTCTATATAAGCGACTTTTTTCTAGCGGAAAAACATAACTTAGTGCTGTATGTTTTTGGCTCTTAAGCAGTTCTGTTTGCTGCTTGTAGTGTACACAAAACTAATCGAACAACTTGTTTTATGCATCTGCACAAAAAAAAATCAACCAATTAAGCAGAGCACTTTTCTTGTTGTAATAACATCAGGTGCTGGAAAAATTCATGGCAACAGTAAATGTTAATTAAATTCATATTAATTGTACCGTACAGTATACACATTCAACATAAATATTTTGCTTTGCAGCGCGTGGCAGATTTCATATTCATAGGAAAATTATACCTGCTGCTAAGCAATAAATCAACCATTAACATAGCTAATGCAGGTCATAAATAATGATGACACGAAAACCTGCCGGGGAACAACATATAGAAATTATTGCAATATGTGAGAGACACAAAAAAGTTGTAAAGAAGGATAGTCTTCAAACCCAAACAACATTTCGGGGCCTAAGACAGGCTCCTTTACACACTGAGAAAAAATAACATATATTTTTTAAACCACGCCCAGTCAACGCTTCCTATTTTTGTGTGCCGAACATTGTAAAATCAAAAGGAACAAATTTTAAATTTATTAGGAATGACAATGAAAATTCAATTCAGATTTGAATTAGCTATTCTGCCGGATAGCTAAAAAAATTACGTGTCTAATGATATACTCCGAATGCCGGCATCTTAGTTCAATCATATAACAAATCTACTAAGAAAATTTCCTATACTGAATTATTTGTAGTTAAAAATAATAAGGAAAATTATGAACTGTTGTAATCTTCAGTGGCAAGGACACAGATTGCGCTGTTAATCAAAATGTTATGAGTTCAATCTTCAGGACTTTTTAAGGTTTTTAATTTGTATTATAAACGTTTTGTTTAATTTTTTTTTTTTTTTTCAGTTGACTTACCACTGGATATATGTAAGTTTGAATTAACTAAAATTCATAACCATAACCTTATTAAAATAAAGGGTGGGCCAAAGAGTATTTTACCGTGAGAGTGACGCATAAAATCTAAATGTCATAAAAAGATTGTTTCACATTAACATCTGTCCACTACAGTAGAGATGAACGCGTGAGTGATTTTGGCTCACGCTCACGACGGTAATCTTAAAGCTCACGCACACTCACGACTTTTGTTTTTGAATTTCACTCCCACTCATTCATTCATTCATTGAAATATTTTTAAAAATCAAGTTTTTTTCGTAAAAGATATATGTGCATATCCATCAGATTTGGCCTTTTAGCTGGCCACGTTTTTTTTTTTTTTTTTTTGGAGTACATCTTCCAGCCATAGTTTTTCGTGAAGCTAAGGCTATCTTGAACTCATAATAAAGGTTGTTCAATTGAAATTCAGATAGTAATTTTTTTAATTTGCATTTAAAGTAAGAAATATGTGAAACTTTTCGTGTTTTTTAAAAATTGTCAATTTATTGGGTTTTTACACTGTAGTCTAAAGACTGTTGAGTACATCTTTCAGATACAGTTTTTTTTTTTTGAAGCTAAGACTGTCTTGAACTCATAATAAAGATTGTTCAATTGAAATTCAGATAGCTATTTTTTTATTTAACTTTATATGTAACATTTCATGTTGTTTTAACTAAAATCCAATTTTAGCTATGTCTCCCTTTGAATTTTAATCGTTCCTCCTTGAATATTAATTAAAGATAGTCTAAACTTCGAGAAAAACCATGTTTGAAGAGTCTGCTCCAAAAAAAAAAATATAAAAAAAAAAATCGAAATTGTCATCTTACCTCGACCATGGCTTCGATTTTTTTTTATTTTTTTTTTTTTTTTTTGATTAGACTCTTCAAACATGGTTTTTCTTGAAGTTAAGACTATCTTTAATAGTTAAAATTGCATTTAAGCTAAAAAAAAAACATGAAAAGTTACATACAAAGTTAAATAAAAAAAATAGCTATCTGAATTTTAATTGAACAACCTTGAATATTAATTCAA
This sequence comes from Tricholauxania praeusta, assembly GCA_949775025.1. Lineage (NCBI taxonomy): Eukaryota > Metazoa > Arthropoda > Insecta > Diptera > Lauxaniidae > Tricholauxania > Tricholauxania praeusta. Next base: position 58,438,085 of record OX459029.1, read on the forward strand.
GACAGCCTTAGCTTCAAGAAAAACTATGGCTGAACGATGTACTCAAAAAAAAAAAAAAAAACGCGGCCAGCTAAAAGGCCAAATCTGATGGATTTCCACATATGTGTGTAGGGACCCAAACATAACACATCCAACACTTGCACTTAACCCAAATACACCACATTCTCAAAATTAAAATTTGTATTCATTTAAGAAAAATTTTTTGTTTCAAATTGAAAAAGTAAATTTTTCATTCAATTTTTAATTTTCAAATTTTCTAAAAGTCAATTGTATTAAAAAAAATTCATTTTCAATTAAATAAAAAATATGATAGAAACTTGATTTCTACATGTAAAGAGCTGAGATGCAAAACCCGCCAAGTCCAAAAAAATGAAAATGTGAGATATTATAGGAGGGGACAGAAAAAATGTTTGTCTACAAGCCTGTATACTCTTAATTTAAAAAAAAAAAATTTCCTTTCACGAACTTTTGATTGCAAAAATTTCTGTTAAATTCTTTTTATCAAAACCCGCCAAGTCCACATTTCTGAGAATCAAAGCCCGCCAAGTCCAATTTTTCATTAAAAAAGTTCGGCTTTCATATATGCAAGTAGTTTTATGTTATTTTAACAATGAAATTATATTGTGTAATTAAAATTTCAGTCTACATTTATTCAAATCTTTTGAAATTAATTTAAGCTTAGCGATTTTTAAAAAATGATTTCGAAACCTTTTACTATTATTATTTTTCAAAACCCGCCAAGTCCCGAGGTTTCACTTTCAAAACCAGCCAAGTTCACGTTTTCAATTTCAAAACCCGCCAAGTCCACAGTTTTTGTTTCAAAACCCGCCAAGTCCAAACTCTTTTTTATTATAGTCCTTATAGATTAGGTCATAAAATGTAATGAAAAATCAGAATTTTAATAACTTTTGACAACTATTACAATGGATCAATCTACTTTTTTACTGTAGTTAAATTTCAGTGGAAAACAGTTTTTTCGATTTTCCCAAAAACGCAAAATATGGACTTGGCGGGTTCTGCATCTCAGCTCTTCATGTGTATGTGAATACATACATTAAGGTTAACTAATTTATTACGAGTATACATTATATCTATCTGTCTGTCTGTCTGGGGCTTACCAGTGCCCTTGGGCGTTATGGTAAGCCTAAACTGGTAGTAGACAGGAAATTGTACTGTGCTTGGTTACGCTAATGCGTAGGGTTCAAGCCTTGTACTTTTATGTACTTTGGCTTGGGCTTGAGATTGGCTTTCCTTGTATAGTCCTTTTTCAAACTACTAAGCTTGACCAGAGGTGAAGGTGCAAACTAATCTGGTACCACGGGTTGTTGGGAGCCCCTAGGACTTCGGTTCTAGCCCAACAGTGTGTGAAGCCCAATTGGGCAGATCGCATGGGAAGGATTCGTGGTGGCTGTGGTTGAAACCTAACTCGTAGGAAGAGTAATATGCTAACGTAAATTGCCCGATGTGGAGTTGCATTCTCAACCAAGTGGCAGTTCTTAGAACTGCAAGAGATCCTAGATAGGTCCGGCTGAAACCAAGGGTGAAGTTATGTCCATAAACATAGCTTTACTTGGTAACTGTATTAAATGCAGTCGTACCTAGGTTAGGCACGAATATAAATTAATTCATGTGTGTGAAAATCACACTGTGATATTAAGCCGTTAAGGCAGGTGATCACATAAAAACAAAGGACTCTGTCTGTCTGTCTGTCTGTTGAAATCAGGCTTAAGGGAAAACTAAGAAAGCTACTTGAATGAAATCAGCACACTCAGGTCACACCTTCTCGCAGGCATCTTGTTGTTAAAAATGGGCGAAATCGGTTCACGGACACGCTTTCCGCCCATACTCTACGTATATTTACCCAGTCCAATTTTGAAAAAAGTTGCAGCGATTTTGATGAAACTTGGTGAATTGATTCGCATGTGAATAAAATTAGGATAAGGCTAGGTTTTAAGTTTTCAAAGTTTCCTACAGGGGCGTGGTTCAGCCCTAAATTTTAACTTTATATCACCATATCTCGTAAGCCATGCAAGATATTGTGATGAGATTTGGTATACTGGTACATTTCAAATATATCTTGAATTGTGAAAAGAGTTCACAATTCAGCAGTTAAAAATATTGATTTCGTATATCTCAAAATTGGTTCAAAGGATTTTCATAAAAATCTTGGTGATGATGCCGCTGAAAGCAGTCATCAATACAAGCTCAGCCACTTTACTCAAAAAACTCATTAAACGGCGTGGCACAGCCCACAATCCTCATAAACATTATATTAAGAGAGCTAACAACGCAATCGATATGAAATTTAATAAGGCAGATATAATTGCTAGAAGCATGCGGGCGTGGTACCTCCCATACAAGCAAAAAGCGTTTAATATTATATATACATATACTAGTGCTAAGAGAGTAATATTCAAAAAATTTGGTTTGGAGGTGTCGGGCTCTATGGGCTTTGATATTAAATAAAAATTGACGGGATTGCAGTAGTGGGCGTGGCACCTCCTATGTTACCATAAAGTTGTACTCGCTATATTAGTTGAACTATGGCAACAATTCCTATGAAATTTAATTTAGTTGGTTTACTTGCTGTAAAATATACCTGAATCAGAAGTGGGCGAAACAGCACCAGTGGGCGTGACACTCCCCATACAAAATATGGGATCAATCATACTAAGATTTGGTGAGAAATTGTTGCTTGAAGAAAGCCATTTCTGGATTGAAATTGAAGCATATTACATCAGTGGGTGTGTTACCGCACTAAATTTTAAGATTAATTACGGTATATATCGCAAATTATACAACCAATTGAGCTAAGATTTGGTATGTGTATGTCAATGACGAAATTTACGCATTTATAGTTTTAGAAAAACTTTATTCAACAATTTAATACTATGACTAAAACAATTTGGATTATAAAATAAAGAGAGATCAAATTTATAGAGAAAAATTAATATTAGTCAACTCGTGAACTTGAAGAAAAAACGGAAGGGAAGAGAAGAAGCAAAAAGCATAAGTACAAGAAGTAGCAAAAATAGTAAAACATAAATGTCATAGACAGTGTTGTCAGTAGACAAAAAAAGGCGTAAAACTCAACAATATAGTTACCCAAAAGTAGGCGAAATTGGAGAAGTGGGAGTGGCACATTTCAATTTCTTAGTTTTTATTAGATTTGTTTCAATATTTTCCATGTTCTTTTGACTTTATCAACCTTTTAACTTTTTTCAATATATCCCATATGTATGTGTTCGACTTTTTCAACATCTTCATTATTTTCTTTTTTCTTAAGACTTTTTCAGCGATTTTGAATTGTTTCATCATTTCTTAAAATTTTTCAACTTTTTTGAAGATTTCCATATTATTTCGACATTTTTAAGCTTTTTTTAACAGTTTTCCTATTTTTTTTCGAGTTTGCATTTCTTTCAACTTTCTTCAATGGTTTCCATATTTTCTCGAATTTTTCAGTTTTTTACAACTGTTTGAACATTTTTCAACCTCTTTTAACCTCTCTTACATTTCACATTTCTACTTATTCAACCTCTTCAACATCTTTTAACATTTATTTAAAAGGGACTTTCGGTGCAGTGTAGGGTATATGTATTTCGGCCTGGCCGAAGAATACACCTTGTTTTTAGTTTCATTTTGAGCTTTCCACTTTTAAAAATCAACTTCACTTTGAAACTCCTTGCTTCGGACTAATCTCTTTAATTCATACTGCCACTTTTGATGGTTATTTAAGTATGTATAAGGAGGACCGTTAAAAACATAAAAAAATGACTGCTATGAAGTTTGTCAATATTAGAAATTGTACAGTTGCTTAGATCTTCAAAATTTTAACTTTGATTTTTTTATTTTTGTCATATGGAAGCAACCCCTCTGCTTTGGTAGAAACTAGCAACAAAGTAAAAAAATGACCACAATATCCAAACTTACTCTATATCAGTTGCACATTTGTCATTTTGGGGCATGGCATGAACTTTGGCATAACATTTTCTTGTCTTCAATGCGTAAACAAACTGACAACCGACATATATATTTACTTAGATAGTTATGAAAACAAAATGCACAAACATTAACCTAAACGACTAGAACCAACCTGACGGGCCCCCTTCAAATAAACTCTCAATTTTCAAAGTTCATTTGCAAGTTTGCAGTGTTGTTTTTCATACAGACAAAAGTCAACTTAATATACTGGAAAAAGGAAGAGCGGAACCTTACAAAATTTTCGATTCCGCACAAACAGTTGTTGCAATTTTTAGTCTAATTTAGAGACACACGAACAAAAAACACCAATCACTTTGGAGCGATTCCACAAATTGAAATTGAATGTGCACCAAAAGTTAGGCTATGATTTTCCCTGTTCACAGCAATTGTGATAACTTTATAATTATACCCTACGGCGCGCCGTGGGTATATTCACTTTGTCTCTCCGTTTGTAACACATCGAAGGGGGCGTGGCAGGTATGGAAAAGTATATATATTCCTGATCAGCGTCACCACCTGAGTCGATTTAGCGATGTCTGTCTGTCTGTCTGTCTGTCTGTCTGTCTGTCTGTCTGTCTGTCTGTCTGTCTGTCTGTCTGTCTGTCTGTCTGTCTGTCTGTCTGTCTGTCTGTCTGTCTGTCTGTCTGTCTGTCTGTCTGTCTGTCTGTCTGTCTGTCTGTCTGTCTGTCTGTCTGTCTGTCTGTCTGTCTGTCTGTCTGTCTGTCTGTCTGTCTGTCTGTCTGTCTGTCTGTCTGTCTGTCTGTCTGTCTGTCTGTCTGTCTGTCTGTCTGTCTGTCTGTCTGTCTGTCTGTCTGTCTGTCTGTCTGTCTGTCTGTCTGTCTGTCTGTCTGTCTGTCTGTCTGTCTGTCTGTCTGTCTGTCTGTCTGTCTGTCTGTCTGTCTGTCTGTCTGTCTGTCTGTCTGTCTGTCTGTCTGTCTGTCTGTCTGTCTGTCTGTCTGTCTGTCTGTCTGTCTGTCTGTCTGTCTGTCTGTCTGTCTGTCTGTCTGTCTGTCTGTCTGTCTGTCTGTCTGTCTGTCTGTCTGTCTGTCTGTCTGTCTGTCTGTCTGTCTGTCTGTCTGTCTGTCTGTCTGTCTGTCTGTCTGTCTGTCTGTCTGTCTGTCTGTCTGTCTGTCTGTCTGTCTGTCTGTCTGTCTGTCTGTCTGTCTGTCTGTCTGTCTGTCTGTCTGTCTGTCTGTCTGTCTGTCTGTCTGTCTGTCTGTCTGTCTGTCTGTCTGTCTGTCTGTCTGTCTGTCTGTCTGTCTGTCTGTCTGTCTGTCTGTCTGTCTGTCTGTCTGTCTGTCTGTCTGTCTGTCTGTCTGTCTGTCTGTCTGTCTGTCTGTCTGTCTGTCTGTCTGGGTGTCTGTTGAAATCAGTTTTACGGGAAAACCAAGAAAGCTAATTGAATGAAACTACCACGCACAGGTCACATCTTCTTGCAGGCATCTTGCTATTGAAAATGGGCAAAATCGGTTGACAGACACGCCTACCGCCCATACTCTATGCATATTTACCCCGGCCAATTTTGAAAAAAGTTTCAGCGATTTTGATGAAACTTGGTAATTTGGTGCACATGTGAACCAAATTAGGATGAGGCTGGGTTTCAAGTTTCCAAAGGGTCGTACAGGGGCGTGGCACAGCCCTAAATTTTATCATTAATACTACCATATCTTGTAAGCCGTTCAAGATATTGCGATTAAATTTGGTAAACGGATACATTTAAAATATATCTTGAATTGTGATAAAAGTGGGCGGAATCAAAAAAGTGGGCGTGGCACTTTTCAACTGTTAAAAGTTTTGATTCCGTATATCTCAAAATTCGCACAAACGATTTCCATAAAAATTTTGGAGATGATGCCGCTGAAAGCAGTCATCAATACAAGCTCAGCTATTGGACCGAAAAAAATTTTTGTTGAAGGGCGTGGCACAGCCCACAATATTTATAAACGTTATATTTAAAGAACTAACAACGTAATCGTTATAAAATTTGATGAGGCAGATATACTTGCTATAAGGTCTCTTACTACAAAAATTTGGTCCAATAGTACCTGTGGGCGTGGCACCTCCCATATAAGCAAAAAACGTTTATTGTTATAGATAGTGTGCTATGAGAGTAATCTTCATAAAATTTGGTGTATAGATGTCAGTTACTATAAGCTTTAAAAATTAATTAATTTTGACAGGATTGCATCAGTGGGCGTGGCACCTCCCATATTAACATAAATTTGTTAGCGCTGTTTTAAGTGAACTATTGCAGCAATTGGTATGAAATTTAATGTATGTATTTCTGTTGCTGTAGGGCATATCTGAATCAAAAGTGGCTGAAATAGCATCAGTAGGCGTGGCACCTCCCATACAAATAAAATACGGTAAGTTGCATATTTATCGAAATAAGTGAGCAATCATACTAAAATTTGGTGTTAGGGGTTTGATTATGGAAAGCTATTTCTGGATCAAAACCGGGCTGGATTGTACCAGTGGGTGTGCCACCGCCCTAAATTTTGAATTTTTGTTGCAGCATATATCGCAGACTATACAAGCTATTGAGCTTAAATTTAATATGAGGATGTGGATCGCGAATACAATTTATTGTACCAAAAGTGGGCGTAACTGGAGAAGTGGGCGTGGCATATTTCAAAATTTTCATTTCTATTCGATTTTTTCCAACATTTTCTACATTCTTTCGACTTTTTCAACCTTTCAACTTTTTCCAATATATCCTATATGTATTTGTTCGACATTTTCAACCTCTTTCAACTTCCTTCATAAGTTTCTTTATTTTTTCGACTTTTTCATCAACTTTGAATTTTTTAAAAAATTTTCAACGTTTTTCAACTTTTTTAGAGTTTTTCAACCTCTCTCAACTTTTTTCAACATTTTGCATATATTTTCGACATTTTCCAACCTCTGCCAATCTTTCTAGCATTTCACATTTTTTTCGACTTACTCAACCTCTTCAATGTCTTTTCAACATTTATTTAAAAGGTTATTTCAGTGCAGCGTAGGGTATGTGAGTTGCGGCCTGGCCGAAGATAACACCTTAACTTGTTTTTTTTTCCTTTTTCCTTACCGATTTTCTTTTTGTTAGTTGAAATTGCTATGTGTACGAGCATACTCTGCATTGTTGGTGTTGTTGACACATACATATATACTACATATGCATAAATGTGTTATTGCTTGTGCCGAAAGTCCCCTTTTGACCTTATCGTAGCTTTTTGTTGTTCTTGGTGCGCTTGGTATTTATCGTTTGAATCTTGTGTGTGTGAGACTCCTAAATATGTTCACGTGCGCCCTATTTAGGAGTGAATCTACTACGTTTTGATTGATTCCTATTGATTTTGCTAAGCTCATGCATCATTTTGCTTTATTCGTGCATTGATATCTTAGATTACAGATAGGAAGCATTTTTAAAATACAGTACCTTTTGAAAAGTAAACGATTGAAATGTATCTTCTGGAATTTAGATTTATCGCAACGACGTCATTATATATGTCAGCAGATTGACTCTTTTCAGTTGGCATGATGATGATATATAAGACAAGTAGAAATACTTTTGAAAACTTTAAAAACATTTAACTTGATTGCCACAAACGACCTCAATTAGATAAGGAGAACTTTTAAGAGAGTCGTTAAAATCACTTGCATTTTTTTTTTTTTTTTTGAGAGCTTAACCCTTAAATGCACGATTTTTTTTTTTTATGTGAAAAAAATATATTTGGTAGACGTGATCATGTTAATGCAGGAAAAAATAAAAAAAAAAATTTTTTTAATAATTAATATCTTTTTATTTAAAAAAACAACCTGTTGAGGATATGCAACACCATGCCTTTTAGTATATATTAATATAAAGGATTTTAGAAAATTTCTCAAAATTAGTAACTGTAGTGAACAATAATAAAAAATTATATTATGTATGTATTTAACTTAGAAAATCACTTTTTACAAATCAAAAAAAAAACTGTAATTCTGACATCCACCGAACTTCTGCGAATTTTCTCTTTGTCAAAGTATAAATCATATTTTAACTTCGCGCCAAAAAAAAAAAAGTGTCGCCACTCGATAAAATACATGTCCGTAAACGTGAAAACCTTACAACAGCACGGATTGATTACATACCGAAGACTTCGAGGCGGTTGGAATGGTATGTTGCTGTTTGGCTACAAAATGCATTTAAGGATTAACGTTTTTCTTAAAAGTAATTTTATAAACAGCTATGTGCTCCATATGACGTCTAGTAATATTTTTACACTAAATAAAAGAAAAAATTCTTTAGAGACAAGTTTTGTGTAAATTGATATTTAAAATGTTTTCTTTCAAGAAAATTCCATGTCATTAGCAAATCTGATACCTGAACAGAAGCAGAACATACTGTTCCTAACTACACTAGTTTACAGTTAAAATTAACTTTGAACACGATTATTCATTTCAAATTTAAAATCGGCTGATGATTCCGAAAATCACATTTTTTTTTTTTTTTCTTTCACGCCGTTTTCGAGATATCGGTAATTTTCGATTTTTGGACCAAAAAAAAAGAAGATGGTTCCACTTAATTACAAATATCTCAAGAGCTTATATCTGTACTTAAACCTACTATACTTCAAATTAATGGTAATTAAATTTCTTATTAAGAAAATTCGCATTACTTTTTGATTGGTTTGTTAGTTTCGGCGAAATAAACTGATTTCAAAAAAAATATTATATTTTTTCGAAAAAAAGAAAAAAAAATCAAAATCAACTGCAAATTTATACAAGAAAAAAAAAATTTTTTAATCATTTTGTTCTTTTATATCTTAGTCTATATATTTATAAAGAATTTAAGATAATATTTAAGAAAATCGAAGGACAAATAGAAAAGTTATATAAAATTAAACGAAAAATGACCGAATTGCATTTTTGTTTGTTTTTCCATTCTTTTTTTTTTTAATTTTATTTGTCATAATCTGTATACTATATATAATAATCTATGTATAATAAATAATATATTGTAATCTTACTTACTTAGATGGCCATAACAACCCGTTGTCAGGTTACGGCCGACCTCATTAGCTCTCGCCAGGCGTCTCTGTTTTGCGCGCGCCTTCTCCAATCGTTAATGCCAAGAGCGGTTAGGGCTTCCTCAGCTTGGTCTATCCACCGGAGGCATGGTCTCCCTCTTCGTCGTTGACCGGGGACCTTCCCTTCGAATACCTTTTTCGCTGGAGCTTCTTTATTTATACGATGAACATGACCCAGCCAGCGTAGTCGCTGTATTTTTATACGCTTAACTATGTCAATGTCGGCGTAGAGCTCATACAGCTCGTGGTTCATTTGAATGCGATAGTCGTCACCAACTCGAACAGGACCAAAGATTTTGCGGAGAACTTTCCTCTCGAACACCCCAAGAGCGGCTGCGTCTGTTGTCGAAACCACCCATGCCTCAGCGCCATAAAGAAGCACAGGTAGAATGAGCGTCTTGTAGAGTGTTAGCTTTGTCGATCGAGAGAGAGCTCTGCAACGTAATTGCTTACTGAGACCGTAGTAGCACTTGTTATTCTCCGCTTAATCTCCAGACTGACATCATTGTTGCTGGTTACGACAGTGCCAAGGTAAATGAATTCCTTGACAACTTCTAATTTACAGTTGCCCGATGTAACATGAGAGTCTAGATCCCGTGCTCTCTTGTTGTTGTTAGTAGACATCATGTATTTCGTCTTGCCCTCGTTTACTGTCAAACCCACTTTGGCTGATTCCTTTTCAATAGCAGTGAAAGCAGCAGTAAAATCTCTCTTACTCCGACCGATAATATCAATATCATCAGTGTACGCAAGGAGCTGAACACCTTTGAAGAAAATGGTGCCATTATGATGCACACCGGCTTTTCGTACGATCCCCTCCATAATGAAATTGAAGAGATCGCACGAGAGCGGGTCGCCTTGTCTGAAACCTCGCTCGGTATTAAAAGTTCCGGAGAGGTCATTCCCTACCTTGACGGAGCTACACGTATTGCTCAACGTCATCCTGCAGAGCCTTATCAACTTTGCAGGTTTACCGAACTCAGACATTGTTGCGTATAGGCAATCCCGCACTGGGCTATCGAACGCAGCTTTATAATCGACGAAGAGATGGTGAGTGTCGATTTGATATTCATGGGTTTTCTCCAAGGTTTGGCGTAGTGTAAAAATCTGGTCTATGGTGGACTTACCAGGTCTAAAGCCACACTGATAGGATCCGACCAGCGTTTCTGTATACGGCTTCAATCTTTCACACAATACGCTCGAGAGGATCTTATATGCGATGGAAATAAGACTGATACCCCTGTAGTTGGCGCAGATTGTCGGGTCTCCTTTCTTTATTACAGGACAAAGCACGCTGAGATTCCAATCGTCGGGCATGCTTTCCGCTAGCCATATTTTGCTGATGAGTTGATGCATGCACCTTATCAATTCATCGCCACCAGCTTTAAACAACTCAGCTGGCAGGCCGTCAGCACCCGCTGCTTTGTTGTTTCTGAGTCGCTGGATAGCAACTCGAACCTCTTCATGGCTAGGTGATGGTACTTCCACTGCGTTATCATTGATTGGTGGTATCGTACTGCATTCTCTCTGGGCGGAATTGGTGGAATCATCGCCCGTAAGCAAGTTGGAGAAATGCTGCCTCCATAACCTCAGTACACTCTGTGTATCTGTAACCAGATTTAAATTTTCGTCTCTACAAGTGGATGCTCCGGGCTAGAAACCTTGAGTTAGACGCTTGACTTGTTGATAGAATTTTCGTGCATCCTTCTTGCCCTGGTACACTTCAAGTTCCTCACGCTCACGCTTTTCCTGCTCCCTGAAAATGCACCTCTTTTCCTTCCTCTTTTCGCGTTAGTTTTCTCGCACGGCTCGCGTTGCGGCTGACTGCAGCGTCTTCTTGTATGCGGCGTTTTTTTCAGCAGTCGCATCGCGGCACTCCTGGTCATACCATTGGTTTCGAGGTTGTGGGCGTCGAAAACCAATGACTTCCTCGGCAGCAGCGCGCATGGAGTGGGAGATGTGTGTCCAAAGTCCACTGGCGTCGTCGGTTCCAGAGGTTGGTTGGTTGAGCTTAACCGAGAGTTGAGCGGAGTACGCCTCGGCAGTCCGTTGTGATTGCAGCTTGGAAACGTCCAGCTTTCGTTGCATGCCCGTGCGTACATTCTTCGCATTGCATAGCCGCATGCGGATCTTAGCTGCAACAAGATAGTGGTCGGAGTCAGTGTTGACCCCCCGAAATGTACGCACATCCAGAACGCTTGAAGCGTGCCTTCCGTCGATCACAACATGATCAATTTGGTTTTTCGTTTTTTGATCCGGGGATAGCCAGGTGGCCTTGTGAATGTCGAGGTGTTGAAATCTGGTACTACTAACTACCATGTTTCGCGCCGCGGCGAAGTCGATCAGTCTCAGACCGTTGTTTGAAGTGGTCTCGTGGAGACTGAACTGACCGACTATAGCGCCAAAGATGCCTGCTCGTCTGACCTTCGCGTTAAATTCGCCGAGGACTTGTAATCGTATTCGAAAAACTTTAAGATTATTATTGCTGATATCGTAATTGCGACTTTGTTAAACTTACGATTGCTGTAATCATTATCTTAAAGTCTTCGTTGAACGATTACGCCAATCGTACTCCCGTTTTTTTGTTTTCGTAGCTATGTTGTTATCGCAATCCTTATTGCCAAGCTCTGCAAATCATATCTTTCTCACATTTGTTTAAGCTAGGCGACAAAAAATGGACAATAATGTGCCCCATCTCGTGTGTCTCTGAAAAAATTAGAAATCATCTCTTCCAAATGGCTTATATGTCTACAGCAATAAGTCATAAGAGACATGCGATCTCTTAATTATGGTTTTATATCTTGATCTAGCAAGATCTTATTAAACCAAATTTCGCTACAAAGACAAAGTATCTTATTAATTACGAAACAAAGCCAATTTAATGACATCACTGTTTTGTAAGCTGTACTTTTTTCTTCATAACTTCCCCTGATGTTACTTGTGTACCCTCAACCAGTTCGAAAAAAAAACAAATTTTCAAAAAATCAGAGGTGCTAAAGCAAAATGGTGTCCGACTTGCCATGAAATACTGCATTGCCATTTATAAAACATCACGTAGTCATTTTAAAATCAAATAGAAAAAATCGTTCGTGAACTTTCAAGATTGATGAAATTGATAGCATATAACGCCAATTTTATCAAATAAACAAACGACCAATTTTCTTAAGCCGATTAAGAATTTCAGCTAACAACACTTAGTATCTAAGCAAAACCTCAAACTACCCTAAACCTGAAGTTAAATATTTTACAACTTAGTTGGTTCAGCAAAATTGGACTCAAACCAAGAAAAGAAATAACACAAAACTATGTAGGTACTATGTTGAAAAGGCAAAGCACTTGAAGTACTCGAATCTACTGAATATCAAAGTTTGAAGTAGGTGCATGCAATAAGTAATTGAAATGTACATAGGGCGTTAGTGCAGAACATTTTCCTTGGGTGAAGTGTAATAAAGAAGGAAAAAAATGATTTAATAAATCCTCAGTGTACTAAGATGGAGTGCTAGTTATTTTTATCGTTATTATACCGGATTATAGTCTTCTACAGCTGGGTAAAAAATCATATTAACACAAGGCTTGGTTAAATGATAAAAGGAAGCTGTTAAAATTTAATAAGCTACCTGCCAACAATACTAAAATTCTTAAAATATGCATTGCGAACAATTTGACAAATAAGGTCCTTTTCTCTTTTCTTATTTTTAAAATCTCAAACTTTAAAGTTATCTTGGGGATATGGAAGTCAATAAATGTGTCAATTGATAAATTCCCCCCTTTGGACTTCATATCAATGATAAATTATTCATATAACGATGTATTTATTTGTTTTGGTTTTCCTATTGGTCACCAAGAAAGGATACAAATAATTTACATGGTTTACTTTTCATTTGCTGTTCATTTTCCACACAATTCACAAAAGGACCCTTTTCAAAATAAATGTCATCCCAGCTGTGTGCTGACTGTAAATTTCATCAGAACTCACACAGATTTCACACAAATAGCTGTCAACAAATTTATAGACCAACATGACAGAGACCAAATAATAAAGAAAAGCAGAGAAAAAGCCTCAAAAATAGAAACAAAATTACGAGTATTGCAAAACAATAATGTTGGCTTTTGCTTAGGAAAAACAAATAAAAAAAATATATATTTTATCATCAACACGCGGACCCAAAAACGCAAATATAAAAAGAAGAGAAGATTCAGTCGTGACTGCGCCCAAGGTCCACAGCAGAATCATTCATTGACAAGTCTGGCTTTCTGTTCTTATTTTTTTTTTTTTTTTTTTTGAAAGGGTAGTGAAGTGTTAACGGATCACATGTGCTTATCAAATAAATACATGTTATAGTGAATGTGCAAGAAATGGGCCACTTAGTTCATTAAATGTATGGAGTAACGCATCCTTTCTAAGAATATGAACTTAATATCACAGATAAATGGCTAAGGTTTGTACATAGAAAATCCTTCAAAGCGCCATCAGTAAATAATTTGAAAATTTTTAAAAATTATATCCTGCCAATATTGTAACTCTGAAAGTGTGTGAATTTGCTGTCAGTTTTGTTACTCAATACCACCGGAAGGGCTGCGTCTAATTCAATCCTATCCGTGCACTCACAATATGTGACACTATTAATGAAAAGTACTCATATCGGGGATATAGTTATGCATAGGCTACATACATACATATACATATACACATATGAATGTTTGTCATAAAATAAAACAATAAAATTTGGAGCAAAATTTGAGAGAGTATGCAAAAACATTCTCTATGAATGTGAAAAATTGTAAAAAGTACGGAAGATCATTTAAGTAAAAAGTTGCAACTATTGAAGAAAACGTCAAAGACATACATGTATGAGCCATTCCAGATGAAAACGTCTAATCGGTAAAGCTGGCTTAGCTTAAATTTAGCTCAAACTTTGCGAGAATCTACGTTAGGGTTTCAAAGAAGGATATCCAAGGGCTTTTAAATTTCGGAAGCCTCAGTCCCCGCCAAGCCGAATTGAAGCACATGAAAAACGTAATTTTTAGGCTTCAATATTTTAAGCTGTAAAAGTTTTTCTGTTTAAGATATATAAAACACTTGAGATGGCATCTTAAAGCTAAGATATGGTAGAGTTTTTGCAATGACAATAAATTTACGCAATCAGTATACGCGAAAATTGAACGGTGCTGAAAATACATGTATTTTGTTGATTTTTCGTGATTTTTAACTGGCTCCAGTGTCGCGACTGATAAATCATTAATATTTCTTACTAAAATAAAGATCTTTATTTTTTATATACTTACTTTGTAAACTTGAAAATCGCATACATTTTATGGTACCTATATCTAACACCTCCTTCGCTAAGCACAGTAATTGTACATAAAAGTTAGTGAAGAAATCGATTTTCAAGCTCAAGAAAAAATAAAAAAAAATATGGTGGAGGACCAAGCGGGCCATATACATACATATATGTAAATTAGTATTACCCTGTGCGCATCGCTTCACCTCATCCGTAGTGTATTTTCGATGTGCAGTCTGCGTGAAAATTCTATGCACCCAAAATAAAATTTTTACAACCTTAGCGGTGCCTCTTAATATAAAAATTACGTGGTGTAAATTCCATGAGAATCGATTAAGCGGTCTTAATGATACATAAAAATATTTTTGTGTGAGGGCCACCCTTAATAAAAGTTTTGTAGCCTGAGCTATGCCTCTTAATATAAGAGCTACGTGGTGTAAATTCGAGCGAATCGACTAACCTGTCTTCTTGAAAATTATATTTAAAAATATTTTTGTATGAGGGTCACCCTAAGTATGCATCGTAAATAAAATTTTTTTGAGCTTATCTCTGCCGCTTAATATAAAAGCCATTTGGTGTAAATTCCAAGAAAATCGATTAAGCAGTCTTTGAGAAAATGATATTATAAAAATATTTTTGTGTGAGGACCACCCTAAATAAAAGTTTTATATCCTTAACTATTCCTCTTAACATAAAAACTATGTGGTGTAAATTCGGTGTGAATCGACTAACCTGTCTTTGTGAAAATGATATTTAAAAATACTTTTGTATGAGGGCCACCCTAAGTATGCACCCAAAATAAAATTTTTACAATCTAATTTGTGTCTTTTCACAAAAAATCCATGAGGTGTAAGTTACATGAGAATCGATTTAGCGGACTTCGAGAAAATTATAGTACTTAAAAAATATTTTTGTGTGAGGGTCACCCTAAATAAAATTTTTGTGGCCTAAGCTATGCTCTTAACATAAGAGATACGTAGTGTAAATTCGGTGTGAATAGATTTATTTGTTTTCGTGAAAATGATATTTAAAACTATATTTCTATGAGGGCCACCCTAAGTATGCACCCTATATAAAATGTTTGCCATCCAAACTGTGCCCCTTAACATAAAAGCCATACAGTGCAAAATTTCATGAGAATCGGTTTGCCTGTCTTTGAGAAATCGGTATTTTAAAATATTTGTGTTTAAGGGCCACCCTAAATATGCACCCTACATAAAAGCTTTATAGCCTATGACACCCGCCTGATCGTTACTAACATACTGTAAAAATTTCATCAAAATCGGCTGGATAGTTTCCGCGTGCATAAGAGACAGACAGACAGACATACAAGAAATGAAATTTGTATAATAGATGTTACCGGCCTAACTATGTAGTTTTTAGGATAAACAAGTTTTAATTAGGCCAATCTAGTTGATTTGTATATATAATTGCGTAGAATAATTCCAATTATAAATATTGCAAGATCAAGGTCATCGGTGACGTGTAACATTTTCCGAATATATTAAACTGAATGTGATTTTCAAGCTCAAAAAATATAAAGGAGGCCCGAACGCCTCATATGTACGTACATAAATATATAAGGAGCTTCCCAGCTCAAACCTTTATCCGATTTCGTTGAAATTTTACGAAAAAATCGACTTACTAAAACGTAGCAAAAATCTGCCTTAGGTGTCAAGGTATAGCGTTTTCAGAATTTTAGCTGTATGGAAGGTTCCACCCTCTGTTGTCAAACCTCTTCCACATTTTTCGTGTGCCTAAAAATGAGAACAATATACATCCGCAGGACGGTTTTATTAATTTTTGTTTGCGGTTCCGTAGGTCTATATTAACGGGTGTTTTTTTTTAGAGGTTTGTTTTTCGAATAGAGATAAAACTGGCATTTTATGGTCAAATCTGGCAACTCTAATGTCATTTATGTTCAGTTTGGTTTGCCATTTCATCATGAACAGGTTGACAAAAGAACAACGCTTGCAAATCGTGCAAATTTATTTCGAAAATAATGGTTCAGTTCGCGAAGTTTACCGCAAGCTCCGTCCATTTTATGGTCGACATAATCGTCCATCAGAGCAATTAATTCGGTTAACCATGGGTCGTTTTCGCACTACGCTTACTCTATGTGATAATACGCATCCGCAGAGACGTCGAATAGTGCGCACCGAAGAAACAATTGCCGCTGTAGAGCAAAATGTTGAAGAGGACCCGAATGAATCGATTCGCCACCGTGCACAGCAATTGGAGCTTTGTCCATCAACTTTATGGAAGATTTTGCGCAAAGATCTTGGCTTGCGACCTTACAAGATCCAGCTTGTGCAAGAATTAAAGCCGCGAGACCATGCAATGCGTCGTGATTTTGGTGTATGGGCCGAAAATGAGATTGATCTCGATGCTGATTTTCATCGCAAAATTTTGTTCAGTGATGAGGCTCATTTTTGATTGAATGGCTACGTCAACAAGCAAAATTGCCGCATTTGGAGTGAAGAGAATCCACATGAGACCCTTGAGACGCCATTACATCCACAAAAACTGACTGTTTGGTGTGCTCTATGGGCTGGTGGAGTCATTGGGCCATACTTCTTCCGAAATAATGCTGGAGAGTCAGTTACCGTTAATGGAGACCGGTATAGAGCCATGATAACCGACTATTTTGTTCCCGAATTGGATGGCATGAATGTGGATGAGTTGTGGTTCCAACAAGACGGCACTACATGCCACACAGCGCACGTCACAATCAATTTATTGAAGGAAACATTCGATGAGCGCATAATTTCGCGGAATGGACCTGTCAATTGGCCACCAAAATCGTGTGATTTGACACCATTGGGTTATTTTCTTTGGGGATATGTGAAGTCGCTCGTCTACGCCAACAAACCAGAAACGTTAGGGGACTTGGAAGCCAACATTCGTGGCGTTATTGCCGACATACGGCCCCATATGCTCGAAAAAGTGGTTCAAAATTGGACCTGTAGAATTGACTTTATTCGAGCCAGCCGCGGCGGCCACATGCCCGAAATCATATTTAAACATTAATGGCATAAAATTATCCTTCCAATAAAGCCAAATTGATGGACATTAAAACGATTTTCTTGTGTTTTATTTCAATTCGAAGTTCTATACCTCTAAAAAAAACACCCTGTATATTTTGGGTTATAAGAAAAGTCTCCAAAAATTTCAGATCAAACATGTGAATGGCGCAAGCAGTTTGTTTCGTATTACAATTCAGCGTGCCGGAAAAAGTAAGCCCTAGTAAAAGCTTTCAGTCACGGTATAAAAGATAATTTTTGTTATTATTAGCATATAGACCCCCTTAAATAAAAATGTTTTATATGTAAATGGTTTTAGTTATGATTGGAGAGTAAAGGATTAATTATAGGTCGGCAAAATTAAAAGTGTGATTATGTTGGTGAGAGGAGAGAGGCTGCACCGCAAGAAATTTTTCGTAGAAATCGTTTGCGAAATTAGTGTTGCGGCAAAAAGTGAAAAATTAAAAAAGATTAGAAAAGGTATTCAGATTCTACAATCTTGAGCGCAATACATTTTTTGCTATATGTCGTCAAAAGAAAATATCGAATTGGCGACGAAAAGGCATTTGAAATGCGTCAATCCCTTTTCGTTGTAAATTCGTTCATTTTCCATAGCTGTAAAAAAAATTCTCTATGTGCATAACAGACGATAATAGCTACATCCTCGCATGATGTTGCTTTGTCAATGGTTTTTCGACAACTGAATGAAAGAGCATAAGAATGCGTGTAATATTTGAGCGCACTATTGTGCTATGTGGTGCCGACCTTTGTATTGATATAATATTGAAGCTTGAGCTTTCAACTGGCAAGATCAATTTTTTTCAAGGAAACTACAGTAAAAATTTAGTTGACAAAAATCTACTTTAATATCGTTTGTTAACTTATAGACACAATCATAAAAATTGAATTTTTGTTCAATGTAACTTCATTGTACCACAAATGAATTAGTGTAAAATCACTGTATTTTTCATGCCATTATTTTCTATAAATTTTCAATTATATTGAGACTTGGACTACTTCCTTATTACATGGTCGAAATTAAGTAAAGATTTTCTTATACTAATTTTGCCAGAAAGTATAACTCCCCGACAGTGAAACTTGCACATAAATGACTTTGGTTTTGATGTGAGCCAAAGTCAGAAGTAAAATGTGTACAGTACCTTGCCTGAAAACGTCATCACTCATTTATCAGATTCATTTGAGATTCGGGGTGGCTTCAAATAACTCAGGAATAACCGTATCAAAAGGTCATCAGATTGAACATAAGTTAACTTTGTTCCAGAAGATTATTTTATCAGTGTGATAGAAACTTAACTAAACTGAAAACTAGCAAGCTTTTCATAGGACTTGATTTGCTAAGGCAGCCAGCTTATCATTTTCTTTGTGAAAGAAATAATGATAGTTCCAACAAATAGAACAAATTTAGTTTATACGTATCATTTCAACGTTATTTTATATTCGGCCTGAGCTCTATGAATGGTGTTTAGTAGAGTTAATTTTAAGAAACTTCAATTTGAATTTAAAAATAAGAGTCTACTAGAAATGCTGCAAACAAATCAGAGAACAGCATGCAAAGTTTAAACATGATACCTCAATGTTAACATGTGCCCCGAAGAAATTAAAGTTTTGTATGGAAAAATTTAAATTTTAATTCAAGCTCATAAAACTCAATTAAACAAAACTTCAAAGGTTTTGTGAATAAAAAGTTAAAGAAACAATACTTTTGGCTTTCAGATTCTTCATATATTTTAAGAATTTTGTGGATCAAAAAACTGTTTTTTAAATGTTTATATATATTTCAATAAATGCAAAAGATACAACTATTTGAAAAAAGTGACATTTTTATAAAAAAAGTGCCTTTTTATAAAAAAGTTAATATTACTCATACAACCCATCATTCGCGAAAGGCGAAACAGCAATGTTCTAATGGTTTTTGATGTGCTGACTCTGGTAGCATTATAATAAAACACGTCACGGCTTTAAGGGGGAAAAGGGTCGTAAAATTTTTTAATGAAAATTTAGCAGAATATTTTTGAAATAATGCTTAATAATGTTACAAATTTTGAGAATTTTATTAAAGACGGTACTGTGAAAAAAAAAATCACAAACATAAGCTTTTTTTTGTTTCTCCGACCCTTTTTGCCCCTTAAGATATTTAACCCATTAGTGCCGAAATTTTTATTTTCATCTATGATTTGTGAATTATACAAGAAAATCAAAAACTTTTTATTTAAAAAGATCATAGAAAAAGTAAATTAGTGCATACCATCATTTTTGCAGCTGTTTGAAAAAAGTGCCTTTTTCAATAAAATTAAATTTTTTTTTTTGCAGAAGAGTTACCTATATGATTTACAATTCATACGGAAAATTGAAATTTCGGCATTTATGGGTTAAATATGTAAAAATCCTGAGTAATAAAGCTGCTGGAATTATATCCATGACACCAAATACCATAAGAAAATCTATGTTATGGCAGCTGCACGTAATTATTACGGAAAACAGGTCGTATGAGCAGTATTTACTTTTTTATCAGAAAAGGCTTTCTTCTCAAATAGCTGTAATTTTTGCAAATGATAAGTTACGAGTATTGGTATTTAAAAATCGTCATCTCTATGATAATTTTTAATTTCTAAATGAATAAATTTTAGAGTTATTACAGATGAGTTTTTGAATAACAAATTATAGAAAGAATGAAAAACTCTAATTTTATTGGTTAATTCATTCAAAGTCTTCAATAAATAACGTTTTATACGTGAAGATAAATGTCTACAAAAACTCTTATAACTAAGCGAGTTCATAGGATACCTTTATGATCTTTAAACACAAAATAAAACATAAGGCGGCAGTTATTCCTGCATACTTTAGTCGAAAAAAAAGTTTTTGAAAACGCAAAAAGTTGACTACTCTAAATCGTGCGGATATCTGTAACAAATTTGAAAGCGTATGATTATCTGTAATTTTTGGTATCCATCAAGTTCTTTACGAAGGTACTACTTCAAAAAAACCCGTTTTGTGAACAGTATTCTCCTAGCGAAACATCTCTATATAAATACAGCCCCGTGACTGAAAAGCGATAGAATTTTTTATTCGAGAATTCGAAGCAGCATTTAGTAGTTTATGCAAAATTTAAATCTTATGGGCATGTAATATTTTAAGCCTTTGTATGTTCAAATTTATAAAATCAGCTGAAAACACAGTTTTTGATTTTTTTCATATATTTTTTCGTGCAGGAACTAGTTAGTCCTCATGAAACTTTCAAGCTGTTTTTCGTGCATAGTAAAGTGCATATTTTGGTATTTTTTGGGTCATATTCTATGTGCTTAAAACGTGTTTTATTTTGCATATGTCTAAGGATTTATTTTACAAGCACAAATAGCTACCGTGGTGCAACAGAGTTGTCTCACAAATGTTTTTTTTTTTCAATGTTTTGACCACGGTTTTACTATACAGGTTTCTGTTAGCTATAAAAGTGAAGTTTCTTACCATTCAAACTTCAAAATTTTCGCTTTTTTTTATTTTGATCGGTAATTTTGACATTTAATAGGTCAAAAAAGTTCACGCTGAAAAAAAAACTCTATACTCCGCATTAAACACAATACATCGACACGGAATCCGTGTGGTTTAATTTTTTAATCGGCGCCAATGACGGGCCTACAGTGAAATGCAAATTGTGCCAAAAAAATGTTCAAAACAAAATCCACAAGCATCGTTTGTTGCACTTGAAAGTATGTACATTAGGGTGATTCAAATTTTTTTTTTTTGTTGCTTGAAACAGGTTCAAAAGTTGCAGGCACACGAAAGGAAAATTCTGGTGAAATTATAGCTCGTAATATTGCTTTTTTGTTTTCCATACGATTTGTATGGGGAAAAATGCTTGTCAAGACATTTGTCTCTATATCTCGTGAAAAAAAAATGTAACATAAACAGGACCTAACCTATTGGAAAGATCATAAAATTTTCTATAAAAAAGCTATTCGCATTTTTTTCGTGAAGCAACCACTTCGTTAGTTAATTAGCAACATAAATTCATAAAAATCTCAAACTTGACAAGACATTTGTCTCTATATCTCATGAAAAAAAAATTGTTACATAAACAGGACATAGCCTATTAGAAAGATCATAAAATTTTCTATAAAAAAACTCCTCGCATTTTTTTCGTGAAGCAACCACTTCGTTAGTTAATTAGCAACATAAATTCATAAAAAACTCAATAACACAGCACATGTACTCTTAAGCGAAGCTTAAAATCAACATGGATTCCTATGTACTCGCCTTATTGTCGACTGCCGAGCTTGAAACTAATTAACTGACGAAGTGCTTGCTTCACGCATAAAATGCAAGGTGCTCTTTTATAGAAAATTTTATGATCTTTTCAATAAACTAGGTCCCGTTTATGTAAAACTTTTTTTTCACGAGATATAGAGACAACTGTCTTGTCAAGCATTTTTCCCCATACAAATCGTATGGAAAACAAAAAAGCTCGATGAGCCACCAGTAAATATCAATATTATGAGCTATAATTTCACCAGAACTTTCCTTTCGTGTGCCTGCAACTTTTGAACCTGTTTCAAGCAAAAACAAAAAAATTTTAATCACCCTAATGTACATAAATTCTAAGTGCATACATTTACATCGTTTTAAAATGATGCAGTATGCATTTCGCAAATGTGGAATTAATTTCTTTTTTTTTTTTGTGAAAGTCCCAATAATTCAATAATTCGTTTGGAAAAACTTTTTCAAGCTTAAATTCATGAAGGAAATATTTTGAAAAAATTTGTGAAGAACATTGGAAAGTGGTTGGTAATCCATGCAGTACAAGCAAAAACAAATAACTTATGTTAATGTTGTGATGAAAATTGTGGATTAGAGTGAATGAATTTATATTACAAAATTACAAAATATTATCATCGACGTTATTTCCAAGAGACTTCAAAATATATTTTATATTTATATTTTTTTATTTTTTATATTATATTTTATTTTAGGTATGGTAACGCAAGGAGCCAGGTTAACCGGACCAGGGAAACCTGAATCCGAATCGCATACATTTGGCCTTATTTTAGATTCGGTCCGGACTTGGGTAGTCGAATCAGGCCCGGATGACTTGGGTAATCGGATCAGTACGGATAGATTTGGTAAAGCATGAAGCCAGGGCAACCTGATTTGACACTGATAAGTGTGTCTAAAGCATTTTAGCGTAAACCAAATTTATATTCAATTCAAAGGAGGTCTTAATAAGGACTGCATAAGTTTTTATAAGGCTTTCCATAAAATGGATTAAAGAGGCTAGCCAGCTCCGGTCCGTACCAGAACAGTGTCCAAGTCCGTTAATGATTTGACAAAAGTGATCAGGACTGGACGAAATTTCATAGGTCTTTCCCTGGGAGAGCAGCAAACGACCTTCAGGAGAATCAAAAGTGCTCCATTGATATTTTTCAGAACGAAAAAAAAATGACGCAGATATCGTTTTTAAGGGTCCTTCTAACTTTTGAGTTGGTGTCTGGATGAATCTAAATTTTGACCAGGTCTAACGTAAAGTCTTTCCCACATCTGAACCTTTTAGATCCTGATAAAATTTACACATGCCTGCCCGTATTTGGGTCCGCCATTCCTATCCTAATTTGGACCTGACTATGGTAGGGCTTGTCTGATAGGAATTTCTACTCGGAATGCCTTCTCTTAAGTCTTTTTTTTTTTTGATTTTGAGACCCCCGTATGTGGTAATTTTGGTATTCACGTATCCATCAAGCTAAACATTAGCTTCATCGCTAATTAAAACTTTTCACAGGATATTATCATGCAATGCCTTTTCCTCCAATACCCAATACATCCATAACGGATTTTATTTAATTAAATTTTCGAACAATGAAACGTTTATGACTATAATCTCCTCTGAATGCGCAAAATATCTATGGCAGACTCACCATTTTTGTAAAAAATTATTTTAACATATTGTTTTGTAGTTCTACGACTCATAGTATCAAATGGCTAATTAAAACTAAGCAAATGCCAGATGATATAACAAAAATGTTATTTCCCAAATTGTGAACCGTTTTTAACCTTGTTTTCCAATCCCGATAAAAAAATTTAATTTTTCCTCCCTAAGTGTGTATGTAATAACTCAAAACAAAAAATAATCAGATATTTTCTTTCCTCTACTTATTTCCGCTCTAGCTAAACCGTGAGACGTACATATTAAAAAAAAAGTTGCGTGTGCCCCGATGTCACGTCATAGGTAAAAAAAACTTACATGCAGTGATTTTCACATCAGATTCAGATTGTTAAGCTTTATAACAAACTTTGAGTCACGTTCGCAGGAGTTTCAAATGTAAACTATGAGTACACAAATATATACACACAAACATATGCACACGTATGTATATAGTAGACTGTCCGTAATTTTTTAATTTCTTTCAAGAAAGTTTATTCCTGAGAGCACCACTGATGCATATGGAAGTGGATCTTTGTACCGTGTCCGATTGTTTTAGCGACTCTTTATACCTTGGACAGTTGTTGTTTTTGTCTTAGTCAAGCCACGACACCACAATGCTGCATAACAGAGTCGGTCAAATGACAACCAGGCAATAATACATGTTGATAACCTTCATTTTCCAACAGCGTTTTACAACATTTGGTTTCCAACTAAGTTTTTTGTCCAAAACTAGATCAGTTACTTTATTTAAATACATGACTAGTGACATTGAGTAATACTTACAAGTTTGATGCACCAAATAAAAAGAGCTAATTTTATTTTGAAAAGTCTTACACCCAAGCCTGCCACATATTTCTATGAGATGAGTTTACCTAAGAGTCCAACCCAGTTTGTCAACTCGATTTTTTTTTACGGATTTCGAAGACATCGTGTTAAAATTTCATATAGATTCGAGCTCTAAAATATATTTTGTCAACTTTATTTAAGCGCTCTCTCCGGTTCTCCGGTCCGTTTTTTTTATATTTTTTTTGGAGTACATCTTTCAGCCATAATTTTTCTTGAAGCTAAGGCTGTCTTGAATTAATATTTAAAGTTGTTCAATATAAATTTAGATAGCTATTTTTTTATTTAACTTTATATGTAACATTTCATGCTTTTTTTATTTAAATTCAATTTTAACTACGTCTCCCTTTGAATTTTAATTGTTTCTTCTTGAATATTAATTCAAAATTGCCTTAACTTCAAGAAAAACCATATTTGAAGAGTCTCCATCAAAAACTTTAATAACGACGGAGAAATTCAAAATTAAAACAGTTATATCCGGAAAGCTTGAATTGCGATACTATAGGTTTGTCAGCCACTCAAATAGACAGAATTTGATGGTTATATCGGATTGCTAGTTGTGGCTAGTGATGACATTTGTGTTTTGTATAAATTTACTGTATGGAGAGTTGAAATATAGTTTTTAGATGCCGAATGTACTTTTTTCGCCATGAAAATGAAAAAACTCTTTACAATTACAAAAATGCAACAAAATTTCAACATTTTTGCAAAAAAAAAAATGTTTAGCAAAGTTTACTTCAGGCATCATTCGCGATAAGTTCACTAAAAATATTATTACAATTTTTAGAAATTGTCGAAATGCACCGAAAGTACTGAAAATGGGCCAAGTGTACCGAATGTAATGACGACGAATTTTCAAGACGCAAATGTACCGAAAAAAGTACAAACGAACCTAAAATGCCATCACTGGTTGTGGCTAGGGTTATGCAGTGGAGTTTTCAATCACCGAAGGAGTTATAGCAATCAGACATTTTACCAATTCTCGAGCCACAATGTCCTTGCTACGATTTTGGCATATTTTCCGTTTCATAAGTTCTGATAACAGTGTTACATGAGCTGCAAATGGAAAACTCGGCAGAACTGTTTTGATTGCCATAAGCCACTTAAGTGGATTGATGAAGCCGACATCAATATGAATGTTTCAAATGCTAACATGCAAAATATCAGCATTACTGATTCATATTTTTACTTTTGTTTTACATACCATTTTAAATTATTTTCAAATTTCACTATAATTTCTGATAGAATTTTAAAATTGTTGCTGAAAAATTCGACCCATCCTCATGTAAATGTACTAGGGTACAAACGAATCCAAGTGTAGACTTAAAGGTTTACATAGTAGGTATTGACACAAGGGTTAAAAACCAAACATTTTAATTTCTATAATATAAGTATAAAGATAATAGCTATCAATACTTTTTTACTTAGAAAAATTTTTTTTACAATAAGAAAATTTAAAAGAAAAAATAATACAAAACTAATATTTAAGTCAAGGCTTATTTAGTAAGCGATTTGAAGTTTTTCCGATAGTCAGTAACCACTTGCAATAAATATTGCTTTTATTGTTCTTTTTTGGTTAAAATTTTATTATTTTCTTCAATTAATTTTTCTCCACGTTCTACTGCACCAGTTACTACATTTATATTATGAATTATATTATTTCCTTTTTTATAAGCTTCATTGGCGTTCCAATTAGAAAGGTCTTCATTTAAAAAATCAGTGGAAATTATAAAGCGATTAGAAAATTTAAGTGTGTTAACGGTAACAAATTCCTGAAGCCCTTTATATAAAAATGTTTTCATTTCCGTTGGTTTAAGAGGTATACGCTTCATATTTTCTATTATATCATTACTATTTTTAAAAATCATTATCTTTTCAGATATTTCTCTTTTAATTTCATTGTTAACGTTTTCATCAAACACACTTAGCGCAAAACATTCGTCTGACAGGTACCATAAATGATTCGAAAACTTTTTGACTGCAGCTTCAGATATTTGTTTGTCAAATGATTTGTAATTATAAAATTCTTTTAAAAGACACAAGTCTTGGAATGGCTATTGGACATTTAAACCAAGCCTTCACATAAAAATGGATAGTAAAACCACATATATCTCTTAAATTGTTTTCTTCAAGCACTGTTAGAGTAAATTCTGTTCGTAATAGATCAATTTTCCAGATGCATTTTCATTTGTAGCTACGTATGTGTCACCATGAGTTCCACTTTCTGATGAAAATACTAATCATTCAAATAAAATTAGAACTACATAAAGCATGTTATTAATTGATACAGTATAACCTCTGTAAGTCGAACTTGAAAGGAGACGCCAAAAATCTGAAATTTTTAAATCTAACGTACATATCAATGCCTGCTTTTCTTGTGCAAGCCTATTTTTGAAAGATACATTAATATGAAATATTCTTATAGAAATTAAAATGTTCGGTTCTTTAATGATATAAATGGCCATAACTTCTTTATTTGTCAACCGATTTTTATGATTTTTAGCTTGTTAGAAAGGTAATTAATTATTTAATATGCATTAGTATTCATTTTTATGATTTAACAAATTCAGAAGTGAGTGAATGGACAAAACGCAAAAAAAATCAATTTTTCGAAATTTTGGTCGACCTCTAAATCACTTCGGATTGATCTGAAACTTCACATTTTATCGTTTTTCATCTATTGGCACACTTTAAGGGGGATCGATCAAAAATCGCACTGAATCAAAATTTTCCCATTCACTCGGGGGCCACCTTATTGTACATATATGTGTTTTTCAATAATATCTTCTCGACTTTTGTTTCTATGAATAGTGAACAACAGACCAGGTTTGATACGAACATAAATTTCAATTAGTTTTTCCAATCCATTTTTGTTGTAAAGATTCAATTCTCCCGATTTATGTAAGAACTCTTTTCAGCCTTCGGAATGATCTGTAAATCAGCATCCAAGCTGAAGGAATATAAGAGAGGGTCTTTAAAAAAAAAACAAAATATACTCCAAATAGGTGTATTTCTATTTCAAGTATAAATCAATTTATGTGAAAAAATGGAGCAAACAAAATATCTTCATTCAGGTCTAAACTTTTCTAAAATTTTCAGCTCAATAGTTTTCAAATAAAAAGAAATGAATATAAAATAAATGTAAAGATGTCGGTGGCACGCTTTACTAAGTATTCCGAGCCCTCCAACAAAAGAAACTTAGGAAATAATGGACAGTCAAGTAAACAGTCGCATTTGTAGGTACATATGCAGGTAAGGAAAAAATTGTTTCACTACATAACATGCAACTTTTTTATGCATTAAAAAAATGTACTCAACAATAAAACTAAGCGAGTACGCCCAACGGAAATTATGTTTATTATTATAACTTCGTAACAACTTAAGTTTACACATAAATCATCGTTAATTAAGGAAATAAAACACTTCAAAAATTAAAGTATATTGAATAGTTCTTGGAGAAAACTGATAAATATATGGACATTGGTGCAAATGTGATCAATATTTCCGAAAAAAATTAGCCTTACATGGCTATTTTGAAGTATTTCTTAATATATGTCCCACTTTAAAAATATTGTTTTTGATATAACCATTTAGAGGAGAATAATTTATTAATCTTTGGCTTAACAAATTTATATACCCTACACGAAGGGTATATTCACTTTGTCATTCAGTTTGTAACGTATAGAAGAAGGCGTAGTAGGTACAGAAAAGTATATGAATTCTTGATCAACGTCACCACCTTAGTCGTTAGTTATGTCTGTCTGTCGGATACAGATCACACATATCTTGTGCTAAAAGTGGGCGAAAGTTAGAAAGTAGTCGTGGATCTTTTTAACAACTGAAAATTTTTGTTCTCTAAAACTCGAAATCGGCACTCACGATTTTCATAGAAATTTTAGGAATACTACCTCTGGAAGCAGTCATCAATACAACCTTAAACAGTTTACTGGCAAAACTCGTTGAATGGCGAGAAAATCAATAGTGATAAACGATATAAGAAGAGAACTAACAATGTAATCGTTATGAAATTTAATATGGCAGATATACATACGTGCTATAAGATATCTTATCACAAAAACTTGGCCCAATAGTACTTGTGGGCGTGGCCCCTCTTATACAAGCAAACAACATTTATTGTGCTAAATAGTGTGCTATGAGAGTAATCTTCATAAAATTTCGTGTAGAGGTGTCGATTACTAAAACCCAATGTAAATAAAAACGGATGCGGAGGCGTTTCGAACCCGTTACGGATGCGTCAGCACGGATTGCGTTTTTTTATGCTTTGACGGATTCGTCTCGAACTCGGGACAGACTTCATATACGGATCCGTTCCGGATTCGTTTTCTGTAAATAAAACGGATACGTTCCGGAATCGTTTTTTGCAAATAAAACGCATTCGAGGCGGACTCGGTTTTTTAAATAATATGTATTATAGTCCATTCAATTTCCAGTTTAAGCTGGGAAATTTTTCAAAAAAGCGCCACAGATCATTGGCATAAAAGTCAGTTTTCAAGTTGTCATCAAAAACCTATTAGTTTATTTTAAATATATCAGGGATACGAAATACAGTTCTGTACTTTTTTTTAGTTTAAGTGCCTTTGTTCTTCCGTTATACCCAGCCACCATGAAGCACATTTCACAGATTTTGGGGACTTAAAAATTCATAGGACTAAGGTTACCAGATGACATACTTTAGTAGTAAATGGACTACTTTTGCACGTCAAAAATACTTTAATACTTTTCACTTGAAATGGACTACTTTTGGGTGAAATGTAATATTTTTGACTACTTTTGAAGTTTGCATTGTAAAATATTTTTGGTGCAGAGAAAGTGAAGACCTTTTTTTTAGTAAATTGTGAAAGTGGAAGGTGTGCAAGTATATATGGAACATTTTTCTCATTTTCCTAGAAGTTTTCAGAGAAGTAAAAGCGAGAATTTTTTTTTTTTTGGTCAACAAAAATATTTTTATTGAAATGAAAAAAGTTGTCCAAGCTTATTACAAAAAATTCAATTTTTTCAGGTGGGCTACTTTTGTAAGCATGTCATCTTGTAACCCTACAAAGAACACTGATCTAGATTAGTAGTTATTTTTGGAGCTGATACATCTAAATTTTTGTGGAACGGAATCCGTTTCGGATAAAATATACGAAGAAGTGAGTCCGTTTCGATTTAGAAACGGATCCGTTAGGCACACTTGGAAGTTATCAAATTGAATGAAATTCGACTTTTGTAATTGCATCAGTAGGCGTGCGTTAGCGCTATTTTAAGTGATCTATTGCGTCACCGCCCTAAATTTTAAACTTATTGTCATCAAATTTGGCATCGGAATTCGAAAACGAACCTAATTTATTGAACCAAAAGTAGGCCGATGTGGGAAAGTGGGCTTGGTATACTCAGACTTTTTCATTTATTTTCGAATTTTTTTTATATTTTTTCGACTTTTTCAACTGTTTCAAATTTTTGAACCTTTTACATTCTAAAATTTTTTTGAATTATTCAACCTCTTCAACGTCTTTTTAGCATTTATTTAAATGCAGTGTAACTGCTTTCTATGCAGTGTAAGGTATGTGAGTTTCTACCTGACCTAAGATAACGTCTTAACCAGTTATTTTTCACACTCAAAACTTAACCGCAACATGAAATATCTGAGAAATATGGTCCGACATAAGAGTTCGCGCCTTACATTCTTAAAACCTCAGCTAAGTGATGTCGTTAGCTGTCACAGTAAGCTCTTGTCGATATATTATTTCTAACAGATCATGAGCCAATGCTTCTGTGGAGCTACTTGCTACTGATTTGTCCACTTGTTAAATTTATACTGTTTTGTCTGTTCATTAAAAATTATGTGACTCAAGTTTTAATTGTCATAAGAAAATTTATTAAAAAATTGTTAAATGAAATATACAGAACGATTTCTTGTTGAATAAAAATTAAAATAAATTTAATAAATATAATAATTTGGATTTAAATATATATCTAAAAGTGGTGACCCCGATTTAAAAATGAAAACAGTTGCGCAATTTTAGACTGAAGAATTGTCCTTTTTACTCAGAAAATGGAATCTTCCTCTAGGTGGACGCAAGGCTGACAAAATCATTAGAATTGAAGTTTATATCAAAGAAAATCTACATATTCAAGATTTAAACATATACGACGCTTCTGAATTGCTGTTGGATATGGAATCAAATACTCCACAGGAAATGGATATTTCAACTGCGATCAATCAAATGCAAACTTTCATGCAGTCCATGGATGACCGTTTCGTGCAATTTACTAATTCAATTTCCCAAATTAGCTGCACAAGAAATAATGAAATGTCCAATGAACAGCAACATGTTGCCGATGAATCCAGAAAAGCATCACTTAATCTTCCTCATTTTTGGACCCAGAATCCTGACTTATGGTTTATCATGGCGGAACAAAAATTTAAAATTGCATCAGTTACTCTTGACGATATTAAATATGCTAAAGTTCTTGATTCTTTAGATTTTTCGATAATCCAAAAGGTATCTAATATCATCAAAGACCCTCCTAGAGAAAGTAAGTACGATACTTTAAGCGTTCTAGAAGTGCTTCACCAAGTGAAAAAAGTCCTATATGTTATTTCCATCGACGATACAAGAGCAATGCCAGAAGATGCATTTCACCCTGCTCTTTCAAAAAGAATATGAATCAGTCGGGAAACTACAAAGCCGATCACTAAAGACGACGTGTGATCTCGGTCAAGTTCAAAATTGTCGTCGACTTTTCATAAAGGACCCTGAAACAAACATTAAATTTTTGATAGATTCTGGAGCAGACGTTTCTGTTTTACCAAATGACTATAAAAGTACTTTAACATCAAATTACATCCTTTATGCAGCTAATGGTACCAAAATTCCTACATATGGTGGTAAGCTTTTACATTTAACACTTAATCTGAACAAAAGTTTTACATGAAAATTTGTTATTGCGGATGTTGACTGTCCAATAATTGGAAATGATTTTTTGCAACACTTCGGATTGCTTATAGACCTCAAAAATAAATCACTCATAGATCCCTATAATAACATATTCGCCAAAGGTACTTTGCAGCAATATCAATTTGATTCAATTAAAATAATAAACATCAAAAATAAATACCATCATTTACTATCAGCTTATCCAAACATTACAAGAGTTTTTAACATTAATTTTGAAAAGAAAACCAACATACAACACAAAATTGTTACCAATTGTCACCCAATTTATTGTAGCGTACGACGTTTAGATCCAATAAAACTACAACAGGCTAAAAAAGAGTTTGAACATTTATTGGAACTAGGAATAATTCGGCGATCAAAAAGTCCTTGGGCAAGTGCCTTACATATGGTTCTTGGAGAGCATGCGTACTTGGAGAGCATGCGGAGACTATCGTCGTTTAAATAACTTTACCGTTTGTGACAGATATCCTATACCAAACATAAAGGATTTTCAAACAATTCTTTTTGGTAAACGAGTATTTTCAAAAATCGATTTAGTTAAAGCTTTCCACCAAATTCCAATGGCACCTGAAGACATAGAAAAAACAGCCATTATAACACCATTCGGGCTATTCGAGTACCTTAGAATGCCCTTTGGACTTAAAAATGCTGCTCAAACTTGTCAACGTTTTGTTCATGAAGTAGTTGAGGGACTCGACTTCGTTTTTCCATATATAGATGATTTCCTTGTTGCTTCAACCTCCGAACAGCAACATATTGAGCATCTTCATATATTATTCAAGCGACTTAATGAATTTGGAATAGTTCTGAATCCGGAAAAATGCGAATTTGGAAAAACAGAAATTAATTTTCTTGGTTATCTTATCACGTGCAACGGTATTAAACCATCACCAGAAAAAGTTTCTGCAATTTTACAGTATCCAAAACCTGAAAACATCACTTTCTTGCGTCGATTTCTTGGAATGTTTAATTATTTTAGATCCTCTGTTCCACATGCTGCCAAACTTCAAGCTTCTTTGAATGAATTTCAAAAAGGTAATCCAAAAAGAATCAACCTTTATTTTGGACAGAAAAGCAGTTAAAATCATTTGAACAACTTAAAAAGGCTTTATCGGATGCAACACTACTAGCACATCCTTCTGTGGCATCACCTCTTTCTATGTATGTTGATGCGTCTAACACATGCATTGGTGCAGTCCTACAACAAAATGAACAATCCACAGGAATTCAACAACCTTTAGCTTTCTTTTCCAAAAAACTTTCAAAGCCTCAAATGAAATATAGCGCTTATGATAGAGAGTTATTAGCCATTTATGAAAGCATTAAACATTTTCGCTTTATGGATGAAGGTCGTTACTTCAAAATTATTACTGACCATAAGCCATTAATTTACACATTTTCAAAAAAGTCAAATAATCTCTCTCCAAGGCAGTTTCATTATATCGATTTCATCAGTCAATTTTCAACCTCGATTGAACATATTGCAGGTGCAGAAAATTTAGTTGCAGATGCATTATCAAGAATTGGAACGATAGAACTACAAACACCTTTATCTCCTTCTGAACTTTTTGAATCTCAAAATTTAGATGAAGAGCTGAAAAATTTGTTACATCGTCCAATAGTGTTAAATCTTATTCAATGCAAAGTTCCAAATTCGGAAATTAAGATTTATTGCGATGACTCTCATGGTTTACTGCGTCCATATATTCCAAAACCTTTACGAAACAAAATTTTTCAACATATTCATGGGTTATCGCACCCAGGTATAAGAAGTTCAACAAAATTAATTGCTGATAGATTTGTGTGGCCAGGAATCAACAAAGATGTTCAATTATGGACGAAAACTTGTCTGAACTGTCAGGAATCGAAGGTTTCAAGACATTGTAAGAGTCAAATTGAATCAATCAAAAGTCCTAATGAAAGATTTGAACACATCAATATTGACCTCATTGGACCACTTCCATCATCAAATGGTTATCGCTATTGCTTAACTTGCGTTGATAAGTTTTCAAGATGGCCAGAAGTAATTTACCTTACCGATATAAAAGCGGAAACTGTTGCAAAAGCATTTTATGAAAATTGGAAATTGCAGATTGGGAGTACCTTTGAGAGTTACAACTGATCAAGGTCGCCAATTTGAGTCTGAATTGTTTAGGGAGCTCTCAAAGTTTTTAGGAACGCAGCACATACGAACTACACCATATCATCCTAGCTCAAACGGTATGGTAGAAAGATTTCATAGAACTCTCAAAGCTGCTATAAGATGCCACGCTTATAAACAGTGGACCGATGTTATTCCGACAATTCTTCTCGGATTGAGATCTACTATTAAAGAAGATATTGGCTACAGTACCTCAGAATTAGTATATGGTTCTACCATAAGATTACCAGCTGAGTTCTTCGTAGAAACAAAGTATAAGACTCCTCATTCAGACTTTGTTAAGGACCTACGTGAAAAAATGCAAAAATTAAAACCAGTCGCTGGAAGTAACCACAACAAAAGCAAGCCCTTCGTATATCAAGACTTATTTAAATGTACACATGTATTTGTTAGAGTAGATGCGGTCAAGACAGCATTACAAGCACCTTATTTAGGACCACTCCTTGTCAAGAAACGAAAAGAAAAGATGTTTAAGCTAATAATGAATGGAGTCGAAAAGTATATATCTATTGACCGACTCAAGCCAGCATTTGTTCTTAATCAAGATTTGAAAACTGTTGGCTTTCAAACGGATATTTGAATCTTCGGAGGGGAGTAATGTGGAGGTACTTGCTACTGATTTGTCTACTTGTTAAATTTATACTGTTTTGTCTGTTCATTAAAAATTATGTGACTCAAGTTTTAATTGTCATAAGAAAATTTATTAAAAAATTGTTATATGAAATATACAGAACGATTTCATATTGAATAAAAATTAAAATAAATTTAATAAATATAATAATTTGGATTTAAATATATATCTAAACTTCTATCAGTTTTTTTACGAATAGCTCAGAAAGTTTACATGATGGCATATAAAATATATTTGAGAGGCGCTAGCTTATTACTTTGTGTTAAGTACATGAACGTTGATTTTTGAAAAATATTAATTTTTAACAAAATGACGGGCGTACAAAGAAAATTTTCATTTTTTGTGCACAAAATTGAGGTAGTTTTAGGCTATAAATCAAAAATATGTATCCAAAAAAAAATTTAGCGATCAAACGCCCAAGAATTGTTTACTTAACCGAAAAAAAATTTTTTTTTTTTTTCGGATAAACCAGTCTCCAGATATCTTGCTCACCACAAACTTTGAGGTCGTTCGAGGCATTGCACTTTTCTTAATTATCGACGATTATTTTTGAACCAAAATTTCAGTGATACATCTTGAAACATCTGAGTAATTTAAAATAATTTTTGGTCTAAAATAAAATGCAGCTTTAAAAAACAATTTTAAAAAAGTGTCTATTTTTATTTTGGAAAAACTCCCGGAGACCCTTAAGTTATTCAAATAATAATTAAAATAAGTTAAAATTAAGAAACAAGTTTTTGTGGCCTTTTTTCCATTTTATTTTAAATAGCTCGTTAAGTAAGTTGGCATATCAATCTATGTGTTGAGAAAGTGTGTCTTGTTACTGGAATATCTATTATGCAATATTTTCTACACACCTTTCACTAGTGGAATATATCCATCATGTTGGAAAGCATGTCCACGTCCATCCAGTTTCCAAGAATGACAAAATCGCCTTACTCCCAAACGTAATAAGCTTATACTTGTGAAATAAATTACTTAGATTTCCTTAGAGCTTGCTCTACTAGACCTAGACCTATCGGCGTCCCATACGAAGAAGTTGATGGTATTGCGCCCTTGTATCACAAAATCTTGAAACTTTTATACTTGTTTATACAAAATGTCTTGAAAATAAAAGTTTCTAAAAACTTTCTTAATTTAATTTAATTTAATTTATTTTAATTTAATTTGGCACTTTTTTCTAATATATATGAATTTGCTAGAAATATCAATTCTAAAAATATATTTTATAATTTTTTTGTCCTGTACTCGGTAAAACTGAAAATAGTTTCGCTACTTATTTTGTGTACTCAGAAATGCTTCAAGGCAATAGCTTTTCTCGGTAAAAGTGCACGAACATTTTTAAATTGGTGTTCTTTACACATTTTACCCCATTTACCTCAAAAACCAAACGCAATAAAAAAAACTCTAACTATTTGAAAAATTCTAACTTTGATTTTAAATTAAATTGACATATTATTGCTATGCTGCAAAGCATTGACGAATTTTTAATTACTGTGGCTGTTACAGAAAAATTACCATCATTTGATATTACTCATGAAATTACAATCAACCACAGCCACAAAGTCATTTTCAAAATCAAAAAATAAGAAATTCATTTTCTTAAGTAAATGCTGCATACAATCAGTGGTTAACTAAATTCTAATGTTCTGTCATTTTGGTAAGGACGCACTATCCATTCAGTGCAACTATAGTATCTACACACGTACATACATACATACATACTAAATGAATGAAGCTCGATGTTTTAAAAACGATACAGTATGTATTGTTGGTTGCTTATAATGCTAAAATTGTGTTAACGAAACGATATCAACCTGGAAAATTGGTCTTTTAAAATATTTGTGTACCTAAATATGTACATTGTATATGTGGTAAATTGTCCCATTAGCTAATTGCGCAAGGTCTATTGCAAAGGAGGTCTTCTATCGCTACTGCCAAGTACATCACTAAACATGCCAACATTAATTCATCCATAAAGCACACATATAAAGGGTTCTCAAATTGAAGGTATTTTCGTAAATTTGCCACCATTTATTCTCGATTACATCGATGTTTACAGGCATAAGGAAAATATATTCCGGTTAGTTTAAGTGGATCGCTACAGAGTGTACAACGTGTTTTTATTGTTGAAACTTCTTTTTAATGAGGTGAAAGTTATTCAGAGGTGGAAAATTAAAATGGTAATGGAAAAACTGTGAATGCAGCTTAATAGCGAATGATGGCTAGAAACTTTTGTGGAGTCAATTAGAAGATATTGATGTGCAGAGTATGTGGTTTCAACAGGACGGTGCAATATGCCACACAGCAACGGAATCCATCATCGATCTTTTGAAAGAGAAGTTTAAAAATCGAATAATGTCTCGAAGGACAGTTTCCTGAAGACTAAGGATTATGTGGATAGTCCTCAAACTGTTCAGCATCTCAAAGACAACACCATCGAGCAAATATCACGAATTGAAGCATCATTATGCGAAAAAGTTATTTAAAACTTTTGTAAAATATTGACAGCCTGCCGAGCTAGCAGAGGAGGTCACTTTAACGACACTCTTTTTCATTGTTAACCAGAACTAATGTCTTTATTTTCAATAAAAATAAATAAAGATTTCACCACATGTATTTCTTTTATTTAAAATTTTAAAAGACACCTCAAATTCGAACATCCTCTATAAGGCGTGCTCAAATTCAGATCTTCATACAAATATGTATACTTTCCAACAGCAAGCCTATTAACACGACTTAAACGTTTCCTTCATTTGATAACTTTTTCCAGGCCCGTGCGCAGGAATCACCCATGGGGGGGGTTTTTAACTCGGACATTTCATGTCAAATTATGTTCATAAAAAACGTTCAAAAACGGTTTACTTTTAATATTGACATCGATTTTCAAAAATTTATTCATATTCGAGTATATCTCTATAAAAAAAAAAATAGTCCTAGGGTTGCTACCAGAACTGCAAAATTTTCATTTTTCGGAATTTGGCGAAAAAAAAATAAAGAAAATTTGATTTTCTTATTTTTAATATTTTTTTAAAAATTTTCATTCGAATTTCTTGTGTAACAGCTTAAATTCTCTCTTGTTTTCACTGCATTCACCTTAATACACTATAATTTGAAATGGTCAATGAGTGGCATGAATTTCTATTAAAAAATAAATGAGAAAAAACAATAAAATTTGATTTTTGGTCCAAAAATTTTCAAAGTGTTTTATAAGCAAGCGATTACAATACCTTGCTTCAATAACTGCATAAGTTTAAAAAAAAATATGAAAAATACTGTATAAGGTGAATGCAGTAAAAACATGAAAGGATTTGAACTGTTACACAAGAAACATCAGAGCTCTACTCGCAAAGAGACTACCGTTTTGTATAGGCTTAAAAAATAGCAGTCAATTTTGTTCGATACTTCCTTATGTGTACATAAGGAAAATCGAAAGAACATTCAGAAAAGAAAATTATATGGATAAGAAAATAATCAAATTTTCTTCAATTTTTTGGCCAAATTCCAAAAATTAAAATTTTGCAGCTCTGGTAGCAACCCTAAGAGAATTTTTTTTTTTATTTTTTTAAATGAGGATATACTCTATCGAATATGAATAAATTTTCGAAAATCAAGTGTTTTTGATGTATTCTTCTAGAATGCCATTTATTTGAACAAGGCTACACTCTAAAAAATGAAAAATGCGATGTTTAAATTTACTATATTAATCATAGTGAAATTACTAGTATTATTGTTGTAAAAAATACAAAAAATGTGTAAAAACTTACAAGAGATGTGTATTTTTCAAAATTCTAGGATACACACACTTAATATGTAAAATTGCAGAAAAAATTGTGTATTCAACCACCTTTTACTAGTAAAAATATGTATTCTGCTTTTATTACACAAATTAAAGTGTAAGTAGTCTCATATTGAGCTGTCATTCAGTATGTACATAAATTATGAATACATTTCATGTGTAAAATTACAACATTTAATAATGGAAACACTATTGCAACATTAAATATAGTAATTTTTTTTTAGAGTGTAGTGTTTATGTTATGATTCGATATTCAGTTATCATTACGTAAGTAGCTAATTCTGCGAGGTACTTGAAAAAACTCGTCCAAAACTCTTTTCACATTGATTAAGCCGTTCAGCCGACCTTCGGACACATGTAGTTGATCTGAGGTGTGTTTTTAAACGACGTAGCGCTGAAAAGGAGCGTTCATTTGTAACTGTTGTCACAGGCAAACACCAAGCATTTGATGAACATTTGGAAATGCGTCTTCATTGTAAATACCCAGTGATTCGAGAGAGTTTTTGATGTCTTGCCCGGCAATGCGTTGACGCCAAAGTTGAACTTCATTTGTCCACATATCATGTGAACTATCATGCTTAAACGCGCCTTGAAAAAGCTAGAAGGCGCAAATTTTGTCGAAAATAAAAAAGTCGGGCTTTGGCGATTTATTGGCATTTTAGTTCTTTCATTTAAAAAAAAAAAAAATTTGTTGTGTCTCTTTGATTTTTCGTTCAAATGTGAATAAAAACCTATGTGCGAAAATTCCCAATGGGGGGGGTTTGAACCCCCAAAACCCCCCCCTTGCGCACGGGCCTGACTTTTTCTTATGCTATTATACATTCCAAAAGATAGCTTATGGGCCTGGCTAGTAGAGACTAAGGCAGAAGCCACAAAATCACCATGTGTGTGAAATTAACCCAGCAAATTTCGATTTTCCAAAAAAAAAATTGTTGTACTACAATGCGCACGACTTGTGCTATGATATGCCGTATCCGAAAAAAAATTGTTTTAAGGATTCGATTTTTATTAACAAAATAAGTTTTTAGTGTGAAAATAGCCCAGCATTTTTCAAATTTCTAAAAAAGTACCCTTGTGCTGTAATGTGCTATCATGTGCAGTACAGGATATTAAATTATCAATGGAATTTTGGCCTTCATCAGCCAAAGGATTTTTTCCCATGAAATTATCCCACCACTTATGCTGTAATGTGGTTAACTTTTTCGGTGATGTGCGCAAAAAAAAGGTTCAAGTATTTAATAACAAAAATTTGTGAAGTTGACCCAGCATTTTTCGATTTTTCAAACAAATTGTGTGCTGCGTTGTGGCTTTTTTGTGGTGTGCTCAGATATGGTTCGTGTCTGAAATATTATTACATCACATGGGGAAGGTATTAAGATGAATTTCAATTAAAATTAATGTCTAACACTGTACTATACGACATTGAAAGCTGCAGTTTATATTATGACGTATGGCTTTTCTTTTCAATATAGATCAAAATAGATCATTTAAAAGTGAGTGAAATTGCTTTTAAAATAAGCTCCAGCTATATCTGTCAATCTATATCTGCACTATTATATAAAGAGGTAAAGTTTGTTTGTGTGTATGTAGAAGGTAATTTCTGGAACTACAGAACGATTCTAAAAATTATTCTTCTAATAAAAAGATACACTCTTCTTAAGTAACATTGGTTATATTTTATTTAATATGTAAAAGCAAGGGATGTGGAACTTTCCATTCAATAAAAACCTTTGAAATGCTATATCTTTGTTCATATTGTAGCAAGAGTCTTAAAAT
Organism: Tricholauxania praeusta; assembly: GCA_949775025.1. Taxonomy (NCBI): domain Eukaryota; kingdom Metazoa; phylum Arthropoda; class Insecta; order Diptera; family Lauxaniidae; genus Tricholauxania; species Tricholauxania praeusta. Next base: position 58,477,526 of record OX459029.1, read on the forward strand.
TCGGTGTTGGGATACACATAGCCACACACAAAACCATACACAGGCAACAAAAACACTTAAAACGCTATAACTGATCACTTATGGCTGCTTATGATAGTAAGAATCTAGGTACTAGGTGTAGAATTAAATTGCTATTCTTGGTACTTAAAAAAGCTGTAAAATTTGGGCCCTACTGTGCACTTTTACGTTTTAATCGACGGAACCCAACACATAAAATATCATAAGATTGAAGTCGTCGCACAATGTGGAGTTGACGTATTGTTTTGGACAAAATTACCTTCGGCCCTGAATTATTAACCAATTTTGGTGTGCTTTAACTTAAAACATTGGGAATGTCACTCACTGCTGGGGATGATTAATTATTTGAATAAAGGATGCTATCAAAAACAATTTTTTTTTTTGCTGAGTTAACCAACAAACTACCCTTATCTGGAAATGCCACCCCTAAAATGAAAACAATGCTTAAAAGCAATTTTTCGTCTTCAGAATGCTTGTATCAAACGGGAAATATTTACAACGCAACAAGGCTGCGTTGAGAAATAGTTGCCCGAAACATTCGGAATGAACTCTTGTTCCCATTGTAGATATTTTCAGCTGTATTCAGAATAAGAAAAACTGTTTTTTCCTTTTTTCCCAACAACTCCAATTCAATTAGCATCTTTTCTCCAAAAAGTTCATCATTTTCTATTGTTTCCATACACGGTTAGAAATTTTGGAATAAATTTTAATACTTTTGGGCTTACATATATGACTACACCAGAATTGTATTAAAATTCAATACTGTCTAGATATTAAAATTCATTTTTAATACAAATTTGTATTAAAATTTAATACTATTTCTTATTAAAATTTAAAAAAAAAAAAATATGTCGTATCCACTGGGATTCGAACCTGGTTCCCTTTCAATACAAGGGTTGCATGAACATTTTAACGACATCAGCCAACGTAGTAGCATATTTACGTTGACTAAATGTAATACTTGCGATAGCATCAAATGTTATAAAATATCGTTTTAATGTTTGAACTGTATTAGAATTTAATACAAAATGTATTACAAAATTTTGTAATATATTCAAAAGTATTAAATTTAATCAAAATGGTATTAAAAATCTTTGTAATACTTCGCTTGTATTAAAATTTATTCCAAGATTTCTAACCGTGTACATATACTTATTCATCTTCATAAATAGGATTGGAAATCATAGCATCTCTGATTAAAGTAATTCATCATTCCCAAAATGGAAAAAAGTCAAACACATCTAATAGTATAATTAATTTCCTAGATTTTAAGCCAAAGTACATAAAAATTGGTTAAGAATTCAGGGTCGTAGGTATTTTTCCCCAAAACAATACGTTAAATATATCCAGCCGTGTCGAGTTTTCTGTTGCTTTCTATTCTATTCAGAAGCGGAGGCTGCAGGCCTACCTTACTCAATTCTGCTATGGAAAACCTTTTTTTCTCATTTTCAATTTCAATTTCAATTCCAATTTATTTTTCATTTTGGTTGTACAGTAAGACTGAGTCTTTTATAGTACGCTAACATCGGAATATAACTCACAAACAACATCATTTCATTTTGAGACCTTAATTAATCTTAAATTACAAGAGTTAAAAAAATGACACGATGGAACTAAACCGGACACTTTTTGGTAAGGCTAAACCGGACACCTTATTTGTCATTTCAAACTCGTGTTTGTTATTCATAAACACTTCTGAAGCACATTGAATGTTTCTACATTGATATTAATTATTTTAAGTTATTCACAGCAAATGGTGCGAAATTACAAACGTAAAATGCCTGCAGTCGATAAGGAAAAAATGAAATTAGCTGTTATTTCGGTAATTCGTGATAAAACGTCGATTTGAGATGCATCAAAATTGCATGGTTTCAAGCGAGCAACATTGACAGATTGGATCAAGAAAACCAGATGAAGATTTTGAATGAATTTCAATATTTTCCGATTTCGAGGTTGGTATAGTCTGAGCGAGCTCACGCCAAACTGAATACATATTAAACCATCAAACGATATGCGATTTGTAGCTAAAGCATGTAGCTTTCGAATGATGTATGGGGTAAAACACACGAAAACGCCAGCGAAAAAATTTTTTGGCTCCGATTCGGCTGAAATTTGGCATTTTTGTAATATCGATGTCCAGCAATAGAACTGCGTTCAGGAATTCACCCTAGTATTGATGTTGAGATACGCGGGTATGAAATCCACGATTTTTATACTTTTTCAGAATAAGTGTTTTTTTCGAAAATTCATAGCTTACAGCAAACTCTATCAATTAATAATTGGTATACCAACGATTTTAGGTTTTTTCTTGTACTTTTAAAAAAATACTGATTTTGAAAAAAAAAACTTTTTCGTAAAAATCTTACGAATTGAAAAATATTTTTGCATTTTTTTTAAAAAACCCATATTTTAATTTTTTTTTTTTTAACAAAACTTTGATTTATTCTGCGCTTAATGACGTAAAAATTTTTGTGGGGAAAAAATTATTTATATTTTTTTTTTAATTTTAACAAAAATTAAACAGCTAAAATTTTTTAAATTGAAATGAATTTTTTTTGAAAAATCCATTTCTGAATATTTTTTTGTTTTTACATTTTTAGGTTTTTGCTTGTACTTTTCAAAAAAAAATACATACTGATTTTGAAAAAAAAATTTTTTTCGGAAAAATTTTACGAATTAAAAAATATTTTTGCATTTTTTTTAAAAAACCCATATTTTAAAATTTTTTTTTTTAAACAAAACTTTGATTTATTCGCTTAATGCCGTAAAAATTTTTGTGGGGAAAAAACTATTTACATATTTTTTTTTTAATTTTAACAAAAATTAAACAGCTAAAATTTTTTAAATTGAAATGAATTTTTGAATTTTTTTTGAAAAATCCATTTCTAAATATTTTTTCGGTGAGCTTCAGATTACAGCTTGATACGCAAGCTTCAAAATGATATGCCATAACATGAGGGCAAGTAGTTAATTTAAATGTTTGAGCCGCTAAACGCGCTCTGTACTACGCGTTTAAATGCTACTGCACTCATTTTAAATTTCAGTTTTAGTTTTCAGGTTAACGTGAGCCTGAGTGACCGAAATGCACTGACATCGGACAAACATCGACAGACTTCTATCGTTTGATTTCACACTTGACTTGATGTTGGATTTCCCATCACAAGTCCAAGTGCGCTCACAAAAATTTGAAGATATCAACGCAAATGCTTTCCATGTTGCATTTAACTTGCAACTAAGATATCAAGACATGAAGCTGAGACGACGAACTTGCATCCCTTTTTTTGCTAGCAGTCGATAGCAGCCTTCGGGTGCTTTAAGGGCGATGACTAAAAAATAAAACCAAAGAAACAGAATGAAAAACTCAATTGTTGAGATCGGTTGGGATTGAACAAATTTAGCTTAAGGTAGAGAAATTGAAAAGTTAAGAAGAGCACCGAGAATGAGCGAAACAGTCCTTTGAATGATAATAGTGAGTGCTTGAAAAATTAGAAAATTCTTGGAAACTCAGTACATTTATTTTTAATTGATTTTTAAAATACATTAAAAAGTCTTCTCACCAAGTTTACTGCTGTAGGTCAAACTAATGGGTTTTAGTATAAATTGTAGGGCTGGGGAAAAATCGATTAATATCGATGTTCATCGATGTTTTTCAACATCGCTTACTATCGATAATTTTGAGCCCTAACGTTTTTAATCGAAATCTATTAATCATTGAATAATTTTTTTTATTTTTCTGTAAAAAGGATATAAATATAAAAAAATTTACAATTAATTATATACCATTTTAAAGGGAACCAATTAAGGTTTTTTAACGTTTTAAAAAAGTTATAGATTATTAACACATTTTTACGAAAAAATAAGGTTTTTAAAAAAAAAAATTGGTCAAAATTTCAGAAAATTCGCCAGATCTCCAAAAATATAGGTCAAATTTCAAAACTTCACGATTCATTACTGTAGGCGATTAAATTACCTTTCTTACCACACTCATATTTACTATTTTCTATTCAGCGGTTTCCAACTTATAATCATTTTTTCAAAAGTTATGTCCGCAACTTTCGACGTCTATATCTCTGAAACTAGATCCGAGCGACACTTCTTTTTCATTTTTTTTTTCTCGAAGAGCCTTTGTTAAGTGAGCAAACGGACATTATTCAATACTTTAATACCTATACAAATTGCGATGCATTAAGGGGTTGTATCTCTCTTATGCTATAAAAAACAAGGCTGTTTTAATTATATTTTTAAAGAACATTTGAGATTAAAGGTATACAAATAATATAACATTGGATTAAGCAACTCTTGAAGAAGAGAATAAATTTTTCTATGGTTGTTTTTTTGCAAACTGGCGGCTGTGCAGTGATTACCGTAAGCCGCTTTTTCAAAAAGGTCTTCCGCGGCGGGCAGTAGAAAGAAGTCTCGCCCAACTACACCTATGACAAAAAAAAATTTTTTTTTATTATCTACATGAGTTTTGCTGTTGAAGTACACATGATTAAATTTTCAGAATTTTTTTTCGTGAAATGACAAATGTTTTAACAAAAAATTGTGTTTTCGACGAAAAAAATCGACTTAAATTGCTTATAACTTTTTTTCTTGTTCATTAATCGCTAAAGTGGGCACTTCAACAGATAATCAAACAATGAAGCTACTGTTAAAATTTCAAGTCAATCGGATGTAAACTTTTTGAGTTCTACTGCCCGACGATTTTGAGAACATGGTTTCGAGAAAACGCGTTTGAAGTTTCAAAATGCTATACATCTTCATCAAAGTTTCTTGGAAAAAATTGATTTAAAAAAGATTCTAGGATTGTTTTGGCATAAAAAAGTAAAAAAAAGTTAAGGAGATATAACCCCTTAAGAAGAGTGGCCTTGCGATGTCTGTTTATTCCGGCTTCATCCACATCATCGGAGAGGGTCAATTCATCAGCGGGCAATATTATATCCAAAAAGATAGCTTCACTCTGCCCCGAGATGGCTGAAAAACTGTTCTTTTTTTGCGCCAAAATGTGAATTATATACAAATGTAAAATTTATTTCTTTATTACTAACTACCTAAACCATGCGTGCGGTGCAATGCCCTAACATATCAAATAAAATATTTAAAAGTTATTTATAACGTACACCATTAATACTTTACTATTATTATCAAAATAAATGTTATTAATCAATCAATAATGGAGGGGGACATTTCGATGTTATCGATGATAATCGATTTTGTTACCAAAAAACACCGAAAACATCGATGTTTTTTTAAACGATTTTTCCCAGCTCTAATAAATTGTTCTAAAACTTTGGTTTCATAAAGGATCTTGTTTTAAATAAACTTAGCGCTAAGGAATATCTTTCAGAGGAGCTATATTAAAAATGTCAGGGTTTTTTTTTTTGGATATCAGTCTTAAAACCAGTTTCATCGACTTCGTTGTGTATTACTCATTTTTAATCAGCTTAGAACAATAGACAAAATTCCGGAAAAATCTATTGTTTTTGCATCTACATATGTAAAATTTTCACAAATTTTTGTAAGTAATAATTTTTGTATTATTTCCAAATGTTGAGCAATAAATAAGCTACGGTAAAACCTTTTTACTGTTTTTAAAAAGTCACAGAGACATTCCAAGCATAAATAATTCAATATTAATACATTCTTCTTCTTAAAATGTATTAAACTTTCAAAGCCAAAGTAAACATTTGTATTGCAAATCTTTTTTGAATATCAAAAATACGATTTATGATTTTGATGTTTAGACATTTTAACTCTGCTCAGCATTAGCTGACGCTACATAATTCTGAAAATTTTAACTCATGCGTGATTTATAAACAAACAATGCCAAAATGTCAAGCCAATCCATGGCTATTTAAATAACTTTTTAAGGGTTAATGGCTTGCATGCGTGTGTCTATTATGTGTTAACAAAGATGTGCGGGTAAGCAAATGTTGGTCTATGTGGTGTGGAAAGGACACAAATAGCTAACAAAGTTTTGTTTATGAGCTAACAAAGACATTAGGGTGTTTATTTTAATTTATAAATTCTTAAGATTTGAATAGGATCAGATTTTATGGGACGTAATAAAAACACTGAGCTGATAATTTTACATAAATTTTCTATAAATTAAATTGCTCCCTTATTCGAATGAGGTTTCGATTCTCCAATCCAATGTACTTGCAAAGTATTCAATTTTCTCAATTGTTTCTTAGATGGAATTCTGCAGTCAAATTTAGATACAGACTCACAGTGCATATGATCTTACAATTGGTCAAAAATTCTGTGAAGAAATAGAAGTTTGGCAAATCTATTTTCAATGTAGCGCGGATTCTGGCAGCTTAAAATAATGTTGCAGGACTTGGACTAGCGCAACAATATTTCCAAAAAGGACTAGTAATATCTCTGACGCAAACCCCATTTACATGTTATGTGCTGACGATTTTTCAATGTTAATGCGTTAGGAAGAGACAGTTGTAGTCTGTGTGCACTACGACTAGCAGCAGATAGCTAATCGGATCATTCTCAGTTCAACTAACTATACCCATTTCAAACAAGATACCACTTTGATACAAGAATTGTCAGAAACCTCAAGATGCCCGAAAAAAATAAAATGCCAATATCTGATCCGATAAGAAAAAAAGAAAATATTCTGATAGTTATTATAACTTCCATAATAGACTGCACATGTCGATATGCTATGATCTAAAGAGAAGTTCTATTAGCCCATAAATGAAGTCCCCGGAAATTTTAGTACTAATATTGAACAAGGATAGTATCTATGGCGTATTACTTAGTAAGAATGCACAAACATCAATGACACAATAGTAGACATAACGGTCATTTGCCTGGGCTTTCGTGCCCAACGCGACCTACACCAAACAGAGAAATTTCGGAAAAAACATTATTCAAGTCTTAACTCCGCTAAGAAATCTTCATATGTACTATATAATTTTAAAAAAACTATACATTTCATTGGGCGTACCATTGAATTTAGGAAGAAATGTTTAAGGCTATTATGTAGAGCAGTGGTATGCAAAGTTTTTTTGAGAAGATGTCAGGTCGTTAATCCTTAGACTCGGCGGCCAGGTAGCAAACTCGGAGATATTTAGTTTGGAAATACTACTGAGATGCAACAAAAAAACATTAGACATTAACTAGGAAATGATATTTTCACTAAACATTTATATGTATTTTGTTCACGAGTATTCATGAAAAAATACATTAAATGCATAACAGATTAAATTTTGTAGTAATGCGGCATGTAATTTTTTTTTTTTTAAATATATTAATTATACTTGAGTTCCCAGTAATTCCTATGACTAAAGTTACTTGCAAATTGAAATCTCATCATCAATGAACTGTATTCAAGGCCACCGAAAGGAAGTCATAGCTGGAGGAAACCATGTCGTATTAGTAACGTTCATATACAAAGTACATACATATTAGGGGTGGCAATCCGGAGCTTTTTTGTGTTTCGGGATTTTCGGGATCGAAGTTTCCAATCCCGGGATCCCGGGATTGATAGTTCCAGTAAATTCATACAAAACTGAAAATCTTTAGAAGGTGATTTCAGAAAAAAAGCTTCAGACAAAAGTTTAATTATACCTTAGAACTTAAATTTTGGTAGGTCTAGGTATGTGTCAAAATTTCAATGTCAAATCAAGGTCGGCTGTGTTTTTTTTTTTTTTGAAGACAAGCCTATATTTTGTGTTGCAGATCTGTATTTTATTATAAAAAATAGATATGTTTTGCTTATGTTTTTTTTCTATTGCATTTTTAGTATTTCCGTTATTGATAAAAATAATTTTAGTCTAAATTTCACATTTTATAATTTTTCTCCTGAACTATCAATTTTCAATACAAATCGCACTTATTAAAAAATTCTTAAAATTAGTCAAAGTATTAAAGATATTTTTTTTTTGTTATGTGAAATTTTTTTTTTAAGAAAATCTTAAGCAAAAAATTGCTACGATAAAAAAAGTATTTTTACTCAATTTAAGGTTCAGACACAATTGAAGTGCATTTTGCAGGTTGATGCAATAATGTTTCATGCACATCAAATGTATTGAAAAAAGTTATTTTGCAGATTTTGTACTTAAATATGTCATATAAAAGAATATTTATTATATAATATAAAATTTTTTTCTAATCCCGAAAATCCCGGGATTGTCTCTTTGTAATCCCGGTATTACTTTAGCCTATATTTAGAGCAAATCCCGGGATCCCGGGATTGCCATCCCTAATACATATGTAGTTTTGCCAGATCCAAATTGTATTTCACCTGGGCATTTAAAAAAAAATCAGAAATAAACTGGATTTTTCTGGACAACAAATAAAACTAAAACTTAGTTTCAGAAGAACATATATATATTTTATTTAAGCCAAATTTAACATAACAATTCAGTAAAACAACATTTTCTGTGAGCCGTGAATTCGTGTGATGTCCAGAAAGTTTCAACAGATTCATGAATGGCTCACATGCTAAGTGGTCCACTGCAGTTCCATGGTATGCACATACATATGTACAGAAGGGTGATTCCAGAAATTTTTTTGATTCAAACAGGATTAATAGTTGCAGGTACATCAAAAAAAAAAAGGCTGGTTCAAGGAGAGCTCATAATATTAATAGCTGAATAACATAAATTTTCCAAAAGCGAATTTTCCGTTTGTATAAACTCTGATTATATTGCATAGCTAACGTTTCTCCACAGCTAAGTACTTCAGCAAAAACTATAAAACTCAAATTTGTGTCTTGAGTTGCCGCACCTGATACTATTTTGCTTTTTACTATAGCCACCCAAGCGCCTGCACCAAGTAAATTGTCACTACGCTTTGCCAATTGAGGTGAACGCATTTTTGGCAAATGATTCGTTAACGGCAAGGTTGGTATGGTTGTTTGAATTGCATCTGGACATCTTTCTGATTGTCTGGACTCTGAACTTGGGACTAAAAATCTGGACAATCCAGGCGAATCCAGATCATCTGGCAACCCTAAATGTATGCATGAAGACAAGTTTGATGCTGAAAAATTACATATTGGAGCAAAAAGTGATGTTGCTGCCAATATTGCAAAAAGGCGGCACATCTTCACTTAGGACGCAAGTCCCCATTTGTTTTTTTTTTTTAAATTAAGAGAAGTAAAATCTTTAAAGTGGAAGGTAGCTCGGATATAGTTTCGGAGCTATATCCATATAAAAATTCGAATAAGGCCTAAATTAAATGCCTTACATATATTTCTATAATTGAGAGATATGAAAACTTTATAAAAGCTTAAAATTTTTGAAGCTACATGTGATAAGATTTTTGATTGGCGAAAAGTTTTTTATAAAAAAACGTGCAGTTTCCACATTAAATTCGGAAGTGTGTGTAAGTTTAACATTTGAAAAAGAATCACCACCACGAAAAGCTTTACAAAATTCAATAATTTAATTTATCGAAACTTTATTTTCGGTCACATTATTTACGTATGACATTTTACCAGTTAAAGAACATTAAGAATACTTTTTAAAAAAATATGTGTCAAATACAAGCAAAGAATAAAACTTTCATATATTAAAGATTTTTTGTATAAAAAATTTAAAATTTCGAAAACTTGATAGCTACGGCTTTTTATTATATTTCAAATTTGGTATTTTAAGATTATACCTAAATATACACAACTTTTTTTTCTCCATTTGCTTACGAACAAAACTCTTTCAAGTAAATGAGAAACACCCTAGTGAGTACTTCATTGACATACAAAACACAGTTCTGTAAACAAACTATCACTTGGTAAATTTATGATAAATATGAAAATATTTTACGTTAAATAAATTCTCCCAAGCCAACTTAAGCTGTAAAATTTTATAGTCAAAAAATGTAACAAAGTTTCTGATTTGTGTTCTGATGATGACAACGATAATGATGATGGAAATAATGACGAAATTTTGTAACAGCTTCAATGTATTATGCATAATATTTATGAAAAACTTTAGAATATAATTATGTGTTTTAATGCTGACAAAAGTACAATTTTATCGTTTTGATTTAATCAAGCAATAAATTTAAATTCTACGTGCAACAGCAACACAAACAGTAGAAGCAACAATCCTACTATCCCTTAGAGGCTTAACAACTGGGTCGAAACGAAATCTCTATTTTGATGACTTTTGCAATACTCGTAAATAGTGAATTGCTTCGGCAAGTAAGGGCTCTTCAAATAAAATGCCTGTTCCTAAAGGATGCTACACATAAATTGAATATGTTGCAATGTTCTTTTTACACTCGTAGCTTAGGGTATTTTTTATTTTCAAATTTATGACTGGTTGTTTACAAGAGCATTATTTAAAGTAGGGTTAAATAATTGCAAAGCAAAGTAAAGTCTAGTTTAGTATTCCTGAACGTCTTTTTAATACGTTTTAATGTATATTTGATATATATTATTTAATTTAAGATAAATCTGGTTTTAACTATTTAGTTCTGCAAAGTCTTTCAAAAGGCAACTGAAAGTCTGGTTTCTATGTTGAGAGCCACCAAACGTCTCATGGGGATGTCTTTGGAATTTTCACAGCATTTTTCGATTTTTCGAAAAAAAAGGCCTGCATTACAATGTGTCAATTTTTATGAGCAACTTAAATTTTACGCGTGGAGTCAGCATATCACTTCATTGTGTTTCTTAATAAGATGTCTTGTACATACAGTAATGAGCCCAGGATGTGCTGCACTTATACCGTGACAGCTAATAAATTATTCATGGAATATCGACCTTATAAAGCAATCAATTTTTGTGTATGAAGCATTTTTCGATTTTTCAATAATTAATTTTATGCTGTAATTTACTCAAATGATGTGCATAAAACTTAATATACACGGTGGACTTTAACCAACTTTAAATGACAAGTCGAGTTACAACAAAAACTTGAATGTGGAATTATTTGGGATGTTAATCAAAGTAGAAATGCATCAAAAGGAAAAAAACCCTTAGAGCTTTTTTTTAATTCCATATTTACTGTTTTTTAGTAATATTATCTAGTATAATATGTGTATAACGTACGTATGAAATTTAAAAAACATCCGATTGTGCTCAAATTTTTACACGTTAAAGAACCTAAAAAGACAGCTGCCTAGGTATTCGGGTTCTTGAGTACTGTTAGGTCGAATTTCGAAAAAAACGCAATTTTTACGAAACTAGCCGAATTCAATGCTTAATATCACTAGATGGTTTTTCATTTAAAAGCGAACAGATAGACAAACAAAGTCTTTAGTATTATGAATAAAACTACGATTTAGTACACCATTTTCAAAGCAGTCATATTTTACTAAGGCGTAAAATATCGGGTCGCAAAAATAAGTCTTAAGGTCTAGAGGCTTAAAATTATTTTTTATGTATAAAAGATGACATAACAACAAAAAATTGATATCCACAGCTTTAAATTTAGATTTGAGGGCTTTTAGAACAAATATTTTTAAGCCGGATTAAACACGACTATTTTCAGGTATAAATATGCTTCTTTCTCTAGACCCCGACCACCTAGGAAGCTGAAATTTAGACTGTAGTGCTATCTATTGACGTGTCAAAATTTGAAGAAAATCGAATATCTTTTAAATTTCATACGTATGTTATACATATGTAATATCATTAAAAAACAGTAAATATGGAATTAAAAAAAAAAGCTCTAAGGATTTCTTATATTTTTTCATATATCGACTATAAATTGCATCCTAAATAATCCCCAATTAAAGTTTTTGTTGTAACTCACACTTTTATTAAAAGTTGGTTAAAGCCCACCGTGTTTACTTCCATACATATATACTACTATAAAACGAGCTAAAATTATATGTAAATCCATACATATTTATCTACTTTTATGTAGCAACAAAAAGGTTGTACAGCTTCTTTTATGGACCTTTAACAGACAAGTGGTCAGAAACATGTTATATTCATAAATTCTTTTTAGGAACTTATAAGAGCCATTTGGCATATGAAGTATAAAAACATGTCCCCTTCTTTGTTTTCTTTCATGGGACTCGGTAAAGCATCTTTCTGAGGTTGTTAAAATATACCTTACAAAGACTTAAAAAAAGGTTGTGTGTCTTGTGTAGAGGTTTTAAAGATCTATTACAGACTTTATGTACTATATATGCAAATTATAAAACATTGTTTTATTTTATATTATTATGAAATTTAATTTTTACTTACGACTTGTACGCCGGTCTCGATTCAATGCCCCAACAATCTATAATCCTGCACGCATTATATTATACGTTAAAGGCGAGGCATATCCTTTTCACATTAGTTTTGGTAAAGTTTAAAAAGACAAAACATGAACGATAATGTGGCCTGTCTCGTGTGTTTTTTTCTACTACATGTATACCTACATATTAAAATGCTTATGAAAGCATGAGACGGTGTGCCTTTCAGCGACTTTAATGTCTACAGTATTAAGACACACACCAGACATACGGTTTCAAATCTTCATAAACACTTTATTATATACAGCAGCGATGGGCAAAAAAAAAAATGAGCCAATTTTAGCGCTTTACCACAAAGATGTCGTTTTTCTTAAGAATAAATAACCAAAACAACAAACACTTGCATTCACCACTGGCAAGCTTTTTTTTATCGTTGTGTTTTTTTGCACGAAATTTTTATTATTGTTAAAAAATAACTTCCTCTTATGCTTAGTCGGCTTAAAAAAATAGAAAAATCACAATTTTGACTTAATTCTGGTTAATAATGATCGGCTCAGCAGTTTCGGAGAAACACCAACAGGCACCGCATGAAAACAGTGCTTTCGAGAGAACCGCGTTTAGGACTTTTCTATTGAGCCGGAGAGTGCGCTCTAATAAAGTTGTGAAAAATATACTTAGAGAGCTCGAGTTTTTATGAAATTTTAATCCGACGTTTTTGAAGTAGCTTACTTTCGAATTCCGTAAAAAATTGGTTTTTTTTGAAGTTGACAAACTAGGATGATAAAATTTGTGGTGAAAATGTCTGTAACTATGAACTATAAATTAAATTAAATTTGACGGGATTGTATCAGTGGGCGTGGCATCGCCTTTATTCAAAAATGTTATCAGTGTTATTTTAGCTCACGTTAGGTTAATCAATATTTTCATCAGCTGCTTCGTCCTCAAGAGATCCATACGCAATTACTTTATGTATATGAAGACGTTGGCAGTTTTTCTTTGGTTTCTGAACACCGGTGGAAACAATAGTGCAATCTGGCATACATTTCTATTTAGCTTGAATTATATCCTTTCGTACGAGATGTACATTTGTCGCAGTATCGTTGCCTATTTTCCTCTCGTATATTAAGATATTGAGGTTTTGTTAAATTATTATCTATCAGGAATGTTAACGCCTCATCAGCGTTAAATGGAATAGAATTTATGTCGGACTTGGGAGAATCTTCCGCATATAGAAAGTACGCATTGGACTTTGCACAGTCACTTTTAATGAATTCGTGTTACCACTTTTTCGAGCATCTGCTCTTATTGCAAAAACCATTTTATTTATTTCATTATCTTTTACGTCAGCAAGCGCCGCGTCACTCCTGATTTTCTTCAAAAACCAATGAAGACCAACCAACAGTATTTTCTGAAAGTGATTTCTGAATCAAGCTAAATTACGAATTTAGTCTAAAATTTTCAGTGCCTTCTATTGCAGTTATTCCGTTTTGTAAAGAGCTTAGTCGATAAATTGTGAGCTTGTTCGTAGAAAATTTTAATACACGAATCCGCAGCATTACCTCCATTAACCGTACTAACGAAATGACTTTTATGTCGCAACAATTATTTGCGTACACGGTTAGAAACTTTGGAATAAATTTTAATACTTTTGGGCTTATATATATGACTACACCAGAATTGTACTAAAATTCAATACTGTCTAGATATTAAAATTCATTTCTAATACAAATTTGTATTAAAATGTAATACTCGTTTTTATTAAAATTTAAAAAAAAAATATGTCGCATCCACTGTGATTCGAACCTGGTTCCCTTTCAATTCAAGGGTTGCATGAACATTTTAACGACATCAGCCAACGTAGTATCATATTGGCTAAATGTAATACTTGCGATAGCATCAAATTGATTCCAAATGTTATAAAATATCGTTTTAATGTTTGAACCGTATTATAATTTAATACAAAATTTATTACAAAATTTTGTAATATATTCAAAAGTATTAAATTTAATCAAAATTGTATTAAAAATCTTTGTAATACTTCGCTTGTATTAAAATTTATTCCAAGATTTCTAACCGTGTAGAATTGACATTTTCAGCAACAAAAAATATTTTAACAAATAATAAAATTAACTTAATAACATATACTAATAAACATGCTCAATTTAAATCGATTTTTTCTAAATAAAAATGTTAAAATTAATTGAAGCTAAAGAGCCCAATTTATGAATTAAATTTATCGAATGAATCACTGAGATATTTATATTTATTAAAAATTATATGTATTTTCTGACATTCCCCAGTGCAAATTATATTGATTTATTTTTATTTTTTTCTTTTAAGTTTCTTTGTTCATCAAATGATTACTGCTCGTATATGTGTACTTTCAGTAGTCTTACATGAAAGGGCGAAAGAAATTAGCTTTATGGCCAATTAAATGAAGAGCCTTTTAAATGGTCGAACGAGTCAAGCCCATTATCTATTATCACGTTATCAATGTTGTCCTTTTTTATTATATTAATGCTAAAAGTTTTGTGTTTTACTTTTGACCCGGAAAAAAAGAATAATTCGAATTTAACGACAAATTGTCTTGTACGTACCCATATAGTTGTTTACGCATACATACATTGTATGTCACGGTGCGGCTGGAGCGGAATTGAATTAAGTTTTCTTTTCTGTTATAGCCTTAGAGGTAGCAGTTGGCAGCTAAAAACTTTTTATAGAAATTTCCTAAATGTTATATTGTTTTAATCAATTCCAAGTTATAAGTGAGAAGTATTTTTTTTAACAACACAACAACATTTTTATTCTCCTTTTTTTAATTTTTCGAAAACGAAAAGGCTTACTTTTCTTCACCCTCAACAAAAGTATGTTTGAAGAAGTCATATTGTGCTCAATGTTAATACTATGCCGTTGTTAAGATCTGTGACATTTTATTATAATCAATGAAAATTAGGAAATTAACTTGAACTAAAGAGATCAGCGTTATTTTGCTTAAAACTTGAGCTTTTTGATATTTTCCTTATGATGATTTACTTACTCTAATGAAATTTATATCACTCGTCTTGCTAATTTTAGAGGTGTTACTTGTAGTAGCTGAATACACTTAAAGCAGAGATGGACAAGTCGATCAAAAATTAATTATTTCGGCTCCTTTGCATATGTGATGAGCTCTCATATAAATTTTATAAATTATATCATTTTTGATTTCACAAAATGCAAACAACTATAAAAATTATATACTGTTTCTTTTACCGTTGCTCGTGTCTTTTGTCAATACTTCTTGGCACTATGCATTTATTCATTATAAGATCCATTGTTTTGTTTTTGTAATTTTCTTTTTTGCAAAATATAAATCAATAACGCGCCGCGCCGCTCACAACAAAAATGTCTCAGCACATTTGACTTCATGCTATGTATCGAAAGGCAGTGTACATAATTGTGGTGGTGATCGCTCCGATTTGGGCTTGCAAATTTACGCATTGGCTCTTTTAATCATTTGATTAACGATTTCCGGCTCCCTTACTCATCTCCTCTGGACATACCTGTTTTAGAGAATACTGACTATAAATAGTCTTGATTCTTAATAATCCTATAAACCTTTTATCCTCTTTCAAAAGATCGGATCGATATTTCTAATGATTGTTTTGGCTATCTAGCTAAAATACAGGGTGATCCGGATTTGAAGTATCATTTGAGAAAATTATATACCATAGAATAATGTGACTTAAGAGTCGGTTAGAGTTATTTCCGCGAGAGAAATTTTTTGGAAATTTTCCGCGGGCGCTATTTCTTTTATACATATTCATTCTGAGAAAGAATATACAAAAAAAAATCTCGTTCGGATCTAATTACGGAGTTATAGTCATCGGAAGTTCAGCGAGCTGATCAAAAATATATTTATTATATATTACAAGCTGTCCCGGCAGACGTTTTTCTGCCCTTTCCGGTAGGTGGCGTGAAATTGTATGAACTCATGCTATGGAATGTAAAAGCGAATCAGCTCATTTTCCAAGTGAAACCACTTTCTGTCCCTTTTCTTTTACATACATATATAGCAATGAGTTTAATTTACTTTAGTATTTGTCTTTTTTAAAATTACCAAGTTATTACAAAATATTATTTTATTCGCATATGGAAGGTGTGGCTCCACCCATTTGTTCATTGGATCTTTTTTTTTTGTCCGTACTTTTTATATATGTATCTAGTCTCATTCCTCTGCACCATAAATTTTGGTATTTTTTTATATGGGAGGCGTGGTACCGCCCGTTTTTCTTTAAAACCCGTACCTTTTATGTACATATGTACCAAGTCCCATTCATCTGCGTTCAAAAGTTGCTGAAATATGATGAACCTGATTTTCCTCTTATAATGGTACGCGTAACAACGCTCATTTTTCCAAATTAAACTATACTTAGAACCTTGCATAAGCCATAGGAAACATACGTATGTTCAAAATTTTTTCCATCTGCAACAAATAGTTGGTGAGGTATAAAAAAATGTTCGTTTTTTCTCATATTATTAGGCACCATTCATTTTTTAATTTAAGCTTTCTTTTGCTCTTACCTTTAATAAATGTACTAAGTTTTACACATCTGCGTCAAATAGTTGATGATGATATACGTTAAATTTGATATTGGAAGGTGTGTCATTGCCCATTTTTCTAAATCAAACTTTACAAAAACATGCCATAGACCATAAAAGCATTTAAAAAACAATTAGAAAATGCGGTATGTAGTTCGCGAATTAACATATGATAGAGAAATGGTTTTCGAATATGGGGGTGTGGCACAGCCCATTTTTTATTGAAACTTACTTTTGCTCGTACATTTTATATGTGCCAAGTCTCATTCATCTGCGTCATATAGTCGATGAGATATGATCGGTCTTAGTGAAAATTCAATTTAAAAAATACTTTGAATGAGGGCCACTCTAACTATGCACCCTAAAAAAAACTTTACGGCCTTTGCTGCTCCTCTTCATATAAAAGCCACGTGGTGTAAATTTTATAAAAATCGATCTATCGGTCTTCGAGAAAATGCAATTTAAAAAAATATTTTTCTATGAATAATGAATAATATGCATAATTTTCAAGAACTTGGTGTTGACGATTTTTTGACCTTTAGTCCTTTTTTCACGAAAAGCTGTTTATGTGCTCAAAATTATTTTCCTTAGGAAAAAGTCACCGAAATAGAATATAAGATCAGATGTGCTGCTAACTTAACTCATTTCCGTTTCAGCCGGACCGTGATATTTACGTGTTTGTCTGAACGCCAATTATCCCTACGTTTCATATGCTTGGCACTGCATGTGTAACGAACCCTTTCACTTTTATAAGCCACCTTTTTTCGACTCAAAAATGAAATAATCGACAATTTTTCACATGTGTACACACTTTTTTATTTTTTTATAAATGTTATTGTTACTGGTGGGCACAATTTAATGCAACAACAATAAACTTTATTGCTACTGCCGCAGTTGTGTAGCTGTTGTTGTGATTATTGTCGTTTTTTTTATTTTTCACTCTTTTTTATTTGTTGCCCCAGCTGACCATTTAAAGGTTAAATGTTCAATTTAATACCTACGTTGCCATTTAATATTTTTGCTGTACTGTATTTATTTTTTGGGTGGAATTACATACACATATGTTCAATCTCAAATTTTATAAATAAGTATATGTATGTCGATCATTCTTTTAATAACTGCACAATTTTTTTTTTTTTTTTTTTGTTTTTTGACGTTTTTGAACATTTTTTGAAACGAAATATCTCAAAAACTATAGTAGATAGGATGAAAATTATCTGATCATATTTTTTGAGAAAGACTAAAACTTTATAAAAAAAGTTAAAAAACTTATATAATTTTGTTAAAACACTAATTTTTTTAATGAAAAAATTTTTCTCAAAATATTTTCAACATAACATATTTTTTTGTTTTGACTTTTTTATATGTTATTCCACAATCAATCTTAAGAATGCATGTGCTTTCATATCAAAATCCCCGCCATAACTTAAGAAATTACAAATTTTTTACTGATGACGAGCACCATGTTTTTTCAACATAAAATTCGACATAAGCCTTTTTTTTAAAATTTTTTACTTGCAATGTTATTTTCAATCAATCCTTAGAATGTATCTGCATTCAAATCGAAACTCCCGACATAGCTTTGAAAAATATGGGTTTTATAAAGGCGCGCATCAGTCAAATTGTATGAATTGTATGCTAAAATCGAATTTTATGTTGAAAAAACATGGTGCACGTCATCAGTAAAAAATTCGTAGTTTCCAAAGTTTTGACGGGAATTTCGATATGAAAGCCCTTGCATCCTTAGGATTGATTGAGGAATAACATATAAAAAAATCAAAACAAAAAAAAAATATTTTATATTGAAAATATTATGAGAAAAAATTTTTTAATTAAAAAAATTAGTGTTTTCACAAAATTATTTAAATTTTTTTAACTTTTTTTATAAAGTTATAGTCTTTCTCAACAAATATGATTAAGCGATTTTATCCTATCTACTATAGCTTTCGAGATATTTCGTTTCAAAAAATGTTCAAAAACGTCAAAAAAAACAAAGTGTGCAGTTATTAAAAGAATGGCCGATGTGTAAGGCGTATGCCCTGTAGGAAAAATAAAAAATTTAAGTCGATCAATAACTTATTAACGACGACAAAAAAAAAGCAAAAAAACGAAAATAAAAACAAAAATGACAAGATGAAGGAGCAAATGACTTGATAACAAAATCACATAAACAAAAACCATGCAACGATAGCGAACCGAAATTATACGAACAAAATACATGCGGTGATTTATCTCGAATAACAAAAAGAGCTCGAGATGAGTTCGATATTTTTTGATATTTTTGTAAGAGCTGGAAGAACCAAGCGAGCTTCGGGCTGCCATAGATGGCTATATACTTTTTTATTTATAAAATTGATTAATTTTTTGTTTTGATATTCTCAAAAATGTAAATGTAAAAAATGTTTAAGTCGATATTATATACTTGGAACCGATTTTATTCATAAGTAATTAATTTCACCGTTATGAAAACATTTCGAACCTCAGAGCGGACTTAGAAGGTTATGAATTTGACTTTTTTCGTGCATTCGTTTTTTCGACAGTAACTAAATATTGACAAAATGGTAGTGACAATACGCTAAAAATTCGGTACCCACATGGTAGTATAACTCACAGATCTGGTTACAATAAAAATTAGAAATCCCCATTAATAATGTGCAAACAATTTTGAAGCTGAAAAATAAACTCAAATTTGATGTTGCAAGAAAAGACGGCGAATTAAATTAAATCTATCAAAGAACGATATTTTATTAAAAACTTAATTCTTATCGGAGTTTTAAGCAAGAAAATATGCAGTGGAAATTAGATAAAATGTTCGCCGATTTTTGATCAACAAGAAAATGTATAAATTAAATTCGACCAAAAGTTCGTTGAAGCTAGGAAAAACCATAATTTTTTGTCTTAATTTCAAAAAAAAAATTAAAACTCGTCATTCTTAGCACTACGTCAAATTTTAGAACAGGTGCATGCAGCAAAATTATACGTGCCGCATGTCAGCACGTGGCTTGCAACACGTTTAATTAATTGCGTTGGTGTTTTGTTTTTTAACTATATACTGTTTGGCGTAATTAAATAATTTAAAAATAAAAATAAAATATCAATACTTTTCCTTGAATTTCCTTTATTGTACTGTCTTCAATACAATTATTTTAAGACTTGAAACATTATTATGTGGTTGTTTTCATGTTTTCGTAAAAAAAAATTAAAAACTGCAAAAAAAAGCTATCCTGATTATTCTGTTTGTACAGCTACATATAAAAGAAATGAACTCAAAGGCCATCTTGGTACACCATGTTGCGCAATCGTTAAGCAATTTAAAACAAGCTTTATGTTATCAAAAGGTTCCCTTTGACATGGTTTTTCTTTTTCCTTTGTTTACCAAAAAAAACGACTCGAATGCAGTAAAAAACTCCTACTTCCCGACATTTCATGACAAAAACACAAAATACCCAAAAGAGAGGCACAACCCTTTTATATGCTGTTTACAGAATGCTGCAAGCCGCATGTTGTTAAAGTAAATAAAAACTTTATGTTAAACACTTGCAGCAGCCAGCGTGTTAAATTAAACGCTTTTGGCCAGACAGCATTTAAAAAGAAGAAAAACTTTCACTTTTTAAGTTACTGGCATTTATGACACTCTCCTACTTTGGTACAATACAAATAAACGTGGGCACAGCTATTCAAATGATAATTTATGAAAACTATTTCAATATTTTCTTTCCTTTCTTAGAGAATCTTAGAATTTTTCTGTAAATGACTCTTATACATATTTTGTTTTCATTAAAGTCAATGAAGAGTATGAAATTTAATATGTCAAGTCGATTTGATTGATTAATGTACCAAATTTTATTTCAAATTAAGCAAATAAATATTTATTTGATTCAAACATATAAGGATTCAATCGAAAATTGCCACAATTTGTTCGAAGAAAATAAATTTGTTTGACTCCAATAAATATTTCATGTATAGTCATGAAAATTGATTATTTTGACTAATTACATATTGATACCTGATGCGCATTAGAATTATAAAAATCTTCCAATGCGGGATAACTCAGTTATCGATGAGTATTTGAAACTGAGAAAAACTTCCCAGATTATAGAAATCTGAATGTCTGCAATGGTGAAATACCACAGAAAATTTCGTCGTAGACCAAGCAATGGAACAAGTTGCTCCTGTCAATAAACTTATCACGGCTTCCTGGGGATTTTTTTTTTCCTTTTGATGGATATCGACTAGGGGTGGCAATCTTGGGATCCCGGGATTTGCTCTAAGTATAGGCTAAAGTAATCCCGAGATTACAAAGAGACAATCCTTTTCGGGATTAGAAAAAAATTTTATATTATATAATAAATATTCTTTTATATGACATATTTAATTACAAAGTCTGCAAAATAAATACATTTGATGTGCATGAAAAATTATTACATCAACCTGCAAAATGCACTTCAATTGTGTCTGAACCTTAAATGGAGTAAAAATATCTTTTTTTATTGCAGCAATTTTTTGTTTAAGATTTTCTTATTAAAAATGTCATATAGCAAAAAAAAATATCTTTTTTAATACTTTGACTAATTTTAAGAATTTTTTACTTAGTATTGAAAATTGATAGTTCATGAGAAAAACGATAAAATGTGAAATTAAGTGTGTTTGTTCACTTTCCCAGTAACAATTATCCAGTAAAGAAATTTTAGAGAGTAAGAAGGTATTTGCTCACAGAGAAAAAAATTTTCATAAAAGTACAAGCTGACAAGTGAAAAAAAATATTTAAGTTTTTCAAAACAATTTACATTTTAATTTATGAAAAAATATTGACAATTGTCAAAATCATATAGTATGTTTTTCTTTTTAAAAAATGTTTGCTGGCAAAATTTCATCCAGTAAAAACTAGCAGGCTCTCTCGCAACAAATTGTCACTTTATTCTCTCACTACCTCTCTCGTTACTGGATATTTTTTGTTAACAAACACAATCCAGTAACAATTGTTACAAATTTGTACAAATTCGTACAAATTTTCAGTTAAGAAACAGACATATTTAGACTAAAATTATTTTTATCAATAACGGAAATACTAAAAATGCAATAGAAAAACAACATAAGCAAAACATATCTATTTCTTATAATAAAATACAAATCTGCAACAAAAAATATAAGTTTGTCTTCAAAAAAAAACCACAGCCGACCTTGATTTGACATTGAAATTTTGACCCATACCTAGACCTACCAAAACTTAAGTTCTAAGATATAATTAAACTTTTGTCTGAAGCTTTTTTTCTGAAATCAGCATCTAAAGATTTTGACAACTTAAATGAAGAACACTTATGGGTGCATCTACTGAGAGCGAGCCATTCGGTGCCACTAAATGCCATCACTGTCACATTTGAAGAAGATAATGAAGTATTAATCAAGTACAAAATGTGGTACACGAATTTTTAAATGCAAAAATGAAATTGATAGTTTGATCATAAATGCTTGATTATCCTCTATTATCTCCTTTTAATTGTGGCTATCTTCTACTAGTCAAACTTAGTAAATGTGATTTAGATGTATTAACACTCGAAGTGTTCTAAGTCAATTTTTAAGCTATTATTTTTTCTATTATTTTGCGTTCTTATTCTTCATTGTTACGCTGTGAAATAAAGCAATTTTAATTTTATATATACAATAGTATAAACCTCTCGTTTTTTTTTTTTTTGTAGTTCTGTATGCATTTACTACGAACTATCAATCCCGGGATTGATCCCGAGATTGGAAACATCGATCCCGAAAATCCCGAAACTCAAAAAAGCTCCGGGATTGCCACCCCTAATATCGACTCTAATTCCCCATTCATTCTTTTTTATAACTCAACCTTGCATTTAAACTTGGTTAAAACCCACCCAATAACAGTGTGAAGTAGACGATGCACCATAGTTGATGTGTTCCTGCGATACATGGTGATTCGTTAGAACTTTATAGATTTCTGCAGTGCTTATCTAAATGTGAATGTTTTCCTCAATCAAAACTGTTTTCTGATGATTTTATATTCATATCGGTTCCTTAAATAATTGCACACTTTGTTAATTTTGGCTTTTTGAAGCGAAATATCTCAAAAACTATAGGAATTAGGACAGAAACAATTAAAATCATTTTTGCTTAGAAATGCTTTATTTTTGTAAAAAAAACAATAAATATTTTAAACTAATTAAAAGACTATTTTTTTATTTATAAAAATGCTTTTCAAAATATCTTCGACATAACTTATTTTTCTTTGATTTCTCTATATGTGATTCTTCAATCAATCTTAAGAATGTATGTATCTTTCAAATCGAAATTTCCTAAAGTATTTATTATTTAAATCAACTAATTTTAATTTTAACAAACGATAAAAAATGATAGGGCAACAATGTCTCAACTGATGCCGAAATGATTTATGGTAATTCATGAACTAATCAAATGCTTCCCACAAAAAAAAATCAGCAAAGTCGTTTCATTTTAAAAAAGAAACTGTTAAATCTTACACTGCTTTTTTTTAAGAAAATATAATAAAATTATTCAAGAAATATGACAGCATCTTAAGAAAAGTAATTTTCTAGGCACGTTTTAACAACCTCAAGCCAAACGTTATTTTACCACACACAAAGACGCTTTATAACTTCAAACAAAGCCATAAAAGACATTTGAAATTATGCGTTTCCTAATCTTTTTGATGCTAACTGCATTATGCCTACATATTGAAGCTTAATAATAGCTGAAGCCTTTTATGCTTATGCCGCAAGTATTTACATACATGCCTGACATAGCAGTGCCGCATTGTGTCGAATAAATACATCTATGTTCATGTGAACAAAGCATATATGTATGATGCTCACACAAAACCACATCTACCACCACCAGTTAGAACTTCCTACAACAGGTGAGTTCTTCTGCATAAGTGTACATATGGTTAAATGAACAAAATTTATGCGTCCCAAAACGAGACTTCAAAATTTATTAGGCGTAAATTTAAATCCACTCAAAAGCGTTTTTATTGCTTATTATGGTCGTTAATGTTGTTGTTTTTAAAATTGAAATGTTAGCATAAATATTAGTTATTAAATGGAATTTTCTGTAATGAGATAAAATCCTTGTGTGCCACTTTTGGAATACAAAATATGAATGAGATGTGTATCATTTAAGGACATAACAAAATAATTCTGGAATGCAACTATAATTTTAGAAAAATATATCTTTAAAAGTCAAAACTTATACCTTAGCTTAAATCAAAACATATTTGTGTTAAATCGCTCACTTACCTACTTCAAGACTGGCATAACTCAAAAAACGTGATTTTTGAGTAAATGATGCAGAAATATTTGCCATTTCATGTTTTATTTTGTGTGAAAAATCAGAAAAGTATCTCATAAACTTGCCTTTTGAGAAGAGTTTATGTAGACATACTTTTCATCATTTTCATATAAAAAGCAACTTTTTGAAAACTTTAAATGCGTTTTTCTCCCACTTTATGTTTTTTGAGATATACCAGTCTTGAAGTAAGTGAGCGATATGGTTTCCATACTAGCATCAAAATCAGCCCGATTTTCATTTATCTTGATTTTATATCGTAATTTTAAAAATAGCTTTCACACCAGCATTATCGCGCTTTTGCTGACATTAGATTTTTGTTTTACATTAGCTGACTAATTTTGCGTTAGGCATTAATTAACTACTTTTTGTTTAACACTTAGCAGGTAACGTAAATAAATTTTATATTGTTTGTAAAGGTGGCTGAGATGTATGCCAAATGATAGAACTCAATGAGCCTAAATAGAATATCTAGTGTTGCCTTGCCAAAGCCTGTCCCGATGGCCGAAAATACCCAAATTTTAGCCAATTTTGTTATTCTAATTAAAACTGTAGTATATAACAGCTCGAAATGTATGCCAAATGATAGAACTGGAAGAGGCCTAAATATAATACCTGAGATTGCATTGTTGAATCCTGTCCCAAACATGGGTTTTCACCGGTTTTTTGGGTCAATTTTCAGTAATGAAAATCTCTATCATTTGGCACAAATTTCAAAATTGTAGTATGCAAGTAGTTATAGGGTCAGAATATGTGAAACCGACATGTCTGAAATGTTTTTCAAAGCTTTTTATTTAAATCAGCAGCTGCATGTGGTAGATAGTGATAGACATTTTTTAATTTCTGTAGATAATAAGTTGAACTTATGTGTTAAAAAAAAAAACTTGCAAAAATTTTGTATTTTTGTTGTTACTTAGCAGTTTTTTATCAACAATTGAATTTTTATGATGTGCTCCGCTTCTAAAAAATCCCTTCCATATTAGAATTCGCTAAAAAAATCGTGGAGCCTCAATTAGTTTTGACAGTATAAATATTATAGCGGATCGGGCGGACGAAAAACATTTAAAATTTTTGATGTTGTTTTTCAAAAATGTTTTTAATCAATAAGTTTTTATATGAATATTCAGAAAAATTCATTATCAATTTTTACAACACATAATGTACATCAAAATTATCTATGTTGGAAACTTCTCTACATTCTTGTCATTGAATACTTACTTCGTCATCAAGCGAAACAAAAAAAAAATTATTGGACCGAGTTCCTCTTATTATTTTTGCTTTTTCAAAACGTTAGTGCAAAGTTTTTTCTTCTGTCTTGCATTCTTTTTCAGAACAGAAATCAAATGAGATGTTGTCAAAATATTCTACGGTTCATTTATATAATGCACGAAACTATGTTTTTGGTTTTCATAAGGACGTTGTAGACTTGCGCGAGACGCTAACCTTTTAACAGTCCCACCAACTCCATCACAAGGACCTTTGCCATGTGAAGTTGTAAAAAATGCAATTTGCATTTAATACCAAAATCTGATTCGTAGAGTAGCAAATTAACAAAGCTTGATTTATTTTTGTATTGAGCAGCGCAACCATCAGAGAAAAAATTATCTTTTTGATATGTACACCAGACATGTTAAAAAACAGTTATGTTCTCGAATACTTCAAGAACCCTTGATTTTCGAAAATTTATTCATATTCGAGTATTTCCTTATTTAAAAAAATAAAAAAAAAAAAAAAATCCTATGTGAAATATTCTGCTTAGAATAACTTACCTTACAGAATAAAATGGAGACTACCCTCTTTTCACGCAAATCGGAAAATTCTTCACATGTTATTTTCAGAGAAAATTCAAACGTATATAGGGACGCAAATCGAAACGGCGCAAATCGAAACGGCGCAAATCGAAACGGCGCAAATAGGATCGAAGCTCTAGTGTACTTGTACACTAGAGAAGTTTCCAACACAGATAATTATGATGTTCTAAATGTGTTGTAAGAATTGTAATAAATTTTGTTGAATATTCATTTAAGAAATTATTGATTAAAAACATTTTTGAAAAACAACATTAAAATTTTAAATGTTTTTCGTCCGCCCGGTACCACTATAACATTTATACCATCAAAAAACTAATTGAAGCTCCACGATTTTTTTAACTGTTCTAATTTGGAAGGGTTCAATGTATCTCTATAATTTTTTTCAGATATTTTCAAATTCAATTGTTGATACAAAAAATTACTAATTAACAACAAAAATGCAAAGTTTTTGCAACTTTTTTTTTAAAAAAATATAATTCAACTTATTATCTACAGAAATTAAAAAATTTCATCACGATCAGTCAAGCTTTTCAAAACTTATAGCATTTTAAGAAAAAAAGTTAATGAAAGCTTTGACTGGCAATAATTATTACAAAATCAATTTTTTTTGAAAAAATTTTCCGTACACTAATTTCTACCACTTGCAGCTACTGATTTATTTAAAAAGCTTTGAAAAACATTTCAGACATGTCGGTTTCACGTATTCTGACCATATAGTTAGTAATAGAGGATAGTAAATGATAGTAATTAGAGCAATTGTTACAATGATTAAATTTTAAAAGATAAAACTTTCATGAAAATCGTTGTGCACATGCTTATGTTTATTATTATTTTTTACGAGTACATATATGTACACTCAGAAAAAATGTCTAACCTGCGTCAGGTAACACATTAATCTGATAAATTGTGTTATGGAATTACGAGTATGTTTAATTAAAAAAAAGAGCATTTCTTTCTTGAATCCAGTGGGGTTCGAACCTAGGCACTCCGTGTTGTTACAAGCGCAGTACTTAAGTATATGCTTTAGTTTCACGCAATATGAACAGTGACATATCGTAGGAGACCTAGGTTCGAATCTCATCGGTGACAAATAAGAATTTGAATTCTCTTTGAAGTTTTTAAAATGCAACATAAATAAATTAAGGTCCAATTTATAAGTAAAGTTAGTAATGGGGAAGGGGAATACGATAAAAAACAAAAAAGAATTCGGTTTCGTTTTTTGAGAAAATTTTGTGGTTAACCTGATTTCCAGGTTAGTTAGACTGAACAACATGAGCCACCAGGTTAGAAAATTTGATTACATTTACCAAATTTATTTTCTGAGTGTAAGTGGTTAGCTCGCCATACCGCTTTATTCGACAATGTCGAGGTTTGTTTTCAGGTTGGCGGACTATATGTTTTCCAGAAAAATTAAGTAAGCTTTTTGGTGGTATTTCGTAATTCTTATTATTTATGCAATTCACAGTTTATAGTATAATTGTAACGTGACAAAACTACAATGTGTCAAATCATACAACTGTGAGCCAAAAAATTTATTGTTTGCAAATTATGTTTTAGTCACTCTCTTTTCCCTATACGATGTTCTCACCAAAATAGCAAAAATTTATTGTTTAGTCAAGGCTTACACGAGGAAAGTTTTTCGGCAAAGTTTCGTTGTTTGACGGCAAGAGGGGAAAAACGAAAGGGACGAGGTAAAAAATTTATCATATGTTGCAAGCGCGAAACGAAAATCACAAAAGAGAATGGACAAGAACTTGTCTCTCAGACTTTACTCGTGTAAACGTCGACTTACAAGTTTTGATTTTTCTCACTCTCTTTTCCCTATTCGATTCTCTCACCGAAATAGAAAACTAAAACGACTTTCAAAATACATGCTTAAGTACATGTTCAAATTTGTCGACTAGTGGTAATTTGCATTTATATGGGAAACAACAGCAACTCAAGTTACCACCTCGTAAAATATTACATCATTGTAATTTTATATATAGCAATTTCAAAGCATTCAGAAGAACCGAATTCAAAATTTGAATACACAGTGATCAATATCACTTCTTGCCACGGATGTTCCGCGATAATTTTACACTGCATAGTCGTACAAGTCGACTCATCTCATCCCTTTGTTGTGACATAACTACGAAGCATTTTTGGCTATTCATAGTTGAGATTCTTTTCATCTTATTATTGAATGGAGAATTTTTTGACGAATCCATTTGTATGAAAATTTAAAATTAAGACAAGCAACGGTGTTCGCATCATCGCCTGGTTGTTGATTGATCTGGGATATCTACCTATAGCCGCATCAGCGATATTTTCGAGCAAACGGCTGATCCGGGGTCAGCTATTTATTTAACTGTTCCGTGTTGACTAGGTCTCTTCTCGACTTAATACCGCAGTGTTTGCCCAGTTAATGACATTGCGACAAATCCACAAGCCAATTACATACCAAAACTATTGACGCATCATACGAATAGCATCTTCTCCGGAGTCAAACCTTTATCAAGTTTAAGATTTATATCTATTTTTTTTTTTTTTGCTTTAAATCCTAAGCTTGAAGTTATCTACTCATTTTAATGTCACTTTTATATGCAAATGAAACGCAGTTTTGGAGAATAAGAAAAATTTTAGGTTTTCGCACGTTCTGTATATTGCACCAAATTGTGAACTAAGTTTTGTCCCTATATATAGATTTTTTAATACTTGCGCATACCATTATAATTATTTTTAGCTAACGATGCAAAAAGTTATAATAAAATACAGCAGTTACGACTATTCAGTCCTCAACGGTATGACACAGGTATGCCCGCACACGTATATAAATAACACGCCTGAAGCATTCCTTTAACTTATCCTGTACATAAATATGTATTAGAATGGTCCGAAAAGCAAACTATTTTGAATTTTAAGTCTTATTAGAGGCAGAGAGATCCTTTTAGTTTCGTAAAGGACTTATGATCTTAAACCCTAAACCGAGTAACATCTTTCAAATAAGCTCCGTATTAATAGTTGATGGGTTCGTTAAGATGGCAAACCACCTTCACTAAAAACCATACAGATCGAGATCTGAACATGTTTATATCACTAAGTTCGATGTTTGCAGCTCCTCTCAGCGTATCAAGGAAAATACTGCATAAAAGCTTTAACTAACTATTGCAAATACCGAGCATTTACAGAGGCAGTTCTCCTCTGTCTATTTTTCTTCTGTAACAGTGTTCATCGAAGGGTATGTCCATTTGTCTGACATACTTATTTTAATTACGGAATATGAAAAAAATTCTGCTGGTCTTTCTAGATGGGATCTCTACTACATTTCCTTACATTTAAGATGATAAGATGATCCAGTAAGGTCTATTTCAAAAACTGTCATTCGTAGCCCTGACGATATGCAGGACTATGTTATCTTAAATGCCCCATAAATTGCCAGACTATCTGCCTGAATGATGCTGATTTTGTATTGGTCAAGTCAAAAAAAAAAGTTTTGTTAGGTAAAAAGTTCCTTCAAAAAGGAAGAAAAAGTAGCCAGTTTCCAAAGAAAATTTTACACAAATGCACGATATCTAAATGATGTTGTTTGCAAAATATATTTCACTTCACTGATTAAAACAAACGTTTAGTCAAAACATCAAATGAAATTTAAAATAATAAGTTTTTCGGTCCAACCTAAAATACTTAAGTGTTGTGTAATAGGCGGAAAAATTCCAGCCAGCATCTTCTTTTAGCCGAAAGGGCTTAACATCTTCTTCATGAACGTTGCCTATAAAAAGAATGGCTGACTCTGATTTAATTTCCTTGGTGTTTGGCTAACGAAAAAGAGATAAACACATAAAGAGATGAAATACAACAAAAAGAAAAACAGAAAAATCATGAAAATACCAAAATACATTCCTTCGGTCCTTTCGATGACCAGTGACAACATAACTGTTGTACTGGTAGAACAACGCTGCCAGGTGGTGTCCTGCTGCAACACATGTCCTCATAAATAATTTCTCGATGACAAAAGCACAGGGAAATTAAATGAAATGAGTGCTCAACACAAAAGGCATTTTATATCATACAACGAAAAAATATAATACATTGAGGAAATATTTTGCTCGAGAATTTCAAATTTTGATAGTGTTGTCGCATTGATCTCTCGTTTAATGTTCAATAATTTACTAGACGCAACATAAGCTGCCGATATTTTTATGGGAAACAAAAACAAATCGCAAGCTTAGCGAGTAAACTTATAGTTAACTTATGTATACATAGCAAGTCGCTTAAGTGTCAGTGCTACTCAGTAGATTTGTATTTTTCTATTGTGAATTACGGAATGAAAATACTTGGAAATACATATGCTTAAAATGTCTTGTGGTGAAAAGAAATTAGTTGAAGATAAAATGAAATATAAGAACATAAACAAATAGTTTTAATTTTAGTAAACGCAAAGTGAGGTCCTTTTGCAATCGCACATAACATGACACTTAATCTTCTTTCGACATTTTACCGCCTGAGAATTTTTCTCCTTGGAACACCATCAATTTTTTTGGAACTGCCCAAAAGAAAAGTGCAGTTTCGTCGCAATTTACAATGTCTTTTTCATCATAGCCAGCAATGATCATCGACACTTTTTTTTTTTAATAAGAAATAATGAGCATCAACCAAAAAAAAAAAGGCACGCTTGCGACGTTTTTCGCTTGGACAAAATTTCGCACGAGGCTCATCTCATTTTCTTATTGGAAGGTTCCCTTACGTTCTGTTATTGGCAGGATAATTCTTATGATAGTTCAAATTACGGTTCTATCATTTCTTTGTTTTTCTCTTATTGGCAGGATTCTCTTATCTGCGGTGTCTCTAATTGACAAGTTTGAGTGTATTATTAAAAATTGACCCAAAAAACCGGCCGTAACCCATGTTGGGGATAGGATATAACAATTCAACTATTGATCAAAAAGTTTTTGTAATAATCGCATTGAGGTTGAAGTGATGAAACGGATACTGCTGCGTACAATGCTATCTTGGGATAAGGTTGAAAGAAATTTGACATATATTATGGCAAAGACGAGCCGAATTAAAATTAATTACAGCGAACTATTTCATAAGCTTTCGTGTGTTAAAAATTATGTGACTTGTGAAAAACTAAAGGAATGAGCATTCGGTGGAAAGCTAGTCGAGAATAAATGGGTTGAAATACATCAACATTTTAAAAAAAATTTCATACCTTTTCAAATTATTTTAAATATATGGTAGTAGAATTGAATTTGTGTTTACAGGGTTCAAATGCCTCCACCGAAAGGGTAACGAAAAGTGACATATGAAAATTGAGACTGTAAAATCTATTTTAATAACGAGATGCAACTATGATCTTAACTGCTTAGAGTTTAAGGAAAAATTTCAAAGTCAAGAAAACATTAAAAAAACCTTTTAACTCAGAAAATTACCAATGATTTGGCATT
Organism: Tricholauxania praeusta; assembly: GCA_949775025.1. Lineage (NCBI taxonomy): Eukaryota > Metazoa > Arthropoda > Insecta > Diptera > Lauxaniidae > Tricholauxania > Tricholauxania praeusta. The sequence goes on from OX459029.1 coordinate 58,508,838, forward strand.
TGATGCATATATTTTTGTTACACTATTGCTTATTAAAATCAAAGCCAATGAAATGTGATTTATTTTTTATTTGTTAATTTTTAATACTTTCAATATAAAAAAATAAGTTTCTACAAACACAATTTCTATTGTTTTTTCAATTTATTTCAATTTATTGTTTGTGCATATTTAGGGTGATCCTCATACAAAAATATTTCTTAATTATCATTTTCTCAAAGACAGGTTAATCGATTCTCATGGAATTTACACCACATAGCTTTTATGTTAAGAGGCACAGATTAGTTACTAAAAATTGTATTTAAGGTGCATGTTTAGGGTGGTCTTCATACAAAAATATTTTTAAATATCATTTTCACGAAGACAGGTTAGTCGATTCACACCGAATTTGCACCACGTAGCTCTCAGATTAAGATGCATAGCTTAAGCTACAAAACCTTTATTTAAGGTACATACTTAGGGTGGCCCTCATACAAAAAAAATATTTTTAAAAAATAATTTTCTCGAAGACCGCTTAATCGATTCTCATGAATGGCTTTTATGTTAAGAGGCACTACTTAGGTTGTAAACATTTTATTTTGGGTGCTTACTAAGGGTGGCCCTCATACACAATTTTTTTTTTTATGTCACAGTTTTTGCACATGGTCAGTTAATGTTGGACTTTCAAGAGTTGGCAATCCAGATAATTAACATATTTACTCTCCAAATAATAAAATCATATACATTATATACCAAAAAGCATTGAACTGAATTAAATTTACATAACAAATTTTTCATTATAAGAAATATTTGATTCTACATTGAAATAAAAAAAAAATTATGACGAAATTTTCTATTTAAGGTGAAGCGAAGCGCGCAGGGTAATGCTAGTTTTTTAAAAATAAATAAATAAATTTTATATGAAAATAAGTAGGAAAATTGGATTAAAAATGGAAAGAAACAATAGTATATAAGACAAGCTTCTGAGAAGTTTTGACCAAAATGATATATAGATCAAGTAAGAACTTATGTGACGGTACATACTAAAAAATTATCATATGAATTCAAAAAAAAAAAATTAAAAAAAAAGTAAATGAAGCTTTTTGTTTATATTATAAGGACGGACCGAAAAAAAAACTTTATTTTGAATTTTGGCACTGTGGTAAGAAAATACTTGGAGAATTCGAAATTATAAATGTGTCATTAAAGTCTAAAAATGAAAGCTTAGGAACTGGTTGACTTTTTGGACATGAAATGCGTGTTCCATCTTGCTATACGAACCTTTGACCACAAGAAATATAAATAGCACGGTATTCACTAAGTATAACCTCGTATGGTATTTTTATCTGCCCAAACTGGCTTGAGGTCACTTGTGGTATGAGTTAAAGGACCACGTAAAAATTGAGCGAAAAATCCATGGCGAAAGTTGCAATAAAAAATTTGTAAAAAAGTTGCTTGTAGATATTACTCTATGTGTACTCAATAGCTTTCCCGCATATCCTTTAAGCATTTGTTTGTACACTTTTAAAAAATAAGTGAATTTCTATCTAACTTTGCTTTTGGTTGTGTGTAAATTACTTTTATTAAATCCTTTGTCCTTTCCTATTTTTTTTTCTTGGCATTCTTGTTGTTGTTGCTATTATTGTAATTTTGCTTTACTCCTTTTTTATGATTGCCAATGAAGAAATTGTAATACGTAATGGCAATAATATAAGATAAGCTGGTAATAATTTCTGTTAGCCATTCACTGGTCACTGGCTAACAAAAGTTAATGGTACTCATAGCAATAACAGCATTTTGTCAGCTTCATGCTTTTGTACTAATACACTTATGTACATGAAAACATACAAATACATACGTACATGCATATGTATGTATGTCAGTATGCATTTATTAGCTCATTTAATAATAATTGCATGAGTGTGTGGTCATGTGCTTTATTTCCTGATAATTTATTTTGATTAATAAATGGTTTTTGGTTTGATTCCACCAAAATAAATGGCTTATAATTAGATCAGATATGAATATAATGACTTCAGTAGTTACCTGTGCCTACATTTAAAATGAATTTGGTAATTAAATCCAGCACTGTTTAAATAGTGAATAATTTTAAATAACATAATCCATTTACGTTCTTAAATCCTGACGTTTTAAATTCTACAAGCAATTATTATTATAAATATTAATGACATATTTTTGACAATTTAAGCTAATAAATCTATTTTATTGTAATAACCGAAAGTATAATTTCTGTGAGAAAAAAATCTTCAAATTCCTATTTGTCACACAGGAAAGAGCCGTGAAAACTTAGTCGAAACCAAAGCAGTATTCTCCTCCACTGACGACAGCTTATATTGTTTAAGTCGCATATTTTTATTCATTTATACATTCACCTAAATCAAAATTCACGAAAACTTACTCCTAACCTGAAACTGGCACTTCAAAACATCGACTTATAAGGAAATCTTCAGAAAATCGCTCAATACTTGACAATCGGCTCGTTTGATATATGAAAGTCACATTCACCTTGTGCAAGTTTTCAATTAATTAACCAACATTTTGAGAACAATGAAACCAGCAAGCAGCACACGACAGTCAAATGAAACTGAAAAGTTCAGTCAAAAATACGAATTTTTGTGCACTTTTACCAATTAGAACACGAATTCTCTTGAAGCATTTCTGAGTACAAATAAAATTAAATAATGAACCTCTACGATATATCAATAGCTAATACCAAAATACACACGTATGACGAGTTTTTTTTTTTTTTTGTGACGTCATTCGATACCACCGTAAAAACATACTTCGAGCTTGCGTAACGATAAAATTTAAAAAACAATTTCTTATTTTTTACTTAGAACACATGTAATGAATGAAATAAAACTCGTTAAAATATTAGTGTTGAATATAATATCGTATTTCATAGAGGGCGTTATCTCCCACTAAACCCTTTACTGAAACAGAAGATACGCTCGTTTAGTTGTTTGACAGTACGTATTAGGGGTGGCAATCCCGGAGCTTTTTTGAGTTTCGGGATTTTCGGGATCGAAGTTTCCAATCCCGGGATCCCGAGATCAATCCCGGGATTGATAGTTCTAGTAAATGCATACAAAACTACAAAAAAACGAGAAGTTTATACTATTGTATATTTAAAATTAAAATTGCTTTATTTCACAGCGTAACAATGAAGACTAAGAACGCAAAATAATAGAAAATATAATAGCTTAAAAATAAACTTAAAACACTTCGAGTGTTAATACATCTAAATCACATTTACTAAGTTTGACTAGTAGAAGATAGCCACTATTAAAAGGAGATTATAGAGGATAATCAAGCATTTATGATCAAACTATCAATTTCATTTTTACATTTAAAAATTCGTGTACCACACTTTGTACTTGATTGATACTTTATCACCTTCTTCAAATGTGACAGTGATGGCATTCAGTGGCACCGAATGGCTCGCTCTCAGTAGACGCACCCATAAGTGTGCTTCATTTAAGTTGTCAAAATCTTTAGAAGCTGATTTCAGAAAAAAAGCTTTAGACAAAAGTTTAATTATATCTTAGAACTTAAATTTTGGTAGGTTTAGGTATGGGTCAAAATTTCAATGTGAATCAAGGTCGGCTGTGGTTTTTTTTTTTTTTGAAGACAAACCTATATTTTTATGTTGCAGATTTGTATCTTATTATAAAAAATAGATATGTTTGGCTTATGTTGTTTTTCTATTGCATTTTTAGTGTTTTCGTTATTGATAAAAATAATTTAGTCTAAATTGCACATTTTATCATTCTTTTATCATTATCAATCGCACTTAGTAAAAAGTTCTTAAAATTAGTCAAAGTATTAAAAAAGATATTTTTTTTTTGTTATGTGACATTTTTTTTTAAGAAAATCTTAAGCAAAAAATTGCTACAATAAACAAAAATATTTTTACTCAATTTAAAGTTCAGACACAATTGAAGTGCATTTTGCAGGTTGATGCAATAATGTTTCATGCACATCAATTGTATTGAAAACAGTTATTTTGCAGATTTTGTACTTAAATATGTCATAAAAAGAATATTTATTATTGTCCCTTTGTAATCCCGGGATTACTTTAGCCTATATTTAGAGCAAATCCCGGGATCCCGGGATTATTTTTATCAATAACGAAAACACTAAAAATGCAATAGAAAAACAACATAAGCCAAACATATCTATTTTTTATAATAAAATACAAATCTGCAACATAAAAATATAGGTTTGTCTTCAAAAAAAAAAACCACAGCCGACCTTGATTCACATTGAAATTTTGACCCATACCTAAACCTACCAAAATTTAAGTTCTAAGATATATCCCCGGGATCCCGGGATTGCCACCCCTAGTACGTATGTTATGTTTTTGATTTGTTGATAGCAATTAAACATTTCTCTGCTATTATATTGACAGGTAGAAAAATAAAAAAAAATGTACAAAGTCACCTAATTGTTTTATAAGTATCCAGGAATGAAAAATCCCTCATTTCCTATTTTTAAAAGTAGCTGACTGTCACTTGTCACAGAAGATTTTACCAGTTTGCGCTTCGACTGTGAAATCTACTCATTAGCTCTCACTTTAAAATCCATAAAAAAATAGTTGACTGTTCTAATTCTATAGACGATAGCATAAACATACTATGTATATCAGATAAAAGTGAAAAATCTAGCTTTAATCTGTTGAGGAGACTGATTTTGAGTCATGGCAACTTTTTTGTTGCAGCTTTTTCATATACTACATGGACAAAAAAAACCCGTGGGCTTGGTAACATTTAAGCCTTTACAATCTAAAGTCGAAAACAGACATAATTCAAACTAGGAATAAGAATAAACGTAGAGTTTTAGCTCGCCAGTGTCTGCCCTATAAAAGTTCTTTACTTTCCAAAAATGTCTGTTACAAATAATCCAGAAGTTAAGTAAGTTAAATTTTTTTCAAGAATATAGCTTAAGGTATCTTGCACAAAATAAAAACAAAATCATCAATGTATTTATAAACTGAAGATAAGAGTATGTATAAAAAATCATAGTATGTGCGAAATGAAAAAAATTAAATTGAGTTTTCAATATTTTCCAAAGCTACATTTACGCATACATTCTATTAATTTCTTCATTCCCTCATTCTCATTATATCTACAGTCGAATACAATAAAAAAAACAAAATCGGTGATCACAAAAATGTGTACTTTTGGCCAATGGAAATAACTGTTCAACCACTGTGCGCCGTAAATAATAAAAGCGAAAACAATTGCATGCAAAATAAAAACAGAAACATTAAAAAAAGAACAACGGTAACTAACAACTTCGAGAGCCACACTAACAATAACTCGCGTTTTCCCCCGAGCATTGCAATTGTTGAGTCTCTACGCACACCTACATAAACCCATTCGCTTATACACAGGCAAACAAACTTTCACTTAGTTGGTCGTCGATTGGATTTCCTTAAAAGTGCAATGCCCAGTTGGATCGACATGCATTCTAGGACTATTGATAGGATAACAGCAATGGAAAGCATGGTTGCTGCTCAGTCTTACACAACAAACCGCATCACTTCCTGCCTTACGCGGTAAAGTACAAAAGCAATGGGGTTGAAAGGAAAAATTTAACATTTATATAGAAACGCCAATAAATTTAATCAACGTTCAGTACATTTAGTCGTATTGGCTAGATTGATAAGATCATGATTTAGAAATCTTAAGGTCAAAGGTTACCGCTCAGCTTAGTGTTCTAATAAAACATTTTTTAAGTGTAATTTTTAATATAAGCAAAACTTTAGAATTTGCTGATATGTGGAAAATAAATAATATAATGCTTTAATTGTTATGCACTTGGATTCCATTTCTTGAATTCTTTTATGGGAGGGCAGAGCTTTATCCACTGGAACACAGGCGCCATTAAAAATAAGTAACGTAAGATTTATTTAAACTTTGGAATCGCATTAAAGTGGCAAGAAGTAATGCTTTCGATTCAATTTCTCTTGTGCCTTACAAAATTACCACGTTCTATATTTGCTAAAAGATTCAGGTAGTAAACAGATTTTCCGAAGTTCCAACTGGGTACATACAATTGTTGCTCCTTTTTTTTCTCGTTACTTCCATAGTTGTTACTACGATGTTATCGCCATCATCATTGTTGCTATTGTTCTTTACTTAAAAGTATATAAATGGTTTTTTTCGCATTTTTCATTTTGAAAAAATACACACAACTTTTTTTTTCATTTTTCAGTGCGCTTTTATTTAGATTGTTGTTGATGTTGCTGTTTCTTGGCCGCAAGACTCCTTCTTGTCTCATACCTCATATTTTGATACATTTTCTACACGAAAAAACGAAACAGTTTATTGTTACGCTTTTCGACCTGTCATGTTTCTTTAAGCGCCAACGTCACTTTCTTGCAAGTAAACGAAGATTCATCTTTTAGTACTTTCTTTTTTTAATAAATTCTTCTACATACAATACACATACATATGAGCAGGGTATCGTACTCGTAGGTCGATATATTTTTTTTAATATTCAGAAAGTTTTTCATATGCTTTATGAGGGGATATGATTATCCTAAAGATCTCGAAACTGATCGACTGTTAAATGAATGTGTTTTTTTTTTTCATTGCTAGCAATGAATGAAATGCAATGGAATGAAACCAAAATCGATCATCATTGAGAAGAGAGCTTATGTATACGGACAGTGGCGGATACAAGGGGGGGGCTATGGGGGCTGAAGCCCCCCCTGAGAGCGAAAAAAAAATATTTTTATTCAAGAACGTTTATGGAGGATCGAACAAATCAAAGCAGTTCAGGCTTTGACATCTGAAAACCAACTCTTAGCATTTTACACTCATTGTTTTCAGACAGTATCTGAATTTGTGTGCAGGAAAATCATGTGATATTTCTGAAATTCGTAACATGCTAGGCACAGTTTCATCAGTGTCAAACTTCTTCTCGAATTCATCTAAAATAGTAGAACTATTGTAAATGTTCCTATATTGTCGCTCAGTCGCAAACTACAAGATCCGACACTACAAATCTCTTCAGCCTGTACTCATGTCAAGCAAATTATCAACCTGTTTTCAGAAATGCGAAAAAATTAAACGTTATTTGCTGATATTTTTAATGAAGTATCTTCAATCGCTGTTGAGTTAGACACTTAATTGATTCTTTCCCGCTCGTAAATAAATAAATAATAAAAAGTAAAATATACCCAACACTGAGTTTATAATAACTTTGTCATCCCGTTTGTAACGCATAGCTCTTTAAGGAAAAAATACGACTTTATGAAACATTTTAGCCTTCATCATTTATTTTCAGTTCACTTCAAAAAAACTTGATTTCCGAAATGTAAGTCCTCTTGTTTTTTTTTAATTCCTATAAAAACTTTGATAAATATAAGAATTTTCAAAACCGGTCCGATCGTAGAGAATCTAAATTCAAAAACTTTTTTTTTCAAATTCCGTGTTCCGACGTTATTTGACCAGCAAATATTCTTATATTTACATATCTATTTAGTTATCATTGAAACTACTCGTATTGCTGCGATTTTAATGAAACTTGGTGATTCATCATACTAAAATTTGGCTTAAGAGGTTAGTTTATGGAAAGCTATTTCTGGATTAAAATCAGACTGGGTTGTACCAGTAGGTGTGTCGCCGCCCTAAATTTTAAGACTAATATACAAGCCATTGTGCTAAAAATTGGTATGCGAATGTCGATCACGAATAAAATTTATTTCATATCCAAAAGTAGGCGGAATTGAAGAAGTGGGTGAAGAATATTTCGACTATTTAATTTCTATTAGATTTTTTCAACATTTTTCATATTATTTTAACTTTTTCCAAGCTTTTAACTTTTTCCAATACATAAATACATATATTACATAAGTATTTTTTCGTCTTTTTCAACCTCTTTCAACTTTATTCGTCATTTTTCTTATTGATTCAACTTTTTCATCGATTTTGAATTGTTTCAACGATTTTCAACTTCTGCAATTTTTTGAAAGTTTTTTAACCGCTTTCAACATTTTAAATTTTTTCAATTTTGCAACATTTTTCAGCATTTTCCTTATTTTTTCGACTTTTTCAATTTCTTCAAACAGTTTTTTGCAACTGTTTCAAAACTTTTCAAACTTTTTTCAATCTTTTTACATTTTTTCTCGACTTATTCAAGCTCTTCAACGTCTTTTTAACATTTATTTAAAAGGTACTTTCAATGCAGTGTTAGGCATGTGAGTTTCGGCATGGCCGAATATTACTAGTTTTAATTTATTTTTATTTCACATTTCTTTCTCAAATGTTTCAGAGCCGCAATATTCTATCCTTATTTGGATCATAAAATTTCAGAATCAAAATCAAAATTCCAGAGTACATTTTTGAGAATTTTACCCTTAGAACGTTTTATACCGGTAATCACTCGATGAGGCATGTTGACAAATTCATAGAGGCTGCTCTCACTTACGAAAGTGAAAAGTGATTGCAGTAAGGTTGAGCGCTAATCCGAAATTAAATTGTGTCATCAGCATTGTTGTAAAACCGATTTCAGAGATACTTTGAATGCAATGAAAGCATTGTCCATTTCACTATCTTACAATTTTGGGCCTCATATTGAGATATGGTTTCTCATAGAAGTTTTCCTATGTATTTTGGGGCGTAGATTCCAAAAATTAAAACCATTTTTTTTTTTAAAATCGTTAAGAAAAAACCTTTTTTTCTGCATTTTTTTCATTTATTTGATCATATTTCTATCAATTTTTTTTCGACCTAAATCGGTTGCACACTATTCAAAAATTAATTTTATCTTCTGTCTAACGGTCTGCTGTTCAAGAGAATAGGATAGGATTTGCTGGAGTTACAAGCGGTCATATTCCAAAAAGAGTGACTTTTTTGGTCTTTTCAAAAAAGTTAAAACTTTTGTTTTTTATATTTTTAATATTCAGGATGAAAATCTATTTTTTAACAAATATTTTAAGTATATATATGCTCAAATCTGATACAAAATGTTAAAGTTGATTAAAAATCAATGAAAATACGGCTCCTTTTACACCATGAACCAACAGACTTGGACATATGGGAATGCATGAAAATATGGAAATTACCCTTTTTCATTGATTTTTGATTAACTTTATCTTTTTGTGTCCGATTTGAGCAAATATATACTTAAAATGCATAATTGTTAAAAAATAGATTTTAAAAGGTTTTTGGATTTAAATGAAGCAATTAATGTGGCTTTTTTGAAAAGACCAAAAAAGTCACTCTGACCGCTTGTAACTCCATCAAATCCTATCCTTATCTCATGAACAGCAAACCGATAGACAGAATATGAAATTAATTTTTGAATAGTGTGCAACAGATTTAGGTCGAAAAAAAAATCATAGAAATCTGACCAAATAAATGAAAAAAGTGCAGAAAAAAGGGTTTTATGGGGATATCTCAAAAACGATTCTTAAGGAAAGAAAAAATGATCCAAATAAATGAAAAAAGTGCAGAAAAAAGAGTTCTTTTGGGGATATCTCGAAAACGATTCTTAAGAAAAAAAAAATGGTTGTAATTTTTGGAATCTACGCCCTAAAATACATAGAAAAAAGTATATGAGAAATCAGACCTTTTTTTTGTAAAAGGTGTTATCAAAACCAAAAAAAAAAATGGAATCGTTCTTCCAATGCATTACAATTCTACTGCAAGTATTTGCCACAATTCCAGCAGAACAAAGTTTTTCTGTGTTAAAATGATTGAAATTTTGTATTGTATTTAAGGTCTACAATGACAGAAGATTGCTTGAATGGATTGGCTCTGGAAAATATTCATAAACAAATCTATATCAGCTCAGCTGAAATTGTTGAATTATTTTTCCAGAAGAAACCTCGCCGTTTTGAAACCCTTGACTGGACTACTGATTAGATTGTTGTAATATGTCAAAAAATATAAATATTGCTCGTTGAAAAATTTAATCAATGTGTGTTTTCATTCAATAAAAATGTTAGCCCCCCCCTGAAGGAAATCCTGGATACGCCACTGTAAACGGATACCATTTTGTCGCTTCCGTCCGAAAATCAACATTTCAATCCTGATCCTGAATTGCTTCACGATCAACAGTATAAGACGAAATATCTCAGCAAAAATATTTGTAAGGTCTTATTGTTAGAAAAACAATTGAGAGCATTGCTGCAATACTTAGTGAGACCAGTTAAAATAATTGTTTGTTGTTATAATTTGCTTAATCTGCTTTGAGAATGATTACCTTATTTACTTCTTTCCATGGTGAGGGCGTGGCTTGTGACAATAGAGCAGAGGCTAAGTGCTACCCGCAAAGTGATTATTTCTTATGCTCATTACAAGGAGGAACTAAGAAGAGCTCTTCGAAAATTTTAAGACGTCACTTTGACTCTTGACTCATTTCTTGCGCCCTCCAAGCCATATGCACGAACATAAATAGGCCAACCATTTTTTTGGTCTCTCCCTCTAGGAAATATCTCATTACATTCACTTCGACATGAAAAACTAAGTTATCTATGCCCACGCTAACAGGAATAAATTTTTCCTGGCCTTATTCTAAATACACCAGCTCTAACTCATATGTTCGTTCATCATGATACCTGCAAGTTCTGTCAGAAGTTTTGTTTATCCTATTACAGTATTTTTACTTACAAGAGATTTCCCAATTTTCCTTGCACGAACCTGATTCTTCTAGATAATAAGAGCATTGAAGAGGTTGACCTCCAAAAGTTCTTTCTCTAATATACCAAATACTAATTTTTCAATAGTTTTCAGGAAAAAAGAGTTTAAGTATTTGGCAGATCCAAAGGTCTTCTTGTTGCCTTTGAAATATATCTAACAAAAACTTTTCGCCAAATATTTGGTAAGTCCTTAACGTAAAAAGCTAATATTTATTTTAACAAAACAAACAATAGTGCACACATTGTACTTTTATAAATTTGTTACCATACGAAATTTTTGACTACATAAAGATATTTGGAAATTAGACATACTGTTCTCTCTTGTAAACTGGTCATGTTAGATGAACGCTATACAAATTTTACCCACTTGTGAAAATCGAGCAAAAAGATTAAACAAATACTTTTGTAAAGCAAACGCATTTATTTTCTTTCTACTTGCATCGTTTTATTGATTTATTAAATCTTAAATCTCTTAAATGACTATTTAAATTTCTTGGACTTAATCTTTTCTACGACAGCAAAATATTATTTATATGACAGCAAATCTCTGCATACTTTAATTTTAATGCTCGACATATTTTAAGCATTCTTCCTTCCTACTTCCTTCGCAAGCTTCAGTAAAGAGGAAAACACATCTCAAAATACAAGTAGGCTTCATTTGTTTCTATTAGACACAATAGAAAACACGGATACAAACACATGCGCATTTATTTGTGCTCAAAAGCAAAAATCATTTAAATGAACTTAAATAGTAAGTAATGCTTTTTTTATTTTTCTTACTATGGAATTGAATTATTCTGTGATTATTCTGAAGGAGAGTGACTGCCACTCTGTGAGCGATTATGATGTTTCTTTCTTCAGGTGATGTCCTACACATTTACCGTGCATGCTATCATAACCCGAGTATACACATTTTTCGCCTGTGGAGGTAGCCCTGTCTCCATCCAATAGGATTTACTAAGCCAGCAGAAGATAAGCCTTAAAAGCTGAAATTCCAAATCTGGCCTCGGAAATGCTCTATCAACTAAAAGTGCAAAAAAACACCGTTCGTTTTTGCCCATTTTTGAGGTTATGTAGCCAAGCAGATTTTTTATTTCACCAAAATTAAAACTTGGCTTCCTTAAGTACAAGTCTTCTTCTTTCAAATAGCGTTGAGTTTGCCCAAATATCAGAGCTTATAGAGCATTTCCGAGGCCAGATTTGGATTCAGCACATCAAAAACCTTCGGAAATACATACTTATATAGTCTGGTTTCGGGTTTTCGGGTGTTATATTCTCTTGTCCTCTTGTCTAGTTTCCGGCTTTTTTTGCTAATAGGTTGTATGTTTCCTGGATTCACGGGGGTACGCGGAGTTCTTAGTCCCCTCATATCTATCTACAAAAGATAAGCTGCTGGTATGAATTTTACCTGACTTATATTTTGCACCAATAAGCACTTTAATGAATTGAATCAAGAGAAGCATTTGAAGTGACTTAACTTAAATTTATATCCTATATTCCTTGCAAAAACTATTTTTATATTTGTGTTCCGCTTAAATCTCAATTTAGTACATAAGCGGTTATGGCTTTTAGCCACAAAGGTTTTGTTTAAGCATTAGTAGAAAGAAAAACAAAAATAAAGGATATTCAGTTTCTATTTTTTGTTACTGTTATGTTCTTTTTTTTCGAAAAAAAGGCAAACATGCCCAATGTAGATGGTAGATAAAATAAAAATAGTAAGAACAAAGAAAATGAACGAAATATGTACCTACTCTGATTAAAAAATGTGCCAGATATCTTTTGTTTAAATCCAAGTGGAAGAAAATTGCAAACGGAAAATTTGTTGGAATAAAAAATTTAAGGGCTTAAGTTTATCAGTGGACAAATTTAAAAATACAATGAAATGAAAAAATACTGCAGTATGACTGCATTATTTGAAATAGTATACTCTTTCTCATGTTGAAAGTTGCTGGAAGTTGAGGTATTCGATTTTAATTTTGCAAAATTTATGAAAAATATGAGAATATATTTTTAAAATATTTTTTTCTTTCTAAATACTCGGCTACTAAAAGTGCGTGCGTCATGCTCACACTTTGTCGCCATTCAAATGCAATTAGTCGCAATGACAACGCGGTTTTATTAATTTGAAGAAAATGTCCATTCGATTACGAAGTGCTATATACTTAGTCGGGGAGGCAAGCAAACTCAAAACAACGCTCAAATCGAAACGTGCTTGCTATGATGTTTTCTAACAATCGTGATGCAAAAATGAATGATAGTGTAAGTGCCAAATCACTGATTCGCAAATGCATTATATTCTTGGAAAAAGCGAGAAATCCCACAATGTAATTTCCAAACGGTATGGAAGAACTAGAACTGTTACTGAGCAATGACAATGGGAATCCTCTAAGTAGGTTATTTCTTCCGATAAAAAAACAAAATAATCTGGAAGGACCACATGGGTTTTGCCATTATTGGCGTGATATGAGAGAGGAACCTCTTATTTTCTCTAAGAGAAACTTTGGCCACAGCTCAATGATGGTCTGGGGCGGAATCAACAAAAGTGGTGCGTAAAAACTCAGAATGTCGATAAAAACCTTTGGGGAGAAGTAATATGGTACTGGGGTGGGTTTGGGGGGTGATTAGGGGGTAGAATGAGTTCTTATCGATATTAACAGCTTTAGTGCACCTAAGTACCTACAGATATGCATTAATTTTGAATTTTTATGAGAAATGGGTTTTTAACCCTTTGGGGGTAAATGGGGGAGCTGGGAGAAAAGTGGGTAGCTAAAACTCATTTTTATTGTAAGATATTATTTTGGCACACCTAGATACGTAATATAAGCAAGATCTACCCTCTGCATTTAAATTTTTTTTTTTTTTTGACGGACTTTCTTCTTAACGTATTTTAAAGTGTAATTTTGAGGTTATATCAAAATCTGAGGGTGATGGAAAAATTCTGACCTCGAATTCTTGTTTGGGACGCCAAACTACAATACCTTTTTCCTGTGTTATTCTTCACAAATCGCACGTTATTGTTGTTTACAATGTAAATCGACAAATTGAGAATGAGAGCGAGAGTAAAATTTGAATATTCCGCTGTTTCGTTTCCATAAATATTCCATTTTGTTGCCATAGGAAAGACAAAAACAAAGCCCATACAAGCACATTAACTTCTCATTATACGATTTGTTACGCTTGCATGCTTGTTTTTTTGTGTCTAATTAATATTTTCAGCAATTTTAAAACTTTAATATTTTGATATTTAACAGGAATACCATCATAATTTTAATAGGTGATTGAGACCAAGCGTCTAAAGAATAAATAAAAAAAATTTAATTGAAATTGGTCCAGTAATTTTTGCGTGAGCCGAAAACATAGAAAACGGCTATAATTTAATTTACATAGAATGTTAATTGATATTTTGGTTTATTATTTTGTCTTATAATAATGAAATACCCACTTTTGTTTTAAATTTGGGAAATACGTTCAAAATCCTAAATTTCTCTTTACACTACACTTAATCACACTTTAACACGTCTTTACATGAAGAGTTTCGAAAACAAAATGCAAATTATGAATGTAAAAACTACAAGTTACACATAGCTAGGCATTAACTCGTTAATCCGTTAATCGTTAATTAACGAAGTTAACATTTCGACTAACGGATTAACTTTTTTTAAGTCAACTTTAAAACATGTTAACGGACTCGTTAACTTCCGTTAAATTTCCCAAGTCCGTTAATAGTTAATCCAGTACCTACTATTAACCAAAATGATATCGCACGCATGGTTGATATAGCTGGAAACGTATGACAGCAGTCAAGTGGATGCATTAAAAAAATAGGTAAAAAAAAATGATAGAAGAGGCGTTACGACAAGAAGCTGCCGACCGTTCGAAGAACAGAGATAGTTTAAGGTGATACCATTAGAATATTCAAGACATAGAATTGATTTTTTTTTCATAACTCCAACGTATAATATGTTAAGAATATGCTGTAAAAAGGACAAAGCGAAACATTGAATATTTATGGAGTTATTATCAAGAACGTCGGAATCCGCAAACCGTCATATCATATTGTATTGAAACTCTATTTGCAAAAACTGCTCGTGCTGTAGCTCAAAAAATAATTGACCGATTGGGCGGAAATTTAAAGACTTTTCTTGCTATAGTATTATAGTTTAAGGCAAATAGAAAAATTTTATCAGCTGCAGCAGTTTTCGATGCCTCTGAAAAGATACACTGAAGAGATACTTTGCAGATCCTCCATTTTGTTAAAAAGAAATTATGTTTTCTTACACTTTGACAGTAATAAAAAAGTGTTTAAATTTAAAAATTATCCAATTATTTTATCACCTTGAAAAAAAAATTAATGAAAAATTACTAATTTTACCATGTCTAAAGGAATTGCCCCCCTTAAGTGGTGGAGGCAGCAACATGAGTAACAACGACGATGATGAAGACTTTCATTTCTGTCACTTAGTCCAAACAAAAACTTAAGAGAAACAAAGTTTTAAAGAGTAAAGCTCAAAATCTCGTCAAAATATGGCTAGACATGAAATAAAATGACTTGTTCAATGATGCGGCATTCCACTGATATTCATAAATCTGTTTCTTAAACAGATTAAGCGCTGCAGTTGAAAATCTTTTTTCCACAGGCAAAGGTATTTTAACGCCGAAACTAGCCTCGCTTTAAGACGCGAACTTCAACATATTAATGTTCATGAAGGGGAATATCCCCATTATGTCTGTTGACTAAATGACACACTCCAGTTATACACTTTTATTATTTTGTTCCTAACCCAACGATATAAAAAATTAAAGTTTTATCACGTGTTAACGGATTAACGTTAACTTGCGTTAAGTCTTCCGAAATATAACGCTTTAACGTATAACGAAGTTAATTTCTTTAGTAACGGATTAGCAATTAACGAAGTTAACTATTTAATTAACGGTGCCCAGCTATGAAGTTACATCACACAATTTAAGGTAATTCACCAAATTTTATGTGCAAAGGGGATATCGCACGAAAAATAGTGCGATAAAAGATAAAAATTTCAGTGGTAAAACCAAAATCGCGGAACTACGAAACGCGCAGTCAGAAACCGCGCAGTTTGAGGGATTACTGTACTTTGAACTAGCAACTAGGTAAATTTTACTTACTTTATAAAACTTTAGAGATCCGTCGGCATGGATTGTAATCATCGAAGACGAATTTCGTATCTGAGCAGGGCATGGTATTAGTAAAAAATTTAGAAATATGCGTTAGCTAATTCGAAAAAAAAAATGTCGGTCATATAACTTAAAAATTGGTCAAATGTGAAATTTTGATTAATTTTGATTAGATTTTTTTCTCATTTTCTTCGAATCTTATAGGCTATTGACTATGTATTTTAATAAGGAACTATTTCGTTAAAGGTATTTTATTGTCTTATAAGTATGCGCATATCCATCAGATTTATCCTTTTAGCTGGCCTCGTTTTTTTTTTTTTTTTTTTGGAGTACATCTTCCAGCCATAGTTTTTCTTGAAGCTAAGGCTATCTTGAACTCATAATAAAGGTTGTTCAATTGAAATTCAGATAGCTATTTTTTTTAATTAACTTTATATGTAACATTTCATGTTGTTTTTAACTAAAATCCAATTTTAACTATGTCTCCCTTAGAATTTTAATTGTTCCTCCTTGAATATTAATTAAAGATAGTCTAAACTTCGAGAAAAACCATGTTTGAAGAGTCTGCTCCAAAAAAAAAAAATAAAAAAAAATTTAAATTGTCATCTTACCTAGACCATGGCTTCTATTTTTTTTCTATTTTTTTTTTTTTTTTTGAGCAGACTCTTCAAACATGGTTTTTCTTGAAGTTAAGACTATCTTTAATTAATATTCAAGGAGGAACAATTAAAATTCAAACGGAGACATAGTTAAAATTGCATTTAAGTTAAAAAAAAACATGAAAAGTTAAATACAAAGTTAAGTAAAAAAAATAGCTATCTGAATTTTAATTGAACAACCTTGAATATTAATTCAAGACATCCATAGCTTCAAGAAAAACTGTGGCAGAACGATGTACTCCAAAAAAAAAAAAAAAAAAACGAAGCCAGCTAAAAGGCCAAATCTGATGGATTTCCACATATGTTCAATTAAGCCCTAAAAATGATGTAGCCGAAAATGTGATTAAATTAAGGCTTGGACTTCTGAGAACGGAGCAAATTTGTCCATTTTTTATATTTTTAATACTAACTCAAAAACTGTATATTTTTAGCATATACACATGGGGAGACTTGTTGTAGAGAATAAAATTTCCTATCGAAATGATGTTTTATGAAATCAAAGAACTTAGTTTTTCATCAAAATAAGAAAGGTGACGTAGTTTCCGTCAAAATAATGACCTATAAAAGTATCTTAGATTAAGATTGACTGAGATACAGTGGTTCAAAGTTACCTACTTTTGTATGACGTATATCTTTATCGAATTAATTGGTGAGATCAATTTTAACAAAGAAAATCGGAAACAGTAGATGTTTTTCTTAAAAGAATATAAGACTTTTTACTTAGCTATAAAACGGTTTTTCCTGTAAGGGGAGTGACCCCGCCCCACTAAAAACAAAATTTCTTCTCAGGTATCAGTTTATCCCTGTTTTAGTTCTCACTGTCAGATTACAAGTGGTTTCTTTATTGTACTTCGTTAAGAGAGAGGTGCCATATTTGTTACATAAATACAAAGTTAATATATATATAGGGTAAAACACGCGAAAACGCCAGCGAAAAAATTTTTTGGCTCCGATTTGGCTGAAATTTGGCATTATTGTTATATCGATGTCCAGCAATAAAACTGCGTTCAGGAATTTGCCCTAGTATTATTTGTTGTTGAGATACGCGGGTATGAAATTCACGATTTTTGTACTTTTTCAGAATAAGTGCTTTTTTCGAAAATTTATAGCTTACAGCAAACTCTATCAATTAATAATTGGTATACCTACGATTTTAGGTTTTTCCTTGTACTTTTTGAAAAAAAATATTGTTTTTGAAAAAAAAAAATTTTTCGCAAAAATTTTTCGAATTTAAAATTATTTTTGCATTTTTTTTAAAAAAACCATTTTTTAAAATTTTTTTTTTTATTTTTAAAAAAAACTTTGATTTATTCTGCGCTTAATGCCGTAAAAATTTTTATGGGGAAAAAATTATTTATATTTTTTTTTTAATTTTAAAAAAAATTAAAGAGCTAAGATTTTGAAAATTGAAATGAATTTTTGAATTTTTTTTGAAAAATGCATTTCTGAATATTTTTTTGTTTTTACATTTTTAAAAAAATTTTTCTCAAAAATTTTGCGAATTGAAAAATATTTTTGCATTTTTTTTTAAAAACCCATATTTAAAAATTTTTTTTTTTTTTTAAAAAAAACTTTGATTTGTTCTGCGTTGAATAACGTAAAAATTTTTGCGGGGAAAAAAGTATTTATATTTTTTTTTTAATTTTAACAAAAATTAAACAGCTAAAATTTTGTAAATTGAAATGAATTTTTGAATTTTTTTTGAAAAATCCATTTCTGAATATCTTTTTGATGAACTTCAGATTACAGCTTGATCTGCAAGCTTCAAAATGATATGCCATAACTTGAGTGCAAGTAATTAATTAAAATGATTAAGCCACTAAACGCGCGCTGTACTACGCGTTGAAAGGCTACTGCACTCATTTTAAATTTCAGTTTTAGTTTTCAGGTTAACGGCTCAAACATATTAATTAATTACTTGCTCAAGCTGTGATCTGAAGTTCATCAAAAAGATATTCAGAAATCGATTTTTCAAAAAAAATTCAAAAATTCATTTCAATTTACAAAATTTTAGCTGTTTAATTTTTGTTAAAATTAAAAAAAAAAATATAAATTCTTTTTTCCCCGCAAAAATTTTTACGTTATTCAACGCAGGGGGGTTTGCTCACTGTAGTAAATGAATTCTAGTGTAAATTACTTAAATTAACAAAATTTGAATAATTTTCTTGGATAATATCAGAAAGTAACGCTTTTATAATAACTTTTAATTTTTTTGTCACGGATGGCCATTTGGCGAAAATGCCCATACGTTTCAGCAAGAGATAAGGGGCACATATGTACAGATACATAGATTGTTTTTGCCTGTACTTGGCTTTCATATTATATCTTGGAACCTACTAGTCAAGTTCGGTTGCTATTTGGCGAATTACACTGCACAACAAAATTGCAACTTTTGTCTGATTAATGACTTTTATCACATGATGCTGGTTCTGAATAAGCCCTCCTTTTTTCGTAACAGCTCTTGTTTTGCAGTGTAATTTGATATGACATCAACAAGACGAGCTTGTGCGAATAATACAAGACATTTTCGGAGAGTATATGAGTAAAGAAAACCGTTTAAACGTGACAACGTTCGTAAAAGAGGCTTACAAAAATTAATTTGGTCATCCGCTGGAAATGAAAGATAAGTCTTGGATTCTGCAACAGGTATGAAAAACGTGCGTTAAGTTTCTACTTTTGTAGACAAATAATAAAACGAACAGATTTAGGCACGAAACCGCTATGATCTGGAAGGAACCCGTAAGCCACCACGACGACTAATATTTTCGTTTGGTAAACATTAATGGCATTGATCGAAAAAACCCAGTCAAATGGGAAAATCCTAGCATGCGGTCGGCCCTAAGAAATCACCTGATCCTCAAGCTTCACAGGAGGAGCCTATGGATTTTGAGACGAAAACTGACAGTAGTGATGGTGACTTTAAATGTAACCTGAAAACGCCAAAACCATTAAGCCAAAATGACTTAAATAACATTATCAGAGATCTGGGAATGTCAAAGCTTCAGAAATTTTGGCTTCTAGTCTAAAAGAAGCAAACTTGGTAACAAAAGAAACCAAAATTTCTTATTACCGCACAAGAGAACAAAATCTACTCAAATGTTTTGCTGAAAAAGATGATTTTGTATTTTAAAAAGATGTACCTGGTATAATAGCTGCAAAAGGATTACAAAATACGTTTTTAATGAGTGGCGTTTATTTATAGACTCATCAAAACGGAGTCTAAAATGTGTTCTCTTACCCAATGAGAGTAAATTAGGGTCGTTGCATATCGCACATTCTACAAAAGTAAAAAAAGAATATACAACTATTGCTCTGGTTTTGGACAAAATTAAACATGTGCAACACAAGTGGTTTATATGTGTTGATTTAAAATAGCTTTCTTTTAGGCCAACAAGGAGGTAACACAAAGTATCCATGTTTTCTTTGCTTGTGCGATACTAGAGCTAAAAATCTACATTGGATTAAAAATGATTGGCCTACTCAGGAAGCGCTAGTTCCAGGACAACAGAAAGTGAAAACCCCACCTTTGGTATCAAGGGATCGTAAAATTTTGCTTTTGTAGCATATAAAACTAGGGCTTATAAAACAATTTGTAAAAGGTCTTGAAAATTTGAAATTTTTTCCTTTTTCTATCAAAAAAGTTTCCAAAACTGAGTGCAGAAAAGATAAAAGGGCATTTTTGACGGTCCACAAATTAGACGTTAGTAAAAGACTCAAATTTTACGGACATTATGACATAGATTGAGTAAAAGGCATGGAATCAGTTTGTTTGGCTTGTTCAAAATTTTTTGGGAAATAAGAAAATTTCTGACTACTCTCAACAAGTCGAACCACTAATGAGCCACTTTTCGATATTATTGAGACTTATATTGAAAAAATTATGTTTGTATTAGTTATTGTTTTTAATATGGTAATAAAAATTTCTGGATCCACACGCCTATTTTTTTTTTTTTTTTTTTTTTGACGAAAAACAATAATCTGAAAAGAAGTTAATGCTTTTACGAGTCCTTTGATTACAGAAAGTGATCAGTATCCTTGCTCCTGTGGAATCAATCATGGCTTTGAGGTTATCGTCCTGTATCATATTATACCAAAGCTTTTTTAAAGCTGAAATTGATTTTATTATTATCTTGGGCTTCTGATCAATAACTTTTCCCTTCATTATAGGTCACAAGTGTACGATAGAATTCAGGTCCGGCGAGTTTCTAGGTTAGGTCAGACACGAAATTCCGAGATCTGTTGATACTTTTCCGAGCTATAAAAACATGATTTGTTTTTTATATATCCTGTTTATAATTTTAAGGTCTGTATGAATCATAGAAAAAATTTCATACATGATTTACCAATTTCGCACGGTGGCAAAGCGCAAAATGCATAGTGCAGGATAAGTGTTTTTTAAGTACCGGCTCCAATTTTTTCCTTATAACTTGCCCATATTTTTTCGCATTCATAGTTCCTTCTAAATAGTGTAGAGAACAACGGACATTGTAAGAAAATCATCCCCAGATCATCTGGCTCTATGGAAATTTTACTGTTTTCACTATGCAGTTTTCTTTCTAACGTTCTACATTGGAACGACGCACCTATGGCAAATTATCGGCGCATATCAAGTTGAATTTACTTTCATCCGACTAAATGACATTTCACCACTGCTCAAGTGTCCAGTTTTTGTAGTTTTTTCATTTTTTGTGTCAACAATGGCTTTTTTGGAGGACGTCTTCCATATAAACCAGCATCTCGCAGCCTCCTGCGATCAGTTTCCACAATAATTTTTTTAGAATGATGTGTTTCTAGCTCTGTCCATATAGCAACTACACTTTTAAGACTATCCTTCAAACTTATTTTCTTCTAGGCCATTTTTGTCCTTCTACTTATTGCACGCTTAGAACCAGATCCTTTTTTCCTCTCTAGCGGCTCTTAAATATTCTTTTTTTCCAAAAATGCACAATTTTGGAATGTGAAAAACCTATTCTTTCCAAAATTTTACGATACGTTACACCTTAGTCAGCTGGTCGCTTTTTGATCACTTGACAACTGTTTATATTTTGGACCCATTTCTGTACTTACTTTAAAAAACGACCTTCTGCTTTAATTAAACGTATCGTATTTTCGTTGTCAATACACTTGCAACACTTTAATGCTGAAAGTCCCATTAGTCAAATTTTGAAAAAAATACGAAATTTTTTTAATTTTTACATATAAGTAAAAACAGTTTTGTCAGTGGCGCGGTTTTCATGACCGCCAGTGTACATATATGTTTTAATAAAGAAAAACATTTTTACTGACGAGAATCGAACTCACGTACTGTGAGCTATGAGCTCAAAGTGTTAACCACTTCGCCACGCTGCCTTGTATATTCCAGTTTTTTGTTACTCTTTTTGTTATTTCATTAATTTATAATTAAAAAATCAAAATTTGACAGTTTACCACGAAAGCTTTTGTGTGGCAAATTCATTAGCTTATGCCAGTTACTCAATACCAAAAAATCGACTATGAATTGAAAACAATTTTTAGTCATCACTAAATTTGGTTAGAGTTTGGTTAGAGTTTAGTTGGTTTCAACTTAGAAAAACGACTATGAATATGCGACCGAAGCATCATATTTTTTTAACTAGACCTGATACAGAAATTTCAGTCACAGACTTAAAATCGTCATTAAAAATTGAACTAATTCATGTAACATAACCCAATCATCAGATACGAGTATGCTGTTGTGCAGTGGTATCTTTGAAAACTCTCTATGATTTTTTAGTAATGCTTCTAAATTTAGAATGATACAGAGTCATTTAAAAAAAAATAATTATGGCAACGAACTTCAATTTCTTAGTACCTAAATACATATTAAGAAACCATTCCATGCGATATATAGGTACTTTTCATACATTTCGACAATTTCTTGCAATGACAATTGACCACAAAATTAAAAATGGAAAACGTCGAAAGCAAAAATGGAATCGGACAAATAATATTTTGTAAAATGGAAAATTAAGGCACAAAACTGATATTTTAACTGAGTATGTTCAAACTGTCATCTAAATCCTTACTAAGTTTTGTATCGTAGCTTGCGAAAAGAATTTTTCCCATAAGACCCTCACGGCTTTATGCGATCGCTCTTCACTAACAATTTAATTTCTTTTCATTATATAGGAGTTGAATATTTTGAATTAAATTGAAGATAATTTACATGAAAACAAATATGTCCTACAAAAAAATTTTATATAATTTTTTTTCTAGACCTTGCTGATTTCTAAATGATAAATTTTCTTGGACAGTTTTACAAAACAAATTACATGTTTTAAGAAACAGCTTATTTGAAAAAAAAGAAGAGTTGTTTCAGTTATTTCGTAAGTTTCCTCGACTTGTTGTAACAGAAATACCAATTGAAATTTGATATTAAATTTGTGTTATTTAGTTTTATTTTTAAGAACTTTAAAATAAAGTTATGAAGACACAAACATATGTAAGTGGCTTCAAATAAAATCGAACTGTATATGCTGGAGTACAGTAGAATTCTGCTTTATGTTGCAAGAAAAACTTTAAAGCCAAATGGAAAATAATAAATTTCCTAAAAATAAATTCCCTTTATTTTTTGTACTAAAAATCGTGAACTTTTTTCTCTCTCTCCCTCAACCCAACAGTTATATTTTTCTCTCTGATTCATTGATTTAAATCAAAATCTTTAAAAAGCTCTTTTACCATTTAAATACAATATTTGTTTGGTTAAAGTGTTGGTAAATTCAACTCTAATCTATACTTTAAAATTTACTTGCTGTTGTCTGCGCAAATATTGTGATATTACATTTATGGGAATAATCGCGTCAACGGGAACAAACTTCAGCTCAACAAACTTACAGGGGGGTGCAATGACGCTTATTCAGTGACATGTGGCTTTTGCAAAAAACCCTACGACAAGGCCTCAATTGGATGTCGCAATTTTTAGTTAAGTACAATTTGTGCAAACAGAATTTAAAGTAGCAATACTTATTTTCAATCTTTTTTCGAAAATTATTGAAAAAAACTAAGTTCTACTTAATAGAAAGTTAAGCATTGTGACCGCGAGCGTAGTAAAAAAATCTCATCATGTACAAGCAAAAAAATTACCTTGGGTGAGCTTGCCGATTTTACATATGAAGAGCTGAGATGCAAAACCCGCCAAGTCCATATTTTGCGTTTTAGAGAAAAACGCAAAAAACTGTATTCCACTGAATTTAACTATAGTAAAAACGTAAATTGATCCATTGTAATAGTTGTCAAAAGATATTAAAATCCTGATTTTTTATTACATTTTATGACCTTATCTACAAGGACTATTTTAAAAAAAACATTTGGACTTGGCGGGTTTTGAAACAAAAAATGTGGACTTGGCAGATTTTGAAATTGAAAGCGTGGACTTGGTTGGTTTTGAAAGTGAAACCTCGGGACTTGGCGGATTTTGAAAAATGAGTAATAAAATCTGAAATCACATTTCAAAAAAGTGTTAAACTGGGAGCCCCATAAGATGCTGCTCTGAAGAAGTGTCTACGCCACTGATTATGATATGCAAGAAAAAATTGGAAATTTGGAAATCTGTACAATATTATTTCTTGTGTCTTTTATTTCCTTACGGAGTATAGGGGCTCTACAAAACTCTTCCAACGTCCACGAACAATAGCAATACAAAACTCCTTCTACGCTTAAATTGTTTGTAAGTCATAAGCTTTTAAAATTTGTGTAGCCTTTTGTGAAAATTCAAGATAAGGGATTCAAAATGGCGTCTTGGATAGCGAATATCCCTAAAAAACTTTTAAATTCAAGTAGTTTGAAATGTTTGGAGACACAACGAACAGTTTTTGCGAAATTGTTTATAAGTATAAATTCATCTGACGCTTCCAAGCATATTTAATAATGGACAGTCTGATGTTTCACTGACCGTTATATAATGTCGATTGAATATCAACATTATGCAAAACTTTTAAGACAGTCATATACTCATAGCTTTCGAGATATCACAATTTCTTAATCATTTTGACTGATTCCTTTCTTCAGTAAGAAAGGGTTAGTAAAAAAAATTAAACTAACAATTTAGATGTTAAAGATATAAGGCCTGATATAT
Source organism: Tricholauxania praeusta (assembly GCA_949775025.1). Taxonomy (NCBI): domain Eukaryota; kingdom Metazoa; phylum Arthropoda; class Insecta; order Diptera; family Lauxaniidae; genus Tricholauxania; species Tricholauxania praeusta. The sequence goes on from OX459029.1 coordinate 58,533,391, forward strand.
AAAATAGCTGATTATAATTTTTTTTCAAAATACCGGCTTTTTGAAAATAAAACTTAGAAAAAATCATCATGTCTTGGAAATCATGGGTATGATTTCAAATTTTTAACAACATAAATTATTAAGAAGTTGGTTAAATAAAAAGGTTTTCTTTCAATTTTTATCTTAAACTTAAATTTCATTATTTTTGATTGAACTTTTTCTTTTTTTTTTAATTTACACAATAACAAAAAAAAGTGTTCCAAGATCAAATTGAAATCTCAATATCTTCTATTTTTACTGAACTTTTGAAAAGTTTTTAACAGAATAATGACAATTCTGTTCTGCCTTTTTATGCAGTTCATATAACAAATAAGAAACTGCACTAGTCGAAATTTTGCTTTTGTTTAATTTTGAAACATAACACAAGATATTATTTGCCTTATGGGACATAAAAATTTAAAACGCATTATTTTCATAACATATTATTTTCAAACATGTTATTATGTAGAGCTGAGATTTGCAGATGTAAGATGAATTCGAAAAATCATTTATATTTCAGAAATTTTGGAAAATTTTGAAACTGGTATAGTTACCTCATATCTGTAAATATCAACTATACGAAAAAAATTGCTGGGGCATAATATGTTATTCCTTACATGGTCTTTTATAAAATATTACTTCAAATTTGTTCTTTTTATTGGGTAAATGATATTTTGGGTTGCATTTGTAAATTGATCAAAATTCATGTTGCGATATTCTTAACACTTTTACAAAAAAAAAAAAAAACAGTAAAAATTATATCAAAATTGAATAAAAAACCTGAATAACTTCTAAAATTACTGAATTTATGAAAAATTTCATCATAAATAATATTCAAATTTTGTTAATCAATATTGTTCTTTTTTTTTCGATCAAATTTAAAAAACAAAAATTAGAAATGCTGAAATTTGAGTTTTAACTAATTTTCAAATTGAACTCAATATATTGCTTACCCTACAAAAGTTATAAGTTTATTAATGTAATTCTTATTCAAAAAATAAATCAAATAATCTCTAAAATTTTGAGACCCAACAACTTCTTTTATAGAGGTGATATTTACAGAGGTAAAAAATATCTTAAAAATTAGTTCTTTAAGTTCTCAGGAATTTTAAAGGAAGTTTTCAACCAATAAATTGTAGCTACGATTACAAAGTCATTAAATCCAACTTTAACCTGAATTTTAGTCAATAATTTTTAACTTCTTCAGGGCAAATAATGTCTTATATATGTAAATATACAATCATCATGTCAAATGTCCTTACGCAAAAATCTAACATAACCGATTGACCTCAAACATGGACAAAGTATTGTTCTCTTGGATGGTAATTGTATCCCAAAATATTTTTCTGTTTCTTCAAAGACTGACTGAAGTAGGGGGAGGGGGGTGAGAATTTGAGATTTTTAGTTGGCACCTTCTATGGCGAGTAGTTAACTTGTTTCCTGGAATAACGCAAAGATCTTAATCCAAGTGCTTTCGATAGATTTTTAATGGTCTTTCGAATAGTCGAAATTATTTAACGGAAACGAAAATCAAAACTTTAGTGTTGATGTTTTTGATTTTTTTTTTTTTACATTCTAGAAAGAAAGATGAAATTTATTCACTTTAAAAACGTTAAACTCTAGAGAGCGTTTTGTTTTACTTTTGCGAAACTACACATGGAATACCTCGGCATTACTTATGCTTTTCAAGGCAAATTTAAAGCTATTTTTGATTTTGAAAAATTTAGGTCAAATTTTAAAATTTTCAAAAAATAACTACAACCATTTGAAAATCGATTAAAAAATGTAAGGTACTTAAGTCTTGAAGCACTTGAAACAGCCAAAATTCATAAAATTAAAGCCAAGATGCTGCCAGAAAATGGCGAAAAAGCCATCAAAACCTGCTCTTAAGGAGCTTTCTGCAGTAGTCAGTCATTTAATTAATTTCTTAATCAATAAACTACATGAAATATTCGATTAATAAAACAAATATTTTGCTAAAAAAATTTGGAGGTTAGACTTTCCACTACAAACTTTTTTAAATTCTGATTTCATTTCGACCAATATATTTTTTTGTTAATGATAATTTGTGAAAAAAATTTTTCTTAAGCTTTTGTGGTCTTTGTGATGGTGAATAAAAAAACAAAAATTTCTCAAAACATTTTACCTGACGTTTCGCCCGTTGGATTCAGTCTTCTTCAGTGGTTGTAAAGCCTCCGAATACGACAAAAACAAGAAACAGCTGATAACAAGAAAGAAAATTTTGACAATATTAGTGCCTGTTACAGTGTCGTATTATAAGTTTCGATGTTTTTCTAGTTCAATATGTTAAATTTTTCATGTTTAGTTTAAATATTTAAAATTAAAATCAAAGACGTTAAATGTAATAATGCAATTTATAAACGACAACTTAAAATTTTGTTCATTTTAGTTTTTTAAAATAAATGAATACCACGCCTGAAGAAGCCTGAATCCAACGGGCAAAACGTCGGGTAAAATGTATTAAGAAATTTTTGTTTTGAGGTCACCATCACAAAGATTAAAAAAAGCTTTTTTCACAAATCATCATCACAAACTTTTTTGTTTACGTCATTATTATTACTTATTAATCTATTAGACAGTTGTCTTATACTGACTACACTAACAATATTATTGAAAATGTATTTTTTTACTTTGCGCAAGGATTTAAAGTTAATAACTAGTAGCCTTACTAGATTTTCAGAAATAAGACGATATTTCACGAAATCATGATGCTTAGATTTTTGTATGCTGCTTATGCATTTGCGGCAAGTTTTCTACACAGCATACGAGTATATCATATGAAATTTTAAGCACCAGAAATTTACTTGCTATATCTTGAAAAGTAACATAGGTTACCAACGTCACTTGCATTCATCGATCAAACGTAAGTCAAATGTTGTAAAACAGCTTTACGGGTAAACTCTTACATAACAAATGATAAAATACCAGTACATAAACTCGGTTGTTGTAGTTGAGTAATTTTTCGTCTATAGAGTCGTCAAGATTATGTAGTAACAACAAAAGCAAAAGAGAAACATTCATTTATTCAAAAACCACAAGAAACTTAAAAAATATACATACGTAAGTATGTGCAAATATAAATAATGAAGTTTTCAAAAATTCGATTGTAAAACCAGCACTGACTCAATTCAACTCCCCAATATGAGATTTAGGGTTACTCGTATAAGCGCACAAGAAGCAACAAAGAAAGAAATCAACGTAAAAAATGAACTGCAAAAAAATTTATCTGCGTTATTATCCCCCTGGTGAGTTTATCCGTTTATGGGGTTTTTAACCCAATAGAATTTTTTTCTTCGCCCTTTTATGTTGCAACTTACAAGTATTTACTTACTTACTTGCCATTATTGATGATTGTGTGTAGTATTTTTGTCATTGTTGCTGTTTTTCCTTTTATTCTTTTGAAAGGTATTGCTCTGGCAAATCAAGATAAGGAACAGGAGGAGTTGCAGCACATTGACTTATTGGACTTGACTTTAAAGTAAGTAAACGGGGCGTATGAGTGACATATATTTTAATCATCTAAAAAAGGAAGCAACATTTTTAACAGGTTATAAAATGATGTGAAATATATTTTTGTTTGTTGTGTTATTCGCCTTCAAAAATATGAAATACTGTTAATACATTTAAAAAATGGCTTTCGCGGTTTTCGACCAAACAGCCAAAAGGTGGTGATCACGAGTCCGTTGTCGTTTTTCGCCATCCGATCATAAATTTTATTTAAGTTTTTTTTTTGAAATATATAGCCATATTTATCATTGGATATAGTCATACATATTATGATAATTATGAAATTATATAGAAAATGCATTTTCCAGCAATAAATTGCTTTGTTATAAAATTTAGACGTATTTATGAACTTTAAATAATATAATAATCGAATAGCACCAATATTTTAACAGCACATCAGCAACATAATAATATAAAAGTTAGTTTCTCTTGGCTCAAAAAATTGACAAAAAAGTGTGTTCCAAGGTTGAGACTTACAAATATGCAAGAAAAACATTTTCTGTAGATATTACAAATTGAAATTCAAAAACATTAATTGTTTTTCGGCCAATCCTATTATCATATTTCTACATTCTTGTTTAAAGCAAACTTTAATACTTTCGTACTTCCACTTACTCCTCGTTTTTGAAATACTCGTATATCCGATTTAGTACCAACCCCGACCAACTTGCACGCTCCATAATTTCAAAGGCGCAGTCAGCTAAAGGCAATTCAACTGAAAGTGGCAATTTCAGCAACAATTGCACCCAATTTGGTACCAACACCAGCAACAATATAAGCACCGCAGCATTCACCTCAGAAAAAAATACATCGAGCACAGTACTACCAACAGCAACAACATCATTATCGCCATTATCATCATTGACATCAACAACGTTCTCATCATCATCATTATTATCATCATCATCGAAAGAAATCTACTTAGCATTAAAGCAAGCGATACATCGTCTTCAACAAAAGTTACGTGAACCAACGAAGAAACGTTTCTATATCTACAAATGTCTACAGACGCATATTTTGCCGCTGACGAATGTCTGTTTCGACCGCAGCGGCGAAAGATGCCTTACCGGAAGCTACGATAGAACGTGTCGCATTATCAACACACTTACCGCCAAAGAGGAGCATATCCTCGGGGAACACGATAATGTCGTTTTCTCGGTTGGTTTCAATTTCCCAACATGGTAAGTGTGTGTGTATGTGAGTGTATGTGTATATGAGTGTGCTGTGTGCGTGCATGATTTATACATACACGTTATGCTGTATGTACTATATTCTGAACACAAGGCAATGAAACATATTACCGCAGGCATTCTGGCAGCTAGGCAGTCATTCAGTCAAATGCAGCTACTTCAGTCCCAAACTCGTCACAGTCAATATAATATGCGAACATTTAAAAGGGATGGTTTTTTTGAACCAGCAAGCAAAAGTATATTGATGTATGTGTTTGTCGGATAACGCCAGAAAATTGTGTCAGTAACTCAAATATGTTTTATTTTTATTTCCAGTTTGCACTTTTGTGATTACGCCCTAATATTTTAACTCTCCAATTTGAACCAAAATTATGGGCAATAAAATTGAATTGAGTTTATTCCAATCTAGTGACAAAAATAATTCCCAATGAATTAGACTAATATGACCTAAGGCTAAGCAATAACACTCGATTTCCGAGGTAGTGATGACGTTTGCATTCGCAGAAGAATTACTGTACCGATTTCATTTTATCCTTTTCTGGTTAAGAGTTGTGTTTTGTACGTAAGAACGACTTTATTTTCTCTAGTGACACTTACTTATAATACTCTCCAAGCAACAGGCTCGGATTTAGAGTACTGCCAAAACAGTCAAAGTCTAAAGCACAAATTGTTGGTGGCAGAAAATTTTAAATAAAATTAAATTTTTTTTTATAATTGACTGTGGAAATCACGATTACGAGAAAGTTCAGCTCCAAACACGCTTATCGTCTACTATTGTCTTATAACTCGATTGGAAGCGAATCTCTGTCTAATTTTTCTTTTATTTTATGCCAGTTTACTTCGATTTCAATTTCATATTGTATTGACGAAGAGTTTTTATTTTGACGATTTTGGTATAATTTTTAAGCCAAAAAAAACGAATTTTTTTATAAAAATAATGCAAAAATCAATATATTTGTTATTGTAAAACCAATTGTAATGCAAAAAAAAACTCTACGTCACTACCTGGTTTTATATGTATTAAAAAAGTGTGTCAAATTTCAAGACAATCGGTCAAGTAGTTTTTGAGTTACAGTGTCCACCGACTTTGAACATTTATATTCGAGAAAAATGCACTTAAAGTTTTAACACTGTTTTTTTTTTATATACTTACACAGAATCAGTAGGGAGGCCAAGGCACTGTATCTTCGTCAGTTTTGCTCCAATCGACCTCAAACTTTAACAGAATACTCTTGATGAGTTTTACTATCAAATAATAAAAGATAAAAAAAATTGTTCAGACCTTACCCCCCCTTAAATAAGATTTGTTTGCATATCGTACCATCTTGATAACGGCTGGACTTATCGCCGATATAACTAGTCCTTCTAGAATACCCGAAAAGTTTCACTGAATACCATGGTCCTCAGAAAGAATACAGCTTAGTACATCGTCTAACACAATTAGAAATAACAAGGGGGACATCACGCAATATTGTCCGACCACTATATTTGGTTCGATTGGCGGTGAGCCTATGCGGCACTTAAATCTCTCGTAGTGCGTCCTAATGATTTTAATGAGTTTTATAGGAATATTTCTTGGATGTAGTGAGTTTTAAGTTGTTTCTTATGTCTCGGTTTGTGCTAAGCCTACTTCAATATTTTTCCCATATGCTATGAACTATCTCAGCATTACTGCGTTTAATTCCAAAGGCATAATAATGCGCTCCACATGTAGTAAAAATGATTTTACTTAACCCTGATATTTTGAAAGGGCGTGTTTAACGAACAAAAAATTGAATAAATGCCTTAGAATTTTGAAACACAACCTCAAAAGGAGATGCTCGATCGTTGGTGGTGGTGAGGTCGGGCGGGAGCCATTTACTGGGCTAGCAAGCAGTTGCCTGGTGGGGTTCATGACCCACCCACTCACGCACAAAGTTACACAAAAAATTATTGTAGACTCCCGGATCAAATTAACTGGACTTAAAAAGACCATACCAAAATTACCCCGATATGGCTAATGAAAATTATAAAAAATATGGAAAGTATCGATTGTATTGAGGCATTCGTAGGTATCTTGAAGATGTAAACCAAGACGCGGCATCAAAGCCCACCCCTCCATGATCTTACACGCAAAATATTTATAAGATTCCAAATAAAATTACCCTACCCCAAAAGGAAACTTTAACTAAATTAGTATTCCATTATTACAAATTTTATTTTTACAAAAATTCCATCACCAAAAATCTTAAAGACGAGTATACACTCGATTTAGAATTAACAAAAAAAAAACAAAACATGGCGAAAATGATGATGATGATATAAAAAAAAACTTATAATCAAAAGTTGGAACAAACAATTTATAATTCCATTCAAAACAATACGTTAAACTTAATTGGAATTTTGTTGCAAAACGAATGTAAGAAAAATCAGGGCATACGCCTATAAATATGTTGCAAAAATAGTTTCACGTATACAAAGAAGCTTGATCAATTTACGTTCATGTAGCTCTTACAAAATGTTGTTCAAGTATTACTTACTTACTTGGGTGGCCATAACAACCCGTTACCGGGTTACGGCCGACCTCAAAAGCTCTCTCCAGGCGCCTCTGCTTTGCGCACGCCTTCTCCAATCATTCACACCAAGCGTGGATAGGGTTTCCTCGGCTTGGTCTTTCCATCGGAAGCATGGTCTTCCTCTTCGTCGTCGCCCAGCGGCTTCCGCATCAAACACCTTTTTCGCCGGAGCTTCTTCGTCCATACGCACAACATGTCCCAGCCAGCGCAGACGTTGAATAGTGATGCGCTTGACTATGTCAATGTCAGCGTAGAGATCGTACAGTTCGTGGTTCATTCGAATACGGTAGTCGTCGCCGACGTGAACAGGACCGAAGATTTTGCGAAGAATTTTTTCTCTCAAACACCCCAAGCGTGGCTGCATCAGTCTGCGACACAACCCATGCTTCTGCGCCGTAAAGTAGCACGGGTAAGATGAGCGTCTTGTAGAGTGTCAGTTTTGTAGGGCGAGAGAGGTCTCTGCTACTCAATTGCTTACTGAGACCATAGTAACACCTATTAGCAAGAGTTAGTCTTCGCTTTATAGTGCCATTACGATGTACACTGGCTCTTCGCAACACCCCTTCCATCACAAAGTTGAAGAGGTTGCAGGATAATGGATCGCCCTGTCTGAAACCTCGTTCGGTATCAAATGGTTCGGAGAGGTCCCTTCCTACTCTGACGGAGCTGGCTGTGTTGCTCAACGTCATTCTGCAAAGCCGCACCAGCTTCGCAGGTATACCGAACTCAGACATGGTGGCATACAGGCAATCCCGTATCGGGCTATCGAAAGCTGCTTTAAAATCGATAAAGAGATGATGGGTATCGATCTGTTTTTCGTGGGTTTTTTCCAGGATCTGACGTAGTGTGAAGATCTGGTCTATGGTGGACTTACCAGGTCTAAATCCGCACTGATAAGGCCCAATCAGTGTGTTGGCAAACGGCTTAAGTCTTTCACACAGTACAGTCGACAGGACCTTGTAAGAGATGGCAAGAAGACTGATTCCCCGGTAGTTAGCGCAGATTGTCGGGTCACCTTTCTTCAGTACAGGACAAAGGACACTGAGATTCCAATCGTCGGGCATGCTTTCTACTAGCCATATTTTGCAGATGAGTTGATGCATACACCCTATCAGCTCATCGCCGCCGGTCTTGAACAATTCAGCAGGCAGGCCATCGGCACCAGCCGCTTTGTTGTTCTTAAGTCGTTGGATCACAACTCGTACCGCGTCATGGCTAGGTGGTGGTACGTCCACACCATCGTCGTTGATTGGTGGCATCGGGTTAATTTCTCCAAAGGCGGGATTGGTGGAGTCATCGCCAGCAAGCAGCTTGGAAAAGTGTTCCCTCCATAATCTCAGTGCACCCTGCGTATCCGTAACCAGATTTCCATGTTCATCTTTACAGGTTGATGCTCCGGGCTTGAAACCTTGGGTCAGACGCTTGACTTGTTGGTAAAATTTTCGAGCATCATTCCTGCCTCGTAACACTTCGACTTTCTCACGTTCGTGCCTTTCCTGCTCTCGTTTCTCGCGTCTGAAAAGGCGCCTCTCATCCTTTCTCTTTTCCCGGTAGTTTTCGTGCAATGCTCGCGTTGCTGCTGACTGCAGGGTTCTTTTGTAGGCGGCGTTTTTCACTGCAGTAGCTTCGCGACACTCCTGGTCATACCATTGATTTCGCGGAAGTGGGCGTCGGAAACCAATGACTTCCTCAGCGGCAGAGCGCATGGAGCGGGATATATGCGCCCAAAGTCCACCGGCATCATCGGGTAGAGAGTCAGGTTGAAGGAGCAGTTCTGAGAGGCGAGCGGAATAGGCTTCGGCCGTCCGATGTGATTGCAGCTTAGCGACGTCCAGCTTTCGTTGCGTACCAGAGCGTACATCCTTTGCATTGCACAGCCGCATGCGTATCTTGGCTGCAACAAGATAATGATCGGAGTCAATATTGACTCCCCGGAACGTACGAACATCTAGCACGCTCGAAGCATGCCTTCCGTCGATCACAACATGATCGATTTGGTTGCGTGTTTTCTGATCAGGGGACAGCCAGGTGGCCTTGTGGATATCGAGGTGTTGAAATCTGGTGCTACTTACTACCATGTTTCGCGCCGCGGCGAAGTCGATCAGCCGTAGACCGTTGTTTGAGGTGGTGTCGTGAAGGCTGAACTGACCGACAGTGGGGCCAAATATACCTTCTCTTCCGACCTTTCCGTTGAAATCCCCGAGTACAATTTTAACGTCATGGGCCGGGCAGCGGTCGTATACTTCCTCGAGTCTCGCATAGAAGGCATCTTTGACAACATCGTCCTTTTCCTCCGTCGGGGCGTGCGCGCAAATCAAGCTGATGTTGAAAAATCGAGCCTTGACGCGGATCGTAGCCAACCTTTCGCTCACAGGTGTGAACCTGGAGATATGGTGGCGAAGTCTCTTGCTTACTACGAATCCGCATCCCAATTCGCGCCTCTCCGCATGGCAGCTGTAGTAGATATCGGAACTTGCTTGTTTAGAGCAACCTTGTCCTATCCATCTTATTTCCTGGATGGCGGTGATGTCAGCCTTAATTTTTCCGAGGGCATCCGCCAATTCGATAGAGGCACCTTCCCTATTGAGGGTCCGGATATTCCAGGTGCATATCCTTAAATCATAGTCCTTTTTTCGTTTGCAGTGGTCGTCAACGTTGAGGGGTTCATTATCCGAGGCTTTTTTAGTCTTCATTGGAGTGTTTTTTTTACGTGGCGGGTACCAAACCCTGCGCACAACCCAGTTTACTTCCAGGGAGGAAGTTCAAGTATTGGAACATTTAAATTATTGGAAATAGATATTAAATTGGAACACAACACATCAAATTAGTTAAATGTATGTATGTGTACGTTAACTTCAAATTATTATGTTAAGACATTTTAGGAATTACAAAATTAGCCATAGAAATTGCAACTCGTATTTTCGTCGTTAGCTGAGAATATTATTAAATTCAATACACAGAAAAAAAAGATTCTATGATATCAAACAATTTCGTGTCCGATTTCAACGAATTTTTTGTATGATTTTCAGTCATAGAAATAGTTTGTCTGATATATCAAATTGTGATTTGTTGTTTTTCATCCTACAATTTTTGTTGAAACTTAAAATAAATTCGTTGATTTCAAAGAAACATTTGTAAATATTGCATTTAATTCGTATTTTCAAGGAATTTTTTCTGTCAATCTTTGATTCAACTAAAACATTTTTTGCTTCAATTAATTCATTGGTTTTATTAACGAACTTTAATTAGAAAAATTATTTAAAGATTTGGAAAATTCAACGAATTATAAAAATTAAAATTTGTTAAATTAAATAAATATTTCTGGCTTTAGCGAATTTTTTTTTTTTTTGAACAATTGAGAAATTGCTCAGTTAATTCGTTAAATTTAAAAAAAAAAACAACTTTTGTTCAAACATAGAATACTCTAGGTATATCTAAGAATTATTTCTATATAATTCACCTAAAATGAAAAGAATATATCATTGAAAAGACAGAAACTATTTAAGAACTATTTAGTTCATTAGAGTGAAAAGTAAGATTTGGTTAAAGATTCCAAAGTTTGAATTGATTTTTCTAATTCAGTAACGAAGTTTTCTATTTGCACTAACTGTGAAACATTTAGCTAATTAAGCTAAAATATTTTGTTTTAAAATCAGATAATTTGAATTTGAAAATCTAACAAATAAGGTGTTTTGATTTTGCAAATTTTTTCTTTAATTTAAAGAAATGAATAATTGAATTCTAGAAATTTTATTCATAGAATTGCAATTATTTGATTTTACCAATTCTGTTTTTTCTGTGTACGAAAATTGTTATCAAAACATTAATTTGCTTAGAGTTTAAGCCTAAACCAAAATAGACCAGACGAGACGTAACGAGTAAGTTCGAGTGTATGTAAACCAATGTTGATAGCCAAAATGAACCAACGTAATTGATCGAAAGTGAACGAAACATTTTGACGAGACGTAAGACTTCCGTAAGAACCGAACTTCAAAACGTTGCTACTCGTCATAACAGCTTTTTCGGTTCGTTGGCTACCGTAACATTTTAGGTTAAATGTCAAAACAGACGAAACGAGTGCAAACGTTCGTTCAATTGCTACTGTCTCGTCACGTCTATTTTGGTTAAGGCTTTAGTTACTACTTAAGTTTGGAGTCTTGCAAGAGATTCAAAAAGAACAACCGTAGACAAAAAAAGAAAAAGAGCGATGCGCACCAAAGGTTCTTACACAAAGCGATCTTGTGGTGAATTTTGTTATCACCATTTATCTCTTGCTATGAATGCAATTCAGCTTTGGCGTATGAGAATCTTTTTTCAGCTGCAGCTTTTGCAACTTCCAGGTTTTCCCTTTCTTTTTTTTTTTTTTTCTTTTTTTCTTCTTTTTTCAATTTGAATAAATAAAAATCAATATGAAAAAGAATAAAAATGTCATACACACTTACTTTGCTTGTTTGTCACCACACTGTTGAAAGTCCTTCCAATTGCGTAGAGTTGACTGGAGCTAATGAGGGCAAATGTTCAACATGTTAAGGGTAGTAATTTGTATGGGTGAAATCACTTATAATTATAATTTTTCTTGAATGTTAAGTATTTTTCTTAGATTCGGTCAGCACGACAATTTTGATATTTTAATTTAGTTTTAACTTAGTTAAAAGAGTTTAACACTTTTTTCTTTTTATCGTTTTTTAAATTTATTATCCTTTAGAAATTTAACTCTTTTTTGGATCACGTTTTGATTTTTCTAAAGTTTTGTACAGTTTTTACCGTTTTGAAAATTGTTTTTTTTTTCTGAAATTTTCAGGAACATATACCGCTCACACAAATAAATGATACCACGATCGCTTTGAGATCCGCACTTGAACTGCTGAGGGTTGCGTCGAACCAAAGTATACAATCCTTCGAGAAACTTAGGATCCAAACCAAAAAATATGCTGGTGACCAGTCTCACCAGATTTATGATCTTGAATAGGAAAAATGAGAAAAAGAAATAGAATTTTGCATTGTGCAAGTGTACTATGAAATAAAGTTTTTCTTGTTTTTTTTTTTTTTTACCTTATGGTTTTTTTATGTTGTATTTTTTTCTTTTTTAGCAAACTGGTTATGTGGATGAAAATTAAAATTCCATGAAAAATTATGAAATGATCTGCAAAAACTTTAGTTTTTTTATTTCGATACTTTTTTGGGACAAAATATTCATTATAAATATTACCTTTGTAGGATTTTGAAGCCACAATAAAAAAAAAATGAGATTTTCCCTTAAGCCGTAGAATAACGTTGCAGTGAGCTGATATTGAATTGATTTAATTCCATTTTAATGAAAATGAAGAAAAACTTTAGTGCAAACAATCCATGTAAATGATTTTAGTCACTTAAAGTCAAATTTCACTATTTGATGTTAAATATAAAATTAAATAAGAAAAGTAGCTTATTCGTCTGCTTCGTTTGATGACTCGAAAAGGAAAGACGGAAATTAAGGCTTTGCAAACTTACTTTAGCCGAGTTCGAATCTTGATTTCGTTTTCGAGATGTTTGACAGTTCTGAACATCATTTACGTGAACATAACCGTGGAATATTAAACAAAGTTTGTTTAAATATTTACTAACATAGTAAGAATTACGATAAATAGATGAAAACTGAAATAAAATTTTTTATTATTATGTTATATAATTTTCAAAGAAAACAAAAAAATATCCCAATTTTCCGAGGCGTACATTACACGTGGCACCTCCTCTGCAAGCAAAAACTTTAAGCTGCTGTACCAAAAACACTATTTAAGCTTAGGCAACAAGACACAAGTATTGCAAATGATTTAAACAAATACCGAAAAAACATAAGATAAATTTGTTAGAAGGTGGATCGTAAGTGCCACATAAACTAAAAACTTAAAGCGATATACTAAGTGAGTTATTTAAGATAATGTAACCAAACTTCACTTAGTGTTTCACCGAGGCCGAGGCGAGGCGAGGTTCTAGTTGATCTCGGTCTCGCCTCGTTTTATAAATTTAAGTCTCGCCTCGCCTCGGCCTCGGACGAGATCTTACCATCACATGCCTCGCCTCGCCTCGCTTCGCCTCGTTCTCGGCCGAGGCACCTCGGTAAAAAAGCGAGGTTTTTATTAAAATAAATAAAAAATTATACATGTATCCGGGCTGATAGGCTGATCAAGCCTCAAGAAATAAAATAAAATATCTATTTTTATTTATGGTGAATTGGATGAGTTATGATGAATTTAAATCTTTTCTTATATAGGAAGGAGAGGCATTGCCTATTTTTTCAAACCAAACTAAGCTATGAACCTTTTACAAACTATAAGAAAGATATGTACCAAATCTTATTTATCTACGTCAAATAGATATTGAGATATGATAAAGTTAATTTTTTTCTTATATTGAAGGCATGGTACCGCCCATTTTATTAATTGAATCTTAGTTATGCCTCTACCTTTTATAAATATACCAAGTTTTATTAATCTGCATCAAGTAGTTGATAATAAAGGGTTTTTCAATAAGACCGCTACAAAAGGTTTTTTAAATAAAACAAAAACGGTGCAGGATATCAATGAAATTCTTTATTCTTGTAAAAGAACATTCGATGCCATTATCAGCTATTATCGTCAATTTGATCTTGTAAGGATGTAGGTTAAGATCTTTTCGCAAAATTCGCCACAACGAAGTCACAGAGATGCCCAACGCTTGAGAACGACGTGTGAGAGACTGATTTGGGTCTTCCTCTATTGATGCGCTAGCGGCAGCAATATTCTCGACACTACGGGCACTTCTTTGTTTCACTGGCACGGAAACAATTTGTACTGTGCCTGTGGATTCAAATTTTTCCACTAGACGCTCAATTGTTGATCTGACAGGACAATTATGACGACCATAAATTGGACGTAGCGCTCTTAAAGTTGAAGCTGATGCGATCCAAGCACTTCTGTGCATTAGCGCTTGGACCAAATCTGAACTCGTAAAAAGCACATGCAGGTTAAAAATAAAACAAAGTAGTTTACTCAAAATAAAATACTAAAATATTAGTTAAATATAGATTTTAATATAAAAATTACATTCATATTTTGAATCTGCATATGGGTCTTACGAGTTCAGATTTGGTCAAAACGCGCCTCGCTCTTGGTTTAGAAAACGAAGCTAGGACGAGGCGAGGCCGAGGCGAGGACGAGGCGAGGTGCCGTGTGATCTCGCCTCGCCTCGGTCAAGCGAGGAAAATTTATTTTTCCATCTCGCCTCGTTCTCGCCTCGGTCTCGCCTCGTTCTCGTAGTCAAAAACGAGGCTGCCTCGTAGCCTCGGTGAAACACTAACTTCACTCAAATACTAAAAGTAGTTCAGACAAACCCTAGACTAAAAGTGAGTGATTTTAAAAAAAAAGGGCAAGAACATATTGAACCGAATGTTACAAAGCTTAGTACGACTTTTGGTGACACCAACAGGCATTTGAAAAAAAAATAATTTTGAACTTTTAGACGTGGCATCTTATATGCAAGAGAAATTTTAAGACTATGTATGATGGGAACTATTAAAATACGTTTGGGAATCACTTAGCTAAAATCGGAAAAAGTACCTTTTTATAAAAATATCACGCGCACTGCAGCTGCTTATACAGTATATGGTCATTTTCACCAAAAAAATGTCATTTTAGCTGGCCTTGTTTTTTATTTTTTTTTTTTTTTTTTTTTTTGAGCACACTCTTCAACAAAGATTTTTCTTGAAGCTAAGACTATCTTGAATTAATATTCAAGGTTGAAAAATTAAAATTCAATGACATATTTTTTTGTTTAACTTTATATGCAACGTTTCATGTTTTTTTTTTTTAACTTAATTGCAATTTTTACTATGTCTCCCTTTGAATTTTAATTGTTCCTTCTTGAATATTAATTCAAGATAGTCTTAACTTCAAGAAAAATCATCTTAGCCCGGCCATGGTTTCGATTTTTTTTTTTTTTTTTAGCACACTCTTCAAACATGGTTTTTCTTGAAGTTAATATTCAAGGAAGAACAATTAAAATTCAAAGGGAGACATTGCCAAAATTGTATTTAAGTTGAAAAAAAAAACATGACATGGCATTTAAATTTTTGCCGCGCTAAAGGTGTTTGTGCATCAGATATATATATATATATATTTTTCAAAATGTAAGTATCAATTATATACCAATTTGATTTCTTATCTTGTTAGCGACAAAATTGTTACTGCATCTTTTGATGCAACAGCCAAAGTTTGGAATGCTTCGACGGGAAGCTGTCTCAATACACTTAATGGTCACACGGCTGAGTTGGTAGCTGCCGAATTTCATCCATTGCACTCACATACAATTGCAACTGCATCGATGGACGGAACTGCACGCATATTTCATGTTGAAACCGGGCAAGAGTTGCAAACGTTAAGTTTTCATGGTGCTGAAGTCATTGCAAGTAGATTCAATCGCGATGGCAATTTATTGCTGACTGGTTCATTCGATAGTACGGCCATTGTGTGGGATCAACGCATGCAGAGGTATTTAATATGAAAACATTTTTCTTTCTCTCTCATTTCAGAGAAAGAGACTGCAATGAAAGATGTCTGAAAGAGACTTAAATTAGGAAGAAAATTCTACCAGTGAAAAAATTTACTAGGTCCCGTCACTTTTACCTCCGAAAATCTGTTAGAGACATAGTACTGTAAGTGAGAGACGTTTTTCTCGAGCATACTCGTACCTTCCAGGGTGTCCCAAAATACTTCAATCCTTTTATGGCGTATAAATCGCATGTATTGCTTGTGTCAAGTCAAGCCGATTGTTTACAACCATAGTAGGGCTCATTATTATTTACGTTTTGTCGTCACTGTTTTATTCAATTACCAAACACACCGAGACCCAACATATCTTAAGCAGGGTTACCAAATGACCAATTAACAAATCGAGGACGCTGAAAAATATTAAAATTAAGTCTATTTGATCGAATGAATTCTCATTATTTTTAACACCACGATTCTGGCGACTGACGCTTCTTTCGATTATGAGCCATAATTAAACTACCGATTGCAAAAAATTGTTACTTTAAAAATTTCAATGTTACCTCCCAGACTAGACATATGTAAACCCTATTTTAGGACACAAGTGACAAAGACGAAGTACGCAATTATTTCTTACTATACGATTATCATCAGAAAATAAGTTTCTTGAAATAATATTATACTTATATTAAAGCCTTGGCGTTTTAAAAGCGTTTTTCAAAAAAACGTGGTTTTCTTAGGATATCTCGAAAACCTGATTGTACCTCATATAGCATGTATAAAATTTATTTATTTTTTTTTTTTTAAGTCCTGGGGCCAACGCGTTTTTTTTTTTCAGAAATTCACAAAAATAAAACTATCGGTGCTTTAATCTCCATTCTTTCGATAATATGAATCGATTTTTTGAAAAATAGGTTCTGACTATGTACATATTTAAAATGAATACTTAATTTGTGTGTGCCTACTTTAAATCTTCATGTAAATTTATTAAAATTGAATAACTATCTGAAAATGTTCGTCTTATACTTAAAGCATTGTCGCTCAATTGCGTGGTCATACCGCTGAGCTAAGCAATTGTATTTGGAATTTTGCCTGTGACAACATTGCTACCGCTTCGCTAGACAGCACCGCATGCCTTTGGGATCTACGTCGTTTGGATCAGAGTTTGTTTCACATCACCGAACACAGGGATGAGATACTTGACATTGCATTTGATTACACTGGTCGACTGCTTGCCACAGGCAGCAGTGATTGTACAGCGCGTGTATGGAACATCTATGGATCATTAAATTTGGTATCATTAATGGCAGGACATAACGATGAAGTATCAAAGGTGTCAAAATCATAATTACATTTAAGAATGTAAATGAATTTAATTTGTTTTTTTTTAACACAGGTATGTTTTAGTCCGCCTGGCAAACTTGTAATGACAGCTTCTGCGGATAACACAGCACGTTTATGGTTGACGGACACTGGCTTATGTTCACAAATTTTATCTGGTCACGAATCTGATGTTTTCTCATGTGCTTTCAGTTATGCAGGCGATGTAATTGTCACCGCGTCAAAGGATAACACTTGCCGCCTATGGAGGTGATACGATTGGTACACAGTTAATTTGAATTTAGAAAGCACTGAACACTAACAGTCTTGCATAATAACTTATAAAAGGGTTATAAAGCAGAGTATCGATATCATCAAAAGTTTCAGTTGAATTATAGACATCGATGTAATGGTACTACTTGTAACTATTGCGTAATTTCACATGCAACAGGTTCGAGTGTTGAGTGTGTCTTCTCTTTTATTTTGAGATATTGAGAAATATGTCAAAAGTCAAGCTTTTTATAATATTTTTAATTAAATCTTTGGACGTTACCAGATAGACATCCTCTTAAAAAGCAATTTCCAATCGTACCGTACTTCGTTTTGCTAAAGTGGTAAATATTTCTTGCTCGTGGCTTACCTGGCCTGTAGTCTAGGCAATCAAAAAGCGTTAAACAATTTAATTATAAGTGGAAAAGAAATGCCTCTGCTGACAACTGGGAAGAATATAGAATTGCTCGAAGTGTAGCCTGTAAGATTTTCCAAAAAAAAAAATGTCAAATTGAGCACTAATCTGCCAACAAAGCATCTATGGCAAGTCTTATGAGGGGTTGATGTGGGAAATTAAATTTCTGCTATCTGCAAAGTTGACCCAGATATTCTGAATTATTATTTTATTAGATGATCTGTTAATGAAACTGAAAGTGACCCAGAGCGCTATACATCTTCAAATTCATTGGCTATCTTCGCGTTTAAGGCTGTGAATGAATCAGACGTTGCCAAAAATGTTTTACGAATTAAATCCAATGCTACTGGTGAAGATGGTATTCCCTTAAAGCTTATCAAGCTATTATTGCCTTAGATATCAAGCCCTCTGTCTCATATTATATAGTTAACCCCTGTTTCAGAAATTCTAAACTATAGAAAATGATAATTGCTATCCCTGTCGCTAAGATACCAACTGCTAGTGAGCCAGGTGATTTTCGGACAATTAGTTTACTTTCGTCACTTTGTAAAGTGTGTGAGTCACTGATGGCTAAACAGATTTCAGCTCACGTTAATAGACATGCTTGTTTCTCCATTATAATCTCGTTTCCACCAGCGGCACATCTGTTCCACTGCAGTTCTGAAAATTATTGATGACTAGCTGTCCCGGCAGACGTTGTTCTGCCCTTTTCGATGTGTGGGGCGATGTTGTATGAACGCATACGATGAAATGTAAAAGCGGAACAGCCCATTTTCCCAGTGAAACTAATTTTTGTCCCTATTCTTTTACAAATGTATAGCAGGCCTAGCAGTCGTTGTTATGTGGAACGATAATTTTTTCCTTTGAAACTTACTTTTGCCCGTACCTTTTATACATGTACATGTTTATGTACGAAGTCCCATTAATCTGCGTCCAGTAGTTGGTGATATATGATGAATTTGATTTTGAAGGGCGTGTCATCGCACATTTTTTAAACCAAACTTTGTAAAAACCTTCCATAGGCCACAATTATGAAATCTTAATGTAAATTCTATTTAAAAAGTTATTTTGTATAAGACCACCCAAAGTATGCACCCTAAATAAAATGTGTACGGCCTAAGTTGTGCCACTTAATATAAAAGCCATGTGGTGTAAGTTCCATGAGAATCGAATAAGCAGTCTTCGAGAAAATAATATTTTAAAAATGTTTTTGTATTAGGGCCAACCTAAATATGCACCCTTAATTAAAGTATTATAGCCTACTTATGCCTCTTAATACAAAAGACACGTGCTGTAAATTCCATGTTTTGTAAATTCGGTGTAAGACGATTTGCCGGACTTAGTGAAAATTCTATTTAAAAAATATTTTTGTGTGAGGGCCACCCTAAATATGCACCCTTAATAAAAGTCTTATATTCTATGACACCCGCGTGATTGATACTAACATACTGTAAAATTTTCATCAAAATCGGCCGGATAGTTTCCGCGTCCATAAAAAAAAGATAGACGGACAGGCAAAAACTAAATTTTATAAAAACAACAAATTGCAGTTTAACTGTAAAAAGCAATGTACACTTTTTTCAAAAATTTATTAACATCGTACTCTCTCATCAAAAGTAAAAAAAACTCAAAGAAGAGTTGTGCTTTGAACTTCGAAGCCAAATACAAACGGTACAAATGAAAACAAAAATAACAACACAGAATTCAAGAAGCAGCATAAGCATAAGCAACGACAACTCGAACGACTATTATTGTGTGAGGTTTTGCAAAAAACTTAATCCTAAAAAATAGCATTTTTAACTTAAAAAAATTATAGAAATAAGTATACAATAACCTTTTTTAGTGCAAATATGTTGTTTTAAAACATAAATTATTAAAATCGGTTCAGTATATTTTGCGGTTTGGCGTTACAAACCATTTCCATATAAGCAATTTTATATAAATTATTATATATCATTTGTCAAAAACTTTATAGCTATGTCATGTCTGTTGGACTTTTCGAAAGCGTTCAACAATGTAGTTTTTTAGCTTTTCAGAATATGCTGTTCAACTTTTATTATTATTATTACAATTAAGTTACTTATAGAATAAATTTTATAATTAACAAAGTGACACGAGCATTAGCTACTTTGGCTATCAGCTCTGGATAACAATTAAATTGATTTATAAAAAATTTGGTTGTGTGTGATAAATTTTTGAATTTAGTTAATCTTTCCGGAAGTTGGTTTCTTAAAGTATATAATAAAATTTGATTCAACTTTTAAAAAGCAATCAATATGAGAGAGCGCAAAGGGTGAGGGTAGACAATTTTTATTCAAATTTTATGACTTTAAAGTGTGGAGTACCTCAAGGCTGTGTCCTTGGTCCTGTTATTTGCCTTGTTTGTAAATGATATTTTTAGTGTATGTGAAACGGTAATGCTGAAAATTGTTCATCCTTGAATATTAATTCAAGATAGTATTAACTTCAAGCAAAACCATGATTGAAAAGTGTGATCCAAAAAAAAAAAATTAAAAACATGGCCGGCAAAAATGAAAATTTGTAAGGAAATGCACATACATATACACAAAAACATATATAAGCAAAAGCAGACGTTTTTGTTGCTGCGTTTTAGAGTAATTTAATATTTTTCAAAATCTTGTGATATATACAAACTTAAGAAGTTATATCTCCCTATTTTTTTTATTTTTCTATTTTTTTTTTTATTGGCTTAAATCATGGCAAAACAATCCTAGAATCAAAATCTACAGCGCCCAAGTACCGATTTAAACTCAAAATTTTTTTATATTAATTTCCAAGAATCTTTGATGAAGATATATAGCATTTTTAAACTTCAAACGCGTTTTTCTCGAAACCATGTTTTCAAAATCGGCGGGCAGTATAACTCAAAAAGTTTACATCCGATTGACTTGAAAATTTAACAGTAGCTTCATGTTATCTGTTATACACACGATTAGCGATTAATTAACAACAAAAAAAGTTATAAGCAATTTAAATCGATTTTTTTCGTCGAAAATACGATTTTTTGTTAAAACATTTGTCATTTCGCGAAAAAAAAATCCTAAATATATAATCATGTGTACTTCAACAGCAAAACTCATGTAGATAATGAATATAGTTGGAGTTGGACGAGACTTCTACTGCCCGCCACGGAAGACCTTTTTGAAAAAGCGGTTCACGGTAATCACTGCACAGCCGCCATTTTGTAAAAAAAATAACAATAAAAAATTTTTTTCTCTTCTTCAAGAGCTGCTTAATCCAATGTTATGTTATTTGCATACCTTTAATCTCAAATGTCCTTTAAAAAAAAATAATTAAAACAGGCTTGTTTTTTATAGCATAAGGGAGATATAACCCCTTAAGTGACTTTATCCTTTGACTATTGCAAAGGTTATGTCATAAGAAACGAGAGAAACAACCTCTGCCACTTAGTTAGTACTGCATTTAAAAATTGGTTCCTGATCCTGGTTTTTGGAAGGCAAACGTTTTTTAGCCCGTAAGGTGCATATTATTTAGGATATATTTATCTATTTATTTATTTCATATAATTAGCAAAAGTAATAAAAGGTTAAGCTTTTCAACTATATAATTAAATATATTCGAAGCTGGTGTCCTTAAAACTAATATACAATTTGACCAAATGCGATGGTATTGGCATACATACTTACATATATATTTTTAAAAAAAAACTGATATCTACACGTTTGCCTCTTGCATTTCCAGCTTCTGAAGACAATGAAATTCTGGAAGAAACGATAAAATTATTTAATAGTTTTTTTTTATATATTAACAACTGCTGTTAATAAAAATGCGGCAGTGTGGACGTCTGCCTTTTTTGTAATTTCGATATCCATACTATGTCCTTAACACAATATTTCAGAGGCAATAAAATAATTTAACCCTTAAATGCATTTTGTAGCCAAACGGCAACATACCATTCACACCGCCTCGAAGTCTTCGGTATGTAATCAATCCGTGCTGTTGTAAGGTTTTCACGTTTACGGACATGTATTCTATCGAGTGGCGACACTTTTTTTTTTTGGCGCGAAGTTAAAATATGAGTTGTACTTTGACAAAGAGAAAATTCGCAGAAGTTCGTTGGATGTCAGAATTACAGTTTTTTTTGATTTGTAAGAAGTGATTTTCTAAGTTAAATACACACATAATATATTTTTTTTTGTAAAAGCTCTTCAATTGTTCACTACAGTTACTAGTTTTGAGAAATTTTCCTATGTCCTTTATATTAATATATACTAAAAGGCATGGTGTTGCATATCCTTAACAGGTTGTTTTTTTAAATAAAAAGATATTAAATATTAAAAAATTTTTTTTTTTATTTTTTCCTGCATTAACATGATCACGTCTACCAAATATATTTTTTTCACCTAAAAAAAATCGTGCATTTAAGGGTTAAAATGGGTTTTTTACAACTTTAAATTTCATTTAAGAAAATAGCGACGCTATCTTCATTTAGTTTTTCTAAATTTCATAAATGTGAACTAAGTACATTGCACACAGACACCAACGACGATAATATCATATACCTAAAATGTGCACCGGCTTCCTAACTATTGTAAATTTATAATTATATTATTGTTATTTATATCTAGTTTAAGTTTCACTCTGTGATTTTTTTAATAAAATTGTGAGATTTTTGTAATTGCATTTAAAAGAAATAAGTTTTCTTATACATATGCCAATATTCGCAACTAATAAATGAAATGAAAAAAATTAAAAATTTTCACCGGTGACATACATCTTTGAAGATATTTTACCTACATATTGCTTTTTTGTTACACTATACTTAAACTGGATATCTTTAATAAAAAATTCAGCAATACCTGATTCGAAGAAAACATTCCAAGTTTTAGCTACAAAAACTTAACTTCCAACCGTTTGACCCTGAATGCGGAGGAATACACTACAAAATAGACATACTCACACTCAAAGTGGGACACTGCATTCAAATTCTCTACTTCTGAGGTAAACGCTAAAAATTAAAGTTTTAGTTCGTGTTTAAAATTATTTTCTTTTGTGTATCATTTTTATGAATAAAATCAAAAGCAAAAACATAGCAAACATTAATTTTTATTCAATTATTATAATTATTTGGACTTCCTTTTATTATGCTCACACTCACAATATGACAACCATTGTTTTTAGTAGAATTTAAGTTAAATAAGCAATTTTTTTGCTTGAAGAATATACCAAAAACCCTGATTTTCCCATTTTTACTATATTTTTATATAAGTACCTAGCTGAACACACGTGAAAGCCAGAGAATACAAAACAGTGGGTCCTATTGTTGATTCCGTTTCGCAGTCGTTTCGTAACTGTTTCGCACTTTCAAAAAATTTTGTATTGTTGGTTTCTACTGCGTTAGCATTTCAGTCACTGCGGCAATACTAGTTTTCGTGTGTGTTTCCGTATTCTTGACATTATTTGTCATTTTAATTTCGTTATTTTTTTGTTGCGGAAAAGTTTCGTGCACGTATTGAAAATGTTGGTTTGCTTAAAAATTAAGCAGAAAATTCAAAATAAGCAATTTTAATTTATTTCAGGAACAAAAAAGAAATATATGTATTAGACCGGGTCGAAATTTAGATTCATCCAGACACCGACTCAAAAGTTAGAATGACCCTTAAAAACGATATCTGCATCATTTTTTTTTTTTTTCGTTCCGAGAAAAGCCAATGGAGCACTTTTGATTCTACCCGAGTTTGCTCGAAAATTAAAGAGTGCAAAAAATTTGACGTTAAAAAAATTTAAGTGTTTTTTCTATTATAGATAATATTTAGTCCCGAAATTCGATTTTTTCACATTTTTTATTTATTTATTTTGTTTAAACTACTGTAGATGCTGCATTTAGCATTGGATTTGTATAATTTTGGTCTTATTGGAAATTTAATTAGCTCTTTTTTCAATGATATAGTAGATCCTCTCTAACTTAACTTGAAATCTTCTATAAGACGAAGAAATTAGCCATTCTCTTCCGTTCAAGTTCGTACTTTGCTTCGTGAAATGTACATTATCATTCATTATATGTGCTCTATAAATAGAGCTTTGATTTTCTGCTCAAATTTGATGTTTTCATTAGTGCGTTCATAAAATTATTTGGTATAACGTGTGAATTTTGTAATATATAAAATGGATTTAATAGCATCGGACTTAAGTTTGACGAAACTGCCAACTAATCGCGACGTGGTGCAGTTTTTGATATATTTGCGCGAAAATGAATACAGGCGTCGGGAAAATATAGGTTTCAGAAAATTTATCGTACCTGCTTTAACGAAAATCCGTGGGCTATGGACGCGAGCCAAAATACCGATGGTAACAAAAACAATGTGTAGTGTACAAATAAATGAATTGTTGGAAGACTATAGCATATTAAAAAAAAAAATTAACAGCAAATGATGAAAAGTGGAAGTTTTTGTTTAATTTGGCTAAATGCAAATGTGGCATTGAGTCAAATATGAGCTGTGGCTGTTCAAAGGAACACCGTATACTAAACAGTTCTAAAAATTTTTGCATCGACCAGCGGAACGCTCGGTATCTTAATCTGGATAATTGTAACAGTGAGAATGAAAGTGCTGTTGCAGTTGTCGTTGCTATTGCTGGTGCTACTACTGCAGATTTTTATGAGGATTTTGATTTTCAAGACTTGTGTAGTTCAAATGGAACAGGTTTTGCACCTTCTTTAGTCCAAAGTATGTATGAACCGTCGACAAATGAAGAAGAAAATTTCTTCAAAGAAATAGAAAGTGACTCTCCATCGGAAGAAGATGATGAAATTGATGTTAGAGTAAGAGGCCTTAAACTCACTTCATTTTGTGCTGCTTTGGATCGTGCCAAAGTTTCAGATCGGTTCGCTTCGTTGTTGGCAACATGTTTACTTAAAGATTTAAACATTCCGTGCGTCATCGACAAAAACAAAATTCGCCGAGACAGAAGGGTGGCAGAAGGAAGAGAAGAAGCAATGGCAAAATTCAAGTCCGATAGGCTATTAAAATGCATATTCTTTGATGGAAAAAAAGATAAAACTTTGGTACAAACGGTTGTTGATGGGCTAGAAGTTCCCCGAAGTGAAATTAAGCTAGAAGAGCATATAACGATTGTGAAGGAGCCAGAGTCTAAATTTGTTGGTTTCGTTACCATTCCGAATGGAACTGGCAAAACCATTTCTGAGGGAATTCTAAATTTCTTGACAGAGGAACATTTTGTACTGGACCATCTAGTAGCAGTTGGTTGTGACGTCACTCTAAGCAATACGGGACCAAACCTTGGAGCGATTATGTTCATAAAAATAATTGTGCCTACCCACTCGGCATGAAACGTTTCTGAAACCTTTCAGAAACCTTTCATATGAAACCTTACATCTTTCAGAAACGTTTCTGAAAGGTTTCATTTTCACTTCAGAAAGCTTTCTGCAACGTTTAATGTCCGCTTTTTTGCTTTCATTTGAAACGTTTGTGAAACGTTGCAGAAACCTTTCTACAGGGAGGAAATGAAAAAAAATTATTGTGCCTTGTGGAAAAATTTTTTATCATTGATTGTTTTTTTTTCATGCCTTTGCGGTGCAGCGCCACATAATGCATATTCTTATACGATTTTTATTACCCACACTTCCACGTTAATATTTTTGTTGACTTATTTTAAATGAATTTATTCTATTTATTTATATTAGTTGCGTTCCCGTACAATAATGCATAAGTACAATTTGCAGGTTTCACAGGATTTTACCCAAAAAGCGTTCCCGTACACGAAAAACCTGTAAGTGAGAACAAAAATGAGAGAGTAATTTATGTTCTCTCTTTGTAAGAAGTTACAGGTTTTTACACGAAGAATTTTTGCGTGTAAACTCATTAAAAGTGTCAAACTATCAGCTGTTCTATGTTGTGCAAGCTGAATTGTAAACATTGAGTTTATTTTGACTATTTTTACTTTCCATTTTATTCTTTGCATTCATAGAATTGAATTTATTGTTCAACTACATTCAATTTAAAATGTTTATTTATTGTCTGGACTTAGAAAATTAACTTTTTGCACTAACTACATTCAAAAATTTTTGACGTTTATTCTTGTGCTAAAAAATGGTTTTTTCCGTTCCTGTACTTTTTACATTATTTCTCGTGCTTGACAGTTTTACAGGATTTTACCCAAAAAGTTCTGAAACGAACCTATTCAGCCGTCATTCATACACAGAGTTCACATTTATTCATATTTTGACACAACACCCAAGCAACATTCACATAGTTAATCATTATGTTCCAACATTTGATGTCATATATATACAATTATGAAAACAAAATAGTAATAACGAATCATAAAAAATTGTTTTCATTTTATTAGAAAAATTCAATGAAACCTTTCAGAAACGCTTCAGAAGGATTGCAACCGTAATATTACATTTGAAATGTATCAGAAAGATTTCTGTAACGTTTCATTTGCAACGTTTCAAATGAAGCGCTTCTGCAACGTTACGAAATATTTCTAAAACTTTCGGAAACGTTTCATGCCGAGTGGGTAGTATCAAACGTAACGCGTACTTCTGTTATCCTGACAACATTATTCTGTCAATGATAACAGATGACAACAAAGATATTCGATCGGATGGCTATTCAAAAATCATTGCAGCTCGGAAAAAACCATCATTGAATATAAGGAAGTTTTATGTGCCTGAAGTGAATTTCAGCTGCACATCGTATACAAATATGGTCCATTGGGACAAGATACAGCTAACGGAGCCACCTTGCACTCAGTTTCTACCTAAAGAAAATCTTTTGATTCATGATGATTTAGAAGATATCATTGCTTTTCCAGGTGAAGAATAACAAAGCAAAAAATATATAGCATATTTTTAACTACATTGCAAATTACAAAATATAATTTTCATTACAGACTTTCCATGTCATTCCCAAAGCACGGAACGTCACGTAAAAGCAGTGAGCGAATCATGCAAGCAAGTCGTACACAAAAACAGCCTGGGTCACATTTTAAATACTTTGGACTCACGCGAAATATACAGTAGCCTAGAATCGCGCCAGTCCTTAATATAGCGATACCCAAATTCTGTCTTAACTTTTATGTAGCGATAACCAAATACTGTAAAAATTGAGTAATAAAAGTTGGGTTTTTTGCCAGAGTGCTTTTCCCAACAATAAAAACTAATTGCCTTTTCAATAAGACCAAAATTATACAAATCCAATGCTAAATGCAGCATCTACAGTAGTTTAAACAAAATAAATAAATAAAAAATGTGAAAAAGTCGAACTTCGGGACTAAATATTATCTATAATAGAAAAAAAATTTAAATTTTTTAACGTCAAATTTTTTGCAAGAGCGCACTCTTTAATTTTCAAGCAAAGTCGGGTATCCATTCTGTGAAGGAATAAAAGTTATGAGCAAAAAACACGTTTTTTTAGCCAAAAAGGACCTTCGGGAGAATCAAAAGTGCTCCATTGGTTTTTCCCGGAACGAAAAAAAAATGATGCAGATATCGTTTTTAAGGGTTCCTCTAACTTTTGAGTCGGTGTCTGACTTACTTTATTTTGCTTCATACAAATCGACCCGGTCTAATATGTATATAACCAAAAGTCAACTAGAAATTATGGTTGACTTAATGACAACTAATCCGACATTGCGGTGGGATTATTGCAGAGCGCTCCTGCGGATTTAAATAAATGGGAGCCAAAATTGTCCACAAAATTAAATGCGTGTGGTCCCCCAATAAAAGATCTTCATCTATTAAATTGTAGTGCAAACGTACATTGTGAAGGACACAGCAAATATTTATTATTCGTGCTTGGATAATAATTTAGCCCTCGTTCGGTTTAAGCATCGAAATACTCATTTTAATATTCTTATTGTTCGCTCGATTATATTTCTTCCTTTCGAGTGCGAAATGACTTTCGTTTTCTTTCGCACGTCATAGATTCTCTGAAGGGCGTTAGAAGTCACAGTTGCAAAGGATATTCTTTGTCACCTGATATGGTCAAATTTATTGGAATTGTCTCTAAAAAATGTTGTGTATTTAACTTCAAATAATCCAATTTATTCTTTTTGCAAAACTCAGCCTAAAATCCTTTGTTCTATCCATGTCCCATATATGGGAATCGTGACATCTTTTGCGAGGACATATACATATCTGGAGATTTGTAACATTTCCTTACGAGCATAACGTTAATACTTCTATTATAGAAGAAATGCTTATCAGGAGTAGTATCCGCTAAGGTGATAGTTGATAGTTGACTATCAACTTTCGAACTTTTACTCCCTTTTAGGAGATTGTCAACTTGATTATAGCTTGCTTTTATGTGAACGATATTAAGGTGTCGTTTTCAAAAACGACAGTCAAAAAGGCGACAGTCGACTATCTAGCTTTCCCGGAATGCCACACCGTCCCATTTAAATCTATATAAATAAAATGATAGCCGTTTTCGATGAATACGATTCACGCAAAATCTACTGAATCAATTTCGATCGAATTTTTTTAGTTATCTTTCTTAGACGCTTGGTCTTGACATAGAATTAAATTTATCAGGATATTCCTATTAAATATCAAAATATTAAAGTTTTAAAATTGCTAAGAAAATGAATTTCACACATAGAAAGAAGCATGTAAGCATAACAAATCGTTTAATGGCAAGTCAGTGGGTTAGTAAGGGTGTGTGCGTTTTATTTTTATATGGCAATAATATGGAAGACAAAAAACGAAATTTTACTCTCGCTCTCGCTCGCGCTCTCATTCTCAATTTGTCAACACAACAACCAAAAAGTATATATAATGGAAGAGAAAGACTCCAAAAGACTCGCGCTCACAACAGATTCATGTTGCTGGCTAACGCGTCCAAACGATAGAACCATATACATTTGACGCTTTCGATCCGATGCAGCAGAATTTTTGAGCAGCATCAAATCTGCTGCGAAACTGAAACGGAATGAAACGAAATTTCTTATTGTTATTTCTTTTCATTTTCGTTTTTCTGATTTTTTATTTTGTTTTGATAAGGCTAATTTCTTATTTTGTTTTGATATGGCTAATTTCTTATTTTGTCTTCTCATATGAAAATATGACTGATTAATTCTTATTGCTATTTCACGCATATGCGCTTTTTTATGTAAATTTCTTCTTATTGATATCTAATTGATATATTATGAAAAATATTTAAAAAATTATAAAAATGTAAAAAATATAAAACATATTAAAAAAATATAAAAATCAAAAAAATATTTCTTTAATTTATTTGGATAGTAGGTACTGGGATTCGAACATCGTCTTTTTCTCATTTTTATTGATATTTGCAAGTTCTAATTTTTGATACTGTAGCATAAAAGAAGCTAACACCTACGCACACACATATGCGCTTGTTTGTTTACCTTTTTGTTATGCGTATAAATAGAAAATCATCCCTTATTTGAAGATCGTGACAACTAATGCAAATAATTAAACGCTTAAAGCTTCCTTGCATTTGGGAAATCATTTTTGCAAATTCGACAAAACTCAACCCAAAAAAATATAAATATTTTTGAAAATAAAAAAAATATACAGTGCTGGACTATTATGTAGAAAAGTAAACAAAATTTAAAGAATACAGAGTTACAAATATATTAATAAAAATTATGTCAAGAGCGATCCATTTTTTTTCTCAACGGAATATTGTACCTTAATGTTTGTTACATTTGTATATTTTTTTTTCGTTTTCAAGCGAACAGGGAAGGCTGTCTTTTATTAACTTTAAATAAATAAACGTACTCCAAACATTGAAAAAAACATCACTTGAAATTGAAAACAATTTCACTTGTACTCTAATTCAATACAAATCGAACACAGTTAAATTTATAAAAATCGTAAAACTCGTTCAAAAGTTATGAGTTTTTGAAAAAATTTGGTACCCGAATTTCAATTGCCTATAACAACAACAAAAAAAATAATAATATAAAACATATTAAAAAAATATAAAAATCAAAAAAATATTTCTTTAATTATTTTGGATAGCAGGTACTGGGATTCGTACATCGTCTTTTTTTGATTTTTATTGATATTTTCAAGTTTTAAATTTTGATAATGTAGCATAAAAAAAGCTAACACCTACGCACACACATATGCGCTTGTTTTCTTTTGTTTACCTTTTTGTTTTGCGTATAAATAGAAAATCATCCCTTATTTTAAGATCGTGACAACTTATGCAAATAATTAAATGCTTAAAACTTCGTTGCATTTGGGAAAATCATTTTCTAAATTCGGCAAAACCTTAACTTGAAATTATATATGTAATTATTAAAATGGCTAAAATGTTTGAAAATAAAAAAATAAATATGTATTTTTCAAAATAAAAAAAAAATATAAATATGCTGAGCTGGGATTCGATCTTCGAATCACGGGGTACAAGGCAAGCGTATACCAACTAGGATACGACGCTATTAATTAGATGGTCGTCTATGTCACGTATAATTGAGAATGTTACAAAAAATTATCCAATTTTTATTCTTATTCAATAAGTAAAAGCTCCGTTATATTTTCAAGGTTCTAGGAATTTACCAATTATTCTTTTATGACTTTCTTTCTAAGGACTTTCTGTACCAATTCATTTAATGCATTTAGTACAGCGGTGGGCACAAAAATATAACCAAAGAGGAATACAACAACATCAAGCAACAACAAACGAAATTTTAAAGTTTTTTTTACTTTCATTTCCAAAATTGCCATTAGCACAAAAAAAAACAAATTACACTACAAACAAAAACAATTGCTACATTCGTCAAGACACAATGCGGCGCCGTCATTTATGCCTTTGTGTTTTGTTTTTGTTTTCATTTGAATTCAAGTCAACGCTGTGCCTCGATAGCGTTGAAATTCTGCGAATTTTGTGCTTCGATAGCGTTGAAGTTCTGGGAATTTTTTTTCGCTTGGTTGTGCGTCGAATAACAGTTAGAGCAATGTGAGGAAATTGAGGCACTAAGTGCCCTTCCCTGATTTAGTCAATTGTATCTGTGGGTGTGTATCGCCCAAGTCAACATTGTGCTGGAAGGTAATTTCCACCAATGGTTGACTTTTCTATCACCGAAGTCGTTGTTTGTAAGTTAAAAAATAAAAAAAAATTTTATCCATCGCATCATAATATTATCTATTTTCAGATCGATGACTGAAGCATTTTGCATGCTCATTAAATGGCCAAAGAAGCTGTATTTAAGAACCAGTCATTGTTCGTAAGTCACTGTATAAATTAATTTTTCCATTGATTGATTTATATATTTACAGCTCAGAAAGAAAGTCATATACCAGCTTGATCAAAAAGTTTTAGGACTCGTCACCGTGTGGCGCTCTCGTTCGTCCGATTTCAATTCTCTTTTTTTTGTTGTGTTGGTAGAAGTGTCATGGACGTTATGTCAAATTTTCAGCTTGACAGCTTGACATTTCTTGAAGTGACGCCGTATTGTGTGCATCTACTTTTGTGTGTGGTTTCGATTTTTTACAAAAAAAAAAATGTCATCAACTTTGCAGCAACGAGTTTGCATTAAATTTTGTGTTAAAAACGGATTTAACGGTGCGCAGACGTTGGAAATGTTGGGAAAGTGTTTTGGCGACGACACGCAATCCAGACATCAAGCGAGTGAATGGCGTTCACCCAATGAGCCGCGACCGAAAAAACCACGTCGTTTTCAATCGAAAAAGAAGGCGATGCTCACGGTTTTCATGGACTACAGAGGTGTTGTGCATCATGAATTCCTCCCAGAAGGTCAGACCGTCAACAAAGAATATTATTTGGGCGTTTTGAGACGTTTGCGTGAAGCAGTTCGCCAAAAAAGACCGGATTTGTGGGCAAACAACTCGTGGATTTTGCATCACGACAACGCGCCGTCGCACAATGCGATCATTATTCGTGAGTTTTTGGCCAAAAACTCCATGAATACCGTCCAACATCCACCGAATTCGCCTGATTTGGCTCCCTGCGACTTTTTCCTGTTCGGCCACCTGAAGAAACCGCTCCGCGGATCGCGTTACAGCAGCCGAGAAGAGGTCATCGAAAAATCGAAGATGGCCCTGATGGCCATACCGACGGTCGAGTATAAAAAGGCTTTTGAGGACTGGGTCAAGCGTTGGCATAAGTGCATTGCAGTCGATGGGGAGTACTTTGAAGGAGACAATATCGATTTTGATGAATAAACTTGTATTTTTCATTTTAAAAATAAAGTCCTAAAACTTTTTGATCAAGGTAGTATATATACTTTTTGTCTTCCACTTGGAATATTTATTTAAGAGAAACAATAGAACATTCAAATTTTACTATCGCTCTCATTCACGACGGGGAATCCCGATGACGGTCGGTGTCGCGAGTTTATACTTTTTTCCTCAGCCGCACAACGTGCCATAAGAAGTTTTCACTTCAAAAATAAAATGAGTTTTAGGTTTGAATTTCGAACCTAAACATCAATTGTATAAATGAGAGGAAAAAAACAACAACTGAGGAGTGGGCGAAAAGAACGGCACATCTCCAGTTGCAAAAATCTTAACAAGTCGCGAAAAATAGGCTTATGTTTCTGAACTAATTATTCACTTTGCTATCAAAAAAGTACCTTTGTGTGCCTTTGATAAGGAATTTTGCTCATTTATTAACATATGATGTCGATATAATTATAACACAATTTAAATTATTAACACGAAAAAGCAAAACAACGAAAATCAGATTTTTTTGCGTTTTAGTAAATTTTCAGTTTTTCGTTGTTTTGCTTTTTCGTTTTTCATATGAATTGTACTAGGAAGCAAAGTGGATGCGCCGCTCGCAAGTTTGATCTAGGAAGCTGAAATTTTGGTGGAGTTTTCTTCAAAACCGATTCTATAATATAGGCATATAGGACCGCAAATTTTATAAAAAAAAAATAAAAATACCTCCTTCGAGTGTATTTTTACTGCATTTTTAGTTACACGAAAAATGTGGGCGTCGTCTTACAATAGTGGGTGGCGTCCCCATTCAACTAAAAATCCCAGAACGCTATATCTTGGCACCTAAGGCAGACTTTTTCTACGTTTTAGTATGTCGGTTTTTTCGTTAAATTTCAACGAAATTGGACATTAACTCTGTCCGCGCCGTTTACAGGTTTGATCTAGGAAGCTCAAATGTTGGGACAATTATTTTTATTCCTCAAGCTATAATATAGGAAAAAATACATAAAATCCCTATTCTAAAGTTTGAAAAAAAAACACCATAATGTACATATATGTGCATATCCATCAGATTTGGCCTTTTAGCTGGCTTCGTTTTTTTTTTTTTTTCTTTGGAGTACATCGTTCAGCCATAGTTTTTCTTGAAGATAAGGCTGTATTGAATTAATATTCAAGGTTGTTCAATTAAAATTCAGATAGCTATTTTTTTTATTTAACTTTGTATGTAACTTTTCATGTTTTTTTTTTAACTTAAATGCAATTTTAACTGTCTCCCTTTGAATTTTAATTGTTCCTCCTTGAATATTAATTAAAGATAGTCTTAACTTCAAGAAAAACCATGTTTGAAGAGTCTGCTCAAAAAAAAAAAAATAAAAAAAAAATAAAAAAAAAATAAAAAAAAAATGAAAAAAAGTCGAAGCCATGGTCGAGGTAGATGACAATTTCGATTTTTTTTTTTGGAGCAGACTCTTCAAACATGGTTTTTCTCGAAGTTTAGACTATCTTCAATTAATATTCAAGGAGGAACAATTAAAATTCAAAGGGAGACATAGTTAAAATTGGATTTTAGTTGAAAACAACATGAAATGTTACATATAAAGTTAAATAAAAAAAATAGCTATCTGAATTTCAATTGAACAACCTTTAATATGAGTTCAAGACAGCCTTAGCTTAAAAAAAAACTATGGCTGAAAGATGTACTCAACAGTCTTTAGACTACAGCGTAAAAACCCAATAAATTGACAATTTGTAAAAAACACGAAAAGTTTCACATATTTCTTACTTTAAATGCAAATTAAAAAAATAGCTATCTGAATTTCAATTGAACAACCTTTATTATGAGTTCAAGATAGCCTTAGCTTCAAGAAAAACTATGGCTGGAAGATGTACTCCAAAAAAAAAAAAAAACGAGGCCAGCTAAAAGGACAAATCTGATGGATATGCACATATATGTCTTTTTTACACATCTTTTACAATGTGTTATGTGAACTTTCAGGTATTTTTAGTTATTTTTTTTTAATGGAATATATTAACTTGTTTATCTATACTATTATATAAAGAGGTAAAGTTTGTTTGTTTGTTTTTTTGTTTGTATGTTCAAGGTAATCTCTGGAACTACGGAACCGATTCCAAAAGTTTTTCTACTAATAGAAAGCTACACTATTCCTGAGTAACATGGGCTATATTGTTTTTTGATAAAAGCAAGGGGCGTGGCACTTTACATGCAATTAAAACCTTTACCTCGCTATATCTTGGTTCATATGATAGCAAGAGTCTTAAAATTCGGTGTCAGGATGCACATAGCCTATGTTAAGCACTTCACAAAATATGAACGGGACTAGACACCAGGGGCGTGGTGGCTATAAAACTTTAATTTAGGGTGGCCCTCATACGCAATTATTTTTAAAATAGCATTTTACGAAGACCACTTAATCGGATCACATGGAATTTACACCACCTGTCTCTTATATTAAGACGCATAGCTAAGACGATGAAACTTTTATTTAGGGTGCATATTTAGGGTGGCCCTCATATATAAATATTTTAAAAATAGCGATTTCTCAAAGACAGGGCAATCGATTCTCATGAAACTTACACAGTATGGCTTTTATATTAAGGAGCACAGATAAGAATATAAAAATTTTATTTAGGGTGCATACTTAGGGTGGCCCTCATACAAATATATTTTTAAATATCATTTTCACGAAGACAGGTTAATCGGTTCGCACCGAATTTACACCACGTATTTCTTATGTTAAGAAGCATAGCTTAGGCTACAAAACTTTTATTTAGGGTGGCTCTCACACAAAAATATTTTTTAAATATCATTTTCTCGAAGATCGATTCTTATGGAATTTACACCACATGGATTTTATGCGAAGAGACACAGATTAGATTGTAAAAATTTTATTTAGGGTGGATACTTAGGGTGGCACTCATACAAAAATATTTTCAAATATCATTTTCACGAAGACAGGTTAGTCGATTCACACCGAACTTATACCACGTAGCTCTTATGTTAATAGGCATAGCTTAGGCTACAAAACTTTTATTTAGGGTGGTCCTCACACAAAAATATTTTTAAATATTATTTTCACAAAGACTGGTAAGTCGATTCACACCGAATTTACACCACGTAGCTCTTATGTTAAGAGGAATAGTTAAAGATACAAGACTTTTATTTAGGGTGGCCCTCAGATAAAAATAATTCTCGAAGACTGCTTAATAGATTCTCTTGGAACTTACACCACATGGCTTTTATATTAAGAGGCACAGATAAGCTTAAAAAAATTTTATTTAGGGTGCATACTTAGGGTGACCTACAAACAAAAATATTTTTAAGTACCATTTTCAAGAAGACAGGTTAGTCGATTCACTCCGAACTTGCACTACGTAGCTCTTATATTAAGAAGCATAGCTTAGGCTACAAAACTTTTATTTAGGGTGCATATGTAGGGTGGCCCTCAAACAAAAATATTTTTAAATATCATTTTCTCGAAGACCGCTAAATCGATTCTCATTGAACTTAAGCCACATGGCTTTTATATGAAGAAGCACAGATAAAGTCGTTGAAATTGTATTTAAGGTGCATACTTAGGGTGACCCTCATACAAAAATATTTTCAAATATCATTTTCACGAAGACAGGTTAGTCGATTCACACCGA
This sequence comes from Tricholauxania praeusta, assembly GCA_949775025.1. Classification (NCBI taxonomy): domain Eukaryota; kingdom Metazoa; phylum Arthropoda; class Insecta; order Diptera; family Lauxaniidae; genus Tricholauxania; species Tricholauxania praeusta. The sequence continues at coordinate 58,569,015 of OX459029.1, forward strand.
ACTTATACCACGTAGCTCTTATGTTAATAGGCATAGCTTAGGCTACAAAACTTTTATTTAGGGTGGTCCTCACACAAAATTATTTTTAAATATCATTTTCTCGAAGACCGCTTAAACGATTCTCATGGAATTTACACCACGTGGTTTTTATATTAAGAGGTACTGCTTAGGTTGTAACATTTTTAATTCGGATGCATACTAAGGGTGGTCCTCATACAAAAGTATTTTTTAAATAGAATTTTCACGCAGACTGCACATCGAATATACACCACGGTTAAGGTGCAGCGATGAGCACAGGGTAATGCTAGTGTTAAATAAAACAAAATATGATAAAAAACTATGGTCCTTTCTATTCCATTTTGGTCCTTTTTCTATAAAATGTTGGTCCCAAAAAAAATTTTGGTGTGGCAACCGTGGTTGCAAAACAAACATGGTGAGAGAATTGTATAGGAAAAAGAGAATGACAAAAACCAAAATTTGTAAACAATAAATTTTTGCTATTTTGGTGAGAGAATTGTATAGAAAAAAGAGAGTGACAAAAACATTTGCTATTTGCAATTGCATTTGCTACAAATGCTATAGCCCAGTAGGCAAGGGCAGGAGCTAACAGTGCTTCTAGAAGGCCTTTCTTGGTAAGTATAAGGCCTTCCACCCTCCTTTCAAACGTACTTTCTTTTTTATATGAAATGGCTGCAGAAAACAGGCCTTCCTAAGCAGGCTTCCTAAGACCGCTTACCGTAAAAGGACTCTCAGAAGTACTTGACAAAAATTTAATTTTAATAAATTTAAAGACTCTAAATATTAATTGTTTTTTAATACCCGCGCCATCTCACTTGCGTTGATATTTTTTTAATGACTTTACAATTTGACAAAGAATACACAAAACTCTACCTCCTTAACATAACATGAAGCAACAGAAGACTAGCCTGCACACCTCTCTTAATTTCTAGCCATGTGTATACTTTTCATGTAGTATACATATGTACAATGCATATGACAAAAAAGTTATGCCGAATCATAAAACATTGCAATACATGAAATAAAAAAGAAACAGAAAAGCGCTAAAGTAAATGGAGTCCTTCTTCTTTGCCTTCTAATATCAGGCCTGATAGCACGTCTGTTGTGGCAAGGCATATTATGCCTTCTGTGGTTGTATTTTTATTTGCATGAAAATCTAGTTTTGAGAAGTCCTTATATAATCGCAGCAGTGCTAGCAGGCTTTCTCCGAGTAAGGCCTTGCTCATTTGCCTGCTGGGAGGGTTTGACTGTAGCATTTTTGCAACACCGTAGCATTTGCAAATGTGTATATTTTGTTGTTGCCATTGCAAACTTTGCAATAATATTTTGCATATGCTCTTTTGCAAGACCATATGCACCGGATCGTGAATTGGGCTATTGTATGTTTTCCATTCTGAAACTGTAATAATAAAGTTTTAGACTGTAATGATTGCAGTTTACGCATCAATTTGTACTGAGTATCCCATGAAATTAAAAATTACAGGGCTATACGACAATTTTTCCTGATTATTTTGCTTTTTTTTGAATATCCCACGCTATTTTTTACAAAACATTTTTTTTCGTGTGTGAGGCACTGTATATCGAATATTTAGTAATAAATTAAAAATTATTAAAAAAATGTTATTAATCAAATAATTTTTAAAATGCTGGAATGATGTATAACGTTTACTAGGTGTTTTAAATGTATGATTATAACCTTATTAGAGATAATTTGAGCCTTAAATTTGCATAATAACTTTTTTAGAAATTATTTATAATTATAAATCAAAATGGATGTCATATGAGAAATGGCGTCAGGCTTATTTGTGACCTTATCATATGTTGTGACCGATTTTGTCTACACTGTAACCATTCAGTACGAAACTTATGTTCTGGTACCTCTGGTGTACATAACTTAATTTACACAATTGTGCTCAAACCTACACAATAAATTCACTAAGTAGTTCGTGCGTACCTTCAAGGGCGAAGCTGTTTAATCTTAAACATTTCAACGTAACTCATTATCAATTAGAGTGGTTCAAAAAAATGTTGTGTATTTTACTATGTGTAAGCGGATATCTATAGCATTACACATCTTGACAACGCTCCTCAAAAGATTTCCATCAATATTGAATGCTGGATTAGCGCCGCCTGTTTGAATTTGTCAACTTTTGAAGCAAAAGATTGATTTTAAAAATTGCGCAAGCAATCACGCTCCCGTGTTACATCAGATTTCATGTATGTATTTTTATCCGCTTAGTATTCAATATGATGAGAATCCTATGAGGAGCATTTTCAAGATATGTAATGCTATAAATATCCGCGGACACATCGTAAAAAAAAAACATTTTTTTGAACCACTCTACTTTCAAAATGTTATGTACACATATGTGACCGAAATGTGTCTCTAACTAAATTTGTGTACGAAATGGTCATATTTTGAGTCACTTTTACTGATATTGTGCCTAAAACATCGTGGTTACGAACAGGTTACTTTTAAGAAGAACTGTGTAGTTAATGTAACTAAAATTTGACCCAAATAAGATCAATTTGGTACACAAAAATTACTGGAATGTTACCATAAAGTCAAACTGCGCTTTTCAGTATTTTGGCAGTTAATAATTGGTTAATGTGTCTCAATACAGGAATAGTGACTTTATTTACACAAAATTTAGTCACAATAACGCTGTGACTCGCACGCGAATTTTGCGACCTTAATAGTTACAAATTTCTACTTGGGCGGGGCCAAGAGTTAAAATTTGTCGCCTTCCACCAACACAAAATATGCTTTATTTTATAAATTTGTTGTTACCTAAAAAAAAGTAACATAAAAAAAGAGAGGTCATCGCTCCCTAAAACCCTACCAAATTTCCATTGACAAAAAAAAGGAGTACCCAGAATTTAAAAAATTTCGTAGTTATGCAAATCTTTCGAAGACCATTTTGCCGCTCGGGGCCACCGCTCGGCCATTATTTTGAAAAAGCAGAGGCCTAAACATCTACCTCTTGTATTTCCAGTATCTAGAGGCAATATCTACTGAAGATGAACGAAATTCTGAAAAAAAAAAACAATAAAATTATTTAGTTTTTTTTGCATACTAACAATTGCTTTTATTAAAAATGCAGCAGTGTGCACTAGCGATGCCAATCACGGCCTTTCACCAGTCCCGAATATCCCGGGATTAGTTTCTTTGAATCCCTTGCTTCGTTTATGAATTTAAAGTCTAAAAAGATGTAGTAAATGTACTTCAACCCATTAAAGCAACTATTGAAGCCATATGTATGTGCTCGTGATATGGATCTGTATAATTGCGACATATAATAATAATAATAATAATAATAATAATAATAATAATAATAATAATAATAATAATAATAATAGAGTTTAGCTACTACAGCTATTATAGCCTTCTTAGCTATTTAGCATTGAAGCTTTATACCAAGTAAAAAGCTTATTCAATAAAAAATGGAATAGAAAAAATTATCATGCACATTAATTTGTTATTTATTTTATAATTTTTTCTTAGCTTTATCGCACTTTCTCAACATACCCACTCACACCATGTAAAAATAGACATATATATATTAAAATAATTATATGTATAAATTCACGTGGTCCAAGGCATAAATGTTAGAAAAAATTTACCCAGCATGCTGTGGGGCTCGAACAACACAAACAAAAAATTCACACCACCATTAAGCTACAAATTTAGCTACAGTTAGTTTTCAGTCTAAGCTTGAGTTGACCTTTTGACAAGCTAATGTTATAAACTTCGCAATTATTAATAAGAGTTGTCATGCGATTAAAAGGAGCTGTAGCCATATAATTAGTTCTACTAACCGGTTGATAAAATAACTGATAGGAGTTACGAGTACTCCTCCGATTACTATTAAAATGTATATAGTTAAGAAGCTCTGGTGCAGCAAGAGACCCAGTTACAAGTTGATGCAGATAAAGTATATCCGCAATATTTCTACGCGAGCTCAAAGACTGCATATGTAATAGCTTTAAACGATCCTCATAAGGAGGAAGGCTTAAAGGGTCAACCCAATTTAAGCCATTGAGAGCAAAACGAATAAAATTTTTTTGAATTCTTTCAATTCTATTTATATGAATATTATAAAATGGTGACCATACTTGGCTGGCGTACTCTAAGTGAGGGCGCACTATTGTATAATATAAAGTCACCGTTACTAAAGGGCTATTAAATTCTTTTGCCCACCTCTTAATAAAGCCAAGCAGAGATGAGGATTTTTTACAAATTTGATTAATATGCTCATTAAGAGTCAACTTAGTATCAAAATGTATACCTAGGTCTTTGACTACATCGACACGACAAATATTTTTATCTTTTAATTTATAATCAAATTCCACAATAGTTTTCTTCCTGGTAAAAATCATAGCTTGGCATTTATCAGGATTAAGATGTAAGTTATTCTTAGAACACCAAACTTCAAAGGATTTCAAGTCAGACTGAAGTGGAATAGTGTCACCAACCCCCTTTACGTTCCTGTAAATTTTCATGTCATCTGCATATACTAACAGATGGGAGTTTTTAATAACATGTGTAACGTCATTAATTGCTAAAATGAACAGGAGCGGCCCCAGGTGGCTTCCTTGTGGAACACCTGATGTCGCGCTAAATGGGGAGGAAAACACTCTCCTAAATTTTATTTGATACGAGCGATCAGATAAATAAGATTCAATCCAGCTGACAAAACTTAAGGGAAATCCAAGCTTCTTTAGCTTAAACAAAATCAAATTATGTGGTAATTTGTCAAATGCTTTACTGAAGTCAGTGTAGATGCAGTCAACTTGCCCACCAGAGTCTAAAGAGCTTAATGCAAAAGAAGTGAAATCAAGGAGGTTAGAAACTGTAGATCTGCCACTAACAAAACCATGCTGACGAGTTGTTATGACTTCACCACAGCACACCTTAACCTGATCGTATATAATATGTTCAAAAATTTTCGGTATTGATGATAACTTAGCCACGGGCCTGTAGTTTGAAACATCATTTTTACACCCTTTCTTGAAAATGGGGCTAATGTATGAATTTTTCCAAAACTTAGGAAAATAGCTTTCTTGAATCGATCTATTAAATAAAATACTGAGGGGTTGACTCAGCACAGAGCTGCAGTTTACTAAAACTGTCGCAGGAATACCATCCGGCCCGGAGTTGACGTCATCATCAACAGATGAAATATATTTCTCTATGAGGTCAGGAGAGAAAGATATCTCATTAACCGAAACTAAAGGGTCGTTATCCATATATTCAAAATAGTTGATTTCAGGGCTAAATAAATCCGTAGAAAACGATTCATTAAACAAATTAGCAAACAACCCGGCTATAACTTGTGGGTCGCTAGTGAGCCCATCAACTGTTTTAAACTCAGATGGAAACCCGTCAGATTTTTTTTTAGAATTAATAAAACCCCAAAAATTTTTGGGGTCATGAAGAATATTCAGCCTTATTTTATTCAAATATTCAGAATAAACCAAAGCTGACATATCTTTAAATTCAAGAAACAGTCGCTGATAAGCAACAAGGTCATTACGGTCCTGGCTACAAACGTATTTATTCCATGCCCTATTACGGCCATTGCGAACTTTTTTCAAATCCTTTGTATACCAGGGGTACGAGGAATTATTGACGTACTTTTTTGTATATGGAACCGACAATGCTATGGCAGAAAAAAGTTCACCATAGAAAAATTTAATGCAATCATCAAATGTATTGTTATTAAAAAAAATGAGTAAGTCATCTAATTTATTTCTTAAGTTTTCATTCAATTTTAAAAAGTCAGCTTTCTTAAAATTGAATTCGTAAATATTAATGGATGAACATGCATTAGTCAAATTTTCATTGTCAGATTGGTACACAATACTCAAAGGTGGATGATAGGAATCTACCGTAGACAGAGCATGGATAGCATTTCTTACAATAACATTGCTACTATTTGTAGCCAAGACTAAGTCAAGTTGTCGTCCATGGCAATTAGTTATACAACTTACTTGTTGTAAATTTGAAAGTATTTCGTCAACAAAAATTTGTTGTTGTCGAGTTTTTGGACAAGATGCATAAAAATATGTACCATCGTCCGAAGGAGTCCATTTTAGGTCAGGCAGATTAAAGTCACCTAACAACAAAATGTCGTCATTAGTGTCTAGTTCATTAATAATATATTCTATGGCCATCGAAAGACATTCGTAGACATCTGCGCTACTATTTGGAGGAACATAAGTGTTAAGAATGTATAAATTAGAGTTACAATGTGTGACCTTAACACATAACAGTTCAATATTAGATGCACAGGCAATTTCAACTAATGAACTGGTTAAATGATTTTTTATAGCTATTAAGACGCCTCCACCAACAGAAGAAAGATCTTCCAAGTGTCTGTCTCTTCTAAAAACATGGAAACTATTATCAAAAAGTTCCATATTGAGAAAACTGTTGTTTAACCAAGTTTCGGTAAACACGATAATATCCTCAGAGAAATTCTGAGTTGATAAAAAGATATCTTGCGTCTTGGAACGCAAACCCCTTACATTTTGATAGTAAAGGGATAGCCGTTTCAGTTTTTTGAATTGGAACGTGCAGTTTTATCATTTTTTTTCGATTTAAATTCTGAAATATAGATATTATCCACCCATGCTTTAGATTTAAGAATGGCAGAAACATGAGAAGATGCCACTGTTATTTTAAAAGACGCATGAGTTGGTTTATTACCGAGTTTCCTGCAAGAAACGAAGGCGTCGGCAGGAATAATTTGATTTTGTCTGATAAAATTTTTAACGCTGTCAGAGGTAGTATTGGAATGCAGTCGTGAAATAAAAATCGATTTTAACCTTGGTAATGCCTGCAGGGAAACCGGAGGCACAGAGCTATCAATCGCAACATCCACCCGCGGATTAGCCGAAATTGACAGAGGATTATTTATAGTGGAGGAAGGAGATGAAAGATTGCTACTAGAGATTATAGCGGGAAAATTGGGAGTGGGTGAAGAGGTATTTAGAGAGCAATCCACGGGAGTTTTGTCACGACTGACGGCCGCACCGCCCACCCTCCCCACATTACCCAGATTTTTATTTAATTTCTTATTTAATTTCTTATTAGACTTTCTTTTCTTTTTTAAGGAAATAGCTTGTTTAGGTAAAGTGGAGATCGAAGGAGTGGAAGCAAAAACCATAGTAGCCTCGGTAATAGTTTTATTTTGCAAACTAACATCCGGTGAAATAGCCTCATTAAGGCTTTTTTCAATTTGGGGATAATAGTTAAGAATATCTCTGAAATTATTATTCAGATTGTTAAGATTTTCCCCAAATTGCTTAATTTTTTCGTAAAAGACCGACGGGGAAAGGGGTCTGCAAGATGGACAGTACCATTGCAGGCCCGAATGGACAGAGCATAATAAATCAGTAACAGATTTTGCTAAGTTTACACAAGAGGCATGAAACACCTGTTCACAGGGACCTGAACAGGAAAACATAGAATTCAATATATTTTGGCTTTTGCACTGATCTCTTAGAGAGCAAGCTAACAAATTTTCAGAGGAAAAATAATCCATCTTGAAATTTAAAAAAAAAAACATAGCATTAATGTTAGATGAATTCAAGCAAAAAAATCTGCTTTTAGCAATCTCTTATTTAATCAAATTATAGTGAGAATCAAACAACCCACTCTGCATAAAACGTTTCTGAAACCTTTCATATGAAACCTTACATCTTTCAGAAACGTTTCTGAAAGGTTTCATTTTCACTTCAGAAAGCTTTCTGCAACGTTTCAATGTCCGCTTTTTTTCTTTCATTTGAAACGTTGCAGAAACCTTTCTACAGGGGGGAAATGAAAAAAAATTATTGTGGGGAACAATTTTTTATCATTGATTGTTTTTTTCCACGTCTTTGCGGTGCAGCGCCACATAATGCATATTTTTATACGATTTTTATCACCCACACTTCCACGTTAATATTATTGTTGACTTATTTTAAATGAATTTATTTTTGTGATGTTTATTTATTTATATTGTCAGTCGTTATTCATACACAGAGTTCACATTTATTCATATTTGGACACAACAGCAAAGCATAGGGTCACCCAAGCAAAATTCACATAGTTCATCATTATGTTTCTACATTTGATGTCATATATATACAATTATGAAAACAAAAAAGTAATAACGAATCATAAAAAATTATTTTGATTTTATTAGAAAAATTCAATGTTAACCTGCACTGCCACATTTGGTAGATTTCCCCAAATTTGGTTTGGTACATAGAAAGGAAGATTTTTTTCATTTTGGTTGATTTTTCTTTGACAATTAAATGAACCGATGTTAAATAATGTTCCTTCTGATTTAAAAAGTTTCTTTACTTTATTGAGCTCGTTTTTGAATGCTTTTGTGAGAACTGTGTTTTACTTTAAGAAAAAACAGATTTGTAATACAAAGCTGACGCTTACTTGGGAAACCAAGACCTCTTATATACCATAAATATTGGAAGGCGACCGAATTCTGATCATTTCTGATATATTTTGGATATTTGTGGTTTTGCAAAAAGTTTTTAGAAACAAATTGTAGAAACATTTTTAACTTCTGCACGTTACTATAACTATTTAAGTTAGTCCAGCTTTATCTAAAGTACATGCTTTTGAACTACTTTGAGTCCCAATTCGAAAAGAAATATTTCTCATAATCTTGCAAGTGATGAAAAAAGTTTCGATGCAATCGGATTTTAAAATTGCATTGGAATTCTATTAAAAATGGCTAAAAAAGAGAGGTTCCATTGCAACAAATTTATCGCAAAATAACAACGAACAATTTTTTTCAATTACCAAAAATAAATAATACAAATAATGTTACATTGAGCATTGCAATTTAGTGCAAGCGGTAAACTGTATGACACAATGAAATCTTACACAAACAATTCTTTACTTTATAATTGTGACATTATTGTTAAATACATAAGTAAAACTGCAATTTTTAAAAAATTCTGCACTTCATAATTCAGTCGTATAACCACTCTTTTGTCTCTAATTTTTATTCTATTTAACAACAACTTGCATAACTACATTCTTGAAAAGGCTTTTTTGTTTATATATCAGTTTTGTATTAAAAATATGTTGAAACAAAACTGTTTTATAAATAAATAAAAAGTCATTGCTGCAGTAAGCTTATGTTATTTTAACCCTTAAAAGCCTGACTTTTTTTTAGCTGAGAAAAATATATGTTGTAGGTTCTGCGATTCTGGACAACTTTTGTTTCATCAATTTTTTTACAAGTGACAGAAACGCCCCCTAGGTACAAATTACCTGGCTGAACCCTGGAGGAACCACCAGGACCCCAAAGATCAAAATCAATTTTGCAAGAGAACATTTATTTAATTTAATTATGTTAAATATATTGAAGACTTACAGAAGAATGAGACCAAAAAAGATTTAGTGAAATTGAATATAAAATTTAAGTAGAGTAAAATTTTGCAAATCAGTTTTGTTTTGAAGTAAACCACAAATTAACTCCACATTTACAGAAAACCTTTAAGAAAGCCTTTTTTAACGTGATAGTCAGGATAAGTGCCAACATCGACTTCGATCACCACCTCCTAGTGGCTTATCTTCAACTCAAAATAGTAAGCATTAAATAGAACTGCGGAACATCCAGGAAGTTTGCCTCATATAAACTCTGTGAAACTTGTCTTCGGGAAAAATTCATCGGTGAAGTAGAAAAGCTCAGCGACACTAACTCTTGGAGCTCAATCCAATCCAAATGGCAAAACATCAAGTCGTCATTTATAACAGTCAGTCCATACTTGGTCTTACCCCACGGAACAGCAAAGCCCTGGATGAGCGACGCTACCTGGGATACCATAGAGAAAAAGGAGAGCTGCAATAGGCACGTGTAATAAAGCGCAAACAAGAGACCAGACCCTAAATAAAGAAGTAAAAGCCTCCTTCAAAAAGACCAAGCGAGAAATCAATAGCGACGTCGTATCTAAAGCTCAATAAGCCGCAAATATCAGAGATCTTCGCATGGTCTACGAAATAACACGTAAGATGGCAGGGAACAAATTCAATCAAAATCGGCCAGTAAAACACGAAAACGGAAGTCCATTAACGATAACAGATGGATAACCCGTTGGAAACAGCTTTGTTCGGAAACCATCAATCTTTCACCTTCACCCCTAAGCTCTCCCCATATGCCTCTCCCTGCGGGAAGACCACAATGACTAGCCTCGTGTCCGTCTTTACTAACGGAGATAATGAAGGTCATAAGCTCTAAAAAATCATAATATTACATAACGGAAAATTTTCTGACCCTTTCGAGACTGTCAAGATTATATTTCCATTTGAATCAAATGACAAAAGTGGAAAGTGGGCACGTTGCGGAAAACCCCAATTGAAGATTACCGGCAAGTAAGCTCTCATAGTGGCCGTCCTGGATCATCATGGAAACGTTCTCTAGAGCAGGAAATACGTGAGGTGGGGAAATGTTATAGAGAATTGAAGGCACTAGCTACTGATGATGCACGTTGGAAAAGATTTATGAAATAGAGGACACAGGAAGACATTCTAAAAATGTAACAAAAAATAAATGATATAAATATGTTTGAATAATAATGCACTAATTGTAAAAGATTTAGAGCTCTGGGATCCTGTTGGTCCCTACAGGGACCAGTTGAATTTTTTCAAAAATTTTAATGAAAATAAATATTTTTTTTATTTTACATACTCACATAAGTATCTAGACACAATAACTATTACGAATATTATTTTTTCGGGTTCAAAATCACAAAGTTTACCGACAAACTAATATTTTCAAAGTGCGTAATATTACAAAAATACCTTTTGGCGAGGTGCGGTCACTCATCTGAAAAAAACACGTGACACACAAAGTAAATAAAATGCGAAAACCAAACTAATCTTCGGCGCTTGGAGCCGAGCACTTAACTGTGTAAGGCGAAGTTTAAAAATTTACACATTTAATACCTTAAAATCGTTTTTAAAGTGGCTGGTTCCTTGCGGTACCACGAGGAGTTTAAGGGTTAATATTCTAATTCCAACTATCGAGCAGCTACCACATAAATTTCCAGCAAAAAAAAAATTAACACACATTACAAAAACACCCAAATCTGGGAACTCTGATAAAATGACAATTCAAATATGACACGGTTAGAAAAATTATTATTACATATTTGCTTTTAGGGAGTCAATACACAACGATGAGTTCGGCTGATTGCGTTAAGCAGCGCATCTAGCGATATGGAATGACCAGGTTCAACTCCAGGGCAGGAAAAGTTCTTCGAAATTTTTTTTTTTAATTTGAGTTCGCATAGTAATGTTAAAACACCAAATTTATCAATATATCACTATATCAATATTCATTAAAAAATTTAATGAAGTAATGAAAATCAAAGTTGAAAAAGTTCAGGAAACGTTGCATCTGAAACCTTTCAGAAACGCTTCAGAAGGACTGCAACCGTATCATTACATTTGAAATGTATCAGAAAGATTTCTGCAACGTTTCATTTGCAACGTTTCAAATGAAGCGTTTCTGCAACGTTACGAAATATTTCTAAAACTTTCGGAAACGTTTCATGCCGAGTGAGAAAGAAGGACAGTTTTATCTGACATTTTTTTTATTTTTAATGAATCCAAACAATATTCATCAGCTTAAGTTTGACTTTTCCAAAGCAAATTGTTCAAATTCGAAAGCGATACTAACTCTAATACCGATGATAACGATAACACTGAAATAAGAAACTTGAATCCACCCGCAAGTTTAAAAGAAAAATTACGTTTTGTTTTAAATAAGACTTCGCAAAATTCCTTTAATAGGACAAGTTATTCCTTAGTTGATGCTCTAAATAAAGAAACATAAATATTTTGTAATGGTGAGAACAGGGGCTTCTATTTACAAAAAGATTTTAAATTCCTGGCAACAGTTCAGCCGACAAGCGTTGAAGCCGAAAGGTGCCTCTCATCCTCCACGTTTGGAGTATGATACACTGAATGCTTTAATATTTTTAAGGTCATATTTTAAAAAAGAATAGGAAGTTTTTATATGGAATTTAATTTTATGAAAATATTTCCTCATAAAGAAAAGACTTGATTACTTTGACGTATGTATAAATTTATATTTTGAAATGTTAATTCTTTATTTTTTTTACTGTTATGAAGAAGTTTTTAGATTTTCTATTTATTGTTTTAAATAAACAATATTATTACGTTATAAATAGTCAAATTATTTTAATTTTTTCTGACGTATAGGTAACCCGGGACTGTCCCGGGATCGCATTTTCAAATCCCGAAAACCCCGGGATCATAAAAATCTCGAAAATTGGCATCCCTAGTGTGCACATCTACCTTTTATATTTTCGTTATTTTTACTATGCCCTTAACACAATATGTCAGGCAGAAGCGATAAAGTAATTTAAGTTTTTTTATTTTTGCAATTACAAAATTCATTTTTTAAAAAAAGCGGTGCAGTTTTTTTAATTCGCATAAATGTGATCTACATTACATATTGTATCAATACAAATGACGATAAAGTCGCATACCTAAAATGTTTATCAGCTCCCTAACTATATATCCTTGGCAATTCTGTTTTCATAAACACCAAAAATTAGTTTTGTTAGTTTTGATGAGAAAGGGAAGTTGTTGTAATATTTGGAAACCAAAATAGGCGAAACAATAAATCAACCCAGACCGTTGCTCCGCTTTCACACAAATTAACACTTAATTAATTAAAACAACACCTTGAAATTTTTCATTATTTTTTTTATTAACATTTACTACAAACTCGAGCGTATATCTTTTTTCAGTTTACAAATATTTCTTTGTTTATTTTTTTTTTTCTTTTTTGTTTGTTAATTGTTAAATTTTAAACTAAAAATAAAAAAGTTTTGAAAAGTCCTTTTATGTTTTATAGGAATTTTGTTGTTATTTTCTTATAAATAGGAAAATTATATAGAAATGAATGGAACAATTTCCGAAGATTTAAAAAAGGAGTAGTAAAATAACAGCTGATATACGTAGTTACACAAATTGTTAAACATAAAAACAAAAAAACTAAAAGAATTTCTCTTCAAATCAAATGGTGAAACAATGTTATGTGAATGTACTCGTATGTTTTTGGTTTGCTTTCATTATTCAACATTAAAGTTACAAATAATTTGTTTACAAATGTATGTGTTGTTTTTTATTGTTGTAGTTTTATATAATAAACTTACACAGAGACAAGAAATTAAAGAACATGATTTATAAATAGCTTAAGAAAAAATATAGAAAGTATAGTTGTTTTTATTGTTGTCGTTCGTCTTATATAACAAAGCGTTGCATGTTGTTGTTGTTGGTGAAACTCTAAATTTGGGAAATGTGTTTTGTTTTTTTTTAAAGATTTTGTGATTTTACCAAAAAAAAAGAAAGTTATACCAAATAAAGAATTTATTAAGTTCTTACAAAAAAAAAGGAAACAGAATTTATCAATTAGATCACTGTTACAATTACAATGCACTTACAAATTAGTTTTTTGTGTGTATTTTTGTTTATGTTTAGTTTTTAATTTTTTTTTTTTTTTTGTATTTTTTCTTAGTGATATTATTTTTGTTTTTGTTAAATAGTATTTACTTTAATCTAAAATTTGTTGCTTGGTTTTCTTTCGGTTTCATTTAAGTAATTTTTTTCTTATGTTTAATTAATGTTTTCTGTATGTATGTATGTTTATTTGTTTATAATTTATTTGGTAATTTCAGTAGAATTTTGCACTTTATCAAAGTTATATAACCGTATTTCAATGTGATGGGCTCTGAAAATATTACAGATGAAAAAGAGAAGTTTTAAAAAATGTTATTTACTTAAAATATGTTAGTTATACGATGAAATGTGTATTATATAGTCATGGTTATAAATAAATAAACGAGCAGGTAGAAATCGAGAAAAAAAGTTTCATTGTGACGGATGGGAACAAGTAAAAAGATTTTTAATATGGCAAATGTTATCAATACTATTGGACAGGATGAAGGATTAAGCTTTTTCGGTGGAAAATTTCGTATGTATATCGGCTTAGCGTAAGCGTCCGTCATATCTCCAAATAAGAATAATTTAGAGAAAAATTAATTTAAATTTGGAGCTGTTTCGCCGCACAATTCTTTAATATATTAGCTTTTGCCACTTTAAAGTTAAGTCAAAGGATTCAATATAAATATGTACATAAAAATACTTGCTTTCTGTATATGATTCGAACTACAAAAATTTAATTTTTTTACGATTTTAATAAAGTTAGTAAGGGGCAGCTTTTATATGTAGAAATTATATGCTAAAACAAAACGCTAAATAAAATATTTTTGAAATAAAAAGAATCAAATCACATTTGCTATGCATATTGAAGTTTAGCTTTTTAAAACAAAGATATTAACGAAGAACTTTCGGGTAGCCCTATGCCATAAAATTAAAAAGTTGTATATGTTACCGATCAAAATAGATTTTGTTTAATTTTTATCCAAATCTAATTTAGTCTAGGATGTAAAACAGTTATTATTTACTTTAATGGCCTCACTCCCGATTTTCTTGAAATTTTAGTACGTTAGGGTAAGTAGTGGGCGGCCTTCGGCCGAGGCTCAGGATTTACATCCTTCAATATGTATAACACCAGTATCGCGGCGGTGTCTAACACCGGTGTGTTAGTGTAGCGAAAAAAATTCTAAAAATATAATCATGTGTACTTCAACAGCAAAACTCATGTAGATAATGAAAAAATTTAATTTTTTTTGTTATATCTAGGTGGAGTTGGACGAGACTTTACTGCCCGCCGCGGAAGACCTTTTTGAAAAAGCGGTTCACGGTAATCACTGCACAGCCGCCATTTTGTAAAAAAATAACAATAAAAAGTTTTTTTTCTCTTCTTTAAGAGTTGATTAATCCTATGTTATATTAGCGGTATTCACAATCTGTAGCATTTGGTCTTGTATTGTGTATTTTTGATAAATTTGATATTTGTAGTAAATTTGATATCTTAACAAAAACAAAACAATTGCTTTTTTCAAATACTCTAAGTATTAAAAATACAATGAAAAAACCCTATTGTAACTTTTGTATAGTATTTGTACATTTGTTGAGCAAAGTTGTCATAACAACAAAAAAACAATTTGTTCATTTGTTGAGTAAAGTTGTCATAACAACAAAAAAATAAACAAAACAATAATTAATAAATAAAAACTTTTAGAGCGCTCAGAATGTGTAGCAAAAATTGTAAACATTTACAAAAAATACTAAAAATACAAGAGATCGTGAATACCGCTATTATTTGTATACCTTTAATCTTAAATGTCCTTTTAAAAAATAATTAAAATAGCCTTGTTTTTTAGAGCATAAGGGAGATATAACCCCTTAAGGCAGTTCGAAACAGCTATATTTTTTTTTAGGGTTTAACCAAAAGTTAGTTTATGCTAAAATAAATCTTTTACTCCCTTAAACTATTATTCGCTTAAGAGAATTTTTCTTCAATTTTGGTACCTTTACATAGGAAAATCAAAGTTAAAAATATGTTCGAAAAAAAATCATAGGTCAATATTTTTTTTGGACATAAGACAATGAACTAAGTTCTTAAAAATATCTTTTAGTTTTTTAGCATGATCTTACTTTTAAGGGCGTAAACCTTAAAATAAAAGACGCGCAATTGTATGCAGTTCAATATATGTATGTATATTCAAAATTATTGACGTAAAAAATGTGCTTCGTCATCACTCCTGGAACAGAAAACTGATATCAGCTAAGCATATGAAAAAATGTGTTAATAACTTTATTACATTGTTTAAGTTGGCTGTTTTTAGTTATTTTGATGACATAAAAACATTTTAGGATGTTTTCTTAGCTGTTTTTTTTTAGATATTATTTTTATTACCTTCTAGCAAAGATTTATCACTTTTCAAACCATAACAGTACATATTTATAAGAATTGGACAGCACAAAACAAAATGAAAATTGTAGTAGTAAAATATAAATGAGGACAGAGACAACAGCCAGACGGATAGAAAATCATATTGCATGCTTGAGAAAAAAAAAATAATAATAGTATATTAGTGATGACAGCGATAAATAACGAAAAAAAGCTTTTTTTTTAATTTTTTTTTTTTTTTGCAATAATTAACTCAAATTAATAAAGATAAGAACAACGTAAACATTTCCTCCAAAAACTAATAGAAAAAGGAATAAATTATATATTTGAAAATTATTAATAATGATCATGAAAGCAGAATAATATGTATATGGTACTTTATATAAAGACATTGTATATACATATGATCAAGCTAGAAATTATAAAATTGATTTCGTACTTCACATTGTTCTTCTGGATAGATTTCTTTAAATGTTCGCTCTATAACTGGATACCTGAAAAAGTGGTATTATTAGTTTAAATGCATAAATTTTTTTAAGCGATAAAAAATTATTGTAAGCTGTGTTTAGGAAATTTAGGAATTCAAATGATATCAACATTTTTCATACTCCATTTAGTTTCAGAATTGTAGAGAGCTGAAATTAAAAGTATGCACTGCATAAAATAAACTGTAAGCCACTGTATGTAAAAATGTAGCTGCCGTCCGATTCATAAGTGAATGGTGAAAAAAAAGCTTTTAAACTCTGTTTTAACATACAATTTTTTCTATTGCTTTCATGCAGCGCTTTCTCAGTTGCGTTTGGAAGTTTTTTTGTTTGTGATATGATTCTTTTCCATAATTTGCACAAATTCAGAAAGTTGAATTTCATATTTATCTGTACAGCCTAACGATAATTTTTTTGAAACGATCAATTTTGAATACAAAAGTAATACTCACTTTGACTGTAAACCACCGCCTGGAGGTAAACCTTCGATTTCTCTGTTTTGTAAAACTTGCAACAAGTCAAAGTACTCTCTGATTTCATTACAAGTTAATTCCTCTGTAAATAAGAAAAAAACAATATTTGAGTATATTTAAAAACTTTTGACTTACACATATCATTTTAAATATAAATGCGAAAATTTTATGTCAATAAAGCAACTTAATGCTCAATAATTAAATAGTTAAAATAAATTGTTTTTACAATGCATATGTATTTATTTATTAGATACTGTTTTCTAATGCAAGATATTCAACATTCTAAAAGCCGAAGGTCACAAATTTACATGAAAAACCAAAAAAAAATTATCGAAAATTAATTTAGCCTTAGAACCCATAAAGCTACATAATTTAATTGAAGCATGATAAATTGTTGACATTCATCCAATAAACTTGTTAATGGAAGTGCAGGTATATGGACACTGACATCAGCTGTTTTTTCATAAAGACCATTTTCGGTTAAAACTGTCACATTTTCTATTATAGAATAGCAAATATTCTTTATTATTATATGAGTGAATGTCTCAAAATCTCGCCACCTGTTTTCAGAAATATTTTCCTACGACTTCTAATTCTATGTTCGAAATCAGAGAAAAAGTTAAAATATTACACCCGGTATTTTGTACGATAAGAATTATCTAGCATATAATTCAATCAACGCGTATTTTTACCTTCAAAAATTATGGTAAGTAATTTTTGGGTTGGTTGCAATTGCTTCAGTCACCATCTCATTGGGTTTCCAGGGCCCTTGTTTTAAAATTTTTAAAAAATGATTTCTAAAAAGCTAATGGTTGAAAACATAAGATGCAGTACATACATGTATGTATTTCGTTAATATTGTTTAACAAATAACTTCATAAATTTCAAAAAGCTACTTTTAAATTTTTTACTTTTCCGAGAGTTTATCCCAATCATATGTGGCTACAAAATTTTTCAAATTAATGATTTTTTTTTGCCTTTTAATTTCTAAACCATAACTTTAATATAACAAAAAAAAAATCCTCAAGGCAAAACTTGTAAAGCATTTGTTTTTCGCTTACAGCCATTTTTTGTGATTGTCTTAGCATGAACGTTGTTTTAATAAAATCATTTCATAAAAACTTAACAAAGGTGCAACCCTAAAAATAATAGTTAATATACTTGTCAACAAAATCAACTGAAATTGACTTGTGTCAAATCCATATCGTATTTATTTAGTAAATGCGTTCAAATAAGCGCGGTAGAAAAACCAAATATGTACAAAAAATATATTATAAATATTTTAAAGCATGCACCACTTAAGATATATTTTTGAAAAGTCTTTTGAACGGGTGGTGACTGAAGCAAATACTTTTTAATTAATTCGATTCAATTATATACTCAGGGGACACCTCCGAACTAATTCCAATCAATTAATTTTACGTATAGATAAATATTTTAATTTTTACAATAGGTAGTCCGTTTTATCTTCTGTTTATGCATAGTACATTAAAAATACAATTTAATTTCTTAATTTACTTTAAGTAAAAGATACACTACAATGTAAAAACTAAATGCATTCGCTGGAATCAAGTTAAAATTTTTTAAATAATAGTTTCACATCGTTGGATAAGATACGAATTTAAATTTAATCATATGTTAAGACAAATACACTTTACCATTAAAGTCAAATTTAGTAAACATTTAAAGTAAATCAATTCGTAACTACAAATTGCAAATATTTATTTTTTGCAATAGAGTGCCAAAAATCAAAAATTTAATAAAAAAACGAAATATTTTCTAACTACACAAATACTTGTATGTATGTTTATACATATACATATATGAATGTATGTACAGATATGAATGATACGCTATGGTAATATCGACTTTATGCTGCATTTAAAAATAGCCAGATGATAAATTATCGTTTTATAAATTTATAAAAATATATTGCGTTGCATGCATGAAAATGCATTCGAATTAAAAGAAAAAATTAGTGTACAAAATGTATAATCAAACGTTATTATATAAAAAAATTCAATAAAACTAAGAAAAAACGAAACGTACCTTATGCTCACTCACTAAACGCCATTTTAAGTTTGCTTATTGCTTGCTTAATTTCTTCCGAAAGAAAACACACGATTTGAACATTTTTAACATTAATTTTCAAAAAAAAGTTTACAAAAGAGAAAAACTTAGAATAAGATGAAAGTTTAGCAAATTAAAATTAAATGAAATTGTTTTAATTGAGAATGACTTAATAAAAAAATTATGGTAATAGAAATATTATCCGAACAATTATATTCAAAGTAATTATTTTTTGTGTTTATTTATTTAAACAATTTTTTAATTCAGTTGCTATTTTGTTTTATTGACTAATAACATTTTTCTAAATACAATTACATTACATAGTATAGCTTTTTATAAATAAAATTAAAAATACAGACAAGAAAAACAACTCTAAATTTATATACGCTCCGATTTTTAACAAGTTTTTTTGATTATGTTTCTTTTTCTTAAATGTTATTTAGCAATAAATGTGAGCATAAGGTTTTTTACTTATAATAAACTAATGTAAATTTTATAACACAATATGCATTATTAAAAAGTGTGAGTTTTTACCGAATGTATGCATGAATGGGTGTATGTGTTGTATATTTTTGAATTATTTGAAGGATCATACTCAGAACAATTTTTTTAGAAATTTATTACTCCCAGCACCATTTAGCATGGCTTATGGGTAAGTAGAAATATAACAATGGAAAAACCTTACAAAGCCAACTTAATCCACTATATCTACTTTTTTATGTCCGGATGGTGATAATACTATGACGTATTTTAATATTTTTAATTTGACACAATTTTATTTAACGCTCCTGTGCTTTTGTTAGCTAAGGGGACGTCCATAAATTACGTGAGGTGTTTTTTTAAAAATTTGGACCGCCCCCCACCAAGGAGAGGGGCTTGGTAAGATTTTGTGAGTTCTGGCAGGACCATCCCTTCCGTGAGACTTGACTTATAATTTTTAGATCTAATCTGCTATAATAATGTATACTCTCTGCATTAAAAAGCTGACGTGAGATTTTCGTTGATCCCCCTCTCCCTCTTGATGAGATTTGGTGAGACTTTGCCGGCCCCTATCCCCCTATTTTGGCTCACGTAATTTACGGACGGCCCCTAAACTTAATCTGCATAAACCTAAAAATATTTTATATCATTGTTGCTATGCGTTATTTTCGCCATTGTTTTTAAACAAGACTTTGAAACTGTATTCCTTTAATTATTCTTTCAAATTGTCCCAACACATTAGTGCTTACTTAAAACAGTTTATAACTAGCAAATTAATATACTACTTTGACATAACTTACAGCTGTTGTCAACTAATTGGAAACGAAATCTTTCGTTGTGTTATTGGTAGTTTTTTCATTTATTTTTCTATGTGAACCAGAAAATTTATAGATATTATAAATGTGGAACATATAAGCTCTATGAAAGTAAGAAAAGAACATAATTGAAATCAAATTCATAGAATAAAAAGTTTTAAGAGGGATTTTCTGCTCGAATTTCAGATTTGACTGAGAACATAATTGAAATCAAATTCATAGAATAAAAAGTTTTATGATGGATTTTCTGCTCAAACCTCAAATTTGAATGAGTCAACTAATTGGAAACAAAAAAATAATTTGCAAAAAAAATAAAAGAAACACTTGATAAAAGATTCCAGAAACGAAAATGTGATCTTGTCATTGCTTGCAAGAACACTTTTTGACCGAATTTGCTTATAAGCGTATCCTTAATCATGGGTTGTGACCAAAAGTTGTTCGCAAATTACCGCGATTATTATGATAGCTACATATTTATATATGATCTTTCAAATGACTACAGATATCTCTGAAGCTAAATCACTTTTGGATGAAATATTCGCTGGTAGAATAAATTACTCAAAAAAAATGCACCCAAAACCTTTAAAAACATCACTACGAGCCCCCAAAAAAGTATGCGCCCGAGCAGATGCGCCCTATATTACACCCTCTCGACAATGCTGGTAGCAGCCAAATTTTATTACGCTTAATTCCAATTTAATACATATGTCATGTTTGCTAAATAAAAAAGCAGAATCGATTCTTAAATTAACAAGAATATCGATCTTTCCTAATAAATTCAATTAAACATAATTTCAATTCTAATTAACAATCAATCGACAAAAACAAATAAACTAAAAGTTTAATAATCATATTTAAGTGATCGACGATATGTCTTTAAACACATTATTCAAATATCCCAACTTTTATCCTTGCTAATGGATAATCGGGTATATATTTTTGAAATTTGAATATTTTGAAAAAAATATATGATCATGGTCAATTATTTTTTTAATGTAACAAAAACTCTAACAAAACACTACAAGGCAAGTCAGTCTGAGCATGACCCTAATTTTTTTTTTAAAATCATCTGTTAGCTCAATAATGTATATGTATTTATTTTGTACAAACTACTAGTCTAATTTATTTTTTATTAAATCGAATATATGAGTATTTATTTTAAGTCCCAAAAACTTGAATTAATTTTTTCAAGCATTAAAATCAAACATAATATAACTAGATGTGAAAATGGTATAATTTTAGTTTTGGGCATCTGAATGAAAATCCAATAGTAATTAAATAAATATTTTTTATTTAGGTAAAAATGAATGTCAAAAATAAAGTACACCATGCGTCAATTAAAGACACTAAACTGTGATATCTATCTCGCTTAGAAATTTGATTACTTTTTTCAAAAATGAGACCCAAATGCTGGAGGAAAACCGACTGATATCAAGCTAGCGTTATTTGGGTCGCTTAGCTGGAATCTACCGAATGTACATACGGGACAAGCGACTGAAAATAATCGGCCTTATGCAGAAATCAGTCGATGTTTCACCAATTTCAATGCTTTAGCTGTGCTTCGAATTTAATCGTGTTTTACTATAAATTAAATTTTTGTAATTACGTCCACATCTATAAGATGGTTTCATTGAAGCATATTGATTCAAGGGTAAATTAAAACATCAAATCCGATATTAAATTGTTCATTTCAAGGCAAATTAATAGCTTATGTTTCCCACTTTAAACGCAACATTTACGAGTTATATGTATATACATATATTGGCTCAAAAATTTAATATGGCGCAGTTTTATGAAGAAGTTTACTTTTCGAATAGCGCTGTAAAAAGAACACTTTTCAAGTACTACTTTTACACTAGCTTTAGATTATTTCTTTCTGCAAATCTGTTCTTGAAAAGTTTTTTTTTTAAGATAGTTATTGCTGGTAAAAAAAAGGTTTAAATAGAAACACTAACTTTTAAATTCATATCCAAAACACTTAAATTTTAAATAAGATAACATCACCAAAATTTAAAATGTTTTTCACATCAATTCTAATACACAGTTTTAATTTCGACGGGCTAAATGTGTATTGTTTTATATTCTAAACATTGAGTTATTTGTCAGTTGCATTATGGCTTAATAATACTATTAGACTACTAGTAAAGTATTATTATTTTTCGTAATAAATTGCTTTTTTATTTTTCTGATAATTTAAGATAGTTATTTTAAGTTTTTGATACTCAATTCCTTTAGTTCCCGTTAATTCAGAAGTAATTTTTTAAGTAATAAGTATGAGTTCCATGACTTAATCACATTTTAAAATTTTTAAGTTTTGACTACTTATAAATATTTTTAGCTAAAATAGTTCGGCGCGGAAATTTTTTCTGCAAGCAATAGTTAAAAAAATATTTTTGTATGTTTCTAATTTTCAAATATAATTTAAGGATGGTGAATAAAATTATTTCGCTTAAAAGATTCCGCTTCTTATATCTTAGGTTAAACTATGCGTGCAATTTTTGTTATTTTTTTCTGATGCATAGAGTCATTTTGATTTATTTATCAAATAAACGGTTTATAACTTGTTATTAATTGTTAGTAGATGGAAACTCTTTTTTGTTATTTCTATGTGACGAAAAGTATTTTCATAATTGATAGTTTTTATTACCTTTCGTGTTTTCGAGATGAAAGCTAGCACTTTTCACGATTCTTAAACAAGCCTGATTTCAATAACCATACATCTTTGCTTCTTAAAAACACAAAAAAACGATCATTTCCGTAGAGTCATAAAATTAGTGTTCGTTTAAGGATTCTGAAAAGTATTAGTTTTTGTCTAGGAAACACGTAAGATAATTTTTGTCTGGAATGTGAATCGTGTAACGATATGCTATTTTCATAAATTTAATACTTCGTACATATTCATTATAATAAATAACCACTAGGCTGAGTTTTTCTTGTAAAATAAGTAGTTATATCAGGTATTTCAGAGACTGCATTTTCGACTCTGACGTCAAGATCAAAACCCACTCGTTATTAATTACTTGTGATTTGACGGAGGGAAACGGAGTTTGATCTTTCCACCGGACTGCGCTGTTACATATTCAGTCTTTAAATATAATGTCCCTGGCTATATATACATTTGCATTATTAAGAAATACCTAATAAAATCGGTGTTACTAATAAAACTTTAGTGAGGATAGAAACTTCACCGTCACCATTGACAGAACTTGAACTTTAAATTATGCCTATTATTAAGTTTTTTGCTACTAGAAATTTTAAAATAATGTAACACTCTTTGAATAAATAATATTTTAAATATCTAAATAGGCGATATCTATGATTAATTTGGTCTCTGATTTATTCATTTTTTTTTTTTTTTAAATAAAAAGCTAAAAAAATTGAGCTACAACGCCACTTTAATTATTTTAAGCAATCGTCATTAAAAAAACTAATATAACGATTAATAAGAGCATATTAATACTAAGCGTTGAATATGTTTAGCTCCAGTTAAATTGATTTAATTCATTTAAGAGAAAACAATTGAAAATCAAGTGACGATTACTTTTTAAAGAAATATATCAAAATGACGGTTATTATTTATTGAAATCATAATCGTAACTCTACCTGTTTTTAACGACTTAATTTAATCTCAAAGCTATTATTTTACTTGCTTTCCCACCTATAAATACATTTAAAGACTATGATTTCTCTGATTAGTCAAAACCCCGTTTAGTGAAACCATTTACTTTATTTGCTAAATAATACAAAATGTACTTTCTGCGATTTGGCAAATACTTCAAAACACGATATTTTAATAAATAAAAAACTTATATAGTTTTCTAATAATATAAAACACACAATGACAACGTTGGCAGTAAACGTAGCAGCAAATATGTCTTTGCCAGAGTTGTAAAATAATACTGTATGTACTACAATTACAAAAACAAAAGAGTATTGTTACTACATATCATCAATTGAAAAGGAACTTTTGATTTGCTTAATAAATGGCATACAACAAAAATAAGCGTTTACGTGTTACTGAACTAGGAGTAGTTATTTAACCAACCAACCAAGTTATATTATATCTTGTACAAGTTACTAATGGTTCATTTTGTAAATGTTGTTTTTTTTCAGTAGCGTTAAAATATAACATTTAGTTAAAAACAAACCATTACCGATAGTAATACCAAAACCAAAACCGAAATCTACGTATAATTGTACTAAATTTAGATAATATTGCACTACTAAAAGCAAAAAAGTCGATTTAAACAACCTCTTGTGATCTTTTCGATTTGTTTTTCCAACCGCTTGTCAGCTTCTATCGCTTCCTCAGTTGGTTTAGGTGCTCCTGGGAAAGCAATTATAATAATGCTCATATTATCTCGACTACCCTGAAAATTTGAAGAAAATAAATCAATAAGTAAATGGAAATAGAGCTTAATTAATGTTTTATTAATTTTCAATCATTCTTTATATTCTCGTCCAGGGAAATTTGACAATAAAATAGCATATGAAACAAAATATCCAAACAATTTAAAATCAAGTGTTCCTTTTCCACAAATTTAGTAACACCTACTCTGCCGTACTAAGCGAAAAAGACGTATCTCAAAAAAAAAAATATCCGAGATTCTTATGGCATCGGATAGCTTAAGAAATTATGAAATACTCCAAATGTCGGCATCTTAGTTCAATCATATAAAAAATCTACTAAGAAAATTTCCTCTATCTCAATTTTACAGGTATTTCAACAAATTGACATAAACAAGATAACAATTATCTCGAAATTAATTTTTTTGAGATACGTCTTTTTCGCTTAGTACGGCAGTACTGTTGTAGTGAAAGTTTCGGAGAAAAAAACATTTGCCATGAAATTTTGCATAATAAATGTCAAAAAAATTTATTTGTTATCTCCACCAAGCTCCTAAGGTTCGTATTCAAATGGAAAATCCTAGACAATGATCACTGAACTATACAGAAATGATACTTAAATATATATTTGAAATATTGACGTCAAAAATTTATTTCATTAAAAAAGGTAATTTCTTAGCCAATATTTGAATAATGGATCTTATGGCTCTCAATATATTACACAAAAGAAAAATTGTTCAAAATCTATATTAGCTTTTGAGGTATTTAACGTTAAGGTACGAATTTTGCACATATGTATGTACATTAGGGTGATTAAAATTTTTTTTTTTTGTTTTTTTTTAAGGTGCTGTTGCTTAAAAAGTAAGTTTATGATATGAAGAAAAAGTTCACGAAAATTCAGCTCTGTAACTCAATTTTATAAGGTGGCGCCGGAGCCTGTTAGTTTTACATGTAAATTGTATGGAAAAATTATTTTTTTACAAAAAAGGTAGGGGAGAGTGGGGAGTTTTGAAGCATGGGGAGTTGCGAAGCACGACTATAGCTGTCACTTAAAAGTGATTCCTAGTTTAAATGCCTAGTTTAAAAATTTGCTTAACCCTAATTCTCAATTTTTCCTAGCACTTGAACCGATAGCATACTTTGTACTATTTTCTCAGAGAGCGGGTTCGTAATCACGCTCGAAAAGTTTTATTGAGCAGTCGCGTGTGGTACATTATGACGAACATTTTTTGAGTGAATTAATAAGGTTAGTATGCAAAATAATCAGCAATTATAAGTCTTTTAATGTGCAAAAGGATTGATGCAAAAATTTTTTTTATGGGTCACTCACGCGGTCGGAATTAATAAAATAACAATTATTATTATTATTATTATATATTTATTATAAATGAATTTATAAAAAACAATGGTAAGCACTAGCTGCAAAGGCTATCGGCTTTCGTTAAAAAATAAGTTTAACATAATTATTAATAAAGAATGAATATATATATATATATAGGTGAATATCAGGAGATCTTAATAAATTTAAGTTAGAAATACGTTTGTACATGAGTATAATTAATCAGATTGAGTTATGTAAGTTTAATTTTTTTAAAAAATTGTATATAAGAAGAACATTCGAGTCAGATGGGTTGGAAAGAAAAGGATAGGGGGAGGAATTCTGGAAACAGGCTGAGTAAACTGAACATAAAGAAGGACAGTTGGAAAGGATATGAGGAATAGTTAGTGGGGAGTTGTTGCAGAATTGACAGATGGGTTGAGGTTCTTTTTTCAAAAGGTATAGATGTGTTGCAACTGAGTGTTCTAACCGGATTCTAGTGAAACATCTATTTTGTGCTGTATTTGTGGAGCTCGGTAATCGTAGTGGAATATTGTTCGGGTTAACTTTTTTGTAGTTGTGATTGTAATTGACCCAATCCATGGTGGTTTTCCAGCGCAGTTTGTGGAGTGCACACTTGGTTATGAAATGCTTGGTGTTTGGAATACACGAATATACGGGTTACTGATGAACAGACTTAGCGGCTTGATCTGCGTACTCGTTACCTTTGATACCTGCATGGCCTGGTATCCACATGATCTTGGTCTTATTTTTCATTTCAATGAGAAGTTGTTTTATGACTATAATTGATTCATCACGGTTCGAAAAATTTTTGGCTGCTTCAAATACAGATTTACTGTCAGTGCAAATAATATATCTGTTTTTAGAGATTTTAGAAAATTCCAGCGCAGAGATGATAGCTTTCGCCTCAGCATCAAAGATTGAAGCTGCCTCCATCATTATGCTTTGAGATAAAGTATTGCCAATTTCGTCAACCACAGCAAACGAAACGGAATCTTTGGTTTTGGAGCCATCCGTATAAAGGAGATGCCAACCCAAGTTTTTGAAAGTCTGAATGCTGTCTAAAAACAATTGATTATATAAAGCTGGAGAGGTATTGTCCTTTTGAAAACAGGTCAGATTAGAGATGAAAGAGGTATGGTCCAAATTCCACGGGGGAAAAGTTCGCGTTTGGTTAATGTTTCCTTTATGTTAATATCGTAGGCCCTTGCTGTGTCGATCAGGAGCGAAATCGCCGATTGTTTTTTCATTTTGGTTTTCCTCTTTTTGACGGACGTAACTAACTTATCCAGCAGGCTAGGGTTTGGGTTGGCGAGTTTATGGATGTTTCGGCATCTTAGATTTAAAATTCTGTTTTGAATGGGATCCAGTCCACTTTCAGCATGCAAGTTCAGCATTGGAGATGTTCGAAAGGCCCTGAGGCTCGATCTAATGGCAGCATGATAAGGAGCTTGCATATTCACTATATGAGTTTTGGCACAGTTTCCATAAATAGTCAGCCCATAGTCAATCTTAGACAGAATAGTAAGCTTAGTAAAATTTAGGAGGAAGTTAGTGTGGACTTGACTCTTAGTAGATGCTAGATATTTAAGAACGTTAAGTCGGGAAAATAAATTTTTTTTTAAATATTTACAGTGCTCTTTAAAAGTATATTTACAATCAAAATAAATTCCAAGAATTTTCAAATAATCAACATTTTCGATTTTAGAGTTATTATGAATTAAATCAATGTTATTACAGTTAATTTTCCTACAAATGTGAAGATGCTTGGTTTTTGCTAAAGAAATGTCTGCTCCGGATGACTTAGACCATATGTCTATTGCGTTCAGAGAAGCTGAGAAATTGTTCGCAATCTCATTGACATCTTGTTGTTTTGCTATAATGAATAAATCATCGGCGTAAATGCAGTGCTCTAGTTTCCTCATGCTGAGGATTATACGACTAAGGTCGTCGAAAGCAATTATGAATAAGGTAACTGATAGAGGTGAGCCTTGGGGAATGCCGTTGAACAGGGGATACATTTTAGAAAAAACGTTGTTGATTTTGCATCTAAATTGCCTATGCGTTAAGAAGGATTTAATAAAAGTATAGATTTTTGGGCCGATACGCCAATCGGAAAGTTTTTTTAAGACCATGTGTATTCCAATCCTATCAAAGGCCTTTAAAAAGTCAATCGATAAGACTGAAATATGATTTTTAGCAGAGAGATTTCTACAGATCAGATGATCAAGGTAAAGTAAAGCGTCCAAAGTACCAGAACCAGGTTGAAATGCAACTTGATGAGGGGAAATAAGCTTATGAGTTTTTACTAACCACATAACTCGTTTGGATATAATTTTTTCTAAGAGCTTGCCAACACAAGGCAGTAGAGAAATGGGTCTATACGAATCAATGAGATCACTAGACTTATTTGGTTTCTTAATCGGACAAATAATAGCAGTTTTGTAGCTTTGCGGGATGATACCAGAGTCAAAAATATTGTTGAACAGGTTTAGAATGCGGCGTTTAAAGGATGTTGGAGAATTTTTGATCATATCATAAGGTATTTTATCGAAACCAGGGGTCTTGCCTGTAGATGTTTTTAAGCAAAGCTCTAGTTCATTCAAGGTCAGGGAGGTTTCAATTTGTTTTGCGAAATTTGAGCAGCTAGAGGAAGTTGGAAGGTCAAGAATAGTTTGTTTACTTATCTGAAAGTCAAGTGAAAATTTTGTGTCATGGGAGTTGGCTGACCAAGTTTTTGCAAACTCCTCTGTGATATCAGAGGGTTCGGTAATACAGCTATTGCAAGTGCTAATTCTTTTTATACTGTTGGAGGTCGAAGTTCCTACCAAAGTACGAATAATTCTCCAACTGTCAGAGGGGGATGCGTTGGGCTTAACAGACCTTGTAAAATCGTTGAAACATCGAGCCTTGGCTTCCTTTTTGGCTTTGTTGAAAAGAGCATTTTTGCGTTTATAATCTATTAGGTTTCCAATTGAGGCATGTCTTTGATAGGAACGCCATGCATTTTGTTTTGTAACCCTGAGAACTTTTAATTCTGGAGACCACCAAGCAACTGTTTTGGAAGATTTTCTATAAGTGGTTTGAGGTACCGAACAATTAGCAGAAGACCGAAAGATTTTGTGGATCTGTGCAGCTTCCTTATTAACACAAGGTGCCAGGGGATAATCGCCAGAAATTTCAAAAACTTTGTTTTGGAACAAACGCCAATTTGCACGTTTAGTATTATATTGAGTTAGCCTAGGAGAGTTATGTACCGAATTAAGTGCAACAGATGTGATTATTGGAAAGTGATCGCTGTTGTGGAGATCATTAATTGTATGCCATGTACAATGAGGCATTAAACGAGCAGAACATAGACTGACATCTACATTAGTAAAAGAATTGTGTGAGCTGAAGTGAGTGGCAGTGCCATCATTCAGGACGCAAAGGTTGGAGGCTAAAATAAAATTTTCAAGTACCTGACCTCTCTGATTAGTTGAAGCCGACCCCCATAGTGGACTCCACCCGTTGAGGTCACCCACCATAAGAATAGGAGAAGTTATATTTGCTAGTAAATTCAGTAAATCGGTTGTTGAAATAGATTGCATGGGAGGAATGTAAATCGATATAACCGTGAAATTGATTTTTAAGTACAATTCAACAGCCACAACAGATAAATTAGAAGTAAAAATAAGCCGCTTGTGAGGTAAAGATTTTTTAATTAGTACACCAGTACCTTGCTTTGCAGTTATATTGTACGAAAAGTTATGAAAATAACCAATGTACGATTTAGGCACAAAAGGATTGTCGTCATATTTACAGTGGGTTTCTTGAAGACAGATGATGGATGGAATTTTCTCTTTGATGAGCATTTCTAAATCTATATAATTATTACGATAGCCTCTGATATTCCATTGAAGAACATTGAGCATCGCAAGTTATAAGAGAAAGAAAAAATAAAGTCAACAAAAATCCACATTATTTACAATAAAGTGACATGTTTATATATACATATGTACATTGGATGAGTTTTTTATTTATTCAATTTGCTGAGGGCTTGTGATTTTTTAAGAGTTTTAGGAGTTATTAAAACTGAAAGCTCTGGGAACTTTTTGTATAATCGAGAATTGGGTGAAGTTTCTAAGTCGTTTAATGTGTTTGATTTTGTTTTATTTGGTGACAATGATATTTCTGTGTCCATTTGTGTAGTAGTGTTATTATGTATGTCTGACGATTCAAAATTGCCTTCGTATGGTGATGCTGGTATTGTTATTGTTGTTGAGTTAACTGTGTGCTTTTGCTGTATGTTTTCTTGGTTCGTTGTTTGTGCTGTTTCAATTGAAAAATTAGAGTTTGTCTCTGAGTTGAGTGGTTTATTATTGATATTTTGGTCTAGCTGTTGTGGTAGTTGATGTTGTGGTAGTTGATGTTGTTGGTTTGCTTGATGTTCCGTTGTTAATGATGTATTTTGTTCCGTTACTGTAGCGTTGGTGTTTCTTAAAACTTGTGCAAATGTGGGTGCATTAGATGTTTTTTTAAAAGGTTGAATGGTGTGTAGTGTTGGATTGTTGTTAAAAATTTTCCAAGCCTCTCGCACAGGGCATCTTCTATCAATTTTGATTTTATTAACTGCTTTGTGTTTAAGGAAAGTTGCACAGGAGGGATCGTAGGAAGGATGCGATTCGTTGTTGCAGTTAACACAAAACTTCCTTATGCAACTCTGGTGGGGTGGGGGGTAGGCACATTCTCTGCAGACCTCAGTATTGCGGCACCATTTTTTTGTGTGACCTAATTTTTGGCAATTGGCACATCTCATGGGATTGGGAATGAATTCGGCGACGGGCACCCTTTGCCAGCCTAGTTTGATAAAATCTGGACGACGGATCAGGTCAAAAGTTATAATTGCTGCACCGGTTGCAATCAACTTGCCTTCCACATTTTTCATTATTTTTTTAATGTCACTGATTTTTTGATCTTTCAAGGAAGAAATCAATTCTTCTTCTGTAATATTAATAATGTTTTTAGAAAAAATTCTACCCTGTGTGGAATTGAGACTCTTGTGTGAAGATATTTTAACTGGTACAGTGTCAACATGTTTAGCTTTTAAAAATTTTTCAGCTGATTTAAGGTTCAAAGTTTTTAGAAGAAGGTCACCAGATTTAAGTTCTACCACTTCTGTATAATCCCGAGATATATAATTTAACCCTTTCTCTATTTGAAAGACGTTGTAAGATGATAAAGGAGGTACTTTTTCCTCAGTGTTATACCCGACGGCAGTGATTATTAAGTAGCGTGGTATATGATCATCATTAAGTGTTATTTCTGGAAGAGGTTCAAATTCGGTAGATCGTAAACGCTTGTTATTTGTTTTAGTTGTTCGTGCTATTTTTGGAGGATTATCTGGGTCTAGGATTTTAAACCTATTGTGGTTAGGGGGAAAAACCCCGTTCATTTTTTTATTTTTTTTTTTTGATCCGAGATTTTTATATGCTAATATGCCACTAGTATATAAGATTGTAAATATAAATTTACAAAGAAAGAGGAGAAAAAAAAATGAGATAGGTGCGAGAGAGACACAATTAAAGTGAGAACCGTAAGAAAAACAGCGAACGGAATTGATTTATACGCGGCGAATGCCTGAGCAAGACTGAAAATAACAATTAATAATTAATAATAATAATAATTAATAAAGTAACAAATGGGGAGTAATGAAGCACATTAAATGGGGAGATGTGAAGCACGGCGAATATGTCCCAAAGCACCGAAACACCTCTACAAGTCCAATCGAGGTCGCAAGCCAATGAAAAGCACTATACTCACGTCACCGGAAAATGTCGCCACCATACATCAAAAAGAAGAAGAAAAACGAGCAAAAGAGGCTAAGATGTCACAAAAGAAGACGAAAGAGAATATTCAACCACCGGCAGTAAAACGCACTCGTCGCACATTTTCAGCACCACTGCAGGTGGAATATGATTCTGACGAAGAAGATTTTTGCATCATCTGTATAGGTCCCATGCCGAAAAAATTGACCAAAGCCAACGCGATTCACTGCAATGAATGCGACCGAGCAGTCCATCTGAAGTGTGCTCAAGTATCGGCTAGCGGCTACACATGTGTCCATTGCAAATCGGAATAGTTCATATTTTTTTTCTTGAAATTTTTATTGTTCCCATTTTGTACATATATTGTACCTAGTGTATACAATAGTCACTTTTCGTCGTCCCAATAAAGAATTTCCCACATATAATGCTATTTTCTGTATTCTTCACTCGTGCTTCACAACTCCCCACGATTTCAAAAAACGTGAAACAACAGTTTTCCAGGCCAACGAACAAAACTTGTAGAAAAAAAAATATTTTATGCGAATCCTTGAACAAGGAAGTATTTCTTTAAATGCTTGAAAGATTTAATTCGGCTGAATGTAAAAAAAAACTATATTTTGGTAGTTAGAGCCATCAGAAAAAGCGTGCTTCAAAACTCCCCACTCTCCCCTATCTAAATGAATAAGTGATTAGTGTTGTTGAGCTGAAAAGGGTCGTTTTTCGACGTAATTTCTTACGCTGAATCCGAATCTGGCCTCAGAATTAACCCATCATGTCGGAATCCTGAAATATTTGAGGTTAATTACCTGAAACATGATGTTTTTTGTCTACTTTCGAGGCCATGTATAGGATTCAAAGAAAGTTGATCAGCTTATTTTTAACAAAAGATCATTTAGTACCATCCTTGCCCTTTAAAATGAGCTTTCAAGTGGTGATCTGTGATGTTTCCTTGCAAAGTTAGAGCCATTTTAAAGTGACATGAATTGGATCCCCTACAAAGGGTTGCAACCCAACAATATTAACCAACGGGTTTCAAATTCATGTCACCTTGAAATGGCTGCAACTTTGCAAGGAAGTATCACAGATCACCACTTGAAAGCTCATTTTAAAGGGCAAGGATGGTACTAAATGATGCATTTGTTAAAAATAAGCTGATCAACTTTCTTTGAATCCTATACATGGCCTCGAAAGTAGACAAAAAACATAATGTTTTAGGTACTTAGCCTCAAATATTTCAGGATTCCGACATGATGGGTCAATTCTGAGGCCAGATTCGGATTCAGCGTAAAAAATTACGTCGAAAAACGACCCTTTTCAGCTCAACAACACTAATCACCTATTCATTTAGATACCTTTTTTGTAAAAAATAATTTTTCCATACAATTTACATGTAAAACTAAAAGGCTCCGGCGCCACCTTATAAAATTGAGTTACAGAGCTGAATTTTCGTGAACTTTTTCTTCATATCATAAACTTACTTTTTAAGCAACAGCACCTTAAAAAAACAAAAAAAAATTTGAATCACCCTAATGTACATACTCGTAGGTACATGTAGATATCTCGAAATTTGGAACTACCAAACATCTGCCTGAAAAACTAAGCCAGATTTGAAAAATAGTTTTTCACTTTAGCGGCGGTTGCTAAAATAAAAATTCGAAAAAAGTTCAATTAAATTAATAACATGTTATATGAGGTCAAATTTATCATTTGATATTTTTGCGTTTGAATTCTTTTACTCCGGAGGTTAAATGTAAAATTCATATATTCGTATATACAATAGTACGGCGCACAGTGTGATTTTTTGCTAATCTGGAGGAACTTAATTCAATTGCAGCCGTAGTTTGAGAGACATCGACTTGAAATTTAGTATGTGAACTTTTAGTCTCCATGCGGAGAAAACAGTTCCAAGATGAGCAAAATCAGACAAAAACCACGCCCACCTCCCATACAAACCTTCCTTTTTTTTCTAAAAAAAAACTAAATAAAATTAGTTTAATGGGAGGTATATCGCCTTCTTATTTGACCACACCCTTTTTTTGTTCAAAACTTGCATTTATCTCTCTTGGTATACGTGTCAAGTTTAGTTGCATTTGCTTTATTTCATTTTAATTTGTGTATTAGTATTTGAAAAGAAAAACTTACGATTACATTATTTTGAATCAGAGCATTCTTCAAAAGTTCGGTAAAACGTAATTTAAGACCGATTCAAATTTTAAAGAGATGATATTATTCAACCAAACTTCAAAAAGTGCCTCACGTGTTATAACAGTTATTGTAACAAAAAAAAACGGCGGGTTGCACTCCGGGAGTGCCGACAGAAGTGAAAACAAATCGTTTAATGGCAAGTTAGTGCGTTAATTGGTATGTGTGCGTTTTCTTTTTATATGGCAATGCAATGGAAGACAAAAACGGAATATGTATTCAAATTTTACTCTCGCTCTTATTCTCAATTTGTCAACGCAACAACGCGGACATTGAAAGAAACAAATGTGTAAGCATAACAATCGTTGAATGAGAATTAAATGTGTCAGTTAGTGTGTATGCTTTGCTTTTTGTCTTCCACTTGGAATATTTTTTATTTAAAAGAAACAATAGAACATTAAAATTTTACCATCGCATTCATGACGGGGAATCCCGATGACGGTCGGTGTCACGAGTTTATACTTTTTTACTCAGCCGCACAACGTGCCATAAGAAGTTTTCACTTCAAAAATTGCTGGAAGAAGTATATTCGGCTCAGTAGCCTCAACTGTGAATAATTAAATTTGAGCTAAGTACTCCTTATGTTTGAAAACAAAAATTTATTCTGATTGCAGTAAGACACATCATTGCGAATTATGTAAGTATAAGAAAAAATCAGGTAAAAAAGTACCTGGACCTGTGACTAAATAGCTTAAACATAATTTTTCTTAAACTGAAGATAAAAATCTGCTTCTTCTAACAGACACTATGACACCACATTTATCAAAATCGGCTTATTCGTTGCCGAGTTCTGGCTGTTAGAGTATTCAAACTGCTTAAAACGCCATCTTGTGACAGTTAATCATAATACAAATGACTTCAAAAAAATCTGCTTGTTCTTAAAAAAAACTATTACACCTCATTTGTCTAAATCGGTTTAGTAATAGCCGAGACATAACGTTTTAAAGTTTTTCAAAAAACCAAATTTGCTTGCTGCTGGTTCAAGGTGGCCTGGTATTTCAGATTTTTCTCTGCTTTGGGCTGCTGGCTCTGCTTTCGGCTGCGCTAGCAGAGAAAAATTTGCTTACTGAGCAACAACTAACCGGAAGTCAACATATGTATGCTACAAATTTAAAAATTTTTTCCACAAAATTACATACTTTCATGGGCAAATTTTTTCAAAAAACGTTGCCTACTTTTAGGCGCTATTAATAATTTACCCTTAAGCGGCCCTCACACGATCAGTATTACTGACAGGATTTTGCATACTGACAGTATTACTGATCGTATGAGGTGAGTACTGATGTACTGTCAGTATAGAAAAACGATACTGATGACTGATGAAAAAATCGGATATTACTGACGAAGTTTTTAAATACTGACAGTAAAGCGGCCCTCACACGATCAATATTACTGACAGTATAATTACTGACAGTATTTACTTTACTGTCAGTGTACCACTCACATGGTCAGTATTGTTTATTGTCAGTAATCAGTTTTTTTGACATTCGACTGGTGAAGGTGCGAACTATGCTCCGGCTACGTGACCGACAGCCGAAAATGGCATGCCACTTTTTGGGGCAGATTCCATCCAAACTTGCACCACGCCTCCAGCTAGGCATCGGACGACCATACCCTTGGACGCAATGTTCCATGCCACTGAATGAGGAACTTTTCCAAGTTTCTTTCAAGTTTCGCTGCCTCATCGTCTATCTGCCACAAAATGGGGCATGCCACGCCCCCTCCCAGGATTTTTCCGTCCCGTGCCTACTTGCACCCTCTGACCAACTTTCAGCCGGATCTGCCCCAAAAAGTGGCATTCCACTTTTTGGCCACTTTTCTGTGCAAATAATACTGATGAGCTGTCAGTATTCACCTCACACCATCAGTATTAAGCGGCCCTCACACGATCAATATTACTGACAGTATTTTGCATACTGACAGTATTACTGATCGTATGAGGTGAGTACTGATGTACTGTCAGTATAGAAAAACGATACTGATGACTGATGAAAAAATCGGATATTACTGACAAAGTTTTTAAATACTGACAGTAATACTGATGGTGTGAGGTGAATACTGACAGTTCATCAGTATTATTTGCACAGAAAAGTGGCATGCCACTTTTTGGGGCAGATCCGGCTGAAAGTTGGTCAGAGGGTGCAAGTAGGCACGGGACGGCAAAATCCTGGGAGGGGGCGTGGCATGCCCCATTTTGTGGCAGATAGACGATGAGGCAGCGAAACTTGAAAGAAACTTGAAAAAGTTCCTCATTCAGTGGCATGGAACATTGCGTCCAAGGGTATGGTCGTCCGACGCCTAGCTGGAGGCGTGGTGCAAGTTTGGATGGAATCTGCCCCAAAAAGTGGCATGCCATTTTCGGCTGTCGGTCACGTAGCCGGAGCATAGTTCGCACCTTCACCTGTCGAATGTCAAAAAAACTGATTACTGACAATAAACAATACTGACCGTGTGAGTGGTACACTGACAGTAATGTAAATACTGTCAGTAATTATACTGTCAGTAATATTGATCGTGTGAGAGCCGCTTTAAAAGTATGCAACACTTTCCGACGAATTTCAAAAATAGCACCTAAAATTAGGACACATTATCTGAAATTTTTAAAATCGTTACCTACTTTTAGGCGTTCTTTTTGAAATTTGTCAGAAAGTGTTGCCTACTTTTAGGGGCAAATTATTAATAGCACCTAAAAGTAGGCAACGTTTTATACATTTTTTGAAATCGAGTTCATTTTCCAAGTCTTCAAAATTTTAAAATCGAGTTCGTTTCCCAAGTCTTCAAAATTCCAAAATCAAGTTCGTTTCCCAAGTCTTCCAAATTTGAAATCGAGTTCGTTTCCCAAGTCTTCAAATTTCTGAAATCGAATTCGTTTCCAAAGTCTTCGAAATTCTAAAATCGAGTTCGTTTCCCAAGTCTTCAAAATTCCAAAATCAAGTTCGTTTCCCAAGTCTTCCAAACTTGAAATCGAGTTCGTTTCCCAAGTCTTCAAATTTCTGAAATCGAGTTCGTTTCAAAAGTCTTCAAAATTCCAATATCGAGTTCGTTTCCCAAGTCTTCAAAATTCCAAAATCGAGTTCGTTTCCCAAGTCTTCCCGATGACGGTCGGTGTCGCGAAATTATACTTTTTTCCTCAGCCGCACAACGTGCCATAAGAAGTTTTCACTTCAAAAACTTTTGGGGCGAATTCGGGCAAAATTTTTTTTCTTCAAATTAACACTGGGAACCTCTTTTATTATCTCTATATGGTGAGAACATGGAATACGGTGGAATTTTTAAGTTTAAGTCCATGAAAGTTATAAGATTATTGAATTTTTTTTTAGTTTTTAGCTGATGATGAAATAAATTAAATAAAATCCTCCAGTGCAGATATTAAAACACTTTAGTTGAAAATTTTAGGTTAAACTATTGAGAATTATAAAACAAAACATTATTTTGAAAACAATAAGCGGACGACTAAGTTATAATCGATTAAAGTTTTGGGAATTATTTCACTTCATAAGTTATTTTTTGCGTGTATTCTAGTAGCACATGTTTGATAACAGATATCTTGCTGATGTTTTTATCCTCATTCTGTTTTGTGTTTATTTTCGTAACATAGGGATAATTTTCTAACTTGTACTAAAAAATCATTGAATTTGGAGCACTTTTTTTCTCAATTTGTTCCTATCCAGATTGACAAAATCTCACACTGTGCGGCGGTGGAAAAAGTTCTACCAGAATCATAGCAAACTACGAGTACGAATGCCTGGATTAACTTGTATTCAAATTTTAAGGAATATATTTAAAATTAAGATGGTTATAAAGACAACCGTTGAATATTTTTAACGACTTTATTTCGATGTATTTGAAAACAAGGACAAAACAGTCACCAAAGTTTTACTAACACAACAAAGTTCATACATATTTTACAATTTCAAGAGATTGATCGATCATTTAAGATATTGTGACAATTTAGAAGCTACTTACCTTATGCAAACACGTATCAATAACCTGATTAGCAATATTCACCAAATCATTAGTGATTTTCAGCCTCGAATGAATAAAACTGCATACATCTTCATTACTCATAACATCCCAGATGCCATCACATGCTAAAACTAAAAATTCATCAGCATCTTGACGACTTTGGCAAAATATTTCTGGTTCTGGTGAAACCAATTGCTCGCATTGACCTTTCTCCTTAACGTTTTTGAAATCATAGTCGCCTAGCGCTCTTGAGACTGCTAGCGTACCATTTACACGTTTTATCATCACACTACCGCCAGCATTGTGAATACGTTCCTTTTCTTCGGGTAAAATCGGTTTATGATCTTGTGTGGCGAAAACTGGTGCACCCTGACGACAAAGCACAGCACGCGAATCACCACAATTTGCAATATAAACTTGCGTTGGTGAGATAAATGCACAAACGGCTGTAGTGCCACCGCATTTTTCCGCATCTTGTGTAAATTCAGGTAACTCCCTCATAACTTCATCAATGCGCAAGAAACCTGTTCGTATGCCCTTAACGTGATCACCATTTTTAAACTCATCAGTGCTCACAATACAATCGAGCAAATGTTTTGCACAATGCTCAGAAACTTTACAACCAGCATGACCATCAAAAACTGCGAAGAAGCTCCAATCTTCGAGGCCATTTCCTAGGCCAGCTCTAGCATAATAAGCATCTTCCATTTCGCAGCGCCATCCCTGCATTGAACTGACGCCAAATAACAATTTGTTGCCTTCTCCATGATCGTTGTGTTTAACAGTTTTCGGTTTATCCAGGAACCCGCCCATAACCTTTTATCATGCTGCGTGTGTGTGAACCGTTTAGGAGATAAAAATATGATTGATCTTTAGTATTTCAGCTTGAGGAGTGGAACGTGATGTGACTTGTTTGTACAATAAAAACAAATTTGAGGATGAGATCACAATTTCAAAGATCTTTAAATCTGCAAAAAAAAGGATATACAAGTGAATTTTTTACTTTTAAATTTAAAAAAACCAAAACAAAAAAGTATTAAATGAAATAAATATGAAAAGTTGCTCTACAAATATTTTATTTGGTTATTAAAATTTAAGTGGCGACAATGTCACAATTTCGGAACTGACCTACGCATAAAGTGTTAATCTGTAACAACATTGCAACTGTCTGGAAAATGTTTATCAGCGGAAATATTACACCAGAGACAACTACATTTTTGAGACTTCTCAATCTCAAAAATTCTTCTGCCGGAAAGATTAACCCTCATTTTACTCCGTCGAATCACCAGCATTTTTTAAGTAAAATTTTGGTTGATGTTTCCGTTGATGAATTTCAAAGGAGACTTACTCGTTACTTTTAAACGATTTAACGGAGGGGAACAAAAAATATATCCAGTCGGTTGCCACTTGATATATGGGGTATTTCATAGTAGACATAAATGTGTACACATAATTTTTTTTTCGTATGAGGCTTAATTGCCGAGTTATGGGCTTCTGAAGAATTGGCGAAGTTTAAAGACCGTAATTTTTGAACGCTGTTATTGGAATCAAGGAATTTATAATAAAATATAAACAATATTGATTAAACTAGTAAAAAGGATGTCCTTTTTAATTTTTCAATCAAACTCGAATTTTAAATTTTTTATGTATATAAAACCGAAAGTAAAAATTGTAAATCAAATTTTCAGTAACTTCGACATAATATTTTTTAAATATTTTATTTTTAAAAACGGGCCTTATGCATGGTACAATTATCATGGTAGCAGCAATTCTTAATGACAGTTCTTCTCTTTATTCTTAGCCAGCCAGTTTTGTCAAAATTAGCTTATTTTGTTTTTGTTTGTTATTGACAAAACTGAAATATACAAAAATAATTTATATTTTTCCTCTGACTTTCGCCGCTAAAGTTATTTATGATGCAAAACAAAACTGGTTGAAAATTGTAAGAATAATTGTTGGAACATAGATGAACATTAAATAAAGACCACACTAAAAAATCAAAACTATGTAGCACTTCAATTTATATTTACATGATAATTAAAAATATAATGCTCTTCTTTCAGATTTTAATTGCATACATAATTAAAGGATAAAACTATTGAAATGCTTTTTGTGCAGTATGCACTTTGCGAACATTTTTCGTAATATTCTTTTACAAAAAATTTCAGTTTTGTCTACAGCCATCCACCCTTGCGACCAAATACGAGTAGCAAAGAGCTAACTGAGCCTACAAAAGATTGTGCAATACTTTGGGGTTCATAATCTTGTCGTGATTTTGAGTTTCCATTTTTATATTTTCTGACTGTTGCTTTAGTAGTAGTTGATTTTTAACTGGAGATATCTTGCCTAAATCCTAACATTGCACGATATTGTACCTAAATCAGGTCGTTGAGTAGCAACGCTATTTTTTAAGTTCCTACGAGATTTTTGACGGGATAAATATCTGCTTTTTACGAGAATCTGTGCTTTGAGCTGTAGCTGTACTCGCTTGTATGTTATGTGCTTGTGCTAATTTGATGTCATCGTTGCTTTTATTTATGACGTCAGGATAGCGCTGCTCAATTTCACTCCTTTTTACTATTTTCTTAGTTTTACATTTTTAACTCACATTAGGTTTGTTCGAACCAGAAAAAATAGGTAAATATTTATAAATATTTATAAAGTTTTACCACAAAAAGCGTTCGAACCAGAAAAAATGTGGTGTTTGAGAGAGAAAAAATGAGAGTAAGAAACAGCTGATCACTTCCCCTCCCAAAAATAAGTTAAATTTTCACCCAGACAAATTTCTTGTGGCTAAAAATTGAAGACTGTCAAAATCGTAGGCAACGAGACTGGCGACTCACTTTTTGCATGCGAGGGAAATGAAATTTCCTGTCTGAATTATACCTGTCAAATACTTTCCATATAAAATAATTATCAGCGCTGATTTTTTTTCACTTCTTATAAGGTTGTGTTGAGAAGGAGCAACATAACAAAAAGCTTGAAATCAAAACATATCTTGGTAAATGCTCATTTATTTACTTAAATAGCTGAGCGATTTTTTATTGAAAAGGAATCACTTTTTGTTACTTAAATGTTGGCTTTTCCCAACTTCAGGGCGAAGTTCCTCTAAAAGAGAGAGTAACAACCTTGTGGGCTGTTTTTCTTTACAAATTATTTTTTATTTTACCATTTTGAACTTTTTTAAAAGTTCCTGGAGAGCAAGTTACGCTAATATCCTGTACTTTTTCTGCATTTTGCTCCATCTCAAACTAAAAAAATTTTTATAATATGTAATTTAATTTACACTTCAGAATTTAAGTAAAATGTTACGTTTTTCAAATAACACTTTAATAATTGCACTCTTTATACTCACATGAAATAAATTAAATAATTAAATGCGAAACACAAAATTTAAACTTAATTACTTTTCGGCAAGAATTCCCGCTTGTACAACTTTAGTGTTTTTTTCTACTATAAGTAGTGTTCAGTAGAAATAATGCAACAAAACTGTTTAACTCAAAATGTAAAACAATTTTGGCTAAAATTTACTTAGCGTCAAACCTCTTATTTTTATCCTAAGCATTGTTTTAAAATGCATTTTATGCATTTAAAAAAAATCAAAGTTCAAAATAATTTATGAAGCTATAAAAATCAGGCAGAAAACTTTAAAATCGAACATTTACTTTTTAAGTTATTTCAATAATATTCTCGAAAATGCTTCACTCGCCTTGCATTCAGAATGTCTTAACCAAACGGTTATGCAACTATGGTGAGGTTTTAGCTCCTTAACTCTGCCATTGTTTATTTACTAAAATACGCGCAAATTTTTGACAGTCTTCAATTTTTACCTATTTTTCCGTTCGAGCC
This sequence comes from Tricholauxania praeusta, assembly GCA_949775025.1. NCBI lineage: Eukaryota > Metazoa > Arthropoda > Insecta > Diptera > Lauxaniidae > Tricholauxania > Tricholauxania praeusta. The sequence continues at coordinate 58,610,735 of OX459029.1, forward strand.
AGAATTGTGGTGATTCGAGTAGTCAGAGAAATTTTAGCTTTTACTCTCTCAAAAATCGCGATTTGACACTTTTCAATTTTTACCACAAAATCAGGTTCGAACAAACCTAATTTAAACTCACATTAAAATAGTTTTCCATTTACAATCTTTTACAATTCATGCGCGCTTGTCAGAATTTTTTTTTTGTTTTTGTTTTGTTTATTCTTGACAATTCTGATAGGCAAATTCATGGCTGCATTATATGTGTTTGACAAGATAATTCTACCATGTATAATTGTACCATGGGCCTTATGTATATAGATGTTTCACAAAAAAATGTTAAACGTGATCGTTATTAGTTAAGGAGATATATAAATAAAAGTACTTAAGAAAGTCCCATACAAAGTGCGGCATCTATGCACTTCAATTCATATATCTAGTAAGTTAATGTAGATCACGTTTAAAAATTTTTAGCATATTACCGGTATATTTTATGCTTTATTTTAAAGTTAAAATAAAAAAATAAAATATGTCGAAGTTATTTCAATTCTGAGATGAAATGTTCACTTCCGGTTTTCATAATTGAAAAGAGCAGTAAATTTCCTATAGAAACAACAATGTTCAATATGTTACTGAAATTTTGTTAAGAGCCTGTCCCATTCGATATCTTTTTGTGAAATTTGTGAATTTAATGAAATTTTGACATTTCTCTGAGGTGAATATGATATGTCAAAATTTGCACTAGCCTAGTACTAGGCTAGTACAAATTTTGACAAGTGATAGAAATTGAAATAGCAATCAACAATTGTAAACAACATTGTAAAGACGTCAAACATTGACATCAATTGAAAAAGAAAATTTGTAAGTTACACAGTTTATTTATAAAATATTATTAGAAATTTTACAATGTCTTTATATTTCTATTAGCCACAGGAATTGCTCGATGTTCTGACGGCGGAGCATATTGTGACGATGAAATAGCTATGGCCACAAAGAAAAGTTGAACGCAAGTCTCCCCCGGAGAAACGACAGAAGCCTAAGAAAATGTCGCCAACGACACTTAATTCACATTTTCAACGTTTCGCGAAAAGTCTAGGCGAGAGATATGAACCCTATGTTCGTCAACATTTGGCCACAGTTTATATAGTGCTTGGTGGCACCACATTGTCTGCTGCGTTCGGTGCAATTTTGCAAATAAATCATATAATTGATGCCGGAGTACTAGCAGCTATAGGTTCATTGATACTCGTATTGGGGTTACATTTTTACAGAGATGATGGCAAGAAATATTATACGCGTCTGGGAATGTTACTCACATTAGGCTTTTGTTCGGGACAAACATTGGGCTCACTGATGCAGTACATAATCACAATAACTCCAGCCATTATATTTACTGCATTGATGGGCACGACGATAACTTTTGCTTCACTTTCTTTGGCCGCATTGCTAGCCGAGCGTGGAAAATATTTGTACTTAGGCGGCTTACTAGTGAGCATCATTAATACAATGGCCATACTAAGCTTGTTCAATATGTCCTTCCAGTCGTACTTTGTGCAGCTGGCTCAATTATATATTGGCGTTTTTGTTATGGCTGCATTTATTGTCTACGATACACAAAGCATTATTGAAAAATGTCGCTTAGGCAATCGGGATGTTCAACATGCATTGGACTTATTCTTTGATGTATTAAGCATCTTCAGACGTTTGTTTATCATTTTAACTCAGAAGGAGGAACGCAAGCAGAATGAGAGGCGTAAAAATCGTTAAATGGAATAAAATTGCACACCTCCAAAAAGAATTACTAACGGGTGTTTTTTTTAGAGGTTTGTTTTTCGAATAGAGATAAAACTGGCAGTTTATGGTCAAATCTGGCAACTCTAATGTCATTTATGTTCAGTTTGGTTTGCCATTTCATCATGAACAGGTTGACAAAAGAACAACGCTTGCAAATCGTGCAAATTTATTTCGAAAATAATGGTTCAGTTCGCGAAGTTTACCGCAAGCTCCGTCCATTTTATGGTCGACATAATCGACCATCAGAGCAATTAATTCGGTTAACCATGGGTCGTTTTCGCACTACGTTTACTCTATGTGATAATACGCATCCGCAGTGACGTCGAACAGTGCGCACCGAAGAAACAATTGCCGCTGTAGAGCAAAATGTTGAAGAGAACCCGAATGAATCGATTCGCCACCGTGCACAGCAATTGGAGCTTTGTCCATCAACTTTATGGAAGATTTTGCGCAAAGATCTTGGCTTGCAACCTTACAAGATCCAGCTTGTGCAAGAATTAAAGCCGCGAGACCATGCAATGCGTCGTGATTTTGGTGTATGGGCCGAAAATGAGATTGATCTCGATGCTGATTTTCATCGCAAAATTTTGTGCAGTGATGAGGCTCATTTTTGGTTGAATGGCTACGTCAACAAGCAAAATTGCCGAATTTGGAGTGAAGAGAATCCACATGAGACCCTTGAGACGCCATTACATCCACAAAAACTGACTGTTTGGTGTGCTCTATGGGCTGGTGGAGTCATTGGGCCATACTTCTACCGAAATAATGCTGGAGAGTCAGTTACAGTTAATGGAGACCGGTATAGAGCCATGATAACCGACTATTTTGTTCCCGAATTGGATGGCATGAATGTGGATGAGTTGTGGTTCCAACAAGACGGGCGCTACATGCCACACAGCGCACGTCACAATCAATTTATTGAAGGAAACATTCGATGAGCGCATAATTTCGCGGAATGGACCTGTCAATTGGCCACCAAGATCGTGTGATTTGACACCATTGGATTATTTTCTTTGGGGATATGTGAAGTCGCTCGTCTACGCCAACAAACCAGAAACGTTAGGGGACTTGAAAGCCAACATTCGTGGCGTTATTGCCGACATACGGCCCCATATGCTCGAAAAAGTGGTTCAAAATTGGACCTGTAGAATTGGCTTTAGTCGAGCCAGCCGCGGCGGCCACATGCCCGAAATCATATTTAAACATTAATGGCATAAAATTATCCTTCTAATAAAGCCAAATTGATGGACATTAAAATGATTTTCTTGTGCTTTATTTCAATTCGAAGCTCTATACCTCTAAAAAAAACACCCGTTATAATGCAGTTTTCAAATCAATTGCTCATCGAGTCAATCAATTAATTTGGATTTTGGATGTGTATTCATTAATAATACATGTAGCAATAAGTATTTTTAATTTTATTAAAAAATCCTTTAGATTCATTTGTTTTCTAGATTTATGAAAATTGTTTATCAAAAAATGGAGGATGGAGCTGCTTGTAGAAGTTCACGTAAGTGGGAAAAGTTCCTGATCGCCACTCACTTGGGAGTGGCCAGGGATGATTCTTTTGCAAGCAGTTCAAGCAGCTCACAAACTTCCGGCCTTTTTGGCCAAGTATCCTCTGGAAATCCCTTGGACACCCGTCCGGGGGTGAGCTAGTTGTGAGAAGGCGAGTCTCTCCTAGACTTAAAACTTGGAATGTGTGCGTAGGGTTTGGTTTATCATCATTTCCAATGAAAACCAAATCAGCCTCGGATAATACCCCCCTACGATGACGACCACTGCAAACAAAAAACGGACAATGATTTACGGATATGCACCTGGAATGTCCGGACCCTCCATAGGGAAGGTGCAACTATCCAACTGGCGGAAGCCCTCGTAAAAATAAAGGCTGACATCATCGCCATCCAGGAGATGCGATGGAAAGGACAAGGCTGCTCTAAACGGACGAACTGTGATATCTACTACAGCGGCCATGCGGAGAGGCGCGAATTTGGTTGCGGATTCGTTGTAAGTCGAAAATTACGCCACCTAGTTTCCCGGTTCACGCCAATAAACGAAAGGTTGGCTACGATCCGTATCAAGGCAAAATTCTTCAACATAAGCCTAATTTGCGCGCACGCCCCGACGGAGGAAAAGGACGATGCCACCAAGGATGATTTCTACGCGAGCCTAGAGGACGTGTATGACCGTTGTCCGACTCACGATGTAAAAATAGTCCTCGGCGATTTTAACGCGAAGGTCGGAAGAGAAGGCATCTTTGGCGCTACAGTCGGTCAGTTCAGTCTTCACGAGACCATCGACTTCGCCGCGGCGCGAAACATGGTAGTTAGTAGTACCAGATTTCAACACCTCGACATTCACAAGGCCACCTGGCTATCCCCGGATCAAAAAACGAAAAACCAAATTGATCATGTTGTGATCGACGGAAGGCACGCTTCAAGCGTTCTGGATGTGCGTACATTTCGGGGGGTCAACATTGACTCCGACCACTATCTTGTTGCAGCTAAGATCCGCATGCGGCTATGCAATGCGAAGAATGTACGCACGGGCATGCAACGAAAGCTGGACGTTGCTAAGCTGCAATCACAACGGACTGCCGAGGCGTACTCCGCTCAACTCTCGGTTAAGCTCAACCAACCAACCTCTGGAACCGACGACGCCGGTGGATTTTGAACACACATCTCCCACTCCATGCGCGCTGCTGCCGAGGAAGTCATTGGTTTTCGACGCCCACAACCTCGAAACCAATGGTATGACCAGGAGTGTCGCGATGCGACTGCTGAAAAAAACGCCGCATACAAGAAGACGCTGCAGTCAGCCGCAACGTGAGCCGTGCGAGAAAACTACCGCGAAAAGAGGAAGGAAGAGAGGCGCATTTTCAGACGTAAAAAAAGGGAGCAGGAAAAGCGTGAGCGTGAGGAACTTGAGGTGTACCAGGGCAAGAAGGATGCACGAAAATTCTATCAACAAGTTAAGCGTCTAACTCAAGGTGTCAAGCCCGGAGCATCCACTTGTAGAGACGAAAATGGAAATCTGGTTACAGATACACAGAGTGTACTGAGGTTATGGAGGCAGCATTTCTCCAACTTGCTTACGGGCGATGATTCCACCAATTCCGCCCAGAGAGAACGCAGTACGATACCACCAATCGATGATAACGCAGTGGAAGTACCATCACCTAGCCATGAAGAGGTTCGAGTTGCTATCCAGCGACTCAAAAACAACAAAGCAGCGGGTGCTGACGGCCTGCCAGCTGAGTTGTTTAAAGCTGGTGGCGATGAATTGATAAGGTGCATGCATCAACTCACCAGCAAAATATGGCTAGCGGAAAGCATGCCCGACGATTGGAATCTCAGCGTGCTTTGTCCTGTAATAAAGAAAGGAGACCCGACAAGTAAGATCCGCATATAAGATCCTCTCGAGCGTATTGTATGAAAGATTGAAGCCGTATACAGAAACTCTGATCGGATCCTATCAGTGTGGCTTTAGACCTGGTAAGTCCACCATAGACCAGATTTTTACACTACGCCAAATCCTGGAGAAAACCCATGAATATCAAATCGACACTCACCATCTCTTCGTTGATTATAAAGCTGCGTTCGATAGCCCAGTGCGGGATTGCCTATACGAAACAATGTCTGAGTTCGGTATACCTGCAAAGTTGATAAGGCTCTGCAGGATGACGTTGAGCAATACGTTTAGCTCCGTCAAGGTAGGGAATGACCTCTCCAGAACTTTTAATACCGAGCGAGGTTTCAGACAAGGCGACCCGCTCTCGTGCGATCTCTTCAATTTCATTATGGAGGGGATCGTACGAAAAGCCGGTGTGCATCATAATGGCACCATTTTCTTCAAAGGTGTTCAGCTCCTTGCGTACGCTGATGATATTGATATTATCGGTCGGAGTAAGAGAGATGTTACTGCTGCTTTCACTGCTATTGAAAAGGAATCAGCCAAAGTGGGTTTGACGGTAAACGAGGGCAAGACGAAATACATGATGTCTACTAACAACAAGAGCGCACGGGATCTAGACTCTCATGTTACAGCGGGAAACTGTAAATTAGAAGTTGTCAAGGAATTCATTTACCTTGGCACTGTCGTAACCAGCAACAATGATGTCAGTCTGGAGATTAAGCGGAGAATAACAAGTGCTACTACGGTCTGAGTAAGCAATTACGTTGCAGAGCTCTCTCTCGATCGACAAAGCTAACACTCTACAAGACGCTCATTCTACCTGTGCTTCTTTATGGCGCTGAGGCATGGGTGGTTTCGACAACAGACGCAGCCGCTCTTGGGGTGTTCGAGAGGAAAGTTCTCCGCAAAATCTTTGGTCCTGTTCGAGTTGGCGACGACTATCGCATTCGAATGAATCACGAGCTGTATGAGCTCTACGCTGACATTGACATAGTTAAGCGTATAACAATACAGCGACTACGCTGGCTGGGTCATGTCCATCGTATGGATAAAGAAGCTCCAGCGAAAAAGGTATTCGAAGGGAAGGTTCCCGGTCAACGACGAAGAGGGAGACCATCCCTCCGGTGGATAGACCAAGCTGAGGAAGCCCTAACCGCTCTTGGCATTAACGATTGGAGAAGGCGCGCGCAAAACAGAGGCGCCTGGTGAGAGCTAATGAGGTCGGCCGTAACCTGACAACGGGTTGTTATGGCCATCTAAGTAAGTAAGTAAGTTTATCAAAAAATTAATTAAATAAATCGATAGAGCAATTCGTGCTACAAATACTGGGCATGAGCAGCGGTGTTTCGATAACTTTTAATGTACTGCATCGTATTACGAATATTATAATGTATATTTATAAAAATAAAGGAAAGCTGAAGAAAATTAAACACAATATTTTATGCCAATGAGGAAATTCTTATTAGCATTACACTTTTTATGATAATAAATTATGCTTTCATTATTTTGAAAACTTAATGCCAATGCCTATGTACTTATGTCTAGTATGGTATATTTGTTACTGACATGATGTAAAATTAGGATGGTAACATGTGGTAAGGAATATATAAACATGTATACTCTTAACCAAATTTTAATTTTTTCGTGTACCGGCAAACAGTAATTTACTAAACTAGCTTATGTTAAGTGATTCATTCAGTTGTATAAGTGTAAGTATTAGATAATTAGTGTACATGATTGTGACCAACTGACACTGTCGATGGTGTTAAGGAAGAATCAAAAACATTCATTAGATCAGCTTCATATATAAATAGTAAAGACTGCATTTTTTATGGGTTGAAATTTATATTTTTTTAGATACGTGATATCATAATCAAGTTGTGAATATGTACCTATGTATTACTCATTTCCACACCACCTATGAGGTAGAGTTATGGTGCTTTTTTTTTTACAGTGGTTTCCGCTGTAGGTATACTTCACAGCATACCCGTTGAGACAGATTTCTCTCGTTAAGATGCATTACATAATTTGTCATTTTCCAATAACGCGCGGCAACTTCCATACAACAAAAACACTTAAAACGCTATATCTTGCCATCTATGATAGCAACTTTTGTGAAACTTGATCAACATTGATTCTGCCAAGCTACTCGCAAAATGTGAACGGGATTGACCATTGGGGCGTGGCATCTCCAAAGCAGCAAACGCACTTAAATTGCTATTCTTGGTACATATACTGAGCTGTGAAATTTGGTGCATGGACCTAATACTATGCAGTAAGGACTGCGTAAAATGTAAGGGTTGTACAACAAGGAGGGAGTGGGCAAAGCAGCGAAAAATGATGTTGAAGCTATGCAAACATTATAAAAGTTATGTTTGTATCTTTTTGCCAATATATACACGCTATTTTGATCATTCAAAATTAATAATGAAAATGCGGTCGAAAAATTTTGCTTTCATTTTTAAAAAATTTTTGTGCTGGCAAAATTTCATCAAATTCATAAAAAGATATCGAATGGGACAGCAAAATTGGAAATCTAGTCACCACAGTAAAAATTTTACTCACCAGGCTAAAAATGGTTTTCACCGCGATTTGCCTAGGTAAAAAGATATCGATTGGGATAGACCCTATGTTCGAAAAAATTATTCATATAACGTAAATTTTTCAATTTTCCATAACTTGACAACTTGACAACTAAGCCTTATATGAAAAAACATAAAGTGTTTACACCTTCTAGAAGTACAACTAAGCCGAATATGAGCAAATTTCTAAATATCATTTTTTTTGCATTGTCCGCTTCAACTGAAATGCCTCATATTTTATAATAGCCGTGTTTTTTTGACGCGGTTGGTTACCCGCTAAAAATTTTTTTTGTATGAGAAATTAGTCGGCGATATAATCGCCGCTTAAATATTAGTCGTGCAAATAAGCGTTGGAGTATTCACAATTGGGCTGGTAAATATGCTATTTGGCAGCACAGTTTCACAAAGTTTCCAATTTTTAATTGAAAATATTTCATCTCTAGACGTCAAATAGGAAAAAGTTAATATTTATATTTAAACAATAGTTTGAAAAAACACAGACTAAATATGAAATATTTATTTGTTATTTAATTTTGCCGTTTAAAAAGGTAGTTTACTTAAAATTTTGATTTACTCTAATTAAATTTTCATTTATTGTGCAGATATGCACTGTTAGCTAGCTGGTGCTCACTTTCAGTAGCATGGTGAAAAAGTGCGCCAATTGAAAACAACTACAAACGACAAAGTTGTCTGGCAAAACGGAAAACAACACTTTTCCGTTCCTTTGCATTCCAATGACGACACTTCTCGAGCAGATGTTATGCAGCTTTTTTGCATGAGTTGCACGTTTCCTATAGTCAAATATTTTTTTAAATATTATAGCACACTGCCTACCATGGTTTTGGAAACTTCTAAGGCATCTGCAATTTGTCGACAGGAGCTTCCATCTATAACATGTTTTTTCGTGTGCTGACGTCACAAAATTTTTTTCTAACTATTTTTAACTACAAAAAATAACTTTTATAATTACAAGTAACCATAAATAATATATAAGAAACCTCTTCATAATTTTTTGAATTAATAAAAGTTATGTTTTGTCACTGTCCCTAATTAGTTGCACGATCTAACCCTTAACAAAATATCGAATGTCTTCATTTCACAAGAATAACGGTAAAAAAAATATTGCCTATGTAGTATTTTTAAATAAATGGCCTGCTCGGTCTAAAGAAAATTGATTTAATTCAGTTGTCAGTTTTTGTTTGACAGTTGCTCTACGGTAGTGCTGCCAAATTTGACACCGAAAAAGTTAAGCGGCGAAAGCCGTTTTTTTTTTTGCCACTGAGATAACTATCTTATACCCGCGTCAAAAAAAAACACGGCTAATATTAACTCACGACTAGATCAGAGGCTATAATTTTAGGAACATTTGAAATCCCCATAAAAATATTCATTCCACGGAAACATCATTCCCCACTCAAATTTTCACTAAAAATTTGTTTCAATTTTTTTGGATAATAATTGTAGAAACAATATACATACAGCTCCGTGCAACTAATTAGGCACAGTAGTTTTTGATTTATATAAAGACAAATGCAATTTGAAATACGCAACAAATTCCGTAGTATTAATACTTTTTTACAAGTTGAACTTTGATACTGTTACGAAATTTCTGTCTCTTTGACGAAAATTTCGATCTCACACTTTTCTGAGTTCGATCACTGGATTGTGTAACAATTAAAAACACACAAGCTTATTTAGTTATAAAATGGTTTATTTTATTAACGTTCAAATTCTAATATTAATTTAACACTGTATAGAAAACTGTTTTACATTACTACGGATCACACTGTATTCACTTTATTGCTTTTAATTCAAGTGTCCACTTCACTGTTGAAATACTACTGTGTCACTTAGCTCAGATGACAACCCTTTTATACTGCAGTCATCACTCTCTCGAATAATCCAGTAGCTTCTAAGTGGCGTATATTCTACCATTATCTACAACCCACCAGTGCTACTTTGTAGCGTGCATTCTACCACTATCCACAATTCACCACAATTCACCAGCATGGCGCACTGACGTTGAGCTCACAATTATCCAGAATGTTAGATGCTAGATGGCGTTGTACGTTGTACGACGGCGATAATTTCTCTCGGTTGTCGATTTTTTTATTGTGTACTGCAGCGTCTGATCGGTTTATTATTTTTAGTACCAAAACTGCACTTTGCGCTAGATTGTTCTAATATCGTTTAGTTTCTTTTATTGGTATTTATTTCAAGAGTTTTCTAGCATAAACCAAATTTCGCTACAATACTTTAAAAATACAAGATAGGCAATACTTTTTTTACCGTTATTTCTGTGAAATGAAGACATTCGATATTTTGTTAAGGGTTAGATCGTGCAACTAATTAGGGACAGTGGCAAAATATAACTTTTATTAATTCAAAAAATTATGAAGAGGTTTGTTATATATTGTTTATGGTTACTAGTAATTATAAAAGTTATTTTTTGTAGATAAAAATGGTTAGAAAAAAATTTTCTGACGTCAGCACACGAAAAAAACATGTTATAGATGGATCAAAATGGAAGCTCTTGTCGACAAATCGCAGATGCCTTAGAAGTTTCCAAAACCATGGTAGGCAGAGTGCTACAATATTTAAAAAAATATTTGACTATAGGAAACGTGCAACGCAAGCAAAAAAGCTGCATAACATCTGCTCGAGAAGTGTCGTCATTGGAATGCAAAGGAACGGAAAAGTGTTGTTTTCTTATCGGGTGACACTCTATTTATTTTAATTTCGTATAACATGTTTTTTCGTGTGCTGACGTCACAAAATTTTTTTCTAACCATTTTTAACTACCAAAAATAACTTCTATAATTACTAGTAACCATAAACAATATATAACAAACCTCTTCTTAATTTTTTGAATTAATAAGTTATATTTTGTCACTGTCCCTAATTACTTGCACGATCTAACCCTTAACAAAATATCGAATGTCTTCATTTCACAAGAATAACGGTAAAAAAAAGTATTGCCTATGTTGTATTTTTAAAGTATCAAAGTTCAACTTTTAAAAAAGTATTGATACTGCGGAATTTGTTGCGTATTTCAAATTGCATATGTCTTTATATAAATCAAAAACTACTGTCCCTAATTAGTTGCACGGAGCTGTACATGCGCATACATATAATACTTGATTAGTTTATAATAATAACCTGTGGCTTCACAGTTGCTCAATAAACTATCGTACAAAGATATGAGCTGGACCTAAGTTGCAATGCCAAAGAACGTGAATATCGACTAAGGAGTGCCATAAGTCGATAATTTTCTTGATTCTCGGGATAAATAAATAAATCTCTCGAGAATGTATTGCAGATACTAATAAATATCGTGGGTCGGCTGAAAGTTGGCGTAAATACAAAAACAATGCAATACTTTTTTCCAATATGAACACCGAAAGTTGATTTACATTAATTCAACTCTTAATGTATCTGGATCCAAAATAAAGAAAATTACTTTTCCAGATCGTAATAAACTTTTGTTATTTGATCTTGATGTTTTCTGATGCGTTGCACATGCAGATTTTCCAAAAATTAGCACTCTTTCCCCTCCGCCAGATATCATACATTTTTTTGAATAAAGTTGTGAGTGGGAGGCTGATATTTCCGACGAATTCCTAAATAAGAGTCTCTAAATTGTAATTACCCCCGTTACAGATACACAAAATAAAAAAAAAATTTGCTCGAAGGAAATTTTATGTATTTCATGGATTTTGGTTCGAGGAAGCCTGTTCTGCTCTATCGCGGTAGATTTCTTCTTAATTTAGAAATTTCAAAATATAGCAAAACGGTCAACCAATATATTCAGCTGCATAAAATTCATAAGTGTAGTCTTCTAGGAAACAAAAAATAAATTGTGTTTATCTGTAAAATATCAATATCACTAAAAAAAATATAAATTAAAAAAAAAATTACAAAATATTAGTGATTACACAACTGCTTCATTAAATTGTATTAATTAAAAAAAAATAAAAATACATCAACCTTGAAACAACAATAACAATACAAATGTTGTAGGTAGGTCGATTTACTTGTAAACTATTTTGTCATTATTGCATTCAAAATATGTTTCTGGGAGAAACATAATCATAATAATTTAGCCGGCGCAAATTAGATATTACACTTTTTTTATTGAAACTTTTTATTCTATATCATTTTTGACAAATATATCAAGAGAAATATTTAAACCATCAATATTTATGTGAAACATACAATTTAAGTTAACAAACTTTAATTATTCAGAAAATAAAATGTGATGTCTTCAATCTGTCAACTTTTAGATAAACTTTACACAACTGGTTGCTGGTTGTTGCTTTTCTTTTGTAAAAATTTCAAAGCACAGAATCGCAAATACATTGGGATCAACAGGGCATTCACACAAATTTAAAGGTTAACTTTACGAGAGCATACACAATATTTTTAAAGAAAACGAAACAAATGTATTTATTTTCTAAATAAAAACAGTTTTTTTAGAAATAAAATTAAAATTTCAGGGGATTGAAGCGACTAACAAAATTTTAGTTTATAAAATTCATTTTAGTTTGGGTACACCAGCACAGACAAAGAGGCGCAGACATTTTTTTTATTATTAGTTCTATTATTTTTGTATAATACTGCAACGATTTTTTCCATTTTAGTGGGCCGTGGAAAGCATTCTACGCCAGAGTAATGTAAAATTATTAAAAATTCCATTTCGCAAGGTAAGACTTTTGAGGAAACTTAAAATTTTATCGGATGTTCTGCGAAAATGGTTTCGAATACGATAAAATACACAAATAAACGAAAAACACGAGGAAAGCTTTTCATGTCCCCCCAGCGTCTTTTTCGCTTAGTACGGCAGTACTGTGGACGAAAAAGGGAATGAATTCGTGCAGAGCTCTACTATATGCAGCAGCGGTTAAAATAATAGCAGTGCGGTGTCATTTTTTGAATTGAAAGAAAATATTTCGAATAAATATCGTTTTATTTCTTCTAATCTTTTAAAATATAGTTACTTGATAAGTGCACAAAATAAGCACATAACATTTTGTTCCAAAAAAATAACGGTACTTTTTAAGTTTGCTATTGTATTGAGTAATTTGTACTTTCGAGCGGTCAAAATAATAGCAGTGCTCAACTCCTTTTCTTCTCAAGACTAGGTATTTACTTTTATTAAAAAAAATTGATCGTAACAAGTAAGTTCCATTATTTTTGTACAATAATCCAATAATTTTTTCAAATTTTTGAATTTTAGTGGGCCGTGGAAAGCATTCTACGACAGAGCAAAGTAAAATTATTAAAAATTCCATTTCGCAAGGTAAAACTTTTAAGAAAATTTAAAATTTTATCGATGTTCTACGAAAATGGTTTCGAATACGATAAAATGCACAAATAAACGAAAAACACGACACCGAATGCCTTCCATGTTCCCCCGAGACGTGAATTGTTCAATAGCAAACTTAAAAAGTACCGTCTAATCCAACATTTTGGAGATATGACGATTTTTCTGTAATTTTGACCAATTTTTTTTTTTCAACTTACTTTTTCCAAAAATTGTGTTATTGGTCTATGATTTTTTTAAGATGGTAATAAAGCTTAATTTATTCCCTTTAAAATGGTACATAGTTTGTTGCAAATTTTTTAGTATCTACCTCCTTTTTGATCGAAAAACACAAAGATTTATTTAATGAATTCTTATAGAAACTATGTTTTTATGGACAAAAACAATGAAAAACAACAACAGCAAGGACTATTACAACAACAACAATAATTATAAGACGATTGTTATTATAAAATGATAAGATTATTACATATGTAAATTGATAATTTTTTAAAAAGAGAGGTTATGTTGATTTTTAATAAAAAATTTTAAGTTTTACAATGAGAATCGTCTTATAATAATTGTTGTTGTTTTTCATTGTTCTTGTCCATAAAAACATAATTTCTATAAGAATTCATTGAATAAATCTTTGTGTTTTTCGATCAAAAAGGATGTAGATAGTAAAAAATTTACAACAAACTATGTACCATTTTAAAGGAATTAAATTAAGCTTTCTTACCATCTTAAAAAAATCATAGGTCAATAACACAATTTTTGGAAAAAATAAGTTTAAAAAAAAAAATTGGTCAAAATTACAGAAAAATCGCCATATCTCCAAAATGTTGGATTAGATTTAAAAAAAACTGCTGCACAGCTTTCAATTGTGTTTTAATTTTTTGTGAAAATGCGAGCAACAAACATAACAATAATACATATTGGAAATAAAAATATGAATTGGGAATTCTGTTTTTTTCTTTTTTTTTTTTTGGCACATTTAATTTTGTTTTCAATTTTAACTTCATTTGTAAAAAATAAAACTAACGCTCTAGAATTGTCGCTCATTAAATGGCCACTTGCCGCTCTACCGCTTGCCGTTTGCCTCTTAACGCTTGCCGCTCATTGCGTGGCAAAGCCGAATTCAACTGAATTTTTTACTAAATAAAAACAATTCAAAATTATATTTGAGGTGCTAACTTTAGTTTATGGGACGACCACCACAAACTCGTTCAAGAAACTTCAAAAAAACGTTCGAGGATTGTAGATGAGCTGGGCACACCCAATGTAATGCCACCCGAACTATCAATTTATTTAAAAAGTCCTGTCGTTAGACTCAATACTAGTCCTCTAGAACTGTGGGCTGAAGGATATCACAAGAGCTCTCCCTTGCTGAAAACCGCAATAAAGTACCTAACGGTGATGGCGACATCTGTTCCATCTGAGCGTGTTTTTTCTGCTAAATACCTGTTATACAGTAAGAGATGGTGGTGGCAGTATGCTTCTTTGGGGGTGCATGGCAGCAAATGGGGTTAGAAGCATGCAATTTATTAATGGGAAAATGGACCACTTGCACTAAATCGACATTCCCCAAAATAATTTAGAGTCTGGCGCTAAAAAATTGGGTCTTTCAGGATGTTATTACTTTAAGGCATATTACGATCCAAAACAAACTGCACATAATACGAAGCTATGGATCCTTTACAACACTCCAAATATTTTGCAAAATCCTCCCCAGTCCCCTGACATAAACCCCATAGAGCATTTGTGGGCCGATTTGGATAAATCTATACGTAAGCACCCGATATCATCAATTAATCAACTTAAAAAAGTCATCCAAGATGAGTGGGCTGCTGTGTCACCAGAACGGACAAAAAAACTAGTTCAATCTATGCCAAACCGCTTGAATGAAGTAATTAGACTCAACGGATATGCTAAAAAATATTAATACTATTTAAATATTTAATACTATATAAAACATATTGAAATGAAATTAAATTTACGAATACTTTTTTGAGGTAAAATTTCATCATTTATTGCTCTTTACCTTGTGTAACGTTGTTGTTGTTTTTTCTTTTCTTTATTCTTTTTGAAAAACGTTCAAGAGAGTTCCTCTAATTATTTTAAATAAATTACATGCAAAATATTAAAAAAAAGACTGTTTCTTCAAAAAAAAATTACGAATACTTTTTTGTATGACTGTATGTATGTACTTTGAATAACATGGTAATTTGTATTACTTACAAAATGTGACTAATTTTCGATTTTTAAATAAAACTTAACATAGTTTGTTATCAATAAGATTTATTTTGATAAATTCCAAATATTTTCTTTTAAAAATTCTTCAATTTGATTCATTTGTAATATCATTTGTAAGGTTGTTAAATAATCAAAACCCTTTCTAGAAAAGGGTCCTCTGGGCTGCTGCTGGTCTCTGATATTCGATTCTAAAATCACAGTTTAATTTTAATCACATATAAATGCCGTATTTCGGTATTAAAATGTGGATAAAAGGGACGCAGCTAGTTTTGGAAGCAGGCTCAAGATGCAGTATTTGACATTTATCGGAGTTTAATTGGGTCAATGATGTATAAAAGTAAAAAACTTTCAATAAGTAAATAATCGATGTTTTAAAACATCGATGTTTCGGTCCGATGTTTCATCGACATCGAACATCGGTAAAAAAAATCATCGATGTTTGGAAGTTGTTAACTTTTTTACCAAATTTCATTCAGTTTCGCCAAATTGGTACAGCATAAACGAAGTATGGCAACGCTGTATTGAAAAATTTGACACTACAAATCTACAAAAAGAAACATGACAGATATTTCTACAAAAGGAAGCTATGAGCGATGTCATTTCTCAATCTCTATTCTCTTCTCTCTTGTGTACAAGTGTAGTCAGCGTTGCCGTTTTTGGTAGTTTCCTACCAAATCGGGTAGGTTTTTTTCCTCTTGGTGGGTTGGTAGGTTAAATCTGATTTTGGTAGGATTTAGGATAAATTTTTATGTAAATCGAAAATTTAAATTTTTTCGTGAAGTTTTTCGAATCAGGAAGCAAATATTTACATCTGGAAATAAGCTTTTGCCAACCCTATCTTCAACAAGTGGGTATGGTCTCTGTTTTCTTGCATACAAATTACGTTTAGGGAATACGCATATGTATGTACAATGTGACGAAATAGTGTTGCGACTGATCGCACATCTAAATTGTTACATGTGTGCTCAGACCCGGCGTATTAGAAACAAAAGTTACTAGCGCTATTAATAACATAATTTTTTTGATCGCAGCTGTGTTCAAAATCGGGTCGCTAAAAAAGGTCTTAAGTTCTAAGAACTAAAATTTTTTTATGTACATAAGATGACATAATAAAAAAAAATATTTCCGTAATAATAAATTTGAATTTGTGAGCTTTAATAAATAGCATTTTAAAAACGGACTTTATGTATACGGTTATTGTCAGGCTAAAATATGGCTCTTTTTCAGAACCCCGACCACTTAGGGTGTGTTTACCATGCTCCAAAAGGAGAATATTTTAAAATGTGCTCTTTTGCGAAATTGTTTTGTTGATGCATGGCTTATCCTGTGTTACTCATCCATTAAAATTATTTTTCCGGAGAACTTTTCGAACGGCATTTAAAAATTTCTCGGATGATACATTTTTCGTCTCTCGAGCTAAACTTTTTTTTTTTTGCCACCGTTCGTTGTTTATTTGAAATCCTTTTGTCCTCTTTATATCATTTAATAATACCGTGAATCGCTGGCTTTCATTTTTTTTAAAAATTTGTAACTTTGCGATCGGTTTTGCCTTCAAAATGATTTTCATTACTATTTTTCTTTCTTCAAACGTTCATCGCTTAATTGTACGCTGCATGTGTCATGTGGTAACTTTTTGCGCACACTTGCCCGACTTTTGATTTGAACCATTCTACACGATTTTGCAACAGAAAATTTGTGCTATATGCGGTTAAGCATTTTAAACGACGACATACAAGAATATGTATTTTAAACAGCATTAAATGTTAATAAACGAATTCAATGCAGCAAAAAGGTTTTTTTTTTAATTTGTAAAGTTTTGGTATGTTACAAACGATTTTGGTAGGTTTTCGAGAAAATTTTGGTAGGAAAATAAATTTCTCAGTGGCAACACTGAGTGTAGTACAATAACTTATTCGCTAAATCATAAAATATTGTCTAATTTTAGAAAACTTTATGACAACATCGCTGGCCAATTGAAATGCATTGCTGTGCCGTGTACCGCCACAAGCATTGGGAATCTCCTTGATAAAACGAGCAAGCACAGGGATAAACGAAATCAACAGCGACTGCATTGGCTCTTATAAGATTAATTCATGGCTTTGACTCACACGAACATCGTAAATTTAAAAATATAATTTGCATTTTTCTTTAAACAGCACTATGCAATTTCAGTCGTTGAGTTAAATACAAAAACAAATGAAGACCTCGCGGTAGAATGACAGCCAACCGCCTGCTAACCTGGTCAGGTACAGCAAGCAGCACGTTTTGACGTTATCTCAACGTTTATCACATTACATTTTATAAGCGCTCCTATTATTTTATTTTACAGGTTGTCTTTAGAAACTTAGCCATTTTGTAAAAATTATAAAATTGTGTACCTTATTTCTTTTTTCCCCAATATCTCACCACGCAGTTTTTTTTTCCTTTATACTCGTCGTTCGTCAGCGCCAGTGGAGGAAACCCTGCGGAAAAATCTTGCAATTTCAATCAGCTACCGCCGTGGTCTCCCTCAACGTTTCACAAATCTCTAGTTCTTTTTTTTTATTTATTTTCTTCGGTCTATTTAGAACTACTTGATTAATAATCCCTTTCCATAAAAATCAATTTGAAATAAAATATTTGCAAATGAAAACACAGCACGACAAAATTCACTCAACCAACGAACGGCTGAAAAATCGACTGCGAAAAAATGGAGATGTTCATTCGTTGCTTTAGACAACTCGCTCAACCCACAACGTGTATTTGTCACAGGGTGTCTCTATATGATGAGTTAAAAATCCCATTTAATCCCAACGGCAAATATATTACGAACAACACCATTGAACAGTGTCACTCTTTGTAGGCAGTGAGTGTCTAAACAGAATTTGGACGTGCAATTTAGCTTCTGTGTCGAATCGCACTAAGAAACAGAATTTGTTCTATTTCTCTGCGATAAATTTTGTACTCACTCCAAGCGTATAGAAAATATCTGGGCGATATTGCACATCCCAATTTTGTTTAGACATTAATGCTCACAACTATAGCCACAGCTCCTTTTTCAGTTTTTCTATACCAGCGTCCGGCTTTGTAATAGACCAGTCAAAGGTGCGGATTTTTGTTGTCCCTATTTGAATAGTCCTTGGAACGCACATCCCATAAGCATTTTAAGCTTTTATATTTGGCAGTAAAAGCACTTAATTTAGGGCTATCAGATGACCTGCTTGCAAAAGTAGCACATTTTTAAAATTTAAGAATTTTCAAAAACCACAAACAAATTTCGTAATTTTTACAAAAAAAGTATAGTAATTAGCAAAAAAAAAAAAAAAAGGTCCCCCATTTCTACTTTCCCATAGCACTAATAAAAACATCATTATTGCGTTCTTTTTTTATTTATTAACATTGGCCCGTATGCATAAAACTGAGTAAAATCTTTTACTCGAACTATTTGCTCAGAAATGTAGTATTTACTCTGAAAATAACGAGTAAAAAATTTCGTATGCATAAAAATGTGAAAATGACATTTGGAGTATTTACTCTGTTATACGATAGCTTTTACTCAGTTTTGTATGCATAAAAACGGAAAAAAGCGAGTAAAAGCTACATTTACTCAGAAAATCCTGAGTCTGCTATTTTGTTGACTCGAAGCATTTACTCAGAACATTTTCGTTGTTTTGTTAGTAAGTTATATTCAGTTTTTTCGAATTTTTTGTAAAAAATAGCATTTTTTGCACAATTTTAAGTTTATTTATTTTAGGCTTGCCTGAAAGTTGGAAAATTTGGTGATTTTATTCTGAAAGCAACGGAATCGCAAATGGTTCTATTCAACCTTTATGATGATTGGCTTAAGACCATTTCTTCTTATACCGCATTCAGTCATTAAATTTTGATTTTGTGCGCTCTAGATGTCCAACCATAAGATAAGTCTACAATCGCAGAAGCTCATCATATTTGGTGAACATTAATCGTGGTGAAAGATGAAGTGAAACTTAAGCACTTGTTTTTGGCATGGTGTAATAACCAAGGTGGCGTACTTAAAAACGAAATTCTCAAAAGTTTGGGTTTCTTGTCCTTCATTGTCTTGTTTCGTAATTTTTTTTGACACTTCGGTGTTTTGATTAATTGGCCCGTTCAGCAACTTCAGTATTTTTGAAGCGCTTTAAACAACTTTTTACTGAGAGGTATTTGTGTTGAGTTTCAAAATTCTGATGCGAGCAAAAAACTACGCTAAATAATGTAGCAGGCTTTAATATGATAGCAATAAGTCTTTTTTGTTTTTGCAATAACAACCACATCGACTAAATTTTTAAGATTTAATGTAGTTTGTAGCTATCGTTCAGAAAATGTTCAAGACCTTACTCCTAAGCGCTGCAATTTATCAAAGCGCTTAAGTTTTCTGAATGGGCAATTGAAATGTTATGAATGTCAAAACTACAGCAAATAGGATGACAGATGATTGAAAATCGAGGCTCTCCCTAATTACTCCACCTTGGTTATTACACCATGGTTTTTGGCTGATTATGGCAAAAAGAACAATGTAGATGCCTAACTAACACAATCAGAAATTCGTGATCTCATTTTGGGTATGGAAATTATTGCACCAACGGCGCAACCCCACAAATTGCAGAAATTTAGAAGCAAACTAAGGAGCAAAATCAAATTGCTGAAACTATTAGTCGCAAGACCAAAAAACATGGTGATGAAATTATTACATCGACTACCTCCGACTATGAAACGCTAACATTCAGTTCAAAAGAAGATTGGCGTGTGCGTGCCATTTTTGCGACGAATTTACATTTGCGTACGAATGACATTTACGTTAGCTCTAATGACAATAAAGAGACTGGTTACACGTATATTTTGCCTAAATATAGGCTATCAGGCTATCTTTATTGCATCGTCCGCCAGATAACCAACAGGTAAGAATTTTTAGTTTTCTTAAATCTAGAAATTTTAAATTTTTTGCATAATATATCTTTCAGGTGAAAGAAATACGTTGCATTGTAACGCCACCTCAATGGGATACTCATCAAAAAATCAACCTTCCGAACACGCTACCAACACATCAGTATTTGAAGGATATATCTGCACATGCGAAAATAATGCAAGAGAATTCTAGATGGGGTGGTGAATAAGCAATTGTAATAACTTGCTCCTTTAAACTCGGATCATGCTCATTGACCGTTTAGAAACTAACGCTATCTGGTTTTGAATGAGATTGTAAAATATCAATTGCAAAAAATACTATGCGGGAGGAGGTGCCATCAGAAATGTAACACTACCTCCCGGACTATTGAGTATTTTCTTAACTGAGCAATAGCCAATTCTTTTTTGAGCTTTTTCTAAAATTTTAACCAATTTATGTTTTTAAAAACCCTCACTTTCCAAAAAATTTGTAAAGAACTTATAATTTTTTCATGCTGTTAGGAAAGCTTTACTTTTTGTTTTTAAAATGATGCATCGCTTGTTCTAAATGGTCGCATACTAATCCCTTTTTACCGGGAAACAAAAAAAAATGTATCAAGTCTTTTGATTACTATGTATTTATTGACAACAATAAAAGCAACTAAATGCATTTAACGGAAAAATAAGAGTTAAAATAATTCAATACATTAGCTGAAAACAGTTAATAATTTGTCACTTTTCATTTTTTGTAATTTTAATTAAAGTTTAACTAAGCACAATCTGTAGGTATACTACTTAAAGTTAACATCAATGATAAAACCCAGATCGCGATTATTACGCACGTTAGGTTTCATTTTAAAGGTACACGTGATTTGATCAGCTTTATTTACGGTCATATAAATATTGCAACAGTCGACAGCAATAACTTCACTAGCACCAGCTATTGCAGCAAACACAGTTCCACAACCAACATCCAGAACAACCTGCAACTAAAATTATTTTGTTTCAATATACTTCATCAAATACTTGACTCAACTTAAATGCATCATACTGGATATTTATTATACTCGCTTTGCCACGAAACAGGAGCTTATTATGATACGGTAGGTTGCGCTAGGTTATATTGCGCACCTCTTCTTTGATCGTGTATGCCAAAATTTACATGAGTTAAAAACGTTCGAATACGGCACAAGCGATTGTGTCAGTGACCGCAGAAGAAGATGAAGCTACAACTGGCACTGGCTGCTGTTGTAGGGCTGGTAGTGGTTGAGTGGATCCTGGTTGATTGGTATTCCAAGCCCTGTAGATGCAACTGATTTTATTTAGCATTTTGCTTTAATTTTCCAACGATTAAGCAAAAAAATGTTCTTGCTGTCAATGCAAAAAATATAATCTTTTATTTTCGCAGAGTTCACAAAATGTTGCAATGCAACGGTGAGAAAATCGAAGTGTAAATACGACTTTTATGGAAAAACAAAAACCATTTTTAGTTGCAACTGTTGGTCTGCTGCTTTTCAATATAATAAGAGGACAGGGCGAGTAATTTAGAACTGAATCATATGTCCCTTTCTCTTCTCGTCACCACCCAACTCGAAATCGGCAGCAATAGCTTTAGCAGCACCAAATATTGCAGCAAACACAGACAAATTGCCGGTTCAAACTAACCAACCAGCCAACATCGAGAGCAACCTGCAAATAAATTGTTTTTGTTTCAATATACTTCAGAAAATACTTAATTGAACTTAATTGGATATTTATTACACTCACTTTTCCACGAAACTGGAGCTTATTATACGGTAGGTTATATTGCGCACCTCATCTTTGAGAATTTCTTCTTGTCCACCAAAACCTTGTTGTTTCCTGTCGCAAAGTCTTCTGAATGCATTTTCTTTCCTATCTAAAATAAAACACTGATTTTGATATTTCTTTCTTTTAAATATTTGTTTACTTACCATTGTGTCGGAGACTGCATAAGATGGCACTAGCTGCTAAAAGTTGAGTGAATTTATTGCTGAGGGTTTGTTGCTTAGGCTCAGGATCAGTTTTTCTGATTGATGATGGCATTGCGCGAGCGCAGCTTCTTTCCTAGTGAAAATAAAACAATGATTTTGATATATTTGTTTTATAAATATTTGTTTACTTACCAGCTATGGATTGTGCACTTTTTTTTCCTTATTTTCGTTGTTGAATTCGGCATCTAGTTCAATTAAATGCATGCATTTTAATATTTACATGTCAACAAATCCAATTTCTGACGTTTTGACGTTTAACTTTGACGTTTCAAAACTCAGTTATACAAAATTATAACAGAGTCGAAAAACCGAGTAAAGTAAAAGATTATGCATACGAATATAAGCTTTTACTCAGAGCATTTACTTTACTCAGATAGCTTTTACTCAACTCGTTTTTCTTACTCCGGAGCATGGTGTAATAACCAAGGTGGAGTAATTAGGGAGAGCCTCGATTTTCAATCATCTGTCATCCTATTTGGTGTAGTTTTGACATTCATAACATTTCAATTGCCCATTCAGAAAACTTAAGCGCTTTGATGAATTGCAACGCTTAAGCGTAAGATCTTAAATATTTTCTGAACGATAGCTGCAAACTACATTTAATCTTAAAAATTTAGTCGATGTGGTTGTTATTGCAAAAACAAAAAAGACTTATTGCTATCATATTGAAGCCTGCTACATTATTTAGTGTAGTTTTTTGTTCGTATCGGAATTTTGAAACCCAACACATATACCTCTTAGTAAAAAGTTGTTTAAAGCGCTTCAAAAATACTGAAGTTGCTGAACGGGCCAATTAATCAAAACACCGAAGTGTCAAAAAAAAAATTACGAAACAAGACAATGAAGGACAAGAAACCCAAACTTTTGAGAATTTCGATTTTAAGTACGCCACCTTGGTTATTACACCATGCTCCGGAGTAAAAGCAGCATTTACTCAGTTTTTATGCATACGGGCCATTGTTTCCACAAAACATTTTTTGTGAAATTTTGTTTATCGACCAAAAAAAAAGGTCGTAACTTCGAAAGTAGTGAAAAGTAGCGCATTTCAACCAAAAGTAGTACATTTCAAGTGAAAAGTAGCACTTTTGCTTCTTTAGTATGCCATCTGGTAGCCCTAACTTGATTGGTTTCACCTTCCATCGCTGTGCAAATATTACTGATGAGCTGTCAGTATTCACCTCACACCATCAGTATTACTGTCAGTATTTAACAACTTCGTCAGTAATATCCGATTTTTCCATCAGTCATCAGTATCGTTTTTCTATACTGACAGTACATCAGTACTCACCTCATACGATCAGTAATATTAGGCGTGTTTTTTTTGACGCGGCTACCCGCTAAAAAAAAATTTTTGTATGAGAATGACAGGTCATTTAGTCGGCGATACTCATCGCCGACTAATTTCTCATACAAAAAAAATTTTTAAGCGTATACAAAATACTGTCAGTAATTCTGATCATGTGAGGGCCGCTTAAGTAGTTTCTCTTCATCTCTATTATGTTGTTTACACGCAGTGTCGGGTTGTTACACCGACTCACAAGTTCGCTGTTATTCAGTCATTACATTATTGGTGACATCGTCGCTTGAAAAGCGACTGTATAGGGCCAACTAAACCATGCACGCTTTGACTGCAGTCAACTTCTGCAAGTGTGCGAATACACACAAATCGTATATCAAAGCTACAACGTACTTAACAAAAAGTTTCGTTTAATTTCCACAAATGTCATTTGCTTAAGGAAAGAGCGAAACTGAACGCACTTTCTGTACGGAATCAGCTGTTTATGCATTGTATACATAAGAAAAAATTTTTGCAATGGAACTTGAAGTGGAAAATACTTTTGTTTTGAAATTAATAGAAAATGTGAAAAAGAAGATAATTAAACAGTAAAATAGACGCATTTTATTGAAATCGAAATGTAAAGGAAATGGCTTGGAGTGAAGTTGCAGAAATATGCATTTTAATGTACACACACAATACATACAACAATTTGATTGACAATTCAGTGATGCCACGCACTGCATTTGCCAATACTTTTCCCCACAATCTACACGCATAGTACAAAATGAGCAATTTAGTTTTCTTATTTTTTTCTTAAAATTAGTAAAAACAATATCTGGATTACATATTTATTGCTTTAAGTATTTAAATAAATGTCATTGAATAACATTTTGTGAATGAATTCAATTTATTTAGGAAATATAAGAAATACAATTTATGCAACTGTGGGAATATTTCACACACTTGCCAACTATGGCAACATCGCTTCTTAAGTTCAACGAAGTACAACATAGCCACTAAAAAGTCTTCTCTGAGTTTCTTAAGCATCTGACAGGCTTTTCGTTCAAATTTGACAGTAGGTTACGCTAGGCGATGCATGGTTTAAGGCCCAACTAAACCATGCATCGCCTAGCGTAACCTACTGTCAAATTTGAACGAAAAGCCTGTCAAATGCTTAAGAAACTCGGAGAAGACTTTTTAGTGGCTATGTTGTACTTCGTTGAACTTAAGAAGCGATGTAGCCATAGTTGCAAGCGTGTGAAATGTTCCCACAATTGCATAAATTTTATTTCTTGTATTTCCTAAATAAATTGAATTCATTCACAAAATGTTATTCAATGACATTTATTTAAATACTTAAAGCAATAAATATTTAATCCAGATATTGTTTTTACTAATCTTAAGAAAAAAATAAGAAAACAAAATTGCTCATTTTGTACTATGCGTGTAGATTGTGGGGAAAAGTATTGGCAAATGCAGCGCGTGGCATCACTGAATTGTCAGTCAAATTGTTGTATGTATTGTGTGTGTGTACTTTAAAATGCATATTTCTGCAACTTCACTCTAAGCCCTTTCCCTTACATTTCGATTTCAATAAAATGCGTCTATTTTACTATTTAATTATCTTCTTTTTCACATTTTCTATTAATTTTAAAACAAAAGTATTTTCCACTTCAGTTCCATTGCAAAAATTTTTTCTTATGTATGCAATGCATAAACAGCTGATTCCGTACAGAAAGTGCGTTCAGTTTCGCTCTTTCCTTAAGCAAATGGCATTTGTGGAAATTGAACGAAACTTTTTGTTAAGTACGTTGTAGCTTTGATATACGATTTGTGTGTATTCGCACACTTGCAGAAGTTGACTGCAGTCAAAGCGTGCATGGTTTAGTTGGCCCTTTAGTTGGGCCTTATAGGTTGACAGGCTGTTTACACCTCCATACACAAAGTTAACAAATAGTATACATACTGCCTATATTTCAACATACAAATATGCAAACTTCTTTAATCCCAATTTCCATGTGATTTTTCTTGAACTTATCTTTTGCCATAATGAGCGAGATGGATATATGTCAATCTTGCTATAAAAGTTTGCCAATTCGGTTTGTTTATTTGTAAACAAATGACAATTTTTTACCAAAACAAAAACTCTAAATGAACCAATATGAAAAAGAAGAAATGGCAGCTATGGAATTTGTTTTTTCAAGCTCCTCATCAGAAATAAACAACGGCAACGACAGAATAACTGACACAGTGTAATGGGCAATGTTTTGCCATCCACAGGAGTTGTCGCTTTTGAATATTCCTGTAGCTCATTGTTGACATATTCCAAAGTGCAGGCCGTGACCGCACTGCTTCAATAATCTGCTCTATGTTTCATAAAAAAAATAAATATGGAATAATAATAATAATCGTGAAAGGAAATTAAATAGTACTACCATTTTCCACTAACAATTGATTGTCGTTCATGATGGTGCTGATTTTGGTGTTGATGCTGCAAGACTTTGACAAAAGAAATATGTTAAATTTTGTTAAAATAGCAATCGTCATACTTTTTACTTACTTAACTTGTTTATCTGATTTTTTAAAATTGTATTTTCAACAATTTAAACTAAATTTTGAGAAACTCAACACCTTACAACCTTTTTTCATTGACTTTTGTTTTTATTTTGAAAACTGTCAAACTTGACACTACATAAAAATAGCGCAACTATAAAAATTACTGCCAAATTTATAGCATGTAATCAACTTTAATAAAAAAGTTCAACTTTTAGAACTTTCTGATCTCCGAAATCACGGAGAATATTACATGCTATAAAATATAGCAAATGTGTGCCTATTCACTCTCGCATTCTCTAAGCGCATTAGGTTGTGCTCGCATGCTTTTTCTTTCTTACAAAAATTTAATAAGATAAGTTCAAGAAAAATCCCATGGAAATTGGGCTTTAAACAATTTTACCATGGATTAAACATATTGGATGCGAGATGCGTGTACGAGAAAACATAATTTTTCTACATTTCAAAGCAAAATGCGCAATGGAGTTTTCATTGGTCGTGTTTTATTCGCTTTGGTTAAACCTAAAAGTGAATAAAGCGCATAAGTTTAACCTTTTATAATTCTGCATTTGACCAATAGATGGTATGACAGTGTTCGACAGAAATTCTATTTTAAAATCAGAGCCGCCTTTATGGTCGTGTGGTTGAACGAGGCCTAGCACGGTAAAGCCTAAACCAAAATAGACGAGACGAGACATAACGAGTAAAGCCCAATTTCCATGTGATCTTATCTTATCTTATTTTATCAAATATCAGGGATGACATCACATTCTATAAAGATAGCAAATGTATGCTATTCACTCTCGCATTCTCCAAGCGCATTAGGTTCTGTTCGTATGCTTTTCTTTCTTACAAAAATTTGATTTGATATCCCTGATATGGGATAACGAAAGATAGCATGGAAATTAGGCTTAAGTTCGAGTGTATCTAAACCAATGTTGATAGCCAAAATGAACCTATGTAATTGATCGAAAGTGAACGAAACATTTTGACGAGACGAGTTGTTCCGTAAGAACCGAACTTCAAAACGTTGCTACTCGTCATAACAGCTTTTTCGGTCCGTTGGCTAGCGTAACATTTTGGGTTAAATGTCAAAACAGACGAAACGAGTGCAAACGTTCGTTCAATTGCTACCGTCTCGTCACGTCTATTTTGGTTAAGGCATCAGGCGCCTCACGTATCAGTACATAATTTTTTTTTCAAATTCTTGCTATCAAATGATTTCAAACTTTTTTTATAGTGTCACAGACGCTAATGCCAAAGTTTTGTTTTCGTTTTCTGTTGTTTCATCACTGTATTTATTTTTATTATGTGTTTCTTTTTTAATATTTGGTGTTGGTTTTTTGTTTCTTAATGTCGGCTTTATGCTCTGTCATACGTGTTCCCAGCATTCTCTTTGTTGTACCAATATAAACAAGAGGACAGTCAGCGCAAAGTATTTCATATACAAGATTGTTATGTTGGTTTTTGTTTCTCGCGCTTACATCCAATTTATTTATTTCTTATATAAGATAAAGTTTTTCGAAAAATTTAAATCTGACGTGTCAGAGCAACAAAACCATGAAAACCAAATGCACAACTGACTCATGTTTTATTTTTTTTTTTTTGCGTATTTTGACAGGCGTTGACTTGACTCGCAATGCGATGTCACAGACCAAACTCGCACGCACGTTCGCATCTCGCAATCGCATTATTGTATCTTTGGCTTTATATATTGACATTAGCGTTTTGTCGTCACTTATGAATGCGACCATTGAGTTGTGAAATTTTCAAAACGCTTTTGTTTTTTGAAGTGCGTACTTTGAATTATTTATCATATTTTACAGATTATTATCCAAAATCGGCGGCAAGAGCACATTTTGTTTCTTAAAAAATAAAATACTACACAAACACGAATGTAATCCGTTGTAAGATAACGGCGTGAATAACAACCAGCAACATAACTAACGTGTAGTTAGCACTACGATGCCGGATATAAAAATAACTCCACTGGGTGCTGGCCAAGATGTTGGCCGTAGCTGTATTTTACTTTCCATGGGTGGCAAAAATATAATGCTGGACTGTGGCATGCACATGGGATACAATGACGAACGGCGCTTTCCTGATTTTTCTTATATTGTGCCAGAAGGGCCAATTACCAGTCATATCGACTGCGTTATCATTTCACATTTTCACTTGGGTAAGAAAAACAAAACGGAAAAAAGGAGCAATTTAACTTTAGGTCCCATTTGCCATATCTTAATTTTTGACTTTAGCTTATTTAAGCGAAAATCCTTTTAGCACCACTCAATTCATTTGCCTTAAAATGATGTATCACACCAAATTTTTTTTAACTAGCCCATTTTTTACCAGAATGCAAAAAAAAAATTAATTCATAAAATTTTTATGAAAACTGTATTTCTACTACTACTTTAACAACAGCAAATCTTTTTAGACACTGCTGCGTTACTTTTCTTAAAAAATAGCAGACTTTATATAGAAACAATTTATTACTCGCTAATTTTTAAGTAGAGTTACTGTGGCTAGCGAACCAGGTGTTTGATGTACTATACTGAGCCATGACCGAGGGTCGCAGCGAACCCGGTGTTGGATTTTGGTTAAAAACCCTGAGCCGCGGCTGTTGGATATATCTATCTACTATTAATTAACGAGATAAAATTGTATATTTATATATGGCTGAACTTTATTTCGAAAACGGCTGCAGCGATTTTGATAAAACTCCGGGATTTCGTTCATATGTGAACAAAATTAAGATTGGACTAGGTTTAAAGTTTCTCAAGTTTCTAACAGGGGCGTGGCACAGCCCTAAATTTTAATTTTTATTTCGTGATAACTCGCAAACCATTCAAGGTATTGCAACGAAATTTGGTAGGCGGATGCATATCATAAATATCTTAAATGCTATAAAAAGTGAGCGGAATCGGAACAGTGGGCGTGGCATATTTCAATAATTGAAAACTTTGATTCGATATTACTCGAAAACGGCACCGAGGATTTTCATAAAAATTTTAGAGTTAATACCGCTG
Organism: Tricholauxania praeusta; assembly: GCA_949775025.1. NCBI lineage: Eukaryota > Metazoa > Arthropoda > Insecta > Diptera > Lauxaniidae > Tricholauxania > Tricholauxania praeusta. Next base: position 58,639,813 of record OX459029.1, read on the forward strand.
AATGAGGTCATTATAACAAGCTATGCCACTATATTGGCAAAACTCGTTGAAAGGCGTGGCACAGCCCACAATATTTATAAACAACGCGTTAGTTAACAACGCAATCGTTATGAAATTCGACATGTCAAATATACTGGCTATTGGGTATATTGTAACCAAAAGTGGGCGAAACGGCACCTGTGGGCGTGGCACCTTCCATACAAGCGAAAACAGTTAAAAGCTGCATTTATTGTTCTATGAGAATAATATTTTTTAAATTTGGTATAGAGATGTCGGTTACTATAAGCTTTGAAACTAAATGGATTTCGATGGGATTGCATCAGTGGGCGTGGCACCTCCCCTACATGCAAAAAATGTTAAGTGTTATATTAAGTGTGCTATGGGCGTAATTTTTTTAAGATTTGGTGTAGAGATGTTGGTTACCATAAGCTTTGAAACTAAATGGATTTCGACGGGATTGCATTTGTGGGCGTGGCACCTCCCATACAAGAAAAAAATGTTTAAGGCTACATTTATTGTTCTATGAGAGTAATATTTTTTAAATTTGGTATAGAGATGTCGGTTACTATAAGCTTTGAAACTAAATGAATTTCGATGGGATTGCATCAGTGGGCGTGGCACCTCTCCTACATGCAAAAAATGTTAAGTGTTATATTTAGTGTGCTCTTGGACTCAAATTTTTTAAATTTGGTGTGGAGGTGTCAGTTACCATAAGCTTTGAAATTAAATGAAAATCGACGAGATTGCATCAGTGGGTGTGTTACCTCCCATATAAACAAAACACTTTAAATGTTATATTTAGTGTGCTATCGGAGTAATATTCCTTAAACTTAGTGTAGAGGTGTCGGTTACTATAAGCTTTGAAATTATATGAATTTTGATGGGATTTCATTAGTGGACGTGGCACCTCCCATACAAAATTATAACGTTGATGCCATATTTAGCAAACTGAAGGAGTGATCCTAATAAAATTTGGTCTCAATATATTCAGCCTCATTCAACGAGTTTTTCAACGTCTTTCAACTGCTTCATTATTTTTCAACCTCTTTCAACTTTTCTCAACGATTTTCTACATTTTTCAAATATTTTCAACGCTTTCAATATTTGATTGACTTTTTCAACCTCATTCAACTTTTTTCGAGTTTTTCAACTTCTTTCAACTGTTTCAACATTTTTCAACCTCTTTCAACTTTTCTCAACCTTTCCCAAATTTGTCTGACTTTTTCAACCTCTTTCAACTTTTCTCAACATTTTCCATATTTTTTCGAGTTTTTCAACGTCTTTCAACTGTTTCAACATTTTTCAACTTCTTTCAACTTTTCTCAACATTTTCCATATTTTTTCGAATTTTTCAACCTTATTCAACTTTTTTCGAGTTATTCAACCTTTTTCAACTGTTTCAACATTTTTCAACTTTTCTCAACATTTTCCATATTTTTCGAATTTTTCAACCTTATTCAAATTTTTCCGAACTATTCAAACTCTTCCAACTTTTCAATATTTTCAACCTTTTCAACTTTTTTCAACACGCTCCATATTTTTTGGACTTTTTCAACCACATTCAAGTTTTTTCGACTTTTCAACCTCATTCAACTTTTTCCGAGACTTTCAACTTTTTTCGAGCTTTTCAATCTCTTTCAACGTTTTCAACATTTTAATATACTATCGAGCTTATCAAACTTTTACACCTGCTTCAACCTCTCTCAATGTTTTTCATATTTTCGGCTTTTCAACCATATTTAATATTTTTTAAATATTTCCGACATCTCATTCAATTGCATTACATTTTTTCGACTTTTTCAACATGAAAACGAAAAACCGAACTTTGGTCGGTCTCCTGGTCCTTAAAGACTAACCGCGGCCAAATGCTGCCGCGAAACCGGTGTTGGATTTTTAGGAGTTGTAAACCCTGAATCGCGGCCGAATGCATCCAACTTACCCTTACTCTTTTGAAAATTACTGTGGCTACCGAACTAGTTATTGTAGTTGTCCATGAATAGTTTTCATAAGTAGTTCTGAAAAAATTTTATAAATTAATTTTTTTTGCATTCCGGTAAAAAATCAGCTAGTATAAAAAATTTGGTACAAAAGATACATCATTTTAAAGCAAATGAATTGAACTTTCTCGTGGTGCTAAGAAAATTATACGTTAATGATACAATTTTCGGAAAAAATACGGTTTCTGTAAAAAAAGGTAAAAATTTTACAAAAATCTTCTCATATCTTGGCTTGGTTTTTATTGATAAGTAGTATTCTTCGCTTATTTTGATTTTGTATCCAAAAAGAAAGAAGGGACTCCATTTTAACCATTAAAGAATTTCTTACTTTTGTAAATTGTTTACATTGGAATGTTGTGGCAACTTTAGCAAATTTATTTATTTTAACACTGTCTTTGTTGCAAATTGTCTCTTTCTATGTAAAGAGGTTTTTCTCCCGATTTAAAACGTTTTAATACATCCAATTTTAGTTCCAAACTAGTAAGTTTTATTTAATTTTTATTAATTTTTTTTTTTCTTTTCTTAAGTTATTTTATTAATTTAACCACAACACTTCTTATTGAGAACTTAATTCTTACTTCCTAACACGCAACTATGCTTAAAATAACTAACCTTACAGAATAAATCTGCCATTCGACGCTGCATTTAATTTGCGAACTCTTTAAATGCCGAAACTTACAAAATGTTATAGCGAACTACCATGGCATTTTAAATCCTCGTCCGTTATACTTGACTTTGAGGCGATTCGAAATGCAAAACTGATGCGAAAACATATAGTCAAATTTTCTACGATGTACAATATAGCTTCACTAATAATAATTGGCAGTTTATATACACAGATGGATCCAAAACAGAGCATATCACATTATTTGCTTTGGTGTCTCATGATGAACGTATTATAACACAAGCCTGCTTTCACACCACTGTTCTGTATTTGCTGCAGAAGTTTTAGCAGTAAAACTGGCTACCGAATTTGCTTGCAAAAACAAAGCCAAATTTGTTATATGCACTAACAGCAAATCAGTTGTTGAAAGTTTGCACAACATTAACTACAATAGTGATCTTATATCCGATATTAGGAATATCTGCATCAAATCACCTAATAAAACAACGATAATGTGAATTCCAGGTCATATAGGCATCAAAGAAAATGAGTATGCAGCAAACGAGGCTCGCACAGCCATCTTCTCATTTATAGAACGGACGAAAAAAATATACTCTAAGATTAATGCAAATAAAACTTGAAATGGACAGAAAAGCAGCATGATAGAGACGCTTCGTTATACATACACTGGCGGGCATGAAAACCGCACCACCACAAAAAATCGTTAAGATTCGATATTATTGAGACTTATATTGAAAAAACTATTTTTTTTTAGTTATTGTTACTAAGCTAATATGATTTCATAGTTTGAAAACGATTAAACCTTTCTGGATCTTACACGCCTATTTTTTTTTTACTAAAAACAATAATTGGAAAAAAGTTAATGCTTTTACGAGTCCCTTTATTATTTATTTTTACAGAAACTGATCAGTATCTTGTAATCTTCAATGTTGTTTCTAAATACTAATATCAAGTTAAAAAAAAAAAATAGTACAATGTTGTTCCTCCTTCAGCCTGTATTACACCCATTATCCTTGAAGACATGGAATCAACCATGACTTTGAGGTTATCGTCCTGTATCACATTATACCAAAGCTTATCTAAAGCTAAAATTGATTTTTTCTTTATCTCGGGCTTCTGGTCAGTACTTTTGCCCTATATTATATGCCACCAGTGCACGATAGAATTCAGGTCCGGCGAGTTTCCAGGCCAGGTCAGACGTGAAATTCCGAGATCCGTCAATACTTTTCCGAGCTACAAAAATATGATTTGTTTTTTTAATATCCTGTTTATAATTTTAAAGTCTGTTAGAATCATAGAAAAAATTTCGATTCACCAATTTCACACTATGGCAAGGTGCAAAATCGTCCTGTAAAATTGCATCCGTAGTGCAGGATAAATGCTTTTTAATCATCGACTCCTAGTTCTCCCTTATAACGTGCCCATATTTTTTCGCATTCATAGTTCCTTCTAAATAGTGTAGAGGACCACGAAAAGAAAAACATCCCCAGACCATCTGGCTCTATTTTACTGTTTTCGCTATGCAGTTTTATTTCTAACGTTCTACATCGGAACGACGCACCTACGGCAAATTAGCGGCGCATAGCAAGTTGAATTTTCTTTTATCCGACTAAATGACATTCCGCCACAACTTCAGTGTCCAGTTTTTGTAGTTTTGAGTACAAGCTAGACCCGTTTTTTCATTTTTTGTGTCAACAATGGCTTTTTTTTTCATATAAATCAGCATTGGCAGTATACGTGTCAGAAACTTTTATTACCGAGTCCTTTTATGACACAAAATAATATCTTTTTATATGTGGCATCTCTTGATTTCGACAAAAATATATAAGGCAACCCTTTGCATGTAATTAAAGCTCTTAAAAATCTTATGTTTTAAGAAAGTTAGACCTTATATGGGCATTTCCGCCAAAAGGCCAACCGGTAAAAGCCAGTCCAAAACGGTAAATCCACTTTTTCACAGCCATAGCACAACATAATTGCATAATTTTTTTTTTTGGAAAGGTTGTGAAGAGAAGAAGGGACATGTATACTTTTTTTTCAATAGTAGGCGGTGCCACGCCCCTAACGGGAAAAAACGTTTCCACAGGTAAGCTTATAGACCTATTTTAATGAAATTTGGTTAGGAGATAGAATGTTCCATAAAAAAGGTTAGTAGAGACTCTAAGTCCTTGAAGTGGGCGTGGCATCGCTCCAAATGGGAAAAAACTGTATCACGGCTGTGCCACTACACCTATTTTGATGAAATTTGGTATGTAGATAGATTGAAACTTGAGTAAAAATATATTTTTTTAGTGGGCCACGCCTCTTACAGGAAATACGTTTTAACAGCAAAAAAACAAGTATTATATTCTTTTAAGAAAAATATCTACTCGTTCCTCTTTTCTTTGTTAAAATTGATCTCACTTATTAATTTGATAAATATAAACATTAAATTTGTTTTATTAATTACTGTATTTATCTTAAATAATATTATTTATATGAATATTAAAGTCGTTTTAAAAATTGCTCAAGTTAGCCAAAACGGAAAAATATGTCCCGTTTGAATGGAGTATTATGCATTGTAAGAAAAAAAGTAAATAAGATATTTCAATCAAACGAAATCTATTATTCCATAACATTTTAAAGTTAGTCGCATTAAAAAATGTTGCCAGGTTTCGCTGACTTATGCTTTTCTATAGATGGCCATGAAAAACACTTCCGTTTTTTGTCCCGTTTGAAAGGCTTTCTTATTGCTTCTATCTTGGAACCAGTATTACGTCTGACATCAACTTTACCACTCAATATAGTGCTACCAAAGGGCTATTCCTTAAAGTAACAGAAAAAAATAAAAGTGTTTTACTTTGACTTTTATTCCACTTTAAAAAAAAAACTTCCGTCCCGTTTAACATGTGAGAAATGCCCATTTACTGTCCTATATATAATTTTTCATAAGAAATGACCAAACATCGAGTAGTCCCATGGTTGGGACGGAATTCAACAAGGTAACCCTATAAATTCTATTTAGGCCCTTTGAGCTCAATCATTTGACTGGAATCTCAAACCATAACCTTTTTTCTATAAAATGTTGGCCCAAAAAACGAGTGGCAATCCTTGTTTAGGACAGGATTTAGCAAGGCAACCGTATCTATTCTATTTAGGCTCATCGAGCTCTATTATTTGCCTTAAATTTCAAGCTGTAATCCTATACACTTTTTACTTATTTAAAAAAAATCGGTCAAAAGTCGGTTTTTTCGGCCATCAGGACAGGCTTTGGCAAGGCAACCCTGTTAGGGTAGTTTCACCAAAGTACAATTCACCGTTTTCTGTACATCCTATATTGTAATCTTATACACTCGATTTTCTAGAGCCGGCTATTAAGGAAAGTTCTTATTTATTTCAGTAAAAAAACCAACATGGCGCAGCCATTATTCAATTAATAAGGAAGTAAAATTACATATATTTAAAAAGACGAATTTACCAAAGTGGCAATTTTTTTAAACCTCATTGGACAGAATGCACGGCAGAAATGTTATACGTGGGAAATAGCATCAGTCTGGTCTGACTTTGAAAAAGGTTATTGATGCTTTCAAAGAAGCTTTTATAAGCAAAAGCAATTGGAAGGTGAAAGTTTCGATTTTTTTTAACTAATTTGCAGCAGCTGTCTGAGAGGTGCGACCTTGGAGTTGAAAAGGAAAAAAAAATTAGGGACTTTATTGTTTTCGGATTCAACAATATAGAACTGGGCACGTAACGTAACTTTTTTCAAGATTTTGTTGTTATTAAATGGACTCCATTTAATAACAATCGCATCGGTTCCAATTTTAGGTCTGACAACATGTTATTGTTTAGGATTGAAGCAACAAGTTTATTTCTTGCATGAAAAAGAAAAATCTGTGTTTTTGATAGAATGTGAAGACCTTTTTGAAGGTTTCATTTGCTTCCCGAAAGAACTTCATTTAAGAAATTTGTATAAAATTAATCCTACGGTTCGACCTGCTTGCCGTATTCCGCTGTTTTGAGAAGAGAGATTAAAAAACATTTAGAAGACTTAATTAAAATTAATGTTAACTCTTGCACCCGTAAATCATCCAAAGAAATTGGGTCAGTAATTAAGTGATCTTGGAAAAACCGAACGGCGATTTAAGATTATGTTTCGATTCTAAAGATATAAATGAGGCTTTAATTCACCAACGATATCTTATATTTAAAGTTTGTCTTTGTAATATAATTAGTATATTTATTCTAAGCAATATGTAAAATTAAAATTTAATACTGTTAAACAAAAGATTTTCCCTCTTATTAGCTAAGGGTCTAATTTGTAAACTAAATCATGGATAATAATGTAAAATGCTTATGAATAAACATTTATTTAGATAGAAATAGAAGAACTGTCGTAAAAGCTTAGCAATATGCTATATTTTTCGGTTTTTGATATGAAGCAAAGTTTTTTGCCAGATTAAATTAGATGCTGAGTCGAGTTAGTTATGTATGTACAGGTTCAAATAAGAAAATATTACTGCAGAAATCTTTTTTTTTTATTGGAAATTTTTAAACAAAATTTTCTAAGAGCTTATTCAAGTGATTAATACTAAATATTAAATAACAGATATCAAGGTTAAAACGATTCAGCTTAGAAGATCTACTTAACTTAAGCGATTCATATTATTAATTAACAAATATTATTATGGCAAACACCGAGTCATCATCAGAACCATTACTACGATTTCTTACAATATTCTGAAATCGTAACTGCAAATTTAAAGTCATTAGTGTATTAAAAACTGAAATGATTAAAATATGTGAAAATCTAATTTTAAATGTTAACTTTGTCTTTTTTTTGCAATAAAATAAATTCAAACTTTAAATTAAATAAGAACAACCATTTGCTTATTTTAATCTAAGTTTCTTAAGCTGAAGCCGGTAACTAAGCTTCCCACAGGATATAAGTTCCGTTTACTGGTTAGGGACTTGTTTGTTTAGGTGTAACTTCCCGCTCGTCATGAAACGTTTCTGAAACCTTTCACATGAAGCCTTACATCTTTCAGAAAAGTTTCTGAAAGGTTTCGTTTTCACTTCAGAAAGCTTTCTGCAACGTTTTAATGTCGATTTTTCGCTTTCATTTGAAACGTTACAGAATCCTTTCAACAGGGTGGAAAGTAAAAAAACAATATATCCACGTCTTTGCGTTGCAGCTCCACTTAACGACGCCATCTCTCATATTTTTTTATATGATTTTTAATACCCACACTTCCCCGTTAATGTTATTATTGACGACTTATTAATTGAATTTATTTTTTGTGACGTTTTTTGATTTATATTGTCTATTACACAAAGAGTTATTTTTTTAACACAACATCAAAACAGAGAGTCAGCTAGGCAACATTTACATAGTTCATTACTATATTTGTACGTTTGATGTCATATACAGCTGTGAACATGAAAATAGCAGTGTACCTTCATCGACATTTTACAAAGTCTCATATTTTATTTTCGCACAAGCCCTAAACAATTTGAACACTAATACATTACTAGGGCTTCTGGGCTTATGGAGGAGCTTAAATCTCATAATAAAAATTCTCAACTCTGTATATAACGGGTTTTAAAGTATATTACATACCACGTTTTGTTTTGCGTAACATTAAAATAGCAGTGTAATTATCTTTTTTCAATTTGTAAAAAATTTTGGATAAATTCGATGCGATCAGATATGAAAAATGCATTGGAATTCTAGCAAAAATGTCTAAAAAAGGAAGGTTCCATTGCAACAAATTTATCGCAAAATAACAACAACGAACAATTTTTTTACATACAAATAATGTTACTTTGAGTATTTCAATTTAGTGCTAGCGCTAATTTGTATGACACAATGAAATCTTACACAAACAATTATTTGCTTTATAACTGTGATATTATTGTTAAATAAGTAAAACTGTAAATGTGAAAAAATACTGCACTTCATAATTCAGTCGTATAACCACTCTTTCGTCTCTATTTTTTATTCCATTTAACAACAACTTGCGTAACTGCATTCTTGAAATCAGACCTGAAAAATTTCCAGCAAAAAAAAAACCAAACATTACAAAAGAATTCAAATATGACACGATTAGAAAAATTATTATTATGTATTTACTTTTTTTAGTGAGTTTGTTTTTAATTTGAGATCAGATAATAATGTTAAAACACCAAATTAATAAATATTTCATGGTTAATATTCATTAAAAAATTTAATGAAATGATGAAAATCAAAGTTGAAAAAGTTCAGGAAACGTTGCATCTGAAACCTTTCAGAGACCCTTCAGAATGATAGCAGGTGAAACATTACATTTGAAATATATCAGAAAGATTTCTGTAACGTTCCATTTGCAACATTTCAAATGAAGCATTTTTGCAACGTTACGTAATGTTTCTTAAACTTTCTGAAACGTTACATGCCGAGTGGGCTATCCAAATAGAGTAAATTTCAAAAACCATACATTTTTTGGCTGTCCACATCACGTGAAATTTTCCAAAAATAAACCGTAAGCATATTTAAAAAAATTAAGAAATATTTAACGTTTTTATCCATAGATCATTGTGGTGCTTTGCCGTACATGTCCGAAATTGTTGGTTATACCGGGCCCATCTACATGACGCACCCTACAAAAGCAATTGCGCCTATCCTCCTGGAAGATATGCGCAAAGTTGCGGTGGAGCGCAAAGGAGAGTCTAATTTTTTTACAACTCAAATGATCAAAGATTGCATGAAGAAAGTCATAGCAGTGACTCTTCATCAGAGTGTTATGGTCGACAATGATCTTGAGATAAAGGCTTATTATGCAGGGCACGTTTTAGGTGCTGCAATGTTTTGGATGCGCGTTGGCTCACAATCCGTCGTTTATACTGGTGATTACAATATGACACCTGATCGTCACTTAGGTGCGGCTTGGATTGATAAATGCCGTCCTGATTTGCTGATCTCTGAAAGTACATACGCCACAACGATACGTGATTCAAAACGTTGCCGTGAACGCGATTTTTTAAAAAAGGTGCACGAATGTGTGGCCAAAGGTGGTAAAGTACTGATTCCAGTTTTTGCATTGGGTCGCGCCCAAGAGTTATGTATATTACTGGACACATATTGGGAGCGTATGAACCTTAAGTACCCGATTTACTTTGCTCTTGGCTTAACTGAGAAAGCTAACACTTATTATAAAATGTTTATTACTTGGACAAACCAGAAGATACGTAAGACATTTGTGCAACGCAATATGTTTGATTTCAAACACATTAAACCATTCGATAAGAGTTACATCGATAATCCTGGCGCTATGGTAGTGTTTGCAACACCTGGAATGTTGCATGCTGGTTTATCGCTGCAAATTTTCAAAAAATGGGCTCCAAATGAAAACAACATGGTTATTATGCCCGGTTATTGTGTTCAGGGAACAGTTGGGAATAAAATTTTAGGTGGAGCCAAGAAAGTGGAATTTGAAAACCGTCAAGTTGTTGAAGTAAAAATGTCTGTTGAGTACATGAGCTTCTCAGCACATGCCGATGCCAAAGGTGAGTTTATTTGTATGCAGTATAGTGTTAGTATATTTATTTTCATCATTCATTTGCTTGAATTAAGAGCCTGTTTCAAAGCTAATGCCAAAGAGACACGTGTTTATATCACTCCTGCAATTTTATACTGGGTAAAGGAAGTAAAAGAATTGTAATAATTAAACAAATCCGACCGGTTATAGAATAAAATGAGTCGTGAAATTTCGTCGCATTTAGTCGCAATGAGTCGGGTCATAACTAGTCCATTTTCGGTCAGAAAAGTGGAAGTCGGCGAAGTACACACACAGCGTGGTCGCGTCGACGTCGGAAGGGTTGGATGTAGTCATCTTCCGACGTTGTAACGACGTCTTCACGACCTTGTTGTGTTACTTGGGATGGAACCATTTTCTCCATGTGTCATTTTCATTTTAAAGGGCAGCAAAATCTAGAAAAGCGTTATTTATTATATGGTACACAAAAATATTTTGTTTATCATACGTACAAATTTTCGGTTTAAGAAAAAAAAAACTATTTACGAGTATTTTTTTCAGAACTGAAACGTAAGTTAACGAAATGAGTTTGACCTTTTATTTACGTTACTTACTTTATTTGATAAATAATGGTAGTGAGTTTTAGTACACCCAATTCTGTTTTTACAAGGTTTTTATTTAACACGGTCTAAAAAAAATTTATTCCATTTTCAAACGATTTCCTTCCATTTAGCACGACTAAAAAAAGCCATTTAATTGAAAACTTAAAGAAAAAATATTTTTATTGACAGTAACCTTTTAGAAATTTAGTTAGGAAATTTGGTTAGAAGGTCAATAGGGTTGAAGGATATGGAACTAATCCCCTTTTTTCTATATAAGTACATACATGTCTTTTTTATACGGTATTGTCTGGAACGTAACTACCGTGTAAAAATTGTAAAAAACAGAATTGGGTGTAGTCTATATTTGGCATTCCATGTCTAATCAACATTCGATTTTTCACTTAATTTTGTATGTTGCAGTAAATTTTTAACTTTTTCAAATAGCCCCGAATAAATAAATTTATTATAATAATAATTTGGACAGTACCGCGAAGTCTTATTTAAACTTTTGCAATTTAAAAATTTTTAATTAAGTCTTTTACCGCTTTAATCGACCGCGCTTTTTTTAAAAAATTAATCAAATATTTTTATTTGAATGCATTTTTATGGAAGCTTTCGAGCTGGGAAAGTGTTTCACAATTCCCCTTAAAATTTAAAATCCTATCATTAGCACTTTTTACTTTAAAATAAGAAATATGCATTTTTGTACTTTATATTGATAATTTTTTGTTTTTGAGACAAATGCGGTCAAATACACCAATATTGAACATACATATGTACATGTGCACTTGTAACATGGGCACCATTGGCTTTGAACAATTTCTGAGTACGCGAAAATAAAGTGTGGATTTTCTTTTCAAAATCGAATAGCAATTTTTCTTTTGCGGATTTTGCTGGTCTTAAAGTTACGACTAGTGGCAAGGGCTGACTAGGCTCTGGCCCCAAGCAGCGTTAATTTGCGCTCGTATTATGTTAGGCGAAACAAATGAGTGACTAATAATGACGCATTCATAATAGACATTTAAAACTTTTAATTAAAAACTCGCTCTGAATTTTATATAATTTTAAATAAAAAGATTTGATTCAGGTTTACACTTTCAAAATACATATAAGCAGACGAAAATCAGTCACTCTTTTGTTTCGCCTTACATAATACGGAGGTTGACACATTGAGGTAGGGTTAGGACTAGCTCTATAGGCCTCAAAGGGCCCCAATGGATGAAAATATCCGTTTTCTGCACGACCTCAAGAAAGTATATACCAACTCTAAATTTAGTCCATTCGCTATCGTTCAAATGCCTTGATCCAGAGCACAAAAAAAAACTTACTCAATTTAAAGTTCACTTTTATTTCACTCGGATTTTGGGACATGCCTGATATAGGCGGAAAATGTTCCAATCGCACTAAGGGATGCAAAATGAGTCGTAAGGAAAAATACTGGCAAATTACGTTTATGTAGCCAAAAATATCAAAAAAAAAAAATTGGTTTTCTTAAAATAAATGTATGAAGTTGTTCAAGTTATAGTTTTCGACATATGTATTTAACTTCTTATATTTTTAAAACTTCAGTCAATTAAGCAAAATTCAGGGGTCAAAAGCACCCTCTCACCACTCTCATATCTATGGTAGCACTTTTTTTAGAGCTGTGTAATTGTCAACAAAAACTTTTTGATATTTTTAATTACAGGCATAATGCAACTTATACAAAATTGTGAACCAAAAAACGTAATGCTCGTTCATGGTGAAACCGAGAAGATGAAATTCTTACGTACTAAAATTCGCGAAGAATTCAAAATTGAAACGTATATGCCAGCTAATGGTGAGACGTGTGTTTTAACAACACCTGTTAAAATACCCGTTGATGCATCTGTTTCGCTGCTCAAAGCAGAGGCGCGTAGATATTGCGCACAACCACCTGATCCAAAGCGTCGTCGTTTAATCCACGGTGTACTCGTCATGAAGGACAATCGAATTATGTTACAGAATCTTACGGAAGCCCTAAAAGAATTTGGCATTAATCGCCATATAATGCGTTTTACTTCAAAGGTTAAACTGGATGATCCTGGTCCAAAACTGCGTACTGGTGAACGTTTGCTGGCTTTACTACAAGAAAAGTTAAGCGGTTGGAATGTAACGCTGCAGGAAAGTTGTACAATTGTGGTTGAAACAGTAGAAATAAAGATTGAGGAAGACGAAAAAGATCCAAAGCACAAAACAATTCTTATAACATGGGCCAATCAAGATGAGGATATTGGAGCATACATTCTTAATTTACTACAGAATATTAGTTGATTAGTTACTGACATGTTATTTTGCATTTTTTAAGTTCATATTCCTTTTTTGGATTTTTCCTTTAATACCTTGCTTTTTATAAGAATGAATTGTTGTTTTAAGATTTATGCATAAATTTGCTAGATAAAATATAAATTAAAGAACATGGCACATATCTATACTAATATACTTTGCTAGAAACTTAACTTTGTTCAAGATAAAATTTAATGCAATAAATCTTTAATGAACGCATATACATTTTGCAAATAATTAACACTTGAAAGAAATTATTAGATTTGTATCAAATTTATTCCAACATAAAAGTAACACAGTACTTGCAGTTAAGACAAAGTTATAGATATTTTTTATTTGTAATAAATACAATGTATAAGGATTAAAATATTGAAATATATATTTTTGTGAAAACCGTTTGGTTACCGAAATGTAACATTAACTAAATCTGAAAATTTTGTTTGCATTTTATTGTTTATATATGTAATCTTGTAAAAACAATATTAAACTCAATTAAAAACGTTATCAACTAAAGATTAAAAGATAAAAGAAATCATTGAAAACTTAAACTAAAGACTGTGTGTTTTTTTAACCTAATGTAACTAATGAGAACGTATGAGAACATATGCGGTTCTCAAAGATCATCGTCGGTCCTACGTTTTGTGTTAAATTATAAATGATGATGAGCCGTCGCTTGTGCCGTTGCATTTTTTCCATGGAAAAAATTAGAGTTAGCATGTGTAAACAGTAGCGTATCTACGGACGGAAGCACCTGTTGTGTGGTGCATAGTTGCGGTTGCATCAGGAGTGGCATACTCATAGTAATCGGGACATAAAGATGGTTTAAAAGTGCCTGTGCACTAGGCAATTGAGCGCTGATGCTACTGTGTTCTTGTTGCTGCTGTTGGTTAGTAGGAAACTGTTGTTGTATTGATTGTAGCAATGTTGTAATGCCATTGGTCTCTGGAGTGTTTGTCATTGGAGCATTTAGATTGGCTGTTATAATAGAACCTGTATTGAGTCTAAAAGATGGCATATAAAAAGATGCCATCGAGGATGTTTTAGAGAGGTCCGTAGCTGTCGTTGATGTGCTGGCAGTTGTAGAAACATTTGTCACTAGTGGAATAGCGCTTGTGCTGGAAAATTCTATTGACGCTGGTGAAGAGTAAGGTGATGATTCCAAAGATGAGCATAGCACACGATTTGCTTCGGAAAGTGAAACTAAAATAAAATACGATATTTTTTAATTACAGTGTTGTTAAATTATTTATTTTTATATTTAAATATTAAAGCAAATGCGATTTAATGTATGTATTTTATTTTGTCAATACAAGAAAAATAATTTTAACCACCATCGCAAGTAAAGTTTATGAAAGAAACAGACATTTTTGATATTTAAAGTTTTAAAAAGAGGTTTCTTTTTAACAGTTTTCATATGAAAATTGTGATATTTGATATACATATCCGGTCATTCTTTAAATAACTGCTCACTCTATTCATTTTACCTTTTCTTGAAACGAAATATTTTAAAAAATAGGGAATAGGATAAGTAAATCATGAAATCATTTTCGGTAGAAAATGCTTTAATGTCATAAAAAAAATTAAAAACTGTGTAGTTATATGTAGTTTAAATATAGTTTTTTTTTTATGATTTATAAAAATGTTTCCAGAAATATCTTCGATATAACATTTTTTTATACATGTCATTTTTTAATAAACCGATAAAACTTAACATATCCTTGGAAAATATGAATTTTCTAATATTTTTGAGATATTTCGTTTCAAAAAATGTTCAAAAAGCCAAAAAAAAAATGCAATTATTTAGAGAATGACGTATATACAAATATTATTTGCAAAATAACTTACTGAATTCCTCTTTTATATCAATAAGCTCGTTTTTAATTTGAAAATGTAGAGCCGCAGCTGATTCCGCTGACACTGCATTGTCAGTATCCAATACCACAGCAGACGTCGGTGCATCATATAAGCCACATTCCTCCATTTCCAAAGCTTGCTCCATTATTAACTCTTCGGCCGAAGTAATGCTAAGGCAGTGTAAATCTGGAAAATTTGTCGTCGGTGTAGTAGTTTTACTGTTGTGTTCTAATGGTATTGCTTTTGTTACTGCATTTTGTTCCAACGATGCATCAACAATTTCTTTTTTAATAGTTGGTGTTACTGTCGCGATTTTTTGTACTTGCTTCGGTGTCGATTGCTTCCGTTCACGTTTTGCTTTGGTTACTTTTGTAATAGTTGTAATTGTGGGCAAAACTAGATGCTGTACAACTTGTGTTGGTGGTAAATCCATTTTCAATGAGGCCGCATCATTATTAATGACAGCAAGCTGTGTATCTGAGTTGAGCACTGGGATTTTCTTCTTTCGTTTTGGTTGTGGTTTTATTGGTGTTGATATTGATTCTTTTGGTTTATTATCCTCCACTGCTGTAGCTATTACTATTGCAGGATCGGCATTGGTAACCGTGGTCGATACATTCATTAATTGAGGCTTTTCAGATGATACCGTTCCTTTAGCTGCTGTAGACTTGGTTGATTTTTTAGAACAGTAAGATGGTATATTTTCCAAATGTTCGCCTGTCTTGTGATCGACTTTGTGACGTCTACGCGTATGTTTTAGCCAGTTAGGGAAATTAGTAAAGTCTCGTGGGCAATAGTTACATTTAAATGGACGCTCGCCAGTGTGTATATTAGAGTGTTGTTTTAATTTTGAATTGCTAATGAATGATTTATCGCATACATTGCATGCGAATGGCCGTTGTTCTAAATGTACCAGATTGTGTACCTTAAGGCAACGTTCGGTTTTGTACATTTTTCCACATTTTTCGCAACGATAGGAACGCGTTTGTGCGTGATACTTCTGATGACGTTGAAGGTGAGAACGCTCTTGGAATCTAGATAATATGAAGGAAAGAAAAATTCCAGTCAATGTTTTTGAAAAACATAAGAAAATGTGGCAAACCTTTTTTGACATTCTGGACATTCGTAAGGTTTCTCTGAGGTGTGCACTCGCGAGTGATGTGTTAGATTAATTTTCTGTACAAATTTTTGGCCACAAATATCACAGCCGTATTTTTTGTTATCACTATGAATTTTGCGATGCATCCACATGCTGCCAAGTTTTAGGCTGTATAAAAATAAAGAAGTTATATATTAATAATATTACGGAATTATTTCAATTTTGTTTATATACAATTTTTCTAAAATTATAACAACCGTAAGTAAATCACACACAAAAGCAGTTTTTTTTTCAAATTCAGAGATCAGTCTAAGGAATTGAAAATTTTGTGACCTCATTAAATTTTTTCACCATGATTACATGTTTAAGAATACATGATTTTACATGTTTAAGAATAAATAAAAAACTATGTACAAAGCATTTTAAGAGTTCTGCTACTCCGCAAAAAAAAAAGCCTTCGAATGTATATTAGCCGTGTTTTATTCCGCTTTGGTTAAACCTAAAAGTGAATAAAACGCACAAGTTTAACCTTTTATAATTCTGCATTTGACCAATAGGTGGCGTGACTGTGTTTGACAGAAATTCTATTTAAAATCAGAACCGGCATTATGGTCCTGTGGTTGAACGGGGCCTAGCACGGTAAGGCGCCTCACGTATCAATACACATTTTTTTTTTTTCAAATTCTTGCTATCAAATGATTTCAAACTGTTATTATAGTGCCGCAGACGCTAATACCAAAGTTTTGTTTCGTTTTCTGTTGTTTCATCACAGTTTTTATTTTTATTATGGGTTTCTATTTTAATATTTGGGCCTAGCACTGACTGAGTGTCCAAGGCCTCGCGTGACTTAAGAACGCTTCTTCAAAATTCCAGCAAAGTTGCCATATATTTTTGATTATTTTAGGTTTGTGTCTATGATGCTTCAAGCTTTAGCAAAGACAAAAAAAGCTGAATCAATTGAACTAGAAATTGAGCTGGTTCACGCATTTGTATGAGATTTTGGTTTAACCAAAGCGAATAAAACACGGCTATTGATAGCATCTTCAATCATACAAAAAATGTGGACGTGGTTTGACAGCAGGGGGTGGCGCCTTCAATGCAACTAAAATACCTAAAACGCTATATCTTGGCACCCAAGGCAGATTTTTTCGTAAAATTTCAACAATATCGAACACAAACTCTGTCTGCGCCGTTTTTAAATTTTTTGACAATTATTTTTAAGTCCCATGTTAAAACATAGGCAAACAAATAAAAACAATCTACAAAATTTTCAAAATAAACATATTCTCTTAAGAGGTGAAATAACTTTTGGTAAGCTTAAGTTCTGGGTGATTTCGGGGCACATATTACAAAAAGAAAGGGGCACCTTTTGACCATGTTAACAACCTGATGCAAAAGTTAAACAAAATGTTGTCTTTTTTTTCGCAAGCAAAAAAAAAATTCACAAAAAACAATTCGTGGATATTTGCATTTATGTCTATGACTACGAACAATTATTTTAAAAAGAATTTAATTTTGATGGTTTTTTTGTGAAATGAACTAATTTATAAAATTGAAATATTGTTTTTAACCTAAAATCAATAATAAAGGAAAATTTGGAACGACATATCAGGTATGCATATTTTGAATATTTACTTTCATTGACACTTTGAGAATTTATTTTATTAGGTCGGAAAGATGGGGCACAGTAGGAATCGATTACTGTAATTTCCTAAATTCTCAGTTTTGTTATTTAATCGATTGCCAAATATAGGGGCTTGATTCAAAGGTAAAAAGTCAGACAAAATATAAAATTTAGTTTTATCTTGTGATACAGTGTTATTTAGCAATTTTTCACATTTTAGTTTTTTTTTAAGTAGCCCATTTCAATACTTTTTTAACGAAATAAAATACTACTCGCTCATGAAAATAGTGATAAATTTAAATACACTTTTTGAATTCTAAAATTATACTGTTTGTGTCTTTTGAACAAAAACTGTCTACAATACCAAATCGGTTAGAGTTAATCGCTAAGTCTGCAGCAATATTGTAGGTCTTCGTCAAATCCAAGTTCGGTACATAGAAAACCTTTGATCTCTAAATTGAAAAAAAAAAAAGAATAGAGATTAAAGCTAAATTTTGCACACCCCAAATTAAATGCATCAGTGAAAGTAGTTCAAGTCAAGAATAAACAACACATGTATAAGAAAACAAGAATTCTGTATTTTACACAATTTTTACACACGGTCCATTATATTTTACTCTGTCAAGATGCAAAATCAGAAAAGCTATTAAAATCGAGTGTAGGTTGGAAGAAAAATAAATTCAAAATGTTTAGTGTTTGAAGAAGCACTATAAACTAAAGAGAAATCTGTGCTATTTTTTTGTCTGAATACGTTCAAGAAAAAGGGTTTGGACGGGGCATTTCTCAAGAACATCTCATAAGCATAAACTGGAAACAAATGTGGTAAGCTTACCACTTTCCACAGTCCGGACATTTTTTCCATGCATCTTTACGCGACTCTACAGTACGGTGAGTCTTCACATGTTTCTTAAGACTGGCTTCACTTTCAAAATCTCGCTGACATTCAGAGCAGCTATAGACAATTTTATGTGCAGCAGCCTCATGTACAGATAATTCCTGCAAGCCACGCAGCACCATACCACCACAGTCCTCACATTTGATGACTGGTTCAGGAGGAGGTTGAGGTGGCAGTGCTGCACTACTTTGTTCTTCTGATGCTGGTGCGCCGATAGGAGTACACATTTCTATGACTTTTGAAAGAAGTGGTGACTTCGACTTTGCAGTATTGGCTTTAACTGCAACTGCAGGAGAGACTATACGAAAATTTGTATTTGATGTGATAGGCGTGTAACTTAGAATGTTGTTGGTTTTGCTACTACTGCTATCCACAACCGAGGACAAAAACAAATTAAAACTATTTTTTGAAATCGTTGGAAGGTTGTGGTTACTGTTGTAATTATTGTTATTGCTGCTGCTACTGCAGGTGTTGCTGTCATCGTCGGCTAACAATTGCTCAGGTGGCTCCAACTTTATCACTGGCAGTAACGTTGAGGTTTTAATTTTTTTACGTTGAGTCAGTGCAAAAGTGGATGCGGTAACGCTGACACTGCCGCATTTTATTTTCGATTTACGCTGAACTTGCTCTGCCGGCAGAGACTGCTTTGTAGTCATCGAGACAGTCACTTTTTTCAAAGGCGACATTGAAATTGAAGTCGGTGGCCCTGGACGCAAAAACGTGCCACTGAAAGAACTAGCTCCGGGCTGCTGATGTTCCTGCTTCACCGTTGTGTTGATTCCCGGTATTATCAAATTTTTAGACCGGAAATGACCATCATAGCGTTGTATTTCCATGGATGTATTGGTTGCGACGCCAATATCGACGTCGCTGCTACTACCCACCGACACATCTAATTGGCCGGGATTTTGGGCGCTTTCGTCGAGCACGCGCCAAAAATCCTGCGACGATAGACTGTTGCCATTAATCATACCCGTCGCGGGATCAGCACTGATGGTCACACATGCAGATAAATCGATGTCCAGTGACTCGTCTTTTATACTAGAAATCGAATCGAAATTGTTAAGTCGCAGCAACGTGCTGAGAATTTCATCAGCTCGACCATTGCTATTGTTACAGAAGTTTTTCACCGGAGTAACGCCACTGCTACCGGTGCCACCACCAGTTGTAGCCACTACAATAGCTCCAGCTCCCAAGGAAATATTAGGCGGCAATTTCTTAGTTGGCGCTTCTTTCATCTTTCTCTTTTCTCTTTAATTTTCTCGAATTTTTCTTTCTCCTTACGTTAGAGGTTATGCGGTCTTTTACTATTTTTCCACTTACAGACGAAAATCGTGTCAGAATTTTTTACGCAATCACTAACTACAGAATTGTTTTTTCACTTTTCGCTTTAATTTAATGACTTTACACAATTTTAAAAGCTTAACTTTACGAAAAACAAAAATTAATTATGAAACGACGCTTTGTTTACTCGACACGCCATTGTTGTTGTTTCATTTTCGTTTTTATCTTTTCTTCGAGTATCGAAATCGGCCATTTTGACAATTTTACTTTGAGTATCGAAATGCCAACTGAAGTCTTCCAACATGAAGAATGACAGTGATCCCATTTACAAAACAACAGTATACTCTTACAACCAGATTATGTGAAACGCGACGTGACGCGGTGGGTCACATTTCGCGTGAGCAGCCAATTTCGTATTATACATATAAGCTCACTCATTCACATACTCGCCAAAATGTGACGGATAGCGTGTACCTTACGTTTTTTTTGGTATTATGCACAGGCGCGAAGTAAATATCGCTATTCATTTGAAATTTAACTCGTAATTTTGGAGCTATTACGATTTTTCTGAAATGTTTAACTTTTTCAAAAAAACCCATCTTCCAAAAAAAAATATGTTATTGACCAAACCCATCTCAAACCATGCATGCGGATTATTTCATGTTACGGAATTGGTTGCCGTTTATATATGTTGTTTTTCAAGGGATATAAAGGGACCCATGTTTCCCCGATTTGATTAAAAAAATTTTCTTATGAAGTTATGGCCATTTTAAGTTATACCCATATTAGGTCGAAAATTGTTTCAAAAAAACGCCATTTCCATCCAAATCAAAATACATAATTAACTTTTGTCTTTTGATTCTTATAGAACTTCTTAATCTCTGTTAGAATCTTTAAAAAAATTTCAAAATTGGCAGAGTTATAGCGATTCTTATGAGAAAAAACAAAGCCAATTTTCTGAAAAACCCCACCTTAAAATTTTATTTTGGACCTGTACTAATATAAAAAAGAGAGAAACGCGCTAAGAGGCATTTGAGGTGACGAGAATTTTTTTCCAAAAAAAATATTTAAATTTTTTCAACCTTGCCAGTCATCTCTGATACTACTACTTTCAGCTTATTTTTAATAAAAACATCATTTTGTACCGTTCTTTCTCTTTAAAATTATCTTTCAAGTGGTAATCTGCGATGTTTCCTCGCGAAGTTACAGCCGTTTGAAAAAGACATGAATTTGATCCCCTACGACCAAACAATATTAGCCAACCGGCTACAAATTTATTTCATCTTGACTCATATGACTTTTTATATGACTTCTCATATAGTCTGAAGGGGCTTTTAGTATGAACTCAAGAATTCGTCTATGTCACAAACTCAAGTTGTGTCACAAAGGCTCGAAGGTTTTCGACGCTTGCGGCTGTAGGTCGAAAATGCCCAGTCGGCATGAAACGTTTCCGAAAGTTTCAGAAATATTTCGTAACGTTTCGGAACGTTGCAGAAAGGCTTTATTTGAAATGATGCAAATGAAACGTTACAGAAATCTTTCTTATACTTTAAATGTAATGTTTCGGTTGCAATCATACTTAAGCGTTTCTAAAAGGTTTCAGATGCAATGTTTCCTGAACTTTTTCAACTTTGATTTTTACCATTTCATTAAATTTTTTAATGAATATTGACCGTTATATACTTATTTATAAATTTGGTGTTTTAACATTATTATGCGAACTCAAATTAAAAAAAAAAATTTCGAAGAACTTTTCCTGCCCTGGAGTTGAACCTGGTCATTCCTTGTCGCTAGATGCGCTTCTTAGCGGCATCAGCCAAACTCATTGTTGTGTATTGACTCACTAAAAGTAAATAATAATAATTTTTCTAACCGTGTCATATTTGAATTGTCATTTTATCAGAGTTCTCAGACTTGGGTGTTTTTGTTATGTGTGTTAATTTTTTTTTTGCTGGAAATTTATGTGGTAGCTTCTCGATAATTGGAATTAGAATATTAAAATAACATAAGCTTACTGCAGCTTTATATTTATTTATGACTTTTTATTTATTTATAAAACAGTTTTGTTTCAACATATTTTTAATACAAAACTGATATATAAACAAAAAAGCCTTTTCAAGAATGTAGCTATGCAAGTTGTTGTTAAATAGAATAAAAATTAGAGACAAAAGAGTTGTTATACGACTGAATTATGAAGTGCAGAATTTTTTAAAAATTGCAGTTTTACTTATGTATTTAACAATAATGTCACAGTTATAAAGTAAAGAATTGTTTGTGTAAGATTTCATTGTGTCATACAGTTTACCGCTTGCACTAAATTTCAATGCTAAATGTAACATTACAGTGGAACCTCGATTATCCGTCAGGCACGGGACCAGCAGCCTGACGGATATTCGAATAGACGGATAATCGAATATATGGCAGAATTTTGTTTTGATTCTGTATAGTGACGCTAGAATACAAAGTATTGAATATAAATATATATGTACTGTAATTCAAAAACGCAAGAAAAAAGGAAGCGTAACAAAAAATGTTGATTTGTCATTTTCGTATTTTATTATGTGCATACATAAACAGAATCGAAACAAAACGAAAAAAAAGTTTGCTGACAAAATGTGGCGGTTAATCGGAGTGACGGTTGATCGGGAGACGGATAATCGTCTTATGATAAAGCTGGACTAACTTAAATAGTTATAGCAACGTGCAGAAGTTAAAATGTTTCTACAATTTGTTTCTAAAAACTTTTTGCAAAACCACTAATATCCAAAATATACCAGAAATGATCAGAATTCGGTCGCCTTCCAATATTTATGGTATATAAGAGGTCTCGGTTTCCCAAGTAAGCGTCAGCTTTGTATTATAAATCTGTTTTTTCTTAAAGTAAAACACAGTTCACACAAAAGCATTCAAAAACAAGCTTAATAAAGTAAAGAAACTTTTTAAATCAGAAGGAACATTATTTTACATCGGTTCATTTAATTTTCAAAGAAAAATCAATCAAAATGAAAAAAATCTTCCTTTCTACCAAACCAAAAATGTTCTACCAAATTTGGGGAAATTTACCAAATGTGGCAGTGCAGGTTAACATTGAATTTTTCTAATAAAATCAAAATAATTTTTTATGATTCGTTATTACTTTTTTGTTTTCATAATTGTATATATATGACATCAAATGTAGAAACATAATGATGAACTATGTGAATGTTGCCTTGATGACTCCTCAGCAGTTTTTGGGACCATGCATTACCATTTTTACGATTTGTAATCATTGATTTCATATATTATAATTAGATGGAGAAAACATGCATGATGAGGTAAGTGAAGACGTAATGTATAAAGAAATTTTCAAAATCACAATAATGAATAAATAGTGTGAAATAGATATGTACCTGTAAAACAACTGACAGCGTGGGCAAATGGTTTGGGCTGTGAGCTCTTATGCTAGATACACACGAGGCAACCGTTGCAGCAACACAGCCATGTTGAAGCAACCGTTGCTTCGTGTGTAGCTGTGTTGCCCATTGATTTTCGTGTTGCCGCAACCATTGCCTGAAATATCAAAATATTTTGATATTTTTGGTCGGTTGCTGCAACCGTTGCTTCGTGTGTATCCATAACTGGGCACCATTAGTCAAATAATTAACTTCGTTAGTCGCTAATCCGTTACTAAAAAAGTTAACTTCGTTAAACGTTAAAGCGTTACATTTCGGAACACTTAACGCAAGTTAACGTTAATCGTTAATCCGTTAACACGTGATAAAAATCGAATTTTTTATATCGTTGCGTTAGTGATCTTCTTATAAAAAACTGTTGGTTTGGGTCCTGGAAGTTAAAAAGTGTGTAATTTAGTCTTGTGTAATGTGGATATTCCTCTTCATGAACATTAATATGTTGAAGTTCTGGTCTAAAAGCGAGGCTCGTTTCGGCGTTGAAATATATTTGCCCGTGGAAAAAAGATTTTCAACTGCAGCGCTTGAGGATATAGCAGTATTATATATATTAAACAGACTTATGAATATCAGTTCCCTGAGGAATGCCGCATCGTTGAACAGTCTTTTGATTTCATGTCTAGCCACTTTTGACGATATTTTGACCTTTACTCTTTAAAGATTTGTGGGTGTCAGGTTTTCCTTTAAACTGAGTGAAAGAATTGAAAGAGTTTTCATTATCATCGTCGTTGTTACTCGCGTTGCTGCCTCCGTCACTTAAACTATCTCTGTTCTTCGAACTTTCGGCAGCTTCTTGTCGTAACGCCTCTTCTACCTCTTTTTTCTTGCATTCTGTCATACGCTTCCAGACATATAAACTAGAATGTACTTGTTGTCAGAACGTGTTTTGCGCGGCGCCACACGGTGCGTGCGGTATCTTTTTGGTAAATAATGGGTACTGGATTAACGATTATCGGACTTGTGGAAATCTAACGGAAGTTGGACTCGTTAACATTTTTTAAAGTTAACTTAAAAGTTAATCCGTTAGTCGAAATGTTAACTTCGTTAATTAACGATTAACGGATTAACGAGTTAATGCCCAGCTATGTGTTTATCATTTTTACTGCATTTACTAATTCATTTCGTTGGAAACAACCGAGTAAGAAGGTTCGCGAGGAGTAAAAATAAGTGAATAAAAGAAGAAAGGAAAATGGCAATTTCAAATAATGAAAATTATGTTAATAGTTCAAGAGCCGGCTGTATCTTAGGTGAATACTTACACCATGTCACAAAACTCTACGAACGGAAGAATTTTTTGAAGAATCTTTTGACAAAATCTTAATATATTGTTACGAAATTTCTGTCTCTTTGACGATAATTTCGTTCTCTCACACTTTTCTGAGTTCGATCACTGGATTGTGTAACAATTAAAAACACACAAACTTATTTAGTTATAAAATGGTTTATTTTATTAACGTTCAAATTCTAATATTAATTTAACACTGTATAGAAAACTGTTTTGTTCTACTACGGATCACACTGTATTCACTTTATTGCTTATTTCTTCGCTGTTCTAACTCAACTGTTTGTTCAGCTCAGATGACAACCCTTTTTATACTGCAGTCATCACTCTCTCGAATAATCCAGTACCTTCTAAGTGGCGTATATTCTACCATTATCTACAACCCACCAGTGCTACTTTGTAGCGTGCATTCTACTACTATCCACAATTCACCACATTCACCAGCATGGCGCACTGACGTTGAGCTAGCTACTATGCTAGATGTTAGATGGCGTTGTACGTTGTACGACGACGATAATTTCACTCAGTTGTTGACTTTTTATTGTTTACTGCAGCGTCTGTTCGGTTTATTATTTTTAGCATTTTGCGCTAGATGGTGCTAATATCGTTTAGTTTCTTTCGATGGTATTTATTTCAAGAGTCTTCTAGCATAAACCAAATTTCGCTACACTGCCCTCCGCTTAAACTTGTTCGTCCCGAACAAGAGTCTCTCCGTCCCTAGTATAAGGTGCCAGCCTTTCGATGTGGACTACCTTTAATTTACTTTTGTTCCCGGGGTATTTTTGGATTCGATACACAACATCATTAATCCTTGTGACGATCCGGTAAGGTCCCTCCCAATGAGTCTGTAATTTAGGAGACAAGCCTCGTTTTCGTTGTGGGTTATGTAGCAGCACTAGTTGACCTTCTTTGAACCCTTCAGTATTTGCTCGCAGGTCATACCGAGCTTTCATCTTGTCGCTAGCCAATTGAGTACGTCTTCTAATAAGCTCGTGTATATCTGCTAATTCTTCTCTTTTCCGCGACATGTAATCGTCAGCATGGGTCATTTCTGGGACAACGCTTACTCCGTACTTCAAATCTGCTGGAAGCCTTAAGTCCGTACCAAAAATGGCTTTTGCTGGCGTAACTGTAGTGGTATCGTGTATTGCCGACCGATAAGCCATCAGAAATATTGGTAGATGCTCATCCCAATCTTTTTGTCCTTTATCGACAACCTTTTTTAAATGTTCCTCTAGAGTACGGTTGAACCTTTCGACCATGCCATCGGACTGAGGATGCAAAGCTGTGGTGCGTGTCTTCTGTATTCCAAGCATGTCGCAAACCTCCTTAAAAAGTGTCGACTCAAAATTTCGTCCTTGGTCGGAATGCAACTCAAGTGGAGCTCCATATCGGCAAATCCAATTTTTGATGAAAATGTCTGCCACTGTTTTTGCTTCTTGATTGGGAATGGGATATACTTCTGGCCACTTACTGAAATAATCAATTACCACAAGGATGTATTTATTTCCTGCATTGCTGATTGGAAAAGGTCCCGCTATATCCATGGCTATCCTCTCAAAGGGAGCTCCAACGTTATACTGATGCATTTTTCCCCGAGTGCGTTGCCTTGGTCCTTTAGCAATTGCCCATTGGTCACAACGGCGGATCCAGTCAGCAACTGATTCTTGGCATCCTACCCAATAAAACCGTTTCTTTATTTTCTCTGTGGTTTTCGTTATGCCCAGATGTCCACCACTCGATCCATTGTGATAATCCTCGATTATTTCCTTAAATTTGGCCTTTGGAATAACCAGCAGTTTTGAGCGAGTTTTACCATCTTCGCTTTCCCAGATTCGGTAGAGACAACCGTCATGCAGCTCCAAACTTTGCCATTGCGCCCAGTATGCTTTACAGATTTGGCTTTCATTTGAAATTTCTTGCCACGCCGGTTTCCTACCCAGCTCCTTATACTTAATTATAGTTGCCAAATCTGTATCATTGCGCTGGTCCCGTTTTACCTCCTCTTTTGTCCACTTTTCTTCAGGCAAAACGTTCAAAAGGCGCATATCAATTGTTCCAGCTTTATTTTCTGTTCGCGAACAATGACCGCATTCAATTTTACATGGACGACGGGAAAGTGCATCCGCATTTCCATGCTGGCTTCCTTTGCGATGCTCTATGGTGAAATCATAGCTCTGCAAGCGTTCTATCCACCGTGCGATTTGACCTTCAGGATCCTTGAATTGAAGTAGCCACCTTAATGCCGCATGGTCTGTCCTCAGGAGAAAGTGCTGTCCATATAAGTATTTATGGAAGTGTTTCACGCATTCCATTACTGCCAGTAACTCTCTCCGAGTTACGCAATAATTCCTCTCAGGTTTCGACAGAATTTTGCTGAAATATGCGACGACTTTTTCTTGGCCATTGATGATTTGGGACAAAACTCCTCCAATACCATGGCCACTCGTATCGGTGTCCAATACAAATTCTTTGCCGGGTATTGGGTACGCGAGTATTGGCGCTGTAGACAGTAATTCTTTCAGCTTTTGGAATGCAGTTTCCTGTGCCCCACTCCATTCGAATTTTCGATTTTTCTGTGTCAGCTCATGTAGACTGTCTGCAACATTTGCGAAACCAGGAACAAAGCGTCTGTAATAAGTGCATAGACCCAGAAAACTTCGCAACTCATGAAGATTAGATGGACGTGGCCAATTTTTCACAGCTTTTATTTTATCTTCATCTGTGTGTATTCCTTCTGACGTAACCTTGTGCCCCAGATATTTGACTTCACGCTGGAAAAGTGAGCACTTTTTCGCACTTAATTTTAGTCCAGCTGCCTCCAAGCGCTCAAACACTTCCTCCAGATTTTTCAAGTGGTCATCAAAATCTTTACCCATGATGATTATGTCATCGAGATACACTAGACAAGTCTTCCAATGTAGTCCTTTGAGAACTCGTTCCATTAACCGTTCAAACGTAGCTGGAGCGTTACAAAGACCAAACGGCATGACGTTGAACTGCCATAGACCATTCCCAATACTAAAGGCAGTTTTCTCTTTGTCTTTTTCATCTATTTCCACCTGCCAATATCCACTTTGTAAGTCCAGGGTGGAAAACCATGTTGCTCCAGATAACGTATCCAGTGTATCATCGATTCTGGGTAACGGGTAGCTGTCTTTTTTAGTGACGTCATTCAATTTTCTGTAATCCACACAGAATCGCATACTTCCATCCTTTTTCTTCACAAGTACGACCGGTGAACTCCATGGGCTTTCTGATGGTGCAATGACATTTTCTCGCGCCATATCTTCTATAAGGCCCGTCACTTCTTCTCTCTTAGCGAGTGCTAGCCTCCTTGGAGGTTGACGAATCGGCTGAAAATCACCTGTATCAATGCGATGTTTGACAACTGATGTTCGGCCATTATTTTCTCCTTTGGACGCAAATATCCGCCAATGTTTTTGCAGAAACCTTTTTGCTTTATTTTTGTTCTGGGCAGACAACTCCTTCGTCCATTCTTTCGTCAATACTTCCATGGCCGACGATTTCGTTAAAGTTGGGCCTTGTGTGTTCTGCTGGTTATTTTCACAATTTACCACAGCCGTAACTTTCTCACATTGCGCTATAAGTTCACCTTTTTGCATCCATTTCAGCTTATTTGTTGGATTCAAAATTCGCACCGGTATTTTTCTGTCTGTTCTTGTGTTTACTAGGGTCTTTCCAATAATCAGGTCTTTCTTAAAATTTTTCTTATCTGCTTCCACTACCCACAGATGGCTTGTCCCACAGTCTTCATTTGTTGTGGCCCAAATAATTTCTTCGGTGTTGGGTTCAATTCGACAGCGCTCACTTATGTAGACTCTTGCAATTGTTAATTTTTGTCCACAGCCAATGTCTAAAGGCAACTCTACATTGACATACCTTAACGTTTTTTTCTTAAGATCCAAAGTGAACCCGTGTCGAATCATGAAGTCCACGCCAATGATAACCTCATCGGTGATGTTTGCAACAATAAAATCATGCTCCACAGTTTTGTTGCCGATAAGAATACTCGCTGTAACTTTTCCTATTATTTGCGCAATTTCTCCTGTCGCTGTTCTCAATTGGATCCCATTTAATGGCGTTACTCGTCGTCTATCAAATAAGTCTTTCCTCACAATTGAATGCGATGCGCCTGTATCCAAAGTAAGCTCACATGGTCTTCCGTTGATTTTTCCACCGATGGTAAGGCTGTTGGAATTTCGGCAGAGCTTCGAAACCAAGACTATGGGGCAATCATCTGTAAGAGTCAGCTCACGCCCCGCTGTACTGACTCTCTTTAGTTTAACGACTGCTGCTCGCTAACATTTTCGCCATCGTTCACCCTATTTCCAATTCTTCTTTTAGGTGAACGTGATGCAGATAGTTTACGACGTGATTTGCAGTCACGTGCCATGTGTCCCTGCTTACCACAATTGTAGCATTTTCCGCTGAAGCTACCGCTGGCGAACGATGAATTTTTCTTTTCAGCCTCCACCTCCATCCGACGAGTTTTCAGTGATGGGCGGCATGTCAACGCAATCGTCTCCTGCGTGAGGGCAACCGTTACTGTTTCATTAAATGTCGTCTTCGGGCTTCTCATTGTCTCGCGTTTTGTTTCTGAGTCACGTATGCCGTCAATAAACGCCTCTATTTTGAATTTTTCAGCTACGACACTTAACTCGTCAGGATAGGAAAGGTGTGCCAATCGCTCAATATCCGCAGCATACTCCTGCAAGGACTCACCAGATTTCTGGATACGACTTTTTAACTCCAATCTGTGAATCTGCTTCATGTGGTCACTGCCATATTTTCGCTGTAAGGCATCCATCACCGCATTGTAATTTTTCTGCTCCGCCACTGGAACTGTTTGCAATACTTCTGCAGCTGCGCCTTTTAATGCCACAATTAGCGCTGCAGCTGCGCTTTCGTTATCCCAACGATTGTGACCAGATGTTGTTTCGAACTGGAGCTTGAAAACACTAAATGGCGTTGTTCCATCGTACGAGGGTGCCTTAAGCCTCTCTGCGCTGATTTCTCTTATAACTTGAGTGGTTGGTTCGCTTATTTCCAACTGTTGAATCCTTTTGTTAACGTCCTCAAAATTATTTTGAACTTTTTCAAGATTATTTTGAACTTTTTCAAGATTATTTTGAACTTCTTCCTTGAATGATTCAACGTCATCTCGTAACTCAGTCATTTTTGCGTCGAAGCCATTTACCATTTTGGCAACCTCCGTTCGAACAGCCTCGTGGATCTGCGTCGCGTTCTGACTTAAGCTCTGATCAATTTCTTCCCGAACCGTCTGGATCTGCAGCGCGTTCTGACTTAACTTCTGGTCCATTTGTAGTGCATTTTGACTTAAACTCTGACCAATTTCTTCTCGAATGGTCTGGATATTGCTATTCATCTGTAGTGTATTTTGATTTAACTTCTCGTCTATTTGCAGTGCATTTTGACTTAAGCTCTGACCAATTTCTTCTCGAATGGCCTGGATATTGCTATTCATCTGTAGTGTATTTTGACTCATTGCCTGCGTCATCGCCATTAACATTTTCTCGAACTTTGACATATCTACAACTTCACCACTTGCCGCTAATCCAGAAGCTTCTTCCACTTTCGCTGCTGATTCTGATACATCACTATAAAATTCATGCTCTTCCAGGTTTACACCTTGAGCCTCAAGAGCCTGCCGTAAGCGTTTCTGTAACTCTACCTTTCCGCCAGTAGATTGCAGATTCAGCTGCTGCAACTCCTTCTTCAGTTGATCCACTTTCAGATCTTCAAACTTAACCATTTTAATTGATTGTTAATTCTTTTTACACAATCCCACTTCTGACACCAATTGTTACGAAATTTCTGTCTCTTTGACGATAATTTCGTTCTCTCACACTTTTCTGAGTTCGATCACTGGATTGTGTAACAATTAAAAACACACAAACTTATTTAGTTATAAAATGGTTTATTTTATTAACGTTCAAATTCTAATATTAATTTAACACTGTATAGAAAACTGTTTTGTTCTACTACGGATCACACTGTATTCACTTTATTGCTTATTTCTTCGCTGTTCTAACTCAACTGTTTGTTCAGCTCAGATGACAACCCTTTTTATACTGCAGTCATCACTCTCTCGAATAATCCAGTACCTTCTAAGTGGCGTATATTCTACCATTATCTACAACCCACCAGTGCTACTTTGTAGCGTGCATTCTACTACTATCCACAATTCACCACATTCACCAGCATGGCGCACTGACGTTGAGCTAGCTATTATGCTAGATGTTAGATGGCGTTGTACGTTGTACGACGACGATAATTTCTCTCGGTTGTTGAC
Organism: Tricholauxania praeusta; assembly: GCA_949775025.1. Classification (NCBI taxonomy): domain Eukaryota; kingdom Metazoa; phylum Arthropoda; class Insecta; order Diptera; family Lauxaniidae; genus Tricholauxania; species Tricholauxania praeusta. Next base: position 58,670,655 of record OX459029.1, read on the forward strand.
TTTTTATTGTTTACTGCAGCGTCTGTTCGGTTTATTAAGCATTTTGCGCTAGATGGTGCTAATATCGTTTAGTTTCTTTCGTTGGTATTTATTTCAAGAGTCTTCTAGCATAAACCAAATTTCGCTACAATATATTAATGAGACGGTATTTTTTTTGACGTCAAATGTTTCTTTTAGATCATTTTTATGATAAAAAGTAAAAACTTAAACGGACTCAATCCAAATTATAAAAAGTTCAATATAAAAACATAAATATACTTTATGGCGAAAGTACTCTTTTTCGCTTATTAAGAACAAAAGAATCACAATTTTGCTCGAATAACGGTAGTTCACATTCATAGCTGCAAGTTGCATTCAGCAATCATCTGAGATCAGCGTTGTACGTACATTGCTGTTCAGACGTATTTAAGTTTTGTGATGAATATTAGCTAATTTAAACATGATTACAATAAATTTTTATATGTTTGTACATAAAATAAATCAAATCAACCTTCTGCTTGAAAAAATTAAGTAAAAGTTCAACAAATCGATGAAAATAGGCAAAAATCGATCGTACGTAGACTTTTGTGACATGGTGTATAAATATTTATAAAGTTTTATCACAAAAAGTGTTCGGACACCACCTAGACAGTTGAAAGTCGAGTGTATAAGATTACAGGATGAGATGCAAGCAAAATGGTAGAGCTCGACGAGCCTAAATAGAATATCTAGGGTTGCCTTGCCAAAGCCTGTCCCGATGGCCAAAAATGTCCGAATTTCAGCCAAACATGTGTTGCCACTCATTTAAGAAAAGTTGACCCCAAAAACGGGTGTTAGAACATGATTCGACAAGGCAACCCTATATATTCTATTTAGGCTGTTCAATCTTTATTAAAGAGTATACAAATTTGAGAGAGCTATGGGACATATCTTGTGAAAAATATAAAAACAAAAATCTTTTCTGTACTATAGCTACACACAGTACTGAGGTTGTGGCAACAGTTGCCACGTGTGTAGTGAACAAACAGAACGCGTTGCTGCAACGATTGCCTCGAGTGTATCTAGCATTAAATCTAAGTGCGTGAGTTCGATACTCGGTCAGACATTTTTTTAAAATTTTTCTTATATCAATGAAAAGTTTACATTGTAATCTTTTCGTTCCTCAATTCAACTAATCTTGCTGTATTTTGTCATCTGAATACTTTCATTTCTGTATAAAGTTTTATAACCTGGCAATACTTTGCTATTTTTGACAGTTCCATTTCTTAATGAAAATTTGGATATAGTAACAATTGAAAAATGTCAGCCATTTTTATAAAATGATTTTTGTTTCACTCTTTTTCCGGTGAAGTCGAACGAGAACAGTTCAAAAAATAAAAGACTTGACATATCTATAATTGTTTTTTTTAAACATCCACGACTATTAAAATTCAGATGTGGGGTAAACCTCGCCAGATCTCACAAGGAAACAAGTTAAAAGATTAAAAAGTATATTTTCATGATGAACCAACGTCCTACACGACAAACACGAGGCGCTCCTGTCGTCAACACTGCTACTGGCGCTCCCGTGGTCACCGCTGACACAACTGCTGTTTTAACAAGTGCCCTATTGGCAACTGTAGCTAATACGGGTGCTCCCGAGAATATTGCTGGCAACACAGGCGCTCTCAAGGTCAATGCAGCTGAAATTAGCGCTTCCGCGGTCCCTGCTGTCATTGCTAGTGCTTCCGCGGTCACCGCTGCTAAAACTTATGTTGTCAATGAGGCTTCCGTGGATACTGCCGTGCTCATTAGCACCCCTTCTGTCACTGCTAGCGCTCCCGCGGTGCCTATTGCCAATACTGCTGTTGCTGCTGCTAACACTGGCGCCCATGTAGCTGCTGCTGGAACTTTTGGGGTCACTGTTGCTAATGGTGGCGTCACTTCTAATACTGCTACTGAATCCGCTGTTATGCAGTGCGCTTCCGCTGTCGTTGCTGCTACCACTAGTGCTCCTGTGGTCGTTACCAGTATTCCAATGGTATCGTTTGCCAAGACGATCAATACCGATGCATCAGTGAATAGTGCTGTTGACACTGGTAGTTCTTTGCATACTGTTGCAGAGCCAATGGTTAATGTTGCTGCTGATTTTGCTTCTGCAACAAATTTTGTAACCGATTACCAAGCATCGTATTCTGCTACTTGCTTTGCACCTTCTGATGGTGCAAGCATCCGCGGTGAACATATGGTAGACGACACCAATGGATCTGAGGCCCGTACTTTAGAAGAAAAGTTAAAACTTTTAAGAATGCACCGGGAGATGTTTGAACTGAAACGACAGATAAATTGTTTGGAGGCCAACGAGTGTGATGCAAGTGTTAGACGGCAGATAAATTTTGAAGAACTAGATGCAGCTGTGCCTAAGTTTAGTGGTGATAGCCACTATGATGTAAATCGGTGGTTTATGCAATTTGAAGACTACACTAAAGCTCGTGGCTATAAAAACCGAGAAATGTGTCTAGGAATTCGACGTCGCTTGGAGGGAACGGCAAAAGATTTTGTTTTTAATTTGGGTCTTATTGAATACGACGATATGAAGGTCTCTTTAATAAAGATGTTTCGTCGTACAGTTACGCGTCAAGAAATTTATCGTCAATTACGTTTGCGTACTTTGAAGTCAACGGAGTCCTGCATCAGCTATGTGGTAGCTATGCAGTCCATTGCTGCCAAATCCGATATCAACGAACAAGAATTGGTTGACATAATCATAGATGGCATTCCAGATAATAGAAACAATGTCACTATATTATATGGGGCTCGCACTATTGATGAACTTGTTCAGCGTATGGACCGGTACGAGCAGCGCCGTCAAAGATCGAATATACCAAGACCAAATCTGAAATCTTCAAATAGTCATGCTGTGTCTGCTACTGCTGTGGCTGAGAAACAAATTCGATGTTTTAACTGCTCGCAATTTGGGCATTATCAAAGTGCTTGCCCAAAACCATTGCGGCCACCTGGTTCCTGCTTTACCTGCCACCAGATGGGCCATTTCCATAAGGATTGCCCAAAGCTAAGACGTCAGCAGTCTCGAAATATTGCCGTGGTTTCGTCCGAAGCTGCCGAATATGACGATGAATCATATGTTCGTGTTATGCAAACGGTGAGTGTGGCTTTTTGTAATTCTTGTCAAACCATATGCACTGATTTCATAAAATTTTTTGCTTTGATTGATTCTGGTAGTCCGATTAATCTCATTCAACGTTCAAGCATACCATCGTCCATCAAACTACCAAGTACTCTTGTGCCCACCATGTTTCAAGGTCTTGGGAAACGCAAATTATATATGTATGGTTCACTACATTGTAAAGTCAAATTTCGAAATGAAGTAAAAGTTATTTGCTTTTTGGTTATACCTGACTACCGTCAATGTCAATGCCTCTTATACTTGGAAGAGATTTTATGCATAAGTTTAAAATACGTTTAATACAGTTAAAAAAATCAGATAAAATAAATGAAACAAATTTGAATATTGAATTAATAAATCCCTTGATTTCTAAACATCATTCGAGTTTTGCATATGATTTGACAAATAGTAAGCAATTAGTTGGTGGTTTTGGTAGACAGGTATCTGGTGCTTCAATTTTAAATCAAAATGATTTAGCTGAGAATAAAATTGAATGTGTATCGTCAATTGGGATTGATTTTCATAAGGAATGTGTTAATAATTTTTTTATGGAAGCATGTGCTATTGATCTATCTGTATTTAGCAATGAAGTAGATATTAATCCAGTTTTGAATAAAAAGCAAACTAATAGCTTAGGGGAAATAATAAATAAACATTATTTGTCACCGGGTACCATTTTTCGGGAAAAATATGATTATAAAATGAAAATACGTTTGACAGATGATACTCCCTTTCACTGTGCTCCGCGCCGACTGTCTTATAAGGATAGGGATGAAGTTAGGAAAATCACTGACGATCTATTGAAAAGAAAAATTATCCAGCCTAGCCAATCGCCTTATGCCTCTGCAATTGTTTTGGTCAAAAAGGAGAATGACGAAACTAGAATGTGTGTCGATTATAGAGCTTTGAATAAAAAAACAGTTCGTGATAATTTCCCGTTGCCACTGTGTTGAGTATATGTCAGGAAAAGGGTGGTTTACTTTACTTGACTTGAAAGATGGCTTTAATCAGTGCTCAATGGAGGGAGATTCAATTCCATTAACATCTTTTGTGACACCACATGGACAATTTGAATACTTAAAAATGCCATTCGGGCTTAAAAATGCTCCCGCTCATTTCAAAAGATTCGTCTACAACGTATTTCGTGATTTGATCGATGAAAACAAAATAATTATTTATATTGGCGATATTTTAATTGCTTCAAAAGATTTTGAGTCACATTTGTCAACAGTTAAAGAGGTTTTACAAAGAGTTTCTGAGAGAAATCTGGAATTAAAGTTAAGGAAATGTAAATTTGGTTACAATGAACTTGATTATTTAGGATATACTGTAAATTTGTCAGGTATAAGGCCCAGTGATTCGCATATTCGAGCGATAAGAAACTACCCTGTTCCTAAGAACCAAAAGGAACTTCATACATGCATTGGACTGTTTTCATATTTTAGAAAATTTGTGCCATCATTTTCTAAGATAGCAAGACCATTGTTAAATCTTTTACGTAAGGAATCCTCATTCGATTTTTCCGAGGATTGTTCTAGTGCATTTTTTGAGTTACGGGATAAACTTGTATGCGCACCGATTTTGTCTATTTTTAGTCCAAAAAACGAAACTGAGCTTCACTGTGTGCCAGTAGTCACGGTTTTGGTTCTGTTTTATTGCAAAGGCAAGAAGATACTAAATTTCATCCAATAGCGTACTTTTCGAAGTCAACGACTAATACCGAATCGAGATATCATAGCTTTGAATTAGAGACCCTTTCCATTATTTATGCACTTCGAAGGTTTCGAGTATATTTGGAAGGAATTCCATTTAAAATCATTACTGACTGTAATTCACTTACAATGACTTTAAGTAAAAAACAAGTTAATCCGAGAATAGCAAGATGGGCACTTGAGCTTGAAAATTATAATTATACTATACATCACCGTCCTGGTGCTACCATGGGTCATGTTGATGCTCTGAGTCGCTGTCCTTATACAACAAATAAAGTTTATTCTGGTATTACTTGCAAAATTCCAAATAAAGTTCAAATGATAGCTGCTGTTGATGCTAATGATTTGGATTTTCAAATCCAAGTGACTCAGAGTCGTGACGATAAAATTAAAGAACTACTTAATAAATTAGAAAGTGATTGTGTAGCTGGTTATGAGCTAAATGATGGATTAGTTTTTCGAAAGAGTGACTCAAATCGTTTAATGTTGTATGTTCCTCGAGAGATGGAAGAAAATGTTATACGTATGATTCATGAAAAAATAGGTCACTTAGGTGTTGACAAATGTTACGATCAGATTCGAAAAAATTATTGGTTCGAAAATATGAAAAAGAAAATTGAAGGTTTTATACGTTCTTGTATTAAGTGTATTATCTATTCAGCACCAGCTCGTGTTAACGAACATAATTTGCATAATATACCGAAAAAACCGATTCCATTTGACACAATACACATAGATCATTTTGGTCCATTACATTCCATCACTTCAAAGCGAAAGCATATATTAGTCATTGATGCGTTTACAAAATTTGTTGGGTTATATCCTACTAATACTACTAGTACAAAAGAAGTATGCTGCTCTCTTGATAAATATTTTTCCTAATATAGTCGACCGAGGCGTGTTATATCAGATCGAGGAACATGGTTTACATCAAATGAGTTCAGTGAGTTCCTTCTTAAACGCAATGTAGACCATGTTAAGGTAACGGTGGCATCACCTCAAGCCAATGGCCAGGTAGAACGTGTTAACAGGGTGCTTAAGGCCGTTCTAAGTAAATTAAGTGAGCCAGTAGAACATGCAGATTGGTGTTCCCAACTCTCTAAAGTTGAATATGCCATTAATAATTCTGTAAGCAGTACTACCAAGTATACACCAAGTGAATTGCTATTCGGTGTAAGTCAGCTAGGTGAAATTGTTGATGAACTGACCGAACATTTAGAGGAAAAGAACCAAAAAGGTTTGAATCGTAATCTAGATAAAGTTAGATCAAATGCACTAAATGCTATTCAAAAGTCTCAGGAGTACAATTTGCAATACTTTTTGAAGCATAGTGTACCTGCGAAAAAATACTCAGTGGGCGATTATGTCGTGATTAGACACATAGATACTTCTATAGGAGTAAATAAAAAATTTGTTCAAAAATACCGGGGTCCTTATGTTATACACAAAGTATTAAATAATGATCGTTATGTAGTAAAAGATGTTGAGAATTGTCAGATATCTCAATTACCATATAACGGGATAGTTGAGGCAATCAAACTACGTAGATGGTTACCACGCGAGGAGCTGCCTGATGCTGAAGTCACAACTAATGAGAAGCCACACCAATCGAACTAGGACATTTATCATTAAGAAACTATTTTATTCTAGTATAAAACATGAAATGTAATTCATATTAAGATTGATTGTGGTCAATCAAAATGTTCAGATTGGCCGAACTGTAATCTTTTCGTTCCTCAATTCAACTAATCTTGCTGTATTTTGTCATCTGAATACTTTCATTTCTGTATAAAGTTTTATAACCTGGCAATACTTTGCTATTTTTGACAGTTCCATTTCTTAATGAAAATTTGGATATGGTAACAATTGAAAAATGTCAGCCATTTTTATAAAATGCTTTTTGTTTCACTCTTTTTTCGGAGAAGTCGAACGAGAACAGTTCAAAAAATAAAAGACTTGACATATCTATAATTGTTTTTTTTAAACATCCACGACTATTAAAACATACTCGGTAATGCAAAGAATCATACACTACTTTTGCTATGACATCGCCGTGTTAAAAATCATGTATTCTGGAGGCGATAGAAAGTCTATGAGATCGATGAAAGCTTAGATTTCTATTGATGATCAAAATCTTCTGTGTCTATGCTTTGATGTTGTCTCAAAATATGAATAAAAATGAACTCTGTGTATGAATGACGACGACGACGATTGACAATATAAATAAATAAACGTCACAAAAATAAATTAATTTAAAATAAGTCAACAAAAATATTAACGGGAAACTGTGTGTGGGTAATAAAAATCATATAAAAAAAATATGCATTATGTGTATGTGAAGCTGCCACCGCAAAGAAGTGGTAAAAAACAATCAATGATAAAAAATTTTTCCCCAAGACACAAAGAAAGGTTTCTGCAACGTTTCGTAACGTTTCAAATGAAAGCAAAAAGTGGACATTGAAACTTTGCAGAAAGCTTTCTGAAGTGAAAATGAAACCTTTCAGAAACGTTTCTGAAAGATGTAAGGTTTCATGTGAAAGGTTTCATTAACGTTTCATGCCGAGTGGGGGTCGTGATTGTCGTGCGAATTTGTGACATGCCAACACTGATGGACAATGAAGAGTTTGAGGCTTTGGAGGAAAAATTGTTCAAGAGCAAATTTCAAAATAGTTATCAGAATCAAAGAATTATATGTTAAAGAACAACGCTCCCAGAAATGTCGATAATTGAATGTGTTACTATTTTAAAGACCTTAGAAATATTATCTTAGAATGAGGGGAAATGTGATTTTGCGCATTGGGGTTTTTAGCAACGAAGCTGAAATTTTATCTGATCTGCCATTTTGTATTTTATTAAGATTTTCAATTTTATTTCTTTAAATTAATAGAGAAGTTTTTTGAAAATAAGAAAATGAAAATAAATGCTACATGAATTGGAAATTAAAAAAAAAGGGTGAAACCTTTCGGCAATTATACAATAATTTCAATATTAATTGTGATTATTAAAAGGAGGAAAATCCTGATGATAATTACTCACTAAGTAATTCCATCCGCCATTTGAATTAATTAATTTATTTTACATTTAGCTGCATTTGAGAAAATTCATTTCTATTGCTACCAGGCAATCAGCAAATCCAACAACGTGATTTTTATTTTGACTTCTTCAAACTTGCAAATTTGCAGCTGTTGCCGCGTAAATTTTGCTGTTGGTTTTTCTTCAGAAAAATTCAGTTGAAAAAATCCTAAAAAAATGCGTGTATTTGTTGTTGTTTTTTTGTAGTTTACAACTGATACCGTTATTTGTAATTTTGTTGGTATTTTTTCGGCAGAAAAATCACAAAAATGATATTTATGTTTGCTTGTGTGTGTGCTCAAATTAGGCTATTTTTTTGCAACCAGGATTTTTTCTTTGGGGGCTATAAATACATATATAGAAATTATAATCTTACATTTTTCAATTTTCTTGTTTTACTTGAAACAAATCATTAGTTGAAACAAGTTAATATTGAATAAAGTCAATAAGAATAGCTGAATCACTAGTACTGATCCTGCATTAAAAAAAAAAACATGAAAATCATATTTTCAAAGATAAAAAATGAAGATTTCTTTAAAATTTACACGGAAACTATATCAATGTGTCAAAATACACTACTGCTATCGCCGTGTTATTTTGATTTGGGCTTAAGCCTTTCCGAATCCAGAAATATTCATATAAGGGGCTTAGAACCCCTGATCTCTTGATCAAGTACGTACATTTTTCGGTTCAAACTGAAAAATAAAAATGATATTCATGTTGTTTTATTTGCTGAGCGCCTGCTTCAAACAAAATTTAATTTGTCTTACGGATTGAATTGAAATTATTTTACAAAACTCAAAATATTTCTATAATTTCTATAATTTTCAAAATTATCATGGAAATAACAATAAAGGTTATACTGACTTGTCGCATTAAAATTTGACAGCAAAATGTGTCTTCGCAACTGTCAAAATCCAGTGCAAAATGTAAACAACAAAATTGAGTTGAAGAATTTTTTGACCTTTAGTATAACCTTTATTTTTATTTCCATGACCATTTTGAAAAATATAGAAATTATAGAAATATTTTGAGTTTTGTAAGATAATTTCAATTCAATCCGTAAAACAAATTAAATTTTGTTTGAAGCAGGCGCTCAGCAAATAAAACAACATGAATATCATTTTTATTTTTCAGTTTGAACCGAAAAATGTACTTGGAAGTATGCTTAGGATCAATATCCTGCTGAAATGTCCATTTTAGCGGCATACTTTCCTCAGCATAGGGCAACATCGTACTTTCCAAAATGTCTTTATAGTGGAATCTGGTCATGCTATTGGAAATTCGATGTATTGGTCTGGCACTGTACCATGAAAAATAACCCCAGACCATAATATGGCCACCCCCATGCTTTACAGTCTTTTTTGTGAAGCGTACGTGAAATTCTTTACCCTTGGGAACATTTCGGGCGGAGTCATTTCCAAACATATTTATTACGCTATTTCTTCTCGCCGTCTGGTCCGGACCAATTTGAATGTTTCTTTGCGAATGATAAACGCATCTTCAAATTTTTTTTCTTGAAGCATAGAAACTTTTCTCGCTATCCGTCAAGGTGAATTGGTTCGTTGTAATCATCGACGTACCGTTCGGAACGAGATCACATTGCCGATGTCTGCTGAAATGGCTCTTGAAGATGCGAAATGGTTCTTTTTTGCGACAGTGATAATATGATTATCTATCGTTGTTGAAGAATTTTGTTGAAGCGTTTTGGACGAAAAAATTGCCTGATCCATGGCTTCGGCATTAGTACGAAGACTTTGGCCGTAATATCTGAGTGTCGAAACCATCTGCCTCTCCTCGGCAGTACAATGTTGATTTCTTCCCATCTATGAAATTTTTTTTTTTTTGTTTTGATGTAACTAAATATGAAAATAAATAAAATTAACAAACTTGTACGAAAAAGCCGATCAGATTGTTGCAAAATTAAAGAAATGATTAATGTACTTATTATTTTGTCCAAGTGAAATAAGCCCTTTTAATGAAAACATACGCGTATAGAAAAATTCGGGGAAATCCCTTCTTCTTTTTCACTTTTAAAGGCATTGCCATATTGAAATTATCAAAATAAAAAAGAATTTCCATATATATTTTCAGTAAAACAAAAAATAATTGAGAACTAATAAGATATCAGGTAGTGTACTTATTATTTTGACCATATGTGTACCCATGTGGTACTTTAATTCATAGTTTAAAACACACCTATATTAAGTAATATACCCTTCCTTAACGTGTTTTCACATAGGTGGATCCCCTAGTAGCATAAAAAGGTCTTATAGCTTCTTTTACAGGCCTTTTAAAGACAAGTAGAAAGACAACATATTATATATGTTTATAAATTCTTTATAGGGGCTTATAAGAGCCATTTGTCGTATGAGGTATAAACATACTTTCCCCTCAATGTTATCTTTCAAGAGACTCGGTAAAGTATCTTTCTGAGCTGTTTTAAAGACACCTTAAAAAAAAATGGCGGGTTGCACTCCGGGAGTGCCGACAGAAGTGAAAACAAATCGTTTAATGGCAAGTTAGTGCGTTAATTGGTATGTGTGCGTTTTCTTTTTATATGGCAATGCAATGGAAGACAAAAACGGAATATGTATTCAAATTTTACTCTCGCTCTCATTCTCAATTTGTCAACGCAACAACGCGGACATTGAAAGAAACAAACATGTAAGCATAACAATCGTTGAATGAGAATTAAATGTGTCAGTTAGTGTGTATGCTTTGCTTTTTGTCTTCCACTTGGAATATTTTTTATTTAAAAGAAACAATAGAACATTAAAATTTTACCATCGCATTCATGACGGGGAATCCCGATGACGGTCGGTGTCACGAGTTTATACTTTTTTACTCAGCCGCACAACGTGCCATAAGAAGTTTTCACTTCAAAAATTGCTGGAAGAAGTATATTCGGCTCAGTAGCCTCAACTGTGAATAATTAAATTTGAGCTAAGTACTCCTTATGTTTAAAAACAAAAATTTATTCTGATTGCAGTAAGACACATCATTGCGAATTATGTAAGTATAAGAAAAAATCAGGTTAAAAAAGTACCTGGACCTGTGACTAAATAGCTTAAACATAATTTTTCTTAAACTTAAGATAAAAATCTGCTTCTTCTAACAGACACTATGACACCACATTTATCAAAATCGGCTTATTCGTTGCCGAGTTCTGGCTGTTAGAATATTCAAACTGCTTAAAACGCCATCTTGTGACAGTTAATCATAATACAAATGACTTCAAAAAAATCTGCTTGTTCTTAAAAAAAACTATTACACCTCATTTGTCTAAATCGGTTTAGTAATAGCCGAGATATAACGTTTTAAAGTTTTTCAAAAAACCAAATTTGCTTGCTGCTGGTTCAAGGTGGCCTTGTATTTCAGATTTTTCTCTGCTTTGGGCTGCTGGCTCTGCTTTCGGCTGCGCTAGCAGAGAAAAATTTGCTTACTGAGCAACAACTAACCGGAAGTCAACATATGTATGCTACAAATTTAAAAATTTTTTCCACAAAATTACATACTTTCATGGGCCAATTTTTTCTAAAAACGTTGCCTACTTTTAGGCGCTATTAATAATTTACCCTTAAGCGGCCCTCACACGATCAGTATTACTGATAGGATTTTGCATACTGACAGTATTACTGATCGTATGAGGTGAGTACTGATGTACTGTCAGTATAGAAAAACGATACTGATGACTGATGAAAAAATCGGATATTACTGACGAAGTTTTTAAATACTGACAGTAAAGCGGCCCTCACACGATCAATATTACTGACAGTATAATTACTGACAGTATTTACATTACTGTCAGTGTACCACTCACACGGTCAGTATTGTTTATTGTCAGTAATCAGTTTTTTTGACATTCGACTGGTGAAGGTGTGAACTATGCTCCGGCTACGTGACCGACAGCCGAAAATGGCATGCCACTTTTTGGGGCAGATTCCATCCAAACTTGCACCACGCCTCCAGCTAGGCATCGGACGACCATACCCTTGGACGCAATGTTCCATGCCACTGAATGAGGAACTTTTCCAAGTTTCTTTCAAGTTTCGCTGCCTCATCGTCTATCTGCCACAAAATGGGGCATGCTACGCCCCCTCCCAGGATTTTTCCATCCCGTGCCTACTTGCACCCTCTGACCAACTTTCAGCCGGATCTGCCCCAAAAAGTGGCATGCCACTTTTTGGCCACTTTTCTGTGCAAATAATACTGATGAACTGTCAGTATTCACCTCACACCATCAGTATTAAGCGGCCCTCACACGATCAATATTACTGACAGTATTTTGCATACTGACAGTATTACTGATCGTATGAGGTGAGTTCTGATGTACTGTCGGTATAGAAAAACGATACTGATGACTGATGAAAAAATCGGATATTACTGACGAAGTTTTTAAATACTGACAGTAATACTGATGGTGTGAGGTGAATACTGACAGTTCATCAGTATTATTTGCACAGAAAAGTGGCATGCCACTTTTTGGGGCAGATCCGGCTGAAAGTTGGTCAGAGGGTGCAAGTAGGCACGGGACGGCAAAATCCTGGGAGGGGGCGTGGCATGCCCCATTTTGTGGCAGATAGACGATGAGGCAGCGAAACTTGAAAAAGTTCCTCATTCAGTGGCATGGAACATTGCGTCCAAGGGTATGGTCGTCCGATGCCTAGCTGGAGGCGTGGTGCAAGTTTGGATGGAATCTGCCCCAAAAAGTGGCATGCCATTTTCGGCTGTCGGTCACGTAGCCGGAGCATAGTTCGCACCATCACCAGTCGAATGTCAAAAAAACTGATTACTGACAATAAACAATACTGACCGTGTGAGTGGTACACTGACAGTAATGTAAATACTGTCAGTAATTATACTGTCAGTAATTATACTGTCAGTAATTATACTGTCAGTAATATTGATCGTGTGAGAGCCGCTTTAAAAGTATGCAACACTTTCCGACGAATTTCAAAAATAGCACCTAAAATTAGGACACATTATCTGAAATTTTTAAAATCGTTACCTACTTTTAGGCGTTCTTTTTGAAATTTGTCAGAAAGTGTTGCCTACTTTTAGGGGCAAATTATTAATAGCACCTAAAAGTAGGCAACGTTTTATAAATTTTTTGAAATCGAGTTCATTTTCCAAGTCTTCAAAATTTTAAAATCGAGTTCGTTTCCCAAGTCTTCAAAATTCCAAAATCAAGTTCGTTTCCCAAGTCTTCCAAATTTGAAATCGAGTTCGTTTCAAAAGTCTTCAAAATTCCAATATCGAGTTCGTTTCCCAAGTCTTCAAAATTCCAAAATCGAGTTCGTTTCCCAAGTCTTGAAAATTCCAAAATCAAGTTCGTTTCCCAAGTCTTCCAAATTTGAAATCGAGTTCGTTTCCCAAGTCTTCAAATTTCTGAAATCGAGTTCGTTTCAAAAGTCTTCAAAATTCCAATATCGAGTTCGTTTCCCAAGTCTTCAAAATTCCAAAATCGAGTTCGTTTCCCAAGTCTTCCCGATGACGGTCGGTGTCGCGAAATTATACTTTTTTCCTCAGCCGCACAACGTGCCATAAGAAGTTTTCACTTCAAAAATATCCATGTCTTGTAAAACTTTGTTATACATAATTTTATTTTATTATCAAATTATTTAGTTAATATGCAAATTGTAGAAACTTTATTATACTTACGTATATTAATTTGATTATATCATCAAATTTAATTTTTACTTACGATTTACAAATTTGCAAAGTCAGTCTCGAACCCATGTCCCAGCGATTCATAGTCCTGCACGCTACCTACTAGGCTATTGCATGTCAAAGGCGAATCATATCTTTCTTTCATATGTTTTGGTAAAGCGACAAAAAATTGGTAATAATAGTTTCGTTCCCGTATAATAATGCATTAGTACAATTTGCAGGTTTTTACAGGATTTTACCCAAAAAGCGTTCCCATACACGAAAAACCTGTAAGTGAGAACGAGAATGAGAGAGTTATCTATGTTCTCTCTTTGTAAGAAATTACAGGTTTTTACCCGAAGAATTTTTGCGTGTAAACCAGGGGTCGGCAAAATTAAAAGTGTGATTGTGTTAGTGAGAGGAGAGAGGCTGCACCGCAAGAAATTTTTCGTAGAAATCGTTTGCGAAATTAATGCTGCGACAGAAAGTAAAAAATTAAAAAAGATTAGAAAAGGTATTCAGATTCTAAAATCTTGAGCGCAATGCATTTTTTGCTATAGTCGTCAAAAGAAAACAACGAATTGGCGACGAAAAGGCATTTGAAATGCGTCATAATGCCTTTTCGTTGTAAATTCGTTCATTTGCCATAGCTGTAAAAAAAATTCTCTATGTGCATAACAGACGATAATAGCTACATCTGCGCATGATGTTGCTTTGTCAATGGTTTATCAACAACTGAATGAAAGAGCATAAGAATGCGTGTAATATTTGAGCGCACAATTGTGCTATGTGGTGCCGACCACTGGTGTAAACTCATTAAAAGTGTCAAACCATCAGCTGTTCTATGTTGTGCAAGCTGAATTGTAAACATTGACTTTATTTTGACTATTTTTATTTTCCATTTTATTCTTTACGTTTATAGAATTGAATTTATTGTTCAACTACATTCAATTTCAGATGTTTATTAATTGTCTGGACTTAGAAAATTAACTTTTTGCACCAACTACATTTAAAAATGTTTGACGTTTATTCAAGTGCTAAAAAAATGGGTTTTTCTGTTCCTGTACTTTTTACATTATTTCTCTTTCACAGAGCGCAATTTTCTTATTCTCTCGTGTTTGACAGTTTTACAGGATTTTACCCAAAAAGTTCTGGAACAAACCTAATATGCCCTATCTCGTGTGTCTCTAAAACAGGGGTCGGCAAAATCATGATTTAACTATATAGGTTGGAGCACGTTGTCAAAATTTGAAAATACAACCCTGGTACACCTCTTCGCAAATTGTCAAAAGCATAATCAAAACAAAGGAAGAAAGAAGATAAAATATCAACCTTAAGTTGACTTCGTCTCTTTGTCAGTGTCGGTAGTGTTTTTAAGTGTATTGTGATTTTGTTATTATTATTTTCTAATAATTTTTGCTTGATTAATAATCCTGCCTTTAAGACTTGGGAGCTTCAAGATTACTTGTACGTGCTATAAACCATATAATCGCAGTACCACCGCAGGTGTACTCGATCCACTGTCGACGCTTTCCCTCATTCGTGGGAACACAAAAAAAATAAATATTTTCCTTCGAGGCAACCGCGCGACATAACTCAAAAACATTCAGCATAGTAATTCACTGAAACAACGACTTAAAAGAAAAAATTCACATGCGAAATAAAAAATCAATTTATATTTGCGAAACAAATGTTTTTGTTTTTCTTTTTAACCAAATTATCACATTTTGTTGTGCTCGATTTTGACAATTCGCGAAGAGAAAATTAATAGAGAAAGAGGCACTATCTGGCATCGCTCCAACCATGTATAGTTAAATCATGGGCAAAATTAAAAGTGTGATTGTGTTAGTGAGAGGAGAGAGGCTGCACGGCAAGAAATTTTTCGTAGAAATCGTTTGCGAAATTAATGCTGCGACAGAAAGTAAAAAATTAAAAAAGATTAGAAAAGGTATTCAGATTCTAAAATCTTGAGCGCAATGCATTTTTTGCTATAGTCGTCAAAAGAAAACAACGAATTGGCGACGAAAAGGCATTTGAAATGCGTCATAATGCTTTTTCGTTGTAAATTCGTTCATTTGCCATAGCTTTTCAAAATTCTCTATGTGCATAACAGACGTACATAGCTACACCCGCGCATGATGTTGCTTTGTCAATGGTTTATCAACAACTAAATGAAAGAGCATAAGAATCAGCGTGCCATTAACCCAAAAAATATTATGTCACGACGACTTCAAAATTATGTCAGTGACATTATTCTCTAGCGAGAATTAAAAAATAAAAAAATTAAACTAAAACTCCTTTATACACACTTATTTTGCTATGTTCAATAATTTAAGTAATAAAAAAATATACTGAATCCCTGTAAGTTATAACCAGAGAGACTGGAAATATGCAAAATAAAACATGTTTTAAGCGCATAGAATATGCTTCAAAAAACACCAAAATATGCACTTTAATATGGACGAAAAACAGCTTGAAAATTTCATGAGGACTAGTTCCTGCACGAGAAAATATATGAAAAAAAAATAATAAAATGTGTTATCAGTTGGTTTTTTATATTATAACATACAAAAACTTAAGATATTACATTCCCACAAGACTCAAATTTGCATAAACTATTAAATGCTGCTTCAAATTCTGGAATAAAAAATTGTATCGCTTTTCAATCAGTAGTGCGTTTAAAAAACGAGCTAGGAGAATACTGTTCACAAAACGGGCTTTTTGAAGAAGTATCTTCGTAAAGAATTTGATGGATATCAAAGATTACAGATAATCACGCTTTCAAATGTGTTACTGATATCCGCACGATTTAGAGTAGCCAACTTTTTGCGCACATTTTCAAAAACTCTTACGCTTTCTTTGAGCCCTAAGCCAGGAGTTTCTTAGTTTAAAATTGAATCAACTAGTATTAGTATTAAAAAATTACATTTAATGTAGCTTATCTCAACTTTTAAGCTTGTAGATCGCGGCAGTCCTTTTGTTGTTCGTATGGCTTCAGCATCATTTTCACTGAGATCTTTAACAGCTGCCTATACGTCTTTAAAATTGCCGCTGTAATAAACTGCTGCTTCTAGTCAAGTGCCTCATCGAGTAATAATTGGAGATGGTGGCGAGGTGTGTTTGGAAATGTAAGCTTAAAGGCTAGCATCGAGAACCCCAACAATTTAATTTTTATATGAGTTCTAATGAAAATGCTCGTATATGCAAAAATATGCAAATTAACCCAAAATATGCTATAAAGTACCAAATAGTACCAAATATGCAAAATGCATATGCAAATATGCATTTATAACACCTCTGGTCATAACATAATAAAATTTATTTATTTTAAACATAACAGAAACATGAAAAATAAATTCTATACGAAACAAAATTTTAAATATTTTGGAAGATATCAGGAATGAGTTGGAAAGAGTTCAGAGGTCTTTCACCAGGTTTGCTTTACGCACTATTAATTTTGAAGGTGCTCTTCCGCCATATAATTCCCGTTGCCTTCTGGTTGGCTTAAAAACTTTAGAAAATAGAAGACAAATTTTATCTTTAATGTTATTATTTGATATTGTATCTGGTGTAGTTGATTATCCTGCACTTCTCAGTATGATACAGTTTAATGTCCCAACTAGGAATCTCAGAAATTTTGATCCGTTTTATTTAAATACTGTTCGCACGAACTATGCGGCAAATGCACCTATTTTCAGAAATCTAAAATTGTTAAATGATATTAATCCGTTATGTAACCTAGATTTTTCAATTTCCAAAAATTCGATGAGGTTATTATTACATAGTATTTTTTGAATATTTTTGAATTTATTGAACTTTTATTATTGTTACTCTAGTCTGTAAGAATTTATGTTCATAGACTATAAATAAATAAATAAATAAATAAATAAATAAATGACTTCCGATGTACGCTATAACAACGATATACATATATAAGTTTTTCATAGATAACTTTCGGTCTTGCGTATCGAAAACAAATTTGCAAGGGTATCCGACAGTTTAAATGTATTTTTTCATAGCTCAACCCTTTAAAAAAAGCTCGTGAAAAGGCTGAACAGCTTAGACCCTCAAAAAAACAATTACATCGCAAAATAACGGAATCGAATCGTTTTTGTTATTTTGATTTTGACGTTTCATTCAAGCAAAACATCAAACAAAACCCATCCCATTGAGGTTGCAATTTGTGACACTATACTGAATATTTTAGAATACTTTTTTTTGTCTTAGCATAATAAGATAAGAGCTCTTTTGCGAAACCCAATTATTTGAACTAAAACTATGTCACATATTTCATTGGCGACTTTAAGTTATGCCACCTTTTATGTCAGCATAATTCTTTTTTAAACTATGTCACCACCAAAAATTTATGTCACAAGTGACATCAATTATGTCACGGTGGCAATACTGATAAGAATGCGTGTAATATTTGAGCGCACAATTGTGCTATGTGGTGCCTACCAGGGATGACATTTTAATTTTCAAAAGCCCCGAGGCCCTTTTAATTCATTTTTGGCCCTTTTGCAAAACTCTACCAAAAAATAATAACAATTTTTTATTTTTCAAAGGAAAATTCAAGTGTTTTTTTTCTCCTAAAAAATTTTAGTGGACACTTAAGTAATACGATGGCTTTTGACTTTTTAAACTTAAAATTGAAACTATTTCAAATCAAAAACCAGAGATTTTTTTATATGAAAAAAGTTTTATTTGATTTATAACACTGGTCAACACTAGTTTTGGTGCCGAGAAGATGTACCTTTATTTTAACCTGGACCTTATGTTATATTGAATACATTATTAGCAAAAAATGTTGATATCCTACATGCAGTGGCGGTGGGGTGTATTAGCAACAAAATAAATTTTATAAAAAGAAAAAATTTGGTTATAATATAAATGGTTACATACGATTTGATTTACAGGAACCCTATTTATGTCAAAAAAGCCCTATTTCAGTTCGAATTTTTGCCCTTATCATCCCTGGTGCCGACCACTGCTCTAAAAACATCAAACGTCATGTTTTTCAAATGACTTATATGGCTACAGTATTAAGACATAAGAGACATGCGGTCTCTATATCATGATTTTATATATTGTTCTAGCAAGATATTATAAAAGCAAATTTCACTACAAAGGCGAAATATCTTATTAATTTTGATACAAATCTATTTAAAAGACATCACTGTTTTGTAAGCTAGATTTTTATCTTCATAACTTCCCCTGATGCTACTAGGGTCAGTATCAACTGCATTATTTTTAAGTTGTACTTATAGACCGCATTTCTTATTGATACCTAGCATTCCCGTATATAAAAGATTGCGCTATCATCGATGATACCTCTACCAAAATCTCGTTCTTACGTTCGCACCATATTCCTTTCTGTTAAGAAAAAAAAAAAAAATTAATGAGACGGTATTTTTTTTGACGTCAAATGTTTCTTTTAGATCATTTTTATGATAAAAAGTAAAAACTTAAACGGACTCAATCCAAATTATAAAAAGTTCAATATAAAAACATAAATATACTTTATGGCGAAAGTACTCTTTTTCGCTTATTAAGAACAAAAGAAATCACAATTTTGCTCGAATAACGGTAGGTCACATTCATAGCTGCAGGTTGCATTCAGCAATCATCTGTGATCAGCGTTGTACGTACATTGCTGCGCAGACGTATTTAAGTTTTGTGATGAATATTAGCTAATTTAAACATGATTACAATAAATTTTTATATGTTTGTACACAAAATTAATCAAATTAACCTTCTGCTTGAAAAAATTAAGTAAAAGTTCAACAAATCGATGAAAATAGGCAAAAATCGATCGTACGTAGACTTTTGTCACATGGTGTATGTACGTTTAAATGATATCTGACCGCGTCAGGTTTTGATTTAACGGCCACCGTATCTATGTGCCCCGCATACCTTCTCCCCCTACTAAGGGGGTGCTTAAGTTTTGGCCAATACTGTATTTAACGTAGTTGTTCGCGCGATATGTGGGTATAATTGTGATGTAGTGATTTTTTGAAAACTTATAATTTTCTTCTAAAACGTTAAGACGTTTCATTTGCTACTCAAAAGCTCAAGAAATATTTATTTTTATTCATCACTTTGGTACACCAATGCCGAACGTATTACATGTAGTACACCAGCAAAAACATCAACTAAAATCATACAGTTTTCTTTTTCACGTGTACTTTTGCTACCTATTATTTTTTATAACTATTGAAATAAAATCTCTGATCCAAAAAAAGAAAAACACTTACGCAATTACCGCAAAAAGCCAGATAGAAAATTTAAAGCACAGTTAACGCTGTAACCTGGAAAAAATAGGTGTACTAATTACAAAATTTACAATTACAAATTTAAAATAAAACATCAGTTATGGTTTTTAATGAATGCTTATTTGCAATTTTATTGGCCATTTTGACAAGAATTGTTTATACATTGACATAAAATTGATTTCTTTATTTGTTTTCATATTTATGTAAATGGTTTTTTTATATGTATATTAGAAAGATTATCTTTGAAACAGTACTCTTAAAACATTAAATTGTGTAACAAATCTTTTAAGCTGGATAATTTTTTCTTCCAAAATTTTTATTTAAAAACATTAAATAATAATTATTACATGCAAATGTATATGTATATCTTTTAAAACTTTATGTTTAGTTTTCACATTAATTTTTTTCCATTTGAGTTGTTTCGTTAACACTAACATTATTTAATTTTTTCATCTCTAAGCCTACAACTTATACATTAGATATAAAGTTTTATCTTTACGTTAATCATGCAAGAATTGGTTTTTAAACAAAAATTGTTCGTGCCCGTATTAGACTAGAAGCTTATGAACGATTTTGAGTAGGTATTTGATGAAAATTGAAATTACAGGTACATCAAAGGTAATGAAAAATACATGCTGCCAAAAGGGCAGTAACCTATAAGTCGGCAAATGTATTTGGAAAAGTAAAATGGAATACACAGCTTGATTAAAGCAGTGAGCTTTACATCGGAGAGGGCTCTCAGAAAGTCCCACTCAGTGTTGACTTCACATGCTAAGTTTAAAGTTAACAACTTAGTTAGCATTAAGTTGGATTTTAATGCTTACATGCTCTTTAACTGGCTAAAAGTTTCAGTTTAATTTTGTCAGTTAAAAATTAGCTTTTATAATATTCTTTTTTATTTTTGACAACTTTTTTAAACAATATTCAGTTTTTGTTTAACAAAAATTCACAATAAATATTGAAATCTCAGTTAACATACTAAATTTTACTGAAAGTCAAATATTTTAACTTTCGGTTATAAATAGAGAGCAGTGAATTTTTTTCCAAAATCTCAACTATTGATATGGGTTTATTTTTAAAGAAAAACAGAACTTTCCAATTGAAATAAAACACATAGATTTCATTTGAACACAAAATGCATAAGAATTTTATTTGAAAAATTACTATGCATTATTACTTAAAAAAAAAATTGTGGCATGTGTTCTTCACAACTTAGCATTCGATTAGTTAAATTTTGAATCACATGATGAACCTTATTTCCAAAACAACACGAGCTACTCGGATTTCCAGTAGTAGCTTTATGAGCGTAAAGCAGTGACTTCACATATCCTTAGTCAAAATAAAGTAGAGCAAATATTTTTCAAGAAAAAAATTAATTTTTGTGTTTTAGTTCAATTGAAAGTTCTACACGAAAAAAAATTAGCCTTTACGTGTACCCCATTTATATTATTTTAATGAGTGACATATCATTTTACTTAAACAAACCAAATGAACAAAATTTGATACCTTTAGGCAGACAATTAGCGTCTAGATAGAACATCCAGCCAGGTAAGTCTTCAATTTCCCGCAAAATACATATATTCAAGACCTTATTTAAAACCGCACACTGGCTCTCGCAATACGCAGCATAAACATTTTTAAATGTTTATATTTTTTAAATCTGTGCACAAAACAACGTACATATTTTCTTTTTTTTAATTTCTTTCATTCATTACAATAACTTTTTTTTATGAAAAATAATAAAAAAATTGTTTAACAAAAATGGAAGCCAATAATAGTACATACATATTGTATCAATAACGTTAAAAATAAATCTCTTATTGCATACTTTAAGGAGGGAAAAGTTTTATTTATGAAAAAAAAAAAACACGTTAAATGAGCAAATAGAAATATTTTTTTAAATTTATTTATGAAACATTTCAAGTTTAAACTCAAAGAGTAGTTCTAATTCTACACAATTATGGCTTACTTATCGTATCTAAAAGAGCGTCTATGACTATGTAGTATTAATTGTTTTATTGTAACCTATCAGAACCGAGGACAAGTTTAATATTTGCATAGTTGTAGGCGCCAATTTAGATTTTACCTTTTAAACCAAGAAAACACAATTTTGGGAATCTGCTTATAAAATCAACAGTTTATAAATATTATTTCGGTTTAAAGTTGTAAGAACATGCACATTTTCATATCTACATTGAATAGATATTTAATTGAAGTTAAATGCGAGTTTAAGACAGAAAATACAAACTTATAGCCAAAAAAAAAGTTGTTTTTTTTTACATACAGTATGTTATTAAATGATGTTATAAGAAATAAATGATATTTATCATATTTCTACACACAAAAACATAAAAATAATAAGTAAATATATATTTGTTTAATATATAAAATAATAAAATGTAGGGGGATGACACTTTATAAAAATTTTATTTATAGCAAGTAAGTAAGAAACTAATTTAAAAATCTTTAATCAGCATACAGTTCCAATTAAGGTGGAAGGGTTGTTAGATTTGCCGTTGAAGAAAAAACAAAAATCAGAATGAAAATAAACGCCAAAAATTCACATGCAAAATAATTCATTACACACTGTTGACATTGCGAAATTGCTGTAATAAGAAACAGAAAAATTTAAATATATGTAGATAAATTATATAATATATTGTATTTTTTATATACTTATGTATGTGCATACTTAATCATCATATTCGGTTTCATCTCACCAAAATACATAAGAATAGGAGGATATTTGAAATTTTTACTATAAATAAATATTCTATCCCGAAATGGAGGGAAATTGGGGTGAAAGCGTTGATTTTGCTTATAAGAGGAATTCGTCATCATGTCAGGTTTCAGCGTGTAAAAATACTTGAGTATAGGAGGACATTTGAAATTTTTACGTAAAGTCTTAATTTGCTAATTTTTTGTGGTTATGTACAAAACCTGAGGTAAATCTGAATTCTGGCATCGGATTCAGATTCAGCGCTAAAAATTACATGGGAATATACCGATAAGTTGCTTTGGCTCAGACACTCTTTTTTGTGTGGCTGTGCTATTATTGTCCAAAAACTAGGATGAACGATAGTTTTAACATTGCGAAACATAAAGGATTTTTTCAATAGGGTCGGGTAGATGTTAAAATTGAACAAGTTGTGTCTGAGATATCAACGAATTTGTTATTTTATTTGAAAGGCCTATTAATGACATTATGTGAGGAATATGACATCTTAGATGCGTGCCGCGGCTTCGCTGAGTCGCGCGCATCCGTAGATGATGACACGGACTTATTGGCATGGAACTGTGACTTAAGAAAACCCCACAAGAAAAAATCTAACGGGGTCAAATCGCATGATATCGGTGGCTAGTTGTCGGCCCTGCGTGAGAAAACCATGCCCTCATATCGTTCGTGCAGTGTCCATTGTGGCATGAGCAGTGTGGCACGTAACGCCGTTCTGGTGGAACCACAAATTGGTTATCATCGATCGGTAGCGCTCTCCATTGATGGTGATGGCAATGCCATCATCGTTTTCGAAGAAGTACGGACCGATGATGCCGCCAGCCAACGATCTACACCAAATAATGACTTGCGGATGCATTGCCACTTGGTGGACCTCGTGTGGATTGATATCGTCCCAAATCCAGCAATTATTTTTATAAGCTTTATCATTTGCATGTGTTGCTCGACGTTGTAGGTTGCCACGGTGATCTGTCTTTAGTGTCTTCAAAATTAAAAAACTTTTGTAAGCAACAATTAAAACAACATGGCGGCCATGAACTGTCCAAATCTACACATCCTTATTAAAAAAACCTTTATTGCACGTCAAAAAAAATATTCGCTCTAATTTAAAAATAAATAGCAACTATTAAAGGAGTGTTACTCATATTTTTCAATAATTATATTATTCTTGAGTTTGTTATTTTATTTTTTGTGCTTCCAGCCGATGTTATTCTTTTAAATGGTTATATTCCTGATATATGAACGAATAAATATAGACTTTATTAAGTCAGCCATAGGTCATTCGTGAAAATGACCATTCGTGAAATCGCTTTCGTGAAAATGACATGGAATCTGGCAAAGCATGCCCCATATATACGGGTTTCTCTTGGCAGCTCTGATTTCAAGGACCATATTTATATTTAGATCTACTGATCGGTTTTTAAGACAAAGTAAATTTTTTTTGAGTTGTATTATAAAACCACTGCACAGCCTTTGATTTGTTCACTTTAATTTTTTTTCGATTCAAAATTTACATTGTTATTTATAATTATTTTTTGATCAAGAATAATAGCAATTAAATACATTTGATTGTAATGATTTTAAGTATTTTAAAAAAGCGAACCAAGGGTTGATGGAAGAGGAAAAAATGTTTCAGCAAGACGGTGAAGAATGGTCGTCTTTGGAAAAATTTAGGGTAATAGGCTGGCCTGCGCAAAGTCCTGATCTCAATCCAATTGAGATTTTGTGGGCAATAGTCAAAATACGATTGAAGGAGCACGAGATAGCACTTGAAACTTAAACAAGCGATGGCGTCGCATCCGAGCTGAATAAAAAAAAAAACTTTTAGCGAAATTATTGAAAAGGTTGTGAAAAGTATGCCCAAACGCATTAATACCGTCATAACAAATAGAAGATTATGGACCAAATACTGAGCAATTACAGCTTTTGATACGATTCGCGAAACGTGAAAGAATGATCAAATATGGTAAATATGTCCTTACATTTACTTGTTTAATTAAAAAAACAAATTGGTTTTGAAATGTTATATTTTGAGTTTTCTTGATAAATAATAATAAATAATTTCTGAAAGTTTCGTTTAATTTAGTTAAGTAATACAATTTTTACAGAATCAGACATGCAGCAAAGACAATCATTTACTCGGTTTTGCTCGCCACTGTACATTAGAGCGGTTCAAAAATAAAACTTTTTGATTTGTTCACGATGTGTAAGCTGATTGCAATAGCCTTACAGTGGCTCCAACGAATAATCGGACAAAGCTTTCTTTTTTTAAAAACTATATGAAAAATAACGAACTAATTGGAACTTCAAAAAAATTGGAATGCCATTCAATTCATCCTTAATCCTCCATTCATACAACAACAAACAAATTTAAAAAAATCTAACCATGAATTTTTTAAAAATTATAAAGAATGAATAACTCAGTTTTACTTGCTCAATGAATAATCGGACAACATACCAAGTAGTGAAAAAATTGTCGATATTTTTTTCTATAAAGGATTATTAAGGGTATTTTGTTTTACGTTGCGTTACTTTGCACCTATTAGTTACATTTAGTGTTAGAAATTGTATTAATTTCAACGCGTATTACCAGCAATGGCTCCAAAAGGAAAGCATGCATGCCAGCTTATTGTAAAATCACATGGAGAAGGAAAACTGTCCACAAAATTGGTGAATTAGTCGGAAAAAGTCATTCGACTGCCCACGGAATCATAAAAAGGTACCGTCAAGACTTAAGATTGACTTGCAAGTCCAAAGATGGGCAAGGAAAAAAGTTTAATAGAAGATTAGAACGAAACATTTTAAGCGAAATTAAAAAATATCCGCTCAAAACTGCAAAAAAAATCAATTATCTGTGGATAGTAGGCTTGGAAAGGATGTATGCTTGAACACTCTATGTAATGTGTTACATAGGAACGATTTTCATGGTAGAGTTGCAAGAAAAAAGCCATTTATGAGCCCAATTAACACAATCAATATGGTGAAATTTACAAAAGAATACCTTCTCAAAACTGATGAATATTAAAAAACCGTAAGAACTCATTTAATATGTTTAGAATGTTGTCATTTCAACTTTTTTCTGTATATTGAATATTCTCTACACAGATTCTTTATACAGATAAAGTTAAAATGACAACATTCTAAACATATTAAATGAGTTCTTACGGTTTTTTAATATTCATCAGTTTTGAGAAGGTATTCTTTTGTAAATTTCACCATATTGATTGTGTTAATTGGGCTCATAAATGGCTTTTTTCTTGCAACTCTACCATGAAAATCGTTCCTATGTAACACATTACATAGAGTGTTCAAGCATACATCCTTTCCAAGCCTACTATCCACAGATAATTGATTTTTTTTGCAGTTTTGAGCGGATATTTTTTAATTTCGCTTAAAATGTTTCGTTCTAATCTTCTATTAAACTTTTTTCCTTGCCCATCTTTGGACTTGCAAGTCAATCTTAAGTCTTGACGGTACCTTTTTATGATTCCGTGGGCAGTCGAATGACTTTTTCCGACTAATTCACCAATTTTGTGGACAGTTTTCCTTCTCCATGTGATTTTACAATAAGCTGGCATGCATGCTTTCCTTTTGGAGCCATTGCTGGTAATACGCGTTGAAATTAATACAATTTCTAACACTAAATGTAACTAATAGGTGCAAAGTAACGCAACGTAAAACAAAATACCCTTAATAATCCTTTATAGAAAAAAATATCGACAATTTTTTCACTACTTGTTATGTTGTCCGATTATTCATTGAGCAAGTAAAACTGAGTTATTCAATCTTTATAATTTTTAAAAAATTCATGGTTAGATTTTTTTAAATTTGTTTGTTGTTGTATGAATGGAGGATTAAGGATGAATTGAATAGCATTCCAATTTTTTTGAAGTTCCAATTAGTTCGTAATTTTTCATATAATTTTTAAAAAAAGAAAGCTTTGTCCGATTATTCGTTGGAGCCACTGTATATGGCTGGACAAAGCCCATTACTAGGATTAAGATTAATATTGAAAACTAGATTAGTGCCCTCTGCTTTACGTTAACAACCCATTTTCAAAAATGCTGATTTAAGAAATGGTGCGAGTTACAGAGGTTATCAAATTTTCGAAAAAAGGGGGTATGGTTTTCAGGCAATTATCGATCGGGGACTTTGAATTCATGATTACTTTTTTTCCCTCTTCTTTCTTTCTTATAAAAAAATTGAAAATTGACCGGATAAAGGTAAAATATGCGGTTTACGGCATTTTTTTAAGGGGGGGTAGGGTTTTACCAAATTTTGTTTTCCCATTTTTTCTTGTTGTTGTTTGTTGTTTTATTTGATAGTATATTTCTTCAAAGGTATCCTGTTGAAATTTGAGGTCGATTGGAATAAAACTGACGAAGATACAGTGTCTTGAGTCTCGATGATTCTGTGTAAGTATTAGGGTGGATTAAATTGTATGAAGAAATATTTTTTAGTCCGGAAACTCTATTTTTCTGAAAGTTCGTCTAATTTTAAGCAAAAAAGTCCACTACACTATATGGCTTCAATGAATTTCGAGCCCGCGAGTTTTCATTTGAAGTAGTTAAAACTATTCAAACTGCTTAAACTGCCATCTGGTGACAGTTTTCAGAACTTTACAGTTTTTCATTCTCTTTCTCAACTCGTAAGCAATAAAATTACGTTTTTTTCATTCAAATCGGTGAATTCGTTTCGGAGTTATTCAAGTTTAAACAAAACTGTTGAACAACTCTTCCCTGCTGCTGTTACGAGCGAGCTTTAGTTTTTCATATTGAAAATTTCATAAAACATTAGGTAAACAGAAGCCATGAGTTGTTCAACAGTTTTGTTTAAACTTGAATAACTCCGAAACTAATTCTCCGATTTGAATAAAGAAAACGTCATTTTATTGCTTACAAGTTGAGGAAGAGAATGAAAAACTGTAAAATTCTGTATACTGTCCCCAGATGGCAGCATAAGCAGTTTGAATAGTTTTAAAGACTTCAAATAAAAATTCGCGGGCTCGAAATTCATTGTAGCCATATGGTGTAGTGGACTTTTTTGCTTAAAATTTGATGAACTTTCAGAAAAATAGTGTTTCCGGACCACTTAAAAATTTAATCCGCCCTAGTAAGTATACAGTTACTCACAAAATTGAGTATACACCTTGATTTGCAAGAAATATTGGCAATTTTTAAAGAAATTAACAATGTTTAGTAAATAATTTTAATGCATGACCATAGATACTAATCTGACAAACTAATAACGAACATAAATTTTAATATTTTTGAGACATAACACAAAAAGAATTCATAAAAACGTAAATGAAAGCAAAATTCATGTCACAAAATTAAAGCATACAGTTCATTAAAATGAAGTATATAGTTCAATAAATTTTAATTAAAAAAGATATTCTTTGATTACAATAATTGGTAGGACCACTTGCTGTATCTGTTACCGATTAAATTCGTCGTGGCATAGAATCCACCAGTTTTTGGGTAAAAGAGTGCGAAATTTCTTCCCAGATCTTGGCTATCGCTCTCTTTAAGTTCTCCTTGCTCCACGAACGAAAATTTTTCAATTTTATTTTCACTTCTCCCCATAAATGCTCATTTGGGTTCCTTTCCAACGATTGTGGTTGTGTGTTAAGTTGGTTTGGAGAGTTTTATAGCAGCCAATCTTGCCATATGTGATCCGTGTGCTTTGGATCATTATCCTATTGTAACTAAAACCCGGACGGAAGCTTTAGTTTTGCGGCACTCTGTAGCAAATTTCGTCTTAAAATATCCAAGTAACTTTCTCTGGTCATAATTGAGTCTATAAATTCCATGGATCCGACGCCACGAGCTGTCATAGATCCCCACAGTATAACTGACCCTTCACCTTGTTTGACTGTTGCTACTCAATTTTTAGTTTGCAGCGAAGAATTAGTCTTTCTTCATACAATTGATACTCCATCTGATCCCCAAAGATTAATTTTTGCCTCGTCCGTGAATATCACCCTTTTCTAAAAGCTCGGTGGCTTATTTAAAGGCATCTAAGCAAACTTCAAACCTTTTTTTTTAATTATAGAAAAAATGAAATTCTTTTTGCGTGCAATTAATCTGTCCAAATTATTTTTTCGCAGTACTCGATGAACTGTTTTTGTGGATATCGGCTTGCTAATAACTTTGGAAACTTCTGCTGTCGATTTCAGCACACTAGCCTTTGGATATTTTTGCAATTTACGTAATATACTTAACTCATCACATTTTGATAGGAGTTTTTTCTGCCTCTATCTATAAAATTCATCAATGTAATTACTTTCGTATATCCACTTGTTTATAATATTTTGAACTGTATAATTAGGTCTTCTAATAATTTCAGCAATTTTGCGATACGATTTTCCTTTACAATTTCATCTCATCACCAATTATCTTGTTGCAAAAGTTGTATCCTTGCTAGTGGTCACCATTGCGAAACTAACGCGTAAAACGAAATGAGCTTGTATTCAAACTATTAGTTGAAATTGCCCTACAAACTTTAAAATGCTTTACAATACTTCCGTGATAAAAAAAAATCAAATTTGATGTCAAAATTGGCAAGTGTATACTTAATTTTGTGACATGAATTTTGCTTTAATTTACGTTTTTTTGAATTCTTTTTGTGTTATGTCTCAAAAATATTAAAATTTATGTTCGTTATTAGATCGTCAGATTGGTATCTATCCCCATGCATTAAAATTATTTACTAAACATTCTTAATTTCTTTAAAAATGGCCAATATTTCTTGCAAATCAAGGTGTATACTCAATTTTGTGAGTAACTGTATGAAAAAAAAAAAGACAGTGCTAAAACTTTAAACGTGATTTTCTCGAAACTAACTTTTCAAAGTCGGTGGACACTTTTTCTCAAAAACTACTGGACCACACTATTTAAATACATATAAAACTAGGTAATGACAAAGTTTTTTTTTTTGCATTACAACTAGTTCTGCAATAATAAATATACTGATTTTTGTCTTTTTTTTTTAAAAAAATCGTTTTTTGGCTTAAAAATTATGCCAAAATCTTAAAAATCGTCAAAGAAAAAAAACCCTTAGTCAATACCTTGAAAAACTTATAAGCTAACCAAATTTTTTGGATTTTTTGATTTCAGATGATAAAGTGATGAGTTATGTTGTCCACCGCAAACCACCTTTTTTTAGGCGTCCGCGGAAATTTGCTGCCAATGGCTTATTTTGAAATATTTTTTAAGGAAATTTTCACAGAATACTCTTTAAGTATTGTACTTTTATATGTTTTTTAAATAAATAGATTTGGGTAATTCCATGGTAGCTCGCGTTACATCCGGAAAGTATTTTTGAGTTTAATGATGCTATAAATTTTAATTATTAAGGTTAACTAATAAAATTGGATTCTTTGTGAACACATAACATTTCTCATGTCCTATATTAGTCTAAAATTTCAGTGTTAACATAGTATTTATCCAGTAAAATAATAAATTGTGTTGGTAACTCGCGTTACCATTTTTGGACAACATGTTCAGAGAGTAAATTTCATTTGAAAGTTTCTCCGAAATTTGTGAGTAGACTGCTTTATATTTGACATAAATAAATGAGCAATATATCAATAAGCTTACCATTATTAGAAACAGCGATAATGAATCGTAATTTTTAAAATAATTCAAAAATTATGTGGTAACTCGCGTTACAAAAGATTGGTAGCTCGTGTTACCAAATACTTTAATACCAATATAAGGAGCCGTTTCTAGCTGTAATACACAAGAATAACAATAAAATCAAAGTTAAATAATAATAAGGAACTTCTTCAGACTTTAATGTGCAAAAATTAATCAAAAATTTAAATTAAACAAAACTTGAATAATAAATCAAATTACTCTAGAATGCATAACTCGGGAATGCAGTGAATTATGACTTAAGTACAGATAATGGTATATTATCCTCAGAACTACATATAACTATCACTACTACATCCATACACATCTTCATAATAGAAATGTTTTGGTTTGATTGCCATGTTTACTTCCTTTGACGTTTGGGCCATTTGCAGTTTCTCATTTTGTCAGTAAATTAAATGGGTTTTGGATATTCCGACGTTCATAACGTATTATTTTTTTCTTTTCTGCTTCTAACAAACTATAAATTTTTGCTCTACTCTTTCGGCAAGCTTTCCTATCTGTCGTAATAATAATAATAATAGAGTTTAGCTACTACAGCTATTATAGCCTTCTTAGCTATTTAGCATTGAAGCTTTATACCAAGTAAAAAGCTTATTCAATAAAAAATGGAATAGAAAAAATTATCATGCACATTAATTTGTTATTTATTTTATAATTTTTTCTTAGCTTTATCGCACTTTCTCAACATACCCACTCACACCATATAAAAATAGACATATAGATATTAAAATAATTATATGTATAAATTTACGTGGTACAAGGCATAAATGTTAGAAAAAATTTACCCAGCATGCTGTGGGGCTCGGACAACACAAACAAAAAAATTCACACCACCATTAAGCTACAAATTTAGCTACAGTTAGTTTTCAGTCTAAGCTTGAGTTGACCTTTTGACAAGCTAATGTTATAAACTTCGCAATTATTAATAAGAGTTGTCATGCGATTAAAAGGAGCTGTAGCCATATAATTAGTTCTACTAACCGGTTGATAAAATAACTGATAAGAGTTACGAGTACTCCTCCGATTACTATTAAAATGTATATAGTTAAGAAGCTCTGGTGCAGCAAGAGACCCAGTTACAAGTTGATGCAGATAAAGTATATCCGCAATATTTCTACGCGAGCTCAAAGACTGCATATGTAATAACTTTAAACGATCCTCATAAGGAGGAAGGCTTAAAGGGTCAATCCAATTTAAGCCATTGAGAGCAAAACGAATAAAATTTTTTTGAATTCTTTCAATTCTATTTATATGAACATTATAAAATGGTGACCATACTTGGCTAGCGTACTCTAAGTGAGGGCGCACTATTGTATTATATAAAGTCACCGTTACTAAAGGGCTATTAAATTCTTTTGCCCACCTCTTAATAAAGCCAAGCAGAGATGAGGAGCGTCATCGTATTTTCCCTCGACTTTTAATTTTTCCCTCCTTCTTTTAATTTTTTCGGCAGCCGAGAGCGGCATTTGGTCCTAAACCACAAAAAAAAATTTCAGTCCAAAGAAGATAGATAAAAATTATCAGAAACTCTTGTTAAATGATGATGATGCGAGTTACCGGTAACTCGCGTTACAAAAAGTACTTATATTTAATTTAGACTAGTAAAATCAAACGGAGGATGTTTTTACCGTTATTCGGTACAAATTGATACACAAAAAGAGAATCTAAGTATTTGTTTGAATTAGACAACAAACACCTACAATACTAGAAAAAAATGCACTTATTGGTAACTCGCGTTACAAATAACAAGGGTATCTTTTTTCTTCATTTTTAAGAACTCAGCTTTCTCAAAACGAGTGTTGCAACGCATTGTTGATAACATGAATATATGTAATATTAGGTACATGAAACTTACTTACCAACTAAAACAAGAAACTCAAAACACAGAGATTTAAAAAATGATTGTTTTTCAAAACTGAAAGCACGCGTACACACAGTAACTACTTAGAACAGAAAATAATGACGAATTTTATGGAAAAGCAATAAAAAAATAATCCTATACCGTGTCCATATTTACATGGAAATACCCATTTACTTTTACCATATCACTGAAAAACATTTTTAAACTTATGCCTAAAATGTAGCGCCAAAACCCTATCCCCTCCTTAAGCAAATAACAACTTTAAGGTTAATCGGAATTTTTTAATTTTTTTCCGGTCAATTTTCAATGTTTTAATAAGAAAAAAAGACGAAGAGGAAAAACTAATCACGGATTCGAATTCCTCCATCAATAATAACTGTTTGAAACAAAAAAAGTTTTTGAATCACCTTAATATGTAAATTTGTTGACTTCGATTCGAAAAAAATCAGAAATGTTAATTTAGAAAAATGCAGATATCTTGGTTTTAAATAAGATAATGATATGCGGTTTCGACATTCCTTTAAGCATATAACAGTACATTAAAAATGATATAGCACGGGATCGTTGGTAAGATAATATTTGAGGTGTTGCAACTAGAAAGTGGAAAATCGGTACGTTTTTACTTTTAAATTTTTTTTTATAAAAAAGAAAGAAGAAGAAGAACAACTAATCACGGATTTGAATTGCCCGAAAACCATACCCAATTGGTTGGAAAATTTGATAAACTCTGTAATTTTCACCATTTTTAAGGTAAGGACATATAAGGTTTACGTAATCCGCTGACACATCGTGTAAAAATCAAAAAGTTTTATTTCTGAACCCCTCTACTGTACATGCTAATATCCCCAAAACGATCCCAGAGTTAAAAACGGGGTACATCGCGCTATATACTCGTACATATAATATTTGATTAAAAAGGTGGAAGTCTGCAATGCTGCATGTAGAACCCATTTGGCCGACATAATTGTCAACGATTCAACTTCATATCGAAATAAGATTATCAAAACTTTCAAATTCAATGCGTTTTATTTCACGTTTAACTTTATATTAATATTTTTAGGAATGCAAAATCACCTTTACAAAGTACATATAAACCAATTAAGGGCATTATTTCTTATAAAGAAAAAAAAAATTAAATAGCAGTTGAGTAGTTTCACATCAAAAGGTTACATTTTCGAAAAAAAGTTGAGATAGGAATACATGCAGTTCTAATAAAGTGAACATAATTGGGTTGCGTCAATATCACAATAACGCGGATATTAAGCGTGCGAAAAACATTTGGGGTATATGTAATTTTTTTTTTTATTTAATTTTTTTACGGTGACATTTTGAATTTTTTTATCAAATCTATTAAATAAAAACCAAAATCGGGATATACGATCTTACCTTTACGGAAATATAGCAAATAATCATTTGCTTATTTTTCGTTCGAGGGTAGTTTGATAACTCCGTGACTTTGAAATGAATAATTTTTTTTTTTTTTGCTAAATTTCATTTATTCATCAAAAATTTTCCAATTTTTTTAACACTTCCAAAAAATACGATTTTTGAAAATCTGAAAATTAGGCGTTTGCTTCATCAATGATCTCCTTGTTTGATACGGATCTGTTTCCACGAAGCCATTTTTTCATTGAAAATAGAAAGAAATGAAAAGGGGCAATATCTGGAGAATAATGTAGATGAGGGAGCAATTCGTACTTTAATTCAAATATTTTGACGTTGGCAATTGCCATGGTCTCGCGATTACGGATTTGATCGATTGTGAGCAAGCGCGGTACCAACTTTGCTGACAGCTTCTTCACACCCAAATGTTCATGCATGATATAAGAAACTGATTTGAGATGTTTACCACCGTCGTTATCTCGCTTATTGTTATTTGACGGTCGTCCAACATAATATCATGGATTTTATTGACCATTTCTCCTTCAACCTCATTTGGGCGTCCTGGGCGCCTGGGCGCATCATTCGTGCTTTTACGACTATAACGATATTCAGAGAACCACTCGTTAACCATTCCATGTGCTTCAGCTTCCATATTAGTTTTTTTCACGCAAAAAGTAGGTAATGTTTTATTAGAACACGGCACTCACTTTTTGCCATTTTAGGAAAGACACGCATTCGTATTGTCTTTAGCATGCTGTAAAAAATGTCTATTTAACGGATCTAGTTTAAGCATTGCGTGAATTTTTGAATAAGATGGTAAATGTCTGAAGTAAAATGTGACACCGATTTGAGCGTTATCTCTTATAAAAGTCACTGACTTATCAAACCACCTTCGTATTATTAATTTTTAAAACATTTTCATTGAGTTTCATCAAAATCGGACGATTTGTTTCAGAGAGAATTGCAAAAACCGTCTGATCTTACCAAATGGTTACATTTCTATTTTAGTTTTTCAAATAACATCCAAACGACAAGATAATTATCTACCTCCAAGCAGATTACAAATTACATTTTGATGCAGTATTTGATATAAAATAAAAGTTTATGGATAATAAATGGATTTTCAGATACTTTTTAGAAAGTTTACCCCCAGATTAATTGGTGTCCTTGATACAAGTGCTAGAAAACATGACACATGTATGTTTATAAACCAGCCTTTTTTCCAAATTATTTATTGAAAAATAAAAAAAGTGATCTTTTGAAAAAATACAATTATGACTATTTGACCGGATTCAACATCACAAATGACATAGAAAATGATACACTGATTAATTAAATAAATTTAAGATTAATGTTTCAAGCAAGAATGAGTTTCTAAGAAAACAGTATCTTTTTTAAAAAAATAGATTTAAAATTTTATTGATTCACGATCTGGATGTTATTCTAGAATTTAAAAAAAAATTTCCAATTCCTTTCATTTAAGACCTCTATTTGAACACCATGAATACGATTCTTTTGCCAAATACAATACAACAATCTATTCATAGTCTCTTATAACCTTTTTAATGTTATTTTAATAACAGCTTTATATATTTTAAACATTTAACAATTTTGAGTTTTTTTTAACATTTGTTGTACATCGACTTTTATACGCAAAAGCGTTTACAGTATAAATATGTAATTGTTTTCTTGAATTTGTTAACATTTATATAATAACATTGAAGTAAACATATATAAGTACACAAAATATATATATCGATGTTTACGTATTAGGGTGATTCAAACGAAGTAAATGTTTTTTTATGTTTTGTTCCATAGCATTAACTGACATGCTACTCGTAAGACACTTATACTCCCATGAGACCTAGATTTTAATTTTTGGTGCCTAAATATAATTGCTTTTTTATGAAAAAATAATGTTTATTTATAACCAATAAGAGAAAAAATCTCTTAAATTAAATAGTTTTATGTGATAAGCCAAATGGTTGCCATATTGGGACTCAGCAAACTATAATCCATAAAAAACGTAATTTGATTTGAATAAAAATATACATTTTTGTTGGACAAATTTTGTGACTCTATTTAAAAAACATTGACATAATATAATTATGTTTCTTACGAATTTGGGTTGATGAGCCTGAATCGTACGTCTTGCCATATCACGTCAGTTTTTTTTAGAAGTACGTTTCCCCATATTTAGATACCAAAATTGAAGAAATTTGTCTTGCACATCCATTTAATGTTGAGCTAATCAGTTACTTTGTTTAGGAATATTCGTTGCTTAGCATAAACATACGTTTCATGCAATTGTAACTAAAAAAAGTCAATTTCATTTGAATCGCCTTTATCTACCAAAAAATTTACGTATATGTTTTCATAATATATTCCTATTTTCATTTATTTTATGCCTGTAATTATTTATTGAAATTGAGCCTTAAAATCACAACCAATATAAATTTGGTTTTTTTTTTTCCTTTAGGAATTCTTTTGTTGTTTTTTGTTCATTTTCATAAAACTTTGGAAAGATATATGCAAAAATAATATTTAGGCGCATCAGCCCATATAAAGGGCATCATTTCGATTATGCATAATTATTTAATAAACATAATTTATTTTAGATTTATTATGGTTTCAAACGGCGATAATTGAGAAAAACTTTTCACAAGAATCACACTCTAGAAGTATTACCAGTAAAAAAAAAAAAATTTTCACTTGGCAGCCGTGGGATTTGAAACGTGGCCACCTGGCGCACTAACCACTGAGTTTTATATTTATGCATGTAAAAAAAAAAAACATTTAAAAAATTTTTCATATTCTTTTTTTTTATTCTTTGTTGGTTCATTATATCTGTCCCATATGAAGGCGGCAGGCGTTCAGGTGATGTAAACTCGATGTTTTCAGTAGTGTAACAGCGCAATTATATTTCTTTCCAATTATATTTTGAATTTTTTATCTACTAAAATTCGTCTTGCTGTCAGTTTTATACTCAGACTTTTCAAAGTCTTATTTGTCATATTTATATTTAGAAATGATAATATTATGTATATAAAACTGGAAAACACTGAATTTTCAAGCGATTTGAAGTTTTTAAGTTATAGATACAAGACGAATCATTATCTCATACGTTTGAAATTTTGACACTCTCATCAATTAGTAAAATAAGAAACGTGAAGTCAAAAAGTGTATTGTAAAATCTTAGGCACTCTTTTTTCTAACTCAAGGACCTTTCCATGGCAAAAAAGTTTGTTTTGATTAATGTTATTTACCATTATTTACTCGTTTATGTATGTGTTTTGGTCAAAACTAAACTAAATTTTAAAAGTAAAAATATTTTGTATGTACGGTTGTGATTTATGTATGGTCCACGCTGATGTTTTTTTTATTAATTCAATATCATAATATACATTTTATTGATTAATTACATGATCTTTAACATTATTTATGGTACCAACATCGACCAGATCGGGTCAGAGTTACCAGGTTATATCGCATTTATAAAAAAATGTCAAAATGTTCTATGTTCCAAGACGATGTATTTTTTAATAACTTTTGAATTAAATACAATTTTATTGATTGATTATATTGTTTTTTTAATTATTTGCGGTACCAACATCGATCATAACGGACCAGGGTTACCAGAATATATCACATTTACAAAATATGTTAAATATTTAGTTTTCCTCCAAATGATGAAAAACGGTAACAATTACCTACAGGTAGGTCCCAAAGAGCAAAAATGTACATAATGTTAAAGACCAAATTATCAATCAATAAAATAGAACTTCATTTAAACTTCTTTTATAAGAAGTTTAAATTAAGTTCTAATCATCGACGTGGAACATAAAACGCACCTTGTAGTTAGAAACCGAAATTAAATCCACAAAGGATTATGCTACCTCTCTTTTATTTTTTTTTTTTGTTTCTTATGAACAAAGATATTCAAGTGATTTTTAAAAAAATTAATGACAGTAATTTAATAATTAACAAACGATGTATGTAAGTATAAAAGCTTAAAATCTGTTGACTATTTTTAAATAAATGCGAAGTTCATGTTTCGTTTTTTATCTTATTAAATTGCTCTTCAAATACCACCCGTTTTATTGAAACCGATAGTTGTCAAATTATACAGATTTTTGGAAAAACTCTGTTATGTAAATATTCGGTCAAGTGTTCATATAAATACGAATATATTTCATAACTAAGAAATTTAACATACTAAAAGTATTTTCATTGAAATTGGCAAATCCGATCCTAATGTAAAAAATACGTACAAAACTAGCCAAATTTTTAGCTTAAAACGCCTTAGCTACGATACATATTTTCTTGCGATAATAAAAATACCAAAACGAGCATTTTACACAGTGTGACAGTTAGATTCCGGGACTGAAGCCATATTTCAGCAACTAGAACGAGTTATACGTAATTTTAAAGCTAGGACTTTCTAAACGAATCCTAATTTTTTATTGAAATTGGTTTATATGTCAGTTTTATAACAATTCGTTTAACATTCCAGATAGATCGTGTAAGCAGCAAATAAAAGTCCAACATTTCTGAGATCGATTGTTCCTGGCGACGAGAAAAAGTGTTTTCAGTATGACCCGGAAACAAAGCGTCGAAGTGCTGAATGGAAGTCGAAATCATCACAAAGCTCGAAAAGTTCCATCAAGACAATGTTAATTTGTTCATGTTTTCTTTGATAGCAAGGGCATCATCCACCGCGAGTTCATCTCAACTGGTCAAAAATTTACTGGTGCTTTCTATTTGATCGATATTAATCGATAACGTTCATTGTTCGTCAGTTTTTGGCACGAAATCGAGTTTGTGTGTTGAACCATTCACCTGATTTAGCACCATGTAACTTCGCACTATTCCCAAGAATGTAAATGTAGTTGAGGGAAGATGACCCTGAGGCCATTTAAACAGCTTCAACACACGCCTTGGAAGTAAGTAGTACCACAAAATGAGCTCGAGAGGGAATTTGAATCCCTATTGAGTCGCTGTAGAAAGTGCAATGAATCAAAAGAATATTTAATAGATAAAAAAATTAATTCTTATAGCTTCAGTCCCTAAACATAATTGCCATTCTTAGGTCTTAACCGACCTTAGAAGAAGCCCATTTTCGGTCCATATAAAGCGGGTTTAGAAAAAAAAGAGCACTCGATGATATATTAAATTTTTCGTTTAAGAATGATCCAAATATACTAAACTTAAATAAACGACAATCGAAAAATGCAAAACTCTTAGAAGATATATATTAAAATACCCCTGTTGGACTCGCTCCACTGTTGAGCACTTTAACATACCTCTTTTGTATCGATTGTAATTTTTTTCCATTTCAAAATAGAACAGTGTTTGCGAATAAAATTTCAAAAATTAAAATACAGTCAAATTTTGGGTCCCAAAAAATATTTACCCAGTCATTTCTGATTTCAATTCAGGTAACAACGCAAACATTTTGAACAAAAACACATCGAAATCGATTCGGTCGTTACGCCGGGGTCGGAGTTTATATTTTTGTTGATTGTGCTACTAACATCGGAATTCAATTTTATATTTTAATTTGTGCTTTTAACTTAGTTTTAAAAATTGTATCAATTGATTTTGAGCTGATTTTGCTCATTTGAACCAATTTTATTAATAATATAATTAGAGATAATGTTAATCATTTTATACTACTATAGCTATAATACATAGTCAAAAATAAAAAACAAATTTTAAAGAAAAATACATACCATGCATGCACAAAATAACGATCTTCTCTTCATATTGTGTTATGTATATGGTTTTCGTGTTGGTTGACAGCAGCAACGTATTTTCAATATTTGCCTTAAACAGTTACTCAGTTATTTTTAATTTTTTTCTTAAAACATTTTCATCATAGAACGTGCATTACTGAACGTTATTAAATTTATTTACGAATTTCTTCCGCTGATTTTGCTTTAATTTATGCATTAGAGTTTTTTCTTTCTAAGTAGTTAAGATTTTCATGATTTTTAAATTATCATTTAAGTTTACTTTAGTTTAAATGTTTTAATAAAGTATCGAATCGAAGGCGTGTATATCAAAATTATCACTAAAAAATATAAAAAAAATAAAACAAATAAGTATCAATGGGAAAAATTAAATAAACAGACATATGTGCATATCCATCAGATTGGGCCTTTTAGCTGGCCTCGTTTTTTTTTTTTTTTTTTGGAGTACATCTTCCAGCCATAGTTTTTCTTGAAGCTAAGGCTATCTTGAACTCATAATAAAGGTTGTTCAATTAAAATTCAGATAGCTATTTTTTTAATTTGCATTTAAAGAAAGAAATATATGAAACTTTTCGTGTTTTTTAAAAATTGTCAATTTATTGGGATTTTACGCTGTAGTCTAAAGACTGTTGAGTACATCTTTCAGCCATAGTTTTCTTTTGAAGCTAAGGCTGTCTTGAACTCATATTAAAGGTTGTTCAATTAAAATTTAGATACCTATTTTTTTAATTTGCATTTAAAGTAAGAAATATGTGAAACTTTTCGTGTTTTTTAAAAATTGTCAATTTATTGGGTTTTTACTCTGTAGTCTAAAGACTGTTGAGTACATCTTTCAGCTATAGTTTTTTTTGAAGCTAAGGCTGTCTTGAACTCATAATAAAGGTTGTTCAATTGAAATTCAGATAGCTATTTTTTTTATTTAACTTTATATGTAACATTTCATGTTGTTTTTAACTAAAATCCAATTTTAACTATGTCTCCCTTTGAATTTTAATTGTTCCTCCTTGAATATTAATTAAAGATAGTCTTAACTTCGAGAAAAACCATGTTTGAAGAGTCTGCTCCAAAAAAAAAATCGAAATTGTCATCTTACCTCGACCATGGCTTCGAATTTTTTTTTTATTTTTTTTTTTTGGAGCAGACTCTTCAAACATGGTTTTTCTTGAAAATAAGACTATCTTTAATTAATATTCAAGGAGGAACAATTAAAATTCAAAGGGAGACATAGTTAAAATTGAATTTAAGTTAAAAAAAACATGGAAAGTTACATATAAAGTTAAATAACAAAAATAGCTATCTGAATTTCAATTGAACAACCTTTATTATGAGTTCAAGATAGCCTCAGCTTCAAGAAAAACTATGGCTGGAAGATGTACTCAAAAAAAAAAAAAAAAAAATGAGGCCAGCTAAAAGGCCCAATCTGATGGATATGCACATATATACTTAATATACTTATTACTAAAATTTGGCAATGTATAAAGTAAATTATAACAAATACTTATTTCCCATAAAAATGGCAAGCATTCATACAAACTTCATACCATAATTATATAAAAGTCACAGTGACACAAGAAAAAGTATCGATTACAAAGAATAAAAAAAGAAAATTGTCAAACGATACGACATTAATTTAGACTACAAAAAAGATAAAATAACATTAAAAATTTTAAGAGTTCAAAATTATCTAAGTAAAATCCCGGGACTGCATTGATTGCGAGGCACTTTCATACGAAAGATTTTGATCATTAAACTAAATGAGTTATTAAAGCAATCATTATAAAAGAGCTACGCATAGTCCGTATGCTGAATTCCTTCAGTCAATTTCAGTAAGACTTTGCAAGTACTTGAGTTAAAAAAACTTTATGGACAAAAAAAAAATCATATTTACTCTGCATTTAATTGAACCAACGATAGCACACTCCTGAGCTACTATAGTTCCAAAAGGAGCTAGTACTGGACCCACCGAAGACCTTTTCGGCATGATTTGAACTGACGATTTTTTAATGTTGATGTCTTAGGTATGCAATACCTTTTTACAAGTATGAGGAAAATTAATTCTGCATGCATAACTTTTACATTAGATATATGATGGCTTTGCAAAATGTGATGATGTCTAGCTCGATTTTTTAATCAACTGCCGTTCAATGCATTAAATTAAAACTAGTAGGTACCACCGCACTATGTACTATATTATAATCAGAACAACACTGGTTTCTTTTGGACTATTCTGCCGTACTAAATAAAAAATATCCGAGATTCTTATGGCATCGGATAGCTTAAGAAATTACGCGTCTAATGAAATACTCAAAATGCAGGTATCTTAGTTCAATCATATGAAAAATCTCCAAAGCGAATTTTCTCTATATCAATTTTACAGGCATTTCCAAAGAGAATTTTCTCTATATCAATTTTACAGGCATTTCAACATATTTACATTTACAAAAAATCAATTATCTCGAAACGAATTTTTTTGAGATACGCCCTTTTCGCTTAGTACGACAGAATTGTATTCTAAATTTCATTGCCAGGTAATTTTTGAGAAATGAAGGATCAAAGCTTCAGCAAATGTTTACTGCATATGCCTTAGAGGTGCACTCGCTAATGGAGGTAGAATGGCTCAAAAACACAATGAACAAAAAAGAGACGAATTTTAGAACGTAGGAGTGGCATATCTCGTTCAACAAACAATACACACTGTTTCTTGAATTTGAAATTAAACTCGGTACAAAGACCAGAGCGACTCAACAATAAATTGAACTAAAAGTGGACAAATTTGAGCGAGTGGGCACACAAGCAATATGCCAAATACGCTATTTCTCGGGAGTTTGAAAATTTAATGTTATAAGACTGGGTACAGAGACAAAAAGTGAGCAACGTATAAAACTAGTAAGCAAAGCAAGACGAAAACATTGAATAAAAAGTGAGCTTCTTTGCTTTTCGAAACTACAGAAAGTGTCACTACCACTCACCAATTCCGTATAAATTTTGTTAATTGTTTTATTGTTCCACCGTACGGAAGTTACAATAATTTTTAAGCGTTAGAATTGTATTCAAATAAATTATAATAGCAAGCACCAGAGCCGTAACAACCACCAGGCCACCCAGTAGTGAATTGCTTTATACATGCCATCTTTATTTTGCTGAAAATTTGTGCAAAGATAGTGGAAAAACATTCTCTTTTTCGTAGTAAGTAGTAACGAATTTTACATTTTACGGTTTTCTTTGTTTTGATTTCAAAAATGCATAACACCCGTAATTTCCAGCAAAACTAAAAACAAATCTATATAAAAATTATATTACGTCAGTTTAGAGTTTCTTCGAAAACGTAATAGCATGGGCACCGCATAATTTGAGATTCAGTCTATATGTATTAAGTTAATATTCGACCAATTGAATTTTTTTATGTCTGTCATTATATAAGATAATTTTTAATAAGGTCGCCCGAGAATTATTTTTTTTTTCGTTTTTAAATAAGGATTGGTTTTAGGGTTTTTTTATTTTTTTAAATTTGTCTTCTCCTATCTTTTAACATCTCTATCTCGCGCTTGGCGTTTTCTCAAGAAAATCGATTTTTTATTTCT
Organism: Tricholauxania praeusta; assembly: GCA_949775025.1. Lineage (NCBI taxonomy): Eukaryota > Metazoa > Arthropoda > Insecta > Diptera > Lauxaniidae > Tricholauxania > Tricholauxania praeusta. The sequence continues at coordinate 58,713,481 of OX459029.1, forward strand.
AAAAGTTAAAATGGTACAGGCTTTACGCTCCTAATAGAGTTTTATAATTTTAGTACACTGAGAAAACGATTTGTTTGAATATAACAAATGTATATTTTATATAGAACAATCAAGTATTTATTTGAGTCAAACCTATTGTATTTGGATCAAATAGTGGAATACATTGGTTGAATTTTTTTATGTTTGACTTAATCAAATATTTGATTGCTCCATATCAAATATAATTTGTTATATTCAAACAAATCGTTTTCTCAGAATAGTAGTGGCGGCGTATTTTAATTACTCGCCTAGTTCAAATTTGGTTGTATTACCTCAAATAATTATCTCACAACAGCGCTTTGATGCTTTTGCTGGTAAGGGAAGTGGCACAGAATGGGAAAAAACTACATCGATTTCTCATAAAAAATACTGTTACTGTCACAGTTATTTTCAGAATATATGCAAAAATATAAAAAAATCTTATGGTAAAAGGTGTAGAAGCCTCAAAAATATATCAATACCTATCACTTGATCATAAAATGATAAAAAATGCCAAGTTTGGCCAATTTCAAATCATCATAACTTAGATAAGACATAAAAGTTGCCTTTCCTTAATGCTAAGCAAACTAGCAAGTTTTAGTTTTTTTTAAGATGACGTTAGAAAATTTATCGTTAACTATAAATAGACACTATAAGACTGTTTTTACTCTCCGTAGCCAGTACCGCATCAAATTTAATGTAATCAAATTAAGCTCAAGTCGGAAAATGTTTGAAAGCTTTACCATGTCAATTTTGCAACCGATTTTACCTGTGTGTGTGAAAAAAGCCTTATAAATATATACAACCAATGCAGAATCTGAAGAGGATCATATTTTTTGTAATACTTTTTTGTTCGAAAATAAAGTTTTAAGCCAAAAAATTTGTTTTTTTTTTCGATGCTTTATATCTTTATACTTTTTCTTCGAGTCACTGTTTGATTTATACGAAAATTATAGCTCCTTATTGCTTATCAAAATTTCCAAATCAAGCATTGCGTCTTAAAGTTAAAATTAATCTTTTTATACCTTCAATGATTACGGGTGAATTAAGAGTCATATCAAAATACGTAAATATCGGATGATTTTGAAATACCTGCACAAATTGTTTTTTCTTAACATTTTTGAAAAAAAAAACAATCATTTTTGCTAAGAAATACTTTAATTTTATAAAAAAGTTTTAAAAAAACTGTATGTAAGTTTGCTTAGGCCCCTATTGCGGTTGTCGATTTGCGATAAAATCGTTAGCCATCGATTTAATAGAAACGACGCCATTTTGGTATTGCGAAACTCAATAGAAAAAATTGCGTCATTGTGACTTGAAATATTATTATTTTTTTGAGACAGCCGTTTAGTTTCATTCAGTTTGAAATATTTTGTGTGAAAAATTTAAAAAATAAAGAAATATCTATGGTACAATCATTTGGTAGTTTTACCTGGAAAGTTTTGCGTAGTTTTGAAAATGAGTATTTTTATAGATTTTGATGTGCTCTTTCTCAATTTCAACTTTGCCACCTCGTATTGTTGCCGCTCGCGCCGCCATATTGAAAAAATGGCGCCCAAAAGCAGTTTTTTGACAATATCTCCTTTCTGACTCATTTTACGATAAAAAAAATACAGTAAAAGCTCGTTAATCCGAGTTAATGATTCCAGACCCTAATTCGGATTAACGATATATTCGGATTACTGGATAGGCTGTTTTTATGCATAATACATACTTGAAATAACGCTTTATTCGAAAATACATGTCACGATTTCAAAACAAATTTAATTTTATTTTTATTTATCAAAAAGAAAAAATATAACGCATTTTACAAATTACGAGTACATATGGGCATTTCTCTTATTTTGAACGGGACGGAAGTACACTTTTAAAGTAGAATAAAAGTCAAAGTAAAACACTTTTATTTTTTTCTGTTACTTTAAGAAATATCCCTTTGGTAGCACTATATTGAGTGGTAAAGTTGATGCCAGACGTAATACTGGTTCCAAGATAGTGGCCCATTCGAACGGGACAAAAAACGGAAGTGTTTTTCATGGCCATCTATAGAAAAGCACAAGTCAGCGAAACCTGGCAACATTTTTTAATGCGACTAATTTTAAAATGTTATGAAATAATATAACTTTTTAATAAATTTAGTTTGATTGAAATATCTTATTTAATTTTTTTCTTACAATGCATAACACTCCATTCGAACGGGACATATTTTTCCGTTTTGGCTAACTTGGTCAATTTTCAAAACGACTTTAACATTTATATAAACAATATTATTTAAGATATATACAGTAATTAATAAAACAAATTTAATGTTTATATTTATAAAATTAATAAGTGAGACCAATTTTATCAAAGAAAAGAGGAAGGAGTAGATATTTTTCTTAAAAGAATATAAGACTTGTCTTTTTGCTGTTAAAGCATATTTCCTGTAAGAGGCGTGGCACCGCCCAATAAAAAAAATATATTTTTACTCAAGTTTCAATCTATCTGCATACGAAATTTCATCAAAATCGGTGTAGTGACACAGCCGTGACACCGTTTTTTCCCATTTGGAGCGATGCGAAGCCCACTTAATGGACTAAGAGTCTCTACTGACCTTTTTTATGGAACATTCTATCTCCTAACAAAATTTCATTAAAATCGGTCCATTAGCTTAGCCGTGGAAGCGTTTTTCACGTTAGGGGCGTGGCACCGCCTACTATTAAAAAAAAATAAACATGTTCCCTCATCTCTTCACAACCTTCCCAACAAAAAAAAAAATTATGCGATTATGTTGTGCTATGGCTGTGAAAAAGTGGTTTTTACCGATTGGCCTTTTGGCGAAAATGCCCATATGTACTATACTTTTTTAAAAAACAAAGATTCGGTTTACAGAGATGCAATCAATGCGGACTATAGAGTATGTAACGCGTCATAAATTCGATTCGGATTACTGGATAATTCGGATTACACACCTTCGGATTAGCGAGCTTTCACTGTATGTATATACAAAATAAAACTAGAGGAAATTTCCTACAATAATATAATTTTTATCACTAATTTTTTAATCTTTTTTTTATTTTTTTAACAAAAAAAAATATCTAATGGCATTATCGTATTTAACGGAAGTACACTTTGCGGCGCTCGTACGCTAAAAATTTTGATTTTACGAAAAAAAAGATAACATAAATTGTAGGAAATTTCCTCGTTTTATTTTGTATTTATATTTTTTTATCGTAAAATGAGTCAGAAAGGAGCGCCATTTTTCAAATATGGCGGCGCGTGCGGCAACAATACGAGGTGGCAAAGTTGAAATTCAGAAAGAGCACATCAAAATCTATAAAAATACTTATTTTCAAAACTACCGCAAAACTTTCCAGGTAACGTCGTTTTTTACTACCAAATGATTGTACTACTACTAAAATAAAAAAAATCGTATCTATCAAAACAAAATGATAGAACAGCCACCGATTGTGATCGATAAACACAATACCAAACAAAATCGCTAATAGAAAAAAAGCGTTTATCTATTGTAAATTGACAACCGCAATAGGGGCCTAGACATTAAGTTTTTTATTTAATTCTCAAAATATCTTCGACATAACATCTCTTCTTTTTTGATAATTTTATATATTATTCTTCAATCAATTCTATGAATGTAATATCTACTTTCAATTTGAAATTCACGACATAACTTTGGAAAATATCATGCAATTCAAACAATAAGAAAAATTCATATTTTTCCAAGATATGTCGGGAATTTCGATATGAAAGCAGATGCTTAGGATTGATTGAAGAATAATATACATACATATAAGAAATTAAAAAAAAAAAATATGTTCTGACGAAGATATTTTGAGAAACATTTCTAATTTTATAGATAAAAAATTAATGTTTAGAAAAATGTATTTAAGTAAATTATTTTTTTTTTTTTTATAAAATTAAAGCATTTTAAACAAAAATGATATGAAGTTTTTATCCTATTTCCCATAGTTTTTGAGATAAGTCGTTTCAAAAAATGTATAAAACAGTTAAGAAAAAAATCAAAGTGTGCAGCTATGTACTTAAAGGCTGACCGATATACATAACATATGTATGTTTAAATATACATATATCTATAGATATATGTATATGAGATTCCATATATATATAGATATATATATATGAGATTGCATATATATATAGATATATATATGCATATATTATACATACATGTATGATATAGATATAAAATACATCTTAAATGATTTATGTGCGTGTAATAACATTTTAAAGGTATTCATCTAAATGTACAAGTTTTCCATTTGTGCAAATATGAAATTTTACGTTATGTGTTAAAGAACATTGGAAAAAATGTCAACCATAAAAAATTAAAATGACGAAAGAATGCAAGAAAACTAAATTAATTAACTACGAGTATTTTTATCTCTGACATTTCGTTTAAAGATGTGTGCATAGTGGCAACTTATTCTCAAAAAAAGTTTTTTCATAAAATTTTTTAAACAATTTTTGACAGTTCGTTTGCTAGGGTGGACAATGCAGTTTCCAAGGGTTTTCCGCATTAAGATGAATACCTATATTAAGCTTCTAGGCAATATAGAACAGAACACAGAAGCCATTAATAGGAACAACAACCAACATTTAAACGTAATCAAGCATGCATATTAAGAAATAATGAACTTTATATAGTTTTTTAATGTCGTCAAAAATATACAATATATATATATATATATTTTTCTTGAGTTTTTAATATAAATAATTATATAGCACTGTAAAAGCTTTTTTCCTATGTTACTTTTTAGAGATGCATAATGGTGCTATTCTGTAAGCTGCGATTTGTGATTTTTGCAATTTTTGCATTTTAAGCATGAAAATACAGAAATAAAATTAATTAAAAGTCATTTAGGTATAAACTTATTAAATGTTACACGATTGTATGAAATTTTGTTTAAATATGACAATACTTTGAATTGAATACCATAGAAATGTGACAGTACAAAAGCGTTACTTGTGTATTTATTAGAACTGGGTTTGAAATTAAAGCAACTTACTGGGTATTTTTATGCGAGCTGTTCACAGAAAATTTTTATTTTCTTGATATACCATATTGAAAGTATTAGTTAACCACTCTGCACCAAAGGTTTTGCTTTTAAATGCTTTCAGCGACTTTTTACAAAATCTTTATTTGTTTGCTTCCAACAGAACTTATTTTTATTTTTCTTAAAGGTTAAGAATTTTTTTGCGGATGAGACTAAACCTTGTTTTTCTTAATGATATAGCTATTCTAAATAAGGTTTTTTAAGTTTTTCCATACCACGTCAGAGCTACACAATGTAAATTTAAATGCCAAAAAAATTGGACATTACATTTTCTCACTCTATTATAGTACAGGGTGTTTTTTTTAGAGGTTTGTTTTTCGAATAGAAATAAAACTGGCATTTTATGGTCAAATCTGGCAACTCTAATGTCATTTATGTTCAGTTTGGTTTGCCATTTCATCATGAACAGGTTGACAAAAGAACAACGCTTGCAAATCGTGCAAATTTATTTCGAAAATAATGGTTCAGTTCGCGAAGTTTACCGCAAGCTCCGTCCATTTTATGGTCGACATAATCGACATCAGAGCAATTAATTCGGTTAACCATGGGTCGTTTTCGCACTACGTTTACTCTATGTGATAATACGCATCCGCAGAGACGTCGAACAGTGCGCACCGAAGAAACAATTGCCGCTGTAGAGCAAAATGTTGAAGAGGACCCGAATGAATCGATTCGCCACCGTGCACAGCAATTGGAGCTTTGTCCATCAACTTTATGGAAGATTTTGCGCAAAGATCTTGGCTTGCGACCTTACAAGATCCAGCTTGTGCAAGAATTAAAGCCGCGAGACCATGCAATGCGTCGTGATTTTGGTGTATGGGCCGAAAATGAGATTGATCTCGATGCTGATTTTCATCGCAAAATTTTGTTCAGTGATGAGGCTCATTTTTGGTTGAATGGCTACGTCAACAAGCAAAATTGCCGCATTTGGAGTGAAGAGAATCCACATGAGACCCTTGAGACGCCATTACATCCACAAAAACTGACTGTTTGGTGTGCTCTATGGGCTGGTGGAGTCATTGGGCCATACTTCTTCCGAAATAATGCTGGAGAGTCAGTTACCGTTAATGGAGACCGGTATAGAGCCATGATAACCGACTATTTTGTTCCCGAATTGGATGGCATGAATGTGGATGAGTTGTGGTTCCAACAAGACGGCGCTACATGCCACACAGCGCACGTCACAATCAATTCATTGAAGGAAACATTCGATGAGCGCATAATTTCGCGGAATGGACCTGTCAATTGGCCACCAAGATCGTGTGATTTGACACCATTGAATTATTTTCTTTGGGGATATGTGAAGTCGCTCGTCTACGCCAACAAACCAGAAACGTTAGGGGACTTGGAAGCCAACATTCGTGGCGTTATTGCCGACATACGGCCCCATATGCTCGAAAAAGTGGTTCAAAATTGGACCTGTAGAATTGGCTTTATTCGAGCCAGCCGCGGCGGCCACATGCCCGAAATCATATTTAAACATTAATGGCATAAAATTATCCTTCCAATAAAGCCAAATTGATGGACATTAAAACGATTTTCTTGTGTTTTATTTCAATTCGAAGCTCTATACCTCTAAAAAAAAACACCCTGTAGTTAAAGTTTTACACTGTCGTAATACAATAAAACTTACTTTATAACGCTCTCGGTTATAGCGATATTCCATGTATTACGTTTTTCAAAAAAAAAATTAAGGTAGTACAATACCATAGTAAAACAGCCCGCATTAACGCTACAAAAAGTTTGAACGTCTATTCAACCCTCAGAAGCGAAAAGGGCGTGTCTCAAAATAATGCATTTCGAGATAATTGATGTTTTGTACATGTCAAGTTTTTGAAATACCTGTAAAATTGAGATAGAGAAAATTCTTTTAGAAGATTTTTTATATGTTTGAACTAAGATACCGGCACTTGGTGTAGTTCATTAGATGCGTAATTTTTTAAGCTATTCGATGCCATAAAAATCACGAATATGAATTTTTTTGAGACACGCCCTTTTCATTTCCAGGGGAGTATTGTGCATTTTGGAAAATTCGTTCGTCATAGCAAGCGTTTGTTTTTTACACGCATTTATCAAAAAAATTGTGCACAATTACTTTTGTGAAAATATGTTCATCCAAACAAGCGCGGCTAATTAAATACAAAAAATACAAATGTAAATTCGTTATCCAAGCAAGCGACGCTTATAACGGTATCCCGTTTATAACATGAGATCTTTCAAAAGATTTATAACGAAGTATTACTATATTTAAAAGTTGCGTTTAAGATGAACTCAGTAAGTACCGAAACTCAAAATAATGCGATTTGCATTTGCGGTACATTCGCAATCAAAATTTTGCGGAAAAATTGAGGAAAGTGCGTTTTAAGCAATTTCTAATCATTTATATTTCAAACTAGTGTAATAACACTAATTTACAAAAAAAAAAAAAAGATCTGAGTTCTCATAAACTTTTTTCTATGTATTTTGGGGCGTACATTCCAAAAATTTCAACCATTTTGTATCGTTACCGAGACATCCCCAAAAAACCCACTTTGCTGCACTTTATTTATTTGGCATTTTTTTTGTCGACCTAAGTCATTATTTTGTTGAAAAAATAAGTTTCTTGGCTTTATGAAGTGCCATTTCGATAAAAAATTTTTTAATGAAAATTCATGTAGTGTCATTGACAATTTCAAATTATAGTGTATTAAGGTGAATGCAGTGAAAACAACAAAGGATTTATGCTGTTACACAAGAAACACCAAAGCTCTACTCGCGGACAGACCAGGTTTTTTTCCTATATACAGATAAGGCTTAAGTGGACATTTTTATATGACTGTTTCTTGTTTAACCAATTTTTCTGAAATTTTAATATGTTGCTGTTCACATATTAATGCAGGGAATGAACTACGGATAGAAAGATCGGTAATATAGTTTTTTGATTTTTGGCACGATTTTGGCCCAAAAAATTGGCAATTTTCGAAAAAATGACGCCACTTTGTTATTTTTGGACCAACATTTTTTCTTGTAGTTCATTCCCTGGTGGCATTGATGCTGAATAAAACCTTTTATGTTTTTTTTTCATTTCAGATATTCCAGTGAGCCGCAATCACGCCCGCCGTGATTTTTTCAAAAAAATTCTAGTGGCCATAAATCTCATAAAAAAATTAAAAAAACTTTTTTTAAAATATTGTTTTGTGTCAAAATATATGTGTAAAGCTTCAAAATGATATCTTATTTTTTATTAAAAACATACGCATTTTAAAACATTAAAACAAAATTTTTTTGAAGGTGTCATGTCCCCTTAAAAAATTAAAAAAAAGTATAATAAATAGAAAAAAACATTCATTTTTTTTGGTCAAATTCCAAAAAAAATTAAAATTTTGCAGCTCTGGTAGCAACCCTAGAACTTTTTTTTGTTATTTTTTTTAAATGAGGATATACTCGAGCATAAATGAATTTTTGAAAATCGAGTGTTCTTGAAGTATTCTAAAACATGCTATTTATTTGAACATGTCTAATGTACACACATGGAAAAAAAGGGGATTAGTTCCATATCTTTCAACCCTATTAACTTTCTAACCCAATTCCCTAACTAAAAGACTACGGTGAATAAAATATTTTGCTTTAAATTTTCAATCAAATAGAAAAAAAGCTATATATATATAATCGTTCTAAATCGAAGGAAACCGTGTAAAAACGGAATAAATTTTTTTTCCTAAACTGCAAAATCAAAACCGTGTAAAAAAAGAATTGGGTGTACTTCAAGCGGAACAGTGGAACAACTCTGCGCGAGCTGTTGTGTTTGTATTATTCCTTTTCGAAAAGTAATTTATGAAATGAATATATCAACTTACTTAACATTCTCAAAAGAAAAAAGGAATGAATAGTTACGTGGTTAAGATGCGCTGTGTTTTCAAGACCAAAACTTTTAAGGAAAAGTGGTATGCCAATTTATCGCTGATTTCTTTAAAATAAAAAATTTAAAGAATGGTATTCTTATTTGAATTTGATCCTTTTCCAACAATTATAGTAGTTTTTATAACAAATGAAATCTTGAACATTTCCAATTTTCTCAAAACTACTTAAATGTGACTTATACCACTCTTGTTTCAGTGGCTCATATATAAAGTAGTGGGTATAAGTAATGAGGTAAAGAAGTACGAGCAGTACAAAAAAAAGATAAGAGCGCAACGGATAGTAAAAGTATGTATTTGTATCTGTTTCGATATCGTATTGTTTCGGTACCTACGCATTAAATTCTTACTCATAGGAATCTAATATGAATGCACTCATGCATGAATTTTAATAAGGTGCGCCTTTTATTGCATCACAACAAATTTTACCAAATATAAAAAATTCGGATTCAGCGACAGAAAATCTATAAGAAGCATACATACTTATTGTATGTTGTTTGGCCCGAGTAAACGAAAAATAATATGGTCTCGTGAATTTATTGATATTTTTTTTTTATTAAATAGTAAAAAAATTATGTTTGATCGAAACAATTCACTCCGTGATTGCATATTTATTACAGAGTACAGTTGTGTTGCATGACAAATTATTTTATAATCAAAATTATCCCCTACTTAAACCCAAATGGGCTATGCTTACGAAAATTATATTAGTACATACATACATACATACATATGTTGTAGATGTGATCAAATGAATTAATATCAAACACGAATGTGAAATTGCCAAATGACATTTGAAGAGAAGTGATAAAAACAATTAAGCGTTATTCTAAGCAACAGCAGTTTTGTGAGAGAAACTAAATAACATAATTAGAAATTTTGGAAAAAAAAACGAATAAATATTGCATAAATTAAAACCAAAATTATAGCCTAAAAATACCTGTTTTTATAAGGACACATAATTTACAATTTTTGTTTTCGTTGCTTTCCATCATAAATAACGCCCACTATCTACATCGAATCCCAATTCAAAGCATTTCCATTAAAATATAGATCGAAATCCTCAACATAATTATTGCTGGAGCTTATACTGGATTAAACGAAGAAATGAAGATGCCCAGTAAATTTTGTAGCAAAATGGGTACAAATACATTGCAGTAAAGATCGATGTCATAGTTGTAGTGTAGATATAGACGGAAAGTATTTAAGAAGAAAAAACAACAAAAAAGATTACATTTAGTGAATGTACAATTTATAAGTGTTATTGTTAGTTTTAAGCGCGAGATGGTAACGAAAAAAAAAATGTGTTACAGCATAAGGAGCCCATATATGTCAGATCAAACTTTTGATATACTTATTTGAGGTTTTTTATATTATACTCGAAAATCTTAATTTTTGGCATAAAAAGGTAGACCTTTTTAACCTTTTTATGCCAGAATCCAAGTTTCGACACATTAAGCTCTTTTATAATACTGTCAAAAATTTTGATTTTCGGCTTTAAACATAAGATTTTAGAAGAGACAAAAAGTTAATTTTAATTTAAATGTGTAAAAATATAGCTTCATTTAATATATAAGTATATGTATGTATTTATATGAATTTTCTGATGACAAACCACTTTTTTATGGTATATTTTTTATATCGAGTGCATTATAGCACCCACATTTGCAAAAGTGTTATCTGTTTCGCTCCACACTCATTTTCTAATAGAGTGAGGGTGAAAAATAGGATCTGCAAATAATTTTGTATTTCTGTTGGAAATTGGCAAGTCGCTTTTGATCCAAAACCTGAAAAATTAACTTGAAACGAGTTTTTTTTATTTATCAATCTACAATTGTAAAACAAACGATTTTTGGTGACAACGACCTGGAACATTTTGATGTAAAATTAAACGGCTAATATATCTACTCCACTTTTATCTGTATGTGTGTGTCCAGGGTCTTAAATGATGTTAAACTAAAATTTTAAGAATAAATGTCTCCATTTTTAAACGGTTCCCAATAACTATTCATGGAAGGTAAAATTGTTCTCGTTGTACTATTAAATAGAGAATTTAATGCAGTTTAAAAAAACATTTTTTAATAAAGTGATTTTTGATGCCAAAAAAATATCTCTAAAAATAATTCAAAAGGGGATTTTTGACTTGTTGAAAAATAATTCAAAAAGCAACAGTTTTAGGTACTATACGTTTAGATCAATTTAATACAATACGAAATGATAAACATATTTATTATACAAATTGCTCATCCATATGTAACCATTCATGGTATACTCGTAAGATGTTAAGATCAAAATTTAAAACAAAAATGTAATTTTCTTATCTGCTTTTATCAATCCTACACTGAACGCGAAATTATTTACGCCATATGTTAAATAGAGTATTATGTCATTTTATATATTTTTATGGTTTTGGCGCCTTAAAAGCGATATCCCAGGTCGATATCTCCAAAAATTGCAATTGTAGATCAATAAATAAAAAACTTATTTTAAGTTAATTTTTCAGGTCGAAAGCGACTGGCCAATTTCCAATAGAAACACAAAATTGTTTTGCAGATTTTATTTTTTACCCTCACTCTATTAGAAAATGCGTATGGAGCGAAACAAATAACACTTTTGCACATTCCATATATTTTATGGGTGCTCTAGAGTACATAAATAATACAACCCTGGACAGTTGGCGATTTGGCCCATCGCATTCAATAGCGCGCATTATAAGTAATCAAAAATAAATCATGTGCGCAGTTCACACGTGGTAGAAGTGAAACTTTTAGAAAATTGAACTGCGATAGTATGAAAAAAACCAAAAAAAAAAAAAAAACAGAAAAACGAAAAAAAATGGCTTCCATATGAAATGTTATAGGAAACAAACTGAATGCGCCGTTCGCAGGTTTAATCTAGTAAGCTAAAATTTTTGGTAAATTTTCAACTCCGGCTAGACAACCTTGTCATACCTATGGTTTTCTACATAAAATTTTCACTATAATTTTTCAAATCCGCGATGACGTCACCGGCTCCCTGCCTACTTATTTATCAACGTAATTTGTAACAGAGTATAATAAAAGATTCAAAATATAATTCACCAACAAAAGTTCATACAAATTCACTGTTATTTTCAAAAATTTAGATGGGTTGACTGGATTAATAACTATGAGTTTGAATATCAAAAACTGTTGCATACTTTTGGGCAGGTATATGTTTGAGCGGGTATAATCAGATACTAAACTTTTGTGGAAGGTATTTGGGTTGTGATGTCGTCTCAGATTTGTTATTGTATTGTACGGTTTTATTGGTTATATTATCTTGCACAGATTGTATATTTATATTTTTATCACCGTTTGACTGCACTCGATGGTTGAATAGCATCAAGAAAACGAGTGAAACACAACTCCTTTTTCAAAAACGGAGTAGAAAAATTAATAAATTCTGATAAACGTCAGAGGTTTACCGGCACTTATTTCATTTTTGTGTGACTAGCCTCCACTCAAAAAGTGAAACAGAGTAAAAAATTATTTTTTGCGCGCAGTCAAACCTGCGTGTGACACCGCACTTAGATGAAAATAACTTTTATTTAAGGCCACCGTGCTATGAGATTACTATTTTCCTATTATTTTCTCAGTTAATTTATTGTGTGGGCTCGATATTTAAGTTTAACGCCCTATACATAGCTCCTTTCCTGACTCATGGGATCTTTTCATAGACACTACAAAACATATTTATATTTATGTTCAAGAGAAGCATACGAGTATTTCAGAATATTGGTCTAATATACTTCAAACAAAGAAATATGTGAATAGATTAACTTTAACCACTTGCTATTTATGCTGAAACACAGATTTTATTAAGTAGTTAATATTGTTGCTATTGATGTGGCGGCACAAATTTTCTGGCAATTATCAATTAAGAAAATTTTGGTTTCAAAATGGAAAATCCTAGTTATCATGCTAAAAGATCTTTATTGAGATTAGTTTATTCGAATTAAGGATAGATTAAAATTAATATTAATTCGCCAGGCTATACTGAAATAACGGTCAAACCGTGCAGAATTTCAACTTGTTCCGATAACTATCCATATTGCAAGTTTGTCTATCGTTGCCCTGAAATTTGTTCAACCCTCAAGTCTTCACTAATTGGGAAATGCAAACTTCGTTCGTAAAAGTATTCTTAATACAGAGCTCCAGGGACCCTACGGGGCCTTTTTGAACTTCAACTTCTACCCACAAGTTATTTACCTCAGTCATACAGGTAAGTCACCAGAGGTCAAAATATGTCCTTATCTTTACTTTACACGGTAGGCTTTAACCAAGCTTTAACTAATGCGGTGTAATTTAGAATTAATATATGCCAAAACAAAAGAGATCCATAAGTCTTTTTTCAATTCCATATTTACTGTTTTTTAACCTTTCTATTACCGACAACTTTTTACAACGTCAATGCCCGACAAGGTCTCCAGGGACCTACTCTATTAATATGGCATGTGATGTTATAACATTCTCCCTCGAGTTGCCCTTGATTAACTTAACACTCGTCACCAGGCTGTTTTCCGCTAATATGATTGAGAATCGCAGAGCCACCACACATTCATATCATATTTTGCAAATTTGGCTGGAATGTGTTGGGTGAAGCGTGTTCGGCCGCGATAGGGGGACACATACTAGTCAACAGTCATCGATTCATGCGATGCATACGCCTTTTCCTACTTAACCATCATCACTATCCACATGTCATCTGAAAATTTCGACTTATTTCCTAGTAGCTTTGCTTCACGAGTATTTTCATTATCAAAGCGAATAGTTCTGTTGATGGGTTAGGAACGATTTCTACTAATTTCTGTTTTATACAGAGGGAAATGTGTGTCACTCGATAACTCATGTACTGGCTCAGCGGCAAACGATTATATAAAACAGCTCTCAATACATGTCTAAACACCTAAGAATACATTTTCACTATCGCTCTCTTACCCATTATCTGGATAAACTAGATGAACAAATTGCATGCAAGTTCGACGTCATAACATTCTTCGAGTTGACGAATTTGATGAAAAATTTCACGAAACCGTAACCTATCATAATCGCTTTTACAGTTTATATTTATAGAAGTCACGGGGGCTCGAGCTATTCGGTTGAATCGTATTGAAATCCCGCATCGTTTAAAACGTCAAAGGTTCTTAGAGACCTTGTCGGTCATTGGAGGGTCAGTGACTTAAGTTTAAATACGCCTCTCAAATTTCACTTTTAAATAAAACTTAGCATGTCCACAAAAATGTAAGTATGCAGTTATAAATAGCTATAATAAATAAAACGAAAACAAATAATTTTAGTTTATCGCATAGATAACAATAAATTCATCAAAAACCGAGCAAATACGCGAAACAAAAGTTTAAATACGAGTACTATACAAAAAATTATATGGAGATCGCTGTGCAAATGGAATATCCGTTAACTTTAAGGCCCAAGTTATCAACAAAATACTTCAAATCTTGTTCTAACATACTCTGAAGAAATTGTCTGTTCATTATATCATCGATGAAAATTAAATGTCCTACATCAGCTTAATGGATCAATTTTACCTGGTAATTGGTGACATGTATTTCGGCTATTACCACATATATACATTAGAGCGGTTCAAAAAAAAAAACTTTCTGATTTTTTCACGATGTGTCAGCGGATTACAATAGCCTTATATGTCTGGACAAGCCCCATTACTAGGATTAAGGTTAATATTGAAAACTGGATTAGCGCCCTCTGTTTTAAGTAAACAACCCATTTTCAAAAATCTTGAATTAAAAAATGCTGCAAGTCGTAGAGGTTATAAAATTTTTCAACAAAGTGGGTATGGTTTTCGGGAAACAATCGATCGAGGAATTCAAATCCGTGATTGGTTTTTCTTCTTCTTCGTCCTTTCTTACAAATAAATTGACAATTGACCGGACATATGTAAAAAAGTACCGATTTTCCGCTTTCTAGCTCCAACATCTCAAATATTATGTTACCGCCGATCCCATGTTACATCATTTTTAATGAACTGATATTCCCTTGAATGAATGCCGAAACCGCATATCATTATCTTATTTCAAAACAAAGATATCTGCATTTTTCTAAATTAACAGACTTGATTTTTTTCGAATAGGAGTCGACAAATTTGCATATTAATTCAAATTTTTTTTTATTTCAAATAGTTATTATCAATCGGGGAATTCGAATCCATGATTAGTTTTTTTTCTTCTTTTTTTTTTTCCATAAAAAAATTGAAAATTAACCGGAAAAAAATTAAAAAATTCCGATATTGTACTTTAAAGTTGCAAAATCACCCCATATTATTTTGCTGCCGATCCCGTGTTACATTATTTTTGATGTACTGTTATTTGCTTAACAGAATGCCGTAAACCGCATATCATTTTCTTATTTCGAACCCGAGATATCTGCATTTTTCTAAATTAACAGAACTGACATAATTTGAATTTTTGAATATTTTAGAAAAATCTATAGAATAGTTCAATTATGGCAGTTCTGCCATAAAAGAAAGAAGAAGAAGAAGAAAAACCAATTTTGGATTTGAATTCCTCGATCGATTGTTTCCCGAAAACCATACCCACTTTGTTGAAAAATTTTATAACCTCTACAACTTGCAGCATTTTTTAAATCAAGATTTTTGAAAATGGGTTGTTTACTTAAAACAGAGGGCGCTAATCCAGTTTTCAATATTAACCTTAATCCTAGTAATGGGGCTTGTCCAGACATATAAGGCTATTGTAATCCGCTGACACATCGTGTAAAAATCAAAAAGTTTTTTTTTTTTGAACCGCTCTAATATACATATTCATATACATACCTACTTACTATATACATTAGACATGTTCAAAAAAAAGTCTTGTTCTAGAATACTTTAAGAACACTCGATTTTCGAAAATTTATTCATATTCGAGTATTTTCTCATTTAAAAAAATTAAAATAAAAATAATCCTATAGCTGCTACCAGAGCTGCAAAATTTTCATTTTTTGGAATTTGGCCAAAAAAATGATGAAAATTTGTTTTTTCTCTTATTTATAATATTTTTTCGATTTTCCTTATGTACACATAAGGAAGTATCGAAAAAAAAACTTCCCGCTATATTTTAAGCCTATACATACGGAGAAAAACAGGTCTCTCCGCGAGTAGAGCTTTGGTGTTTCTTGTGTAAAAGCTCAAATCCTTTGTTGTTTTTACTGCATTCACCTTAATACACTATAACTTGAAATTGTCAATGCCATTACATGAACTTCCAATAAAAAAATTAATGAGAGAAAAAATTTTTTTCATTTTTGGTCCAAAAATTATCAAAATTAAATTTTTTTTTAACAAATTTTTTTTAACTAATCATGCAGTTAGTAAGAGTAACTAATTATTGAAGCAAAATATTGTAATTATTTGCTAATAAAATATTTTGAAAATTTTTGGACCAAAAATCAAATTTTATTTTTTTTTCTCGTTTATTTTTTTAATGGAAATTCATGCAGTGGCATTGACAATTTCAAGTTATAGTGTATTAAGGCGAATGCAGTAAAAACAACAAGGGATTTGAGCTTTTACACAAGAAACACCAAAGTTCTACTCGCGGAGAGACCTGTTTTTCTCCGTATGTATAGGTTTAAAATATAGCGGAAAGTTTTTTTTTCGATACTTCCTTATGTGTACATAAGGAAAATCGAAAAAATATTTAAAAAAAAATATTATAAATAAGAAAAAAATCAAATCTTCATCATTTTTTTGGCCAAATTCCAAAAAATTAAAATTTTGCAGCTCTGGTAGCACCTATAGGATTATTTTTTTTTTAAGTTTTTGAATGAGAAAATACTCGAATATGAATAAATTTTCGAAAATCGAGTGTTCTTGAAGTATTCTAGAACAAGACTTTTTTTTTTGAACATGTCTAATATGCATAGCCTCACCAGACCAGTTTTTGGTTAATTTTTGTACTTGGATTTGAATGCGATAAGCTACAATTTTTTTGTTTTCGCATTTATTTATTATTGAACTATGTATTAATAAACTGCATACATATATATTTCTTGATATGCTTAGTTTTTTTTAAAAGTGGCTGTATGTATAACATACGTATAAAATTTAAAAAAACATCTGATTTTGCTCAAACTGTGACTCAATTAAGTGAAATAGGTCTTATGTTAGTAAAATATAGCAACTTTGAAATATTGCGACAAACCATGGTTTTATTTATAATACTTGAATTCAGGCTTTATTTTGTTATTCTTTTCATATTATTTAAATTGAAATATCAGGTAGTGAAAATGGTGAACCAGGTATCTGGTATGCATTATACTCAACTAAAGGGACTGGTCTCTTGACAAGAATTTAAGTTCTAAAAAGGCCTTTCCAGTGAGATACATACATACAGTGTCGGACAAAACATAAGCACGGAGTAATGACTACTAACATTTTGGTTCGTAAAAATTTAAAGAAGACGTATTAATTATTTTTTTTTTTAATTTGTTTTCTTAAGTTACTAATATTTATTAAAAAAATCCTATTTGTATTAAAAATTATTTGTTATTTAATAAATTACGATTTTAGAAAGACCAGCGCCTTCAATATTGGTGCGACAAAACAAAAGCACATTTCTAATGAGTAATTTATGAAGTACAAGAACTAAGAAATAATGTTAATATTTTGTAGAAAATGCATTTGATTTGATAACTGCTGTACATCTTCTTGGCATAGATTCTATTAGGAAAAACATCCCCACCCCATTACATATCCTCCGCCATGTCATCATGTCGGACTGCGAAATACGCCACTGCTCTTTTTATATATCTTTTCATTTTAAAAACTCAAGAGTACAAGCAAATCAGCATTCACTCTATTAGAGCTCCTCGTTTGTTTTCGTTTATTTCTTCGCTGATAAATAATAAACGAGCGACCATCGTATTGATGCGTCTCGTTTTATTTTCATCCCTTTCGAGTGATTTTTAGGCGCTCTTTAGCGTTTCTCTTAACGACGAAGGGTTTTTAACGTGTCACCTTTCCGTTATACCTAGCCTCTAGGAAGCACATTTTGCAGATTTTGGTAATTTTGAACTACGTACGACATTGCTCTATGTTAGTAGTTATTTTTGGAGCTGATACATCTGAATTTTTCTGGTTCTCCACTAAGATAGAACATTAGTAACGTGATTTCAATGCATTTTTGTACTAACGAAAACTAACTAAATGTACTGCGTTTCTAAACTTTTTTGGCTACAATTTCGTATGTTCTTGGTCGTCTTTCTTTTTTTCTCTAACGGGAAACTTTTTTCTTTCAAGTTTTGTCGTTGATTTAGAAATAGTATGTAACAAAGAAAATCATGACAGAGAAAAAATAAATTTGTTTAACTTTTAAAGTGCATTTTTTGTTAGTTATTTAAAATAAATCTTGCTGTTTCTAACTTTGTTTGACTCACTGTAAAAGTATTACCTTGGTTTCTAAGCAAAGGTTAGTTTTAAGAAATACATTTGAAAATAGGAACACATAAATATATCAGGGCGTTGGTAATATGCCCTATATTGGTTTTTCAAGACTTTTTTTAAATTAGCCCGACCATTGTTTAAACTTTTTATTTTACAATTCTCAGAAGAGATGACAGATTTGTTTCCTACACTGACCACAAAGAATGAGGGTTGAACATTAGGTAGTTCTTACAAAAGGCTTCTACTTTTGATTTTTTAGACAAGCGCCTCCTAGAAACCTTGCAAAAAAAAATAAAACACTTGCAAAACGCAAGCTTTATATCTCAATGTTCTTAAGTGCTTCAAAGGGGTTGAAAATTAAAGTGGGATTTTGTATGGAATAAATTAAATATTTGTTTGAACTCATATGTGACGCATATCATGTCAACTGCCCTAAGCTAAAAATCGAACATAACCTATTGACCTCAAACTTGGGCAAAGTGTTGTCCTGTTGGATGATAATATATACCAACATTTTTTTCAGTTTTTTCAAAAACTGACTGAAGTAGCGGAAATGATAATTTTAGATTTTTGGTTGACACTAGCGGTATTCACGATCTATGGTATTTTTTGTAAATGTTTACAATTTTTGCTACATATTCTGAGCACGCTAAAATGTTTCTTTGTTTGTTGTTATGACAACTTTATCCAACAAATGTACAAATAATCATGGTGTAATAATAAAGGTGGAGTAATTAGGGAGAGCCTCGATTTTCAATCATCTGTCATCTTATTTGCTGTAGTTTTGACATTCATAACATTTCAATTGCCCATTCAGAAAACTTAAGCGCTTTGATAAATTGCAACGCTTGAGCATAAGATCTTGAACATTTTCTGAGCGATGGCTGCAAACTACATTAAGTCTTAAAAATTTAGTTGCTGTGGTTGTTATTGCAAAAACAAAAAAGACTTATTGCTATCATAATGAAGCCTGCTACATTATTTAGAGTAGTTTTTTGTTCGCATCAGAATTTTGAAACTCAACACAAATACCTCTCAGTAAAAAGGTGTTTTAAAGCGCTTCAAAAATACTGAAGTTGCTGAACGGGCCAATTAATCAAAACACCGAAGTGTCAAAAAAAAATTACGAAGTCAGCGTTTACACGAGGAAACTCTTGCCGGAAAGTTTCCTTGTTTGTAGGCAAGAGAGGAAAAACGAAAGGGTGGTGTACAGAATTTTCGGTACCCGCAAATTCTCTTTCGTTCTGTTCGTTAGCTTATATTTTTCTTTGACTATACGTTTGTTGTGGTGGATCGACACAGTTACTGCTTTGATATTCACAAGCAGAAAGAAATTCTAGTTTTCGTGTGTAAACGCAAAACAAATTCACAAAAGGGAATGGACAAGAATTTGTTTCATCGAATTTCCTCGTGTAAACCTTGACGAAACAAGACAAGAAACCCAAACTTTTGAGAATTTCGTTTTTAAGTACGCCACCTTTGTTATTACATCATGCAAATAATATACAAAAGTTACAATAGGGTTTTGTCATTTAATTGTATTTTTGATATTTAGAGTATTTGAAAAAAGGAATTGTTTTCTTTTTGTTAAAATATCAACTTTACTATACAAATTTACTATATAAATATAAATATCAAATTTATCAAAAATACACAATACAAGACCAAATGCTACAGATCGTGAATACCGCTACTCTCTATTACTAACTGTAAAAATCTTAATCCACGTCGTAAATATTTTCGAATTTTATAATTTGACCTACATATTTCAAAATCAAACATAAATTTAAATTTTTTTTTGAAGATGGATACAAACTTTTGATTTTTTGATATTCTAGAAAGAAAGCGGATGTTTCTTTATTTAAAATACATCAAATTCCGGATGGTGTTTTTTTTAGGTTTCGAAAAAGAACTTATTAAACATTTCGGCATTACTTTTTGCCCCCACAAAAGACTCATAGTATGCTGGTTATAATAGAAAATGAAGGTTCCATGGAAATTGCGTTTACATTATAGCTGATCATACTGATTTTCTAAAAATTAGACAGTGTGAATTGCCGCTATAGTGGCTGCAGGGACAGAAAGAAGTTTGAAACTCTTGATTTTCTAATTTCTTACCAGGCTCCGACAAGTGTTCTTTAATTTAATGGCAGAAGGTAGCAAATTACATTTAGATAAACTCTTTGATTTCCGTCCGAAATATTTGAGACAGGCGAAAGTTGCGATTTGCCATGTACTTTTTCATAAGCTCATATCGTTTCTCGACCGAACAAAATTTTGCCAGAGCAGTTTTCTGATTATACCAAGCCAAAAACAGGAACTGATGCCCCTGTCTTTTATTTGAACGCCCAAAGCGTTTGAAATATTTTTGACCGCTTCGACAGGGCTGATATTTGATGACAGCGTGCTGATCAGAACGTTATTTCGGCAAAGTTGTCAACGAATATTGAAACTAATTTATTTGTTTTTTCAAATTTATTGCAAACGGCGTATTTGAGTTATTTTACTTTATCTGCCTGCGACTGAAAGATGATTTTACAGCAGAAAGGTTCAAATCAACTTCACTTTTTACCGTAGCTGATATTTTCTGTTTGAAGATATCTAACATATACCACAGTTTACCAATTTGTCCACATATTTATGGAAAAGCGTAGTACAGCCACATAATTTTCAGAAAATTTCTCTGGGATCCTTAACTAGCAGAATATAGCTTTGCAGAACCAGCGCTCGCAAACCTGACACTGTATACTTTCAAATTACTCAGACATAACAGCGTTGACAGACCGTAACAGGTTTTTAAAGTCAAAAGTATGGTCCCTATCAGAGATCTGCAACGAGTCGCTTTTTTTCTACTCAAAGTCACTTGCTAAAGAAAACGTTCGAGTACGTATAAATCGTTGATGAGCAACTACTCATACGCGACTCATAGGCGCTGGCTTTTTATCAAGTGAGTCAGCGTATCAATAAGATTCTTGCCCTTTAAGCATAAATCATCGTAAATACGAACATGCTTTTGACTCTGCTCGGTTCTCACAATGCTGCATAGAGTCACAAATCATTCACAAAAATACTTGGCTACTGCGATTGATTTGAATGACTCGAGTTTATTGTTTACAAAAATCATCCCCTATTATGCATTGTTTAATGTGGAATGCAAGAGAGAAGAATATCATTGCCGCTGCACAGAGAAGTACATGAGCAAGCTAGCTGGTGATCAATTTTGAAAAACAATATTGAGTAGAAAAGGAACACTGTGTAATCAACTGTGCGCTGAATATGCGAATAAAGTAACAAAAAATTAAATATTTTTTTATTTTTATTTGATAACGAAACATTTAAAAAACTTAAAAATCAAAAATTTACACTACATAGTTAAATTAATAAATTGGCACAAGCTGATCAGAAAACACTGATCTGTCTGTCGCAACACTCTCGCTCTCTCACTGAGTGCGATACCGTTATACTTACGAGTCATACACAGAACATACTTATATTTACATTTTTTCTTGTCATACTTAAGCCTAAACCAAAATAGACGAGACGAGACGTAACGAGTAAAAGCTTAACCAAAATAGACGTGACGAGACGGTAGCAATTGAACGAACGTTTGCACTCGTTTCGTCTGTTTTGACATTTAACCCAAAATGTTACGCTAGCCAACGAACCAAAAAAGCTGTTATGACGAGTAGCAACGTTTTGAAGTTCGGTTCTTACGGAACAACTCGTCTCGTCAAAATGTTTCGTTCACTTTCGATCAATTACGTTGGTTCATTTTGGCTATCAACATTGGTTTACATACACTCGAACTTACTCGTTACGTCTCGTCTCGTCTATTTTGGTTTAGGCTTAAGTTCGAGTGTATGTAAACCAATGTTGATAGCCAAAATGAACCAACGTAATTGATCGAAAGTGAACGAAACATTTTGACGAGACGAGTTGTTCCGTAAGAACCGAACTTCAAAACGTTGCTACTCGTCATAACAGCTTTTTTGGTTCGTTGGCTAGCGTAACATTTTGGGTTAAATGTCAAAACAGACGAAACGAGTGCAAACGTTCGTTCAATTGCTACCGTCTCGTCACGTCTATTTTGGTTAAGTCTTTATTCGCTAAAATCTGAGTGAAATGCAAACACGCACCAGCCGTTAGCAATGCAATCATAGAGAGTCGGAGTAGTAAAAGTGCTTCAAGATTTTGAGTTGATAAAAGTATGAGTATGGGCACTGCGTAACTATGAATCTGTGCTAGACTCATAAATAACGACTCATGATTTGAGTATACGCTATTTTTAGCTACTCATTGCAGATCTCTGGTCCCTATGACCATCTTATTCACAAAATTTTAGAATTTTTTATAGCTGAGTTACATTATCTAAAACTAACGTTTTCATATTTCCATACAAAATCCAATACAAGCCATTTAGGTCAAATTTTGCAGAGTATTTTTTTGATTTGTTTTGCAAGGTTTCTAGGGGAGCCTTTAAATTCAAAAAAAAAAAAAAAACGTTTTTTAAGAACCACTTCGTTGTACTTATTTTTGCCGTGTGCCGTGATGTCATTTAGGGAGATTCTATTAATATATTACTGTTGTAATAAAATCGTCTTAGCTTACTTATTGATCGACGCGACTAACTGAAATCGACTTTTGTCAAATCAAGTCGATTTTATGACCATAGATGTTTTTAACTGACACGGAATAAATTTCATTAGATTGTAGCCGCCACTCCAATATCAAATTTTTTATTTTCATTAGTCACAACAAATACAGCACACATAATTAAGTTATCAATATTAAGCAATCAATATAAGGGCAATACCTGTCCCATTATCATTAAGCATTTTTGTGTTCACTTATGAATAAAATTTCAAAATATTTCAATTCAAAGTATTATCAGTTACTGCTATTTAAATAAGTATATATGATTTGGACCACGAAAACCAGGCTTATGTGAGAAAAAATGTTTTCGAGAAAAACACAGTTTTTATATCCAATATCAATTTTTTAATAAATAAAAATCAAACAAAATTAATTTTTTAGTAAATTTTTGTACATTTCAGAACGGCCCAAAGCCTCAAATCAAAATCGTTCTCTTGAAACATAAGCCTGTTGTCTGTAGTCCAGATCATATATTGCAAAATCTTACAGATTATACGCATATAAGATACTGTCAGAAAATAAATTGTTTTTCATAAGTGGTTTTCAGCTTAAAAATAAGAACCAACTTATGTAAACAATTTCGATACCCTAAATTAAGTCAATATATCTAGAAACATTTTTAAATTTGAGTTCTATTTTTACTAATTATTTAAATGTTAGCAAATATTACCGTATTGCAGAAAAACTTTATAAAAAAATTCAAACGTAAATTTTCCACGGATGTACACATGTATGTATATTGTGAATTTTTACAGTTTTTAGTATCTAAAATGACATTAAATTAAGCCAATAAAAAAATGTTTCTATAAAATTTTTCCTACTTGTCAAAGGGAGTTTCTGGTATTAACGCATAAGTAAGGAATTCCTGATAACTGGCAAAGTAATATCTATCAAATTTCGTATTTGATATCTAAAATGTTAAAATGGCTCAGGAAAAATACTATTGTTAAGACTTTCAAAAATGACACCAAAACTAACACTTTTCCAATTGTTATTTTATTGAGCTAACTGTTCAACAGCTTGTGTGTGTCAAAAAGAAAAAAAGAAATACACTTAACAAACTCAAATTAAAATGAGCTAAAGCTAGTTATACTAGTTGACTTGCCAAAAAAGCTTGCAACGAAGCGCTTGCAAGAAATGTGTAATATCAAGAGAGTTACAATAGCAAAGATAAACAAACAGAAAAAATTATTTTTGCTTTTTTTCTTTAACTTATTGCTTGGGTTCTCAACAGATCTATGCAAAAAAGGAAACATATTAGACTTGCGAATTCTTCCTTACCAGCTTAAAAGTTACTGATGAGTCGTCCTAGCAGGGGATGAAACTAGTATAACTAGCTTTAGCACATTTTCTTTGTTAGGTATAATATTTTTGGTGATTGGCACACAAAAGTTATTGAACAGTTAGCTCAATAAAACAACAATTAGAAATTATTTCACAACACAAAAAACTAACAATTTTCTGTTAGTAATGTTAATGTAATATAACCATTTGAAAACAGGTCGCTTCCGAGCTCGATAATGATAGTTATGTTGATTTTTTTATAATTTATTTTATTGAAAGTTTTTTTACAAAATCAATTTATTTGACAGTGCCTGCGGTGGTTATATGTTTGTTATAACAGATTCCTGAATCACCAGAAATACTGCTAGCGATCGCAAAGAACTTTTGTTTTCGAAATATTAAGTTATAAAATTTAATAAATTTATAGTTCTGTCCTATAAAAAATCTATGTTAAAAATTACACGACATACTAAATGGTTCAAAAAGTCCCGGAAATTTTGGTGGGATGGCACCACCACTCTCAAATCGATATCATTTTGCGGAAGTGGCAACTTTTTAAAGAGGAATATCAAATTTTGATGACATTTCATCTAGTAGTTTTGAAGTTATCGCTGTATGAGTGACGCTAATTTTGGTATTTCGTAAGCAATGGAAAAAAGTGAATTTCGCATTTTGATAAAACATTGCTTTGTGATCGGGAAAAAAGAGAAGCAAACATTGGAATGGCTCCAAAAACATCACAGTACATTTGCTCTGTCGAAAACAACTGTTTACAGATGGATTTCTGAATTTAAAATGGGTCGTACGAGCACCAGTAATGCACCACGTTCGATCCGGCCAAATGAGGCTACCACTTCAGAAAACATCAAGAAAATCCATCTGATCGTTTTGAAAGGCCGCAAAGTGAAAGTGAGAGAGCTATAAAGTTGTCGATCGGCAGTATCTTCAATATTTTGCATGAGCATTTGGAAATGAAAAAGTTGTGCGCGCAATGGGTGCCACGTTTTATGACAATTGATCAAAAGCAACATCGTGTCGGTGATTCGGAGGCCGATTTGGAGCTATTTCGGCGTAATCCGAAAGAGTTTTTGCATTGATTCGTAACAATGGACGAAACTTGGATCCACCACTACACACCGGAGTCCTGGGAAGGTAATGGCCAGCATATTTTGGGATGGACATGGTATAATCCTCATTGCCTATCTTGAAAAAGGCAGAATCATCACGGGAGACTATTACGTAGCGTTATTAGACCGTTTGAACAATTAAATGAAAACAAAACGGTCGCATATGGCAAAAAAGGGTTGTTTCACCACGACAATGCACCGGCTCATTCATCGCTCAAAGCGAACGAATTGCGATTCGAATTGCTGCCCCAATCAACGTATTCTCCAGACTTGGCCCCCAAAGACTATTATCTGTTTCCAAACTTGAAAAGATGGCTCCAGGGAAAGAGATATTACTCAAATGAGGAGGTTGAGGTCGAAACTGATACCTATTTTGAGAACCTTGACGTCGACTACTATAAAAATTGTATCGAAATGTTAGAGGATCGTTGGATGAAGAGAACTAAGTTGAAGAATAAAATCGATTTTTATCAAAAAGTTTGTGTTTTCATCATTTTTCCCGGGACTTTTTGAACCATGTAGTAGTCTTAAAATGTTTAGCAAGATTTATTTTTGTCTACCCTAAATTTTTCGCTGCTTTATTGATGTGTCACTATCTTTAAGTTATATATTTTGGAGCTGGATCGAAATGGAAAGGAAAGCTCTTTATAGCAAACTACTATTTCGAAGGATTCCGTGACATCTGTAGGATCGGCCGATGCCACATTATCTGTCTAGCGGTGAGAAAGTCTATGCAAACAGGATTTTTTTATTGTTCTTATTATTTTTTTTTATCTGATTTTCTATTTTTTTTATAAAAAAAAAACAGCAGCCAAATCCATTTCAAACCTTGCAGTCGGACTGACTTCAAACTGCGGAATTGGTTGCTAATTAAATAAGTTGTTTTTTCAAAAGAATTAGGGACACATATTTCCCCGATTTGATTGAAAAACATTTTAAGTTTAGGTGTCAAAAATTGAAAAACCGCCGAAAACTTTTTCAAAAAAGTGGCATTCCCATCCAAATCAAAATAATTAGCTTTTGTCTTTTGATTCTAATAGTACATACTTCTTATCTGTCAGACTCTTTAAAAAAATTTCAAAATGATTGAAAATTGGCGGATTTATAGCTCTTTTTATGAGAAAAAAACAAAGCTAGTTTTCTGAAAAACTTTTTATTTTGGATTTGTACTAATATAAGAAAGAAATGACATGAGTTTAATGCGAGCTTACAGAGAATAAGAATTTATATTAGAATCAATTTGAAGTCAGTCCGACTGCATGGTTTGAAATGGATTTGGTCAGCAATAAGTTTTTTTTTTATAACAGGGCAAAATGACTTAAAGTTTTACTTAAAAACAAAATAAAATCGACAAAAGAAATTGGGCTTCCAAAAAATTGATGATTTAACAATCACTGCAAATATTACAAACTAATGCAACCAGTTTAACATAAGGACTGGCTTATCCCATTTTCAATGTTTTTCTGCTTTTCTTTAAATATTTTATTGCAATGTGCATTTTACTTTAAATTAAAACGTTAAAAAACTAGTTTTTTCTTTTTTTTTTTTTTTTTAAACAAAAATTTAGTATTGCCTAGTTAAGTTCTATGGTTATACTTGTTTTCAATATTAAAACCAGAAACTCCTTTGTAATTCGATTGACATAATTGTTCAATATTTAAAATAAAATAATAGTACTGACTTAGATTCTAATTGAATTCACATTTCGAAATAAAAATGCATTTCAAATGGTTTGGTATTCATTGGTAAATAAAATTAACTCTTTCAAGGACTCTGCTCTCAAAACCTTAAGACTATGAAAATTCATTAAGTAAGAAAATCGCATTTTAAATGGAAGAAAAATCCTTGAAACCACTAAAATATTATCCAGGACTCAAAAAAAAAAAAAAAAGAAAATATGACTAAGTAAATAATTTAATCTTTTTTGTATGAATATGTGTTAAAAAACTATATGAAAATAAATTCTGAAAAAAAATTACCTCGTCATTTGCATATCTTGCGGATTCGGTGACTGAATGTGATGCTGGGGTGTTGCAATCATAGGTGTACTTTCAAAAGCGGGAACGTGTGCTTTTATCATACTCCCCACATAACCATCCCTGGTTGCTTGCTCCTCTGAAAAATTAATTTTAATTCGAATGAAAATATTTTCAAATAAAAAACAAACATAAAATGACAAATAGTGTCTTAAATACCAATGCGTTGGGTATAAAATTCGCCATAAGCTTCATCCTTCGGCGTATCTGTGGGGTAAACATAACGCACAAAAGGTAAATCATGCACACGATCAGCTAATCCACGTATATTTAAGTCTCTGGCTGTCCAAGGGGCAAGCATTAACACCTTACCCTGCTCGTCAACAAACGCTACAGTTATGCCACCTGAAGGTAAATGCAAACAGGTATAATTATTACTTACTATATATCAGCGGCACATCACACCAGCCAGCTTACTCACCCAATTCGCTATCTGAAAATCGAAGTAGAAATGTCCCACTTCGTGTTAAACTTAACGTCTCTTCAGTTGTCTTTCGCTTATTAATAAATCCGACAACTAGACCAGCTTTCCATAGTCCTAGCATATGATCTTTGGTAAGTTTCATTATGGCAAAAAACCAATCCCAAAATGTAAATGAGCGGTCAGGTAATGGCTCCTTGCAAAATTGTGCCCAAGTTATGTAGTCTTTGTGGTCACCGCTCATACCATCATTTCGAAAAAGTTTTTCATCTGAAAATGTTGTCAAAGTACTTTATCATACTAAAATAATACGGTTTTACATAATGCGCCGAAACATACATAAGAAATTCATATTTTCTTCTGTCAATGATCGTCCAGTTGCAGAAGCAAATTTAGTATTTAACGCCAACGACAACTGAGACCATGAAACTTTTTCTGGTACAACAAAAGGTTCACGTACAGTATCTGAGAATGCATTATCCCATGTTATTGTAGCCCATGATTGCGGTTCCTGGTTTCCATGAACAATTACGACAACTGGTAGGGAAAGTGTCCATACCTGATACATAAAAAAAGTTACATTTAATGAATTAATTGTATGATTGGAAAGAAGACAAGGCAAACCGTTAGTCAAAAATATAATTCTACACACAAAAAATAATTTATCAAATTTAAATTTCATTTATAAAATGTATTTCCGTTTTATGTAAGCAATTTGCAATGAAACAAATATTAAACTTTTGCTAGCTTTGTATTATTATCAAAATTTAAAGAATTTAGAGTAGAAAATGCAATCAATAAATACATATGGGGCATTTCGTGCCAAATCACCGAGGTTTTGGCCAGACCCTCTTCGATTTCGCTCATTTTTTGTTATGTTTTAGTGCGTATTAAAACCAACAAGCACACCATTTTCCTGTCTTGCATTCGAAACCGTTATTGAGTAATGGGTTTTTTTAATTTTAAGTAATAGTAACATATATCGATATCAATAAAAAGTAAGGTATAATTTTTTTCGTAAATTTTTTTTCGAACTAAATCTAAATATGAAAAAGAAAGGCTTTTGAATTTATACGGAGCAATTAAAATTTAGTAACTTATAAAAATGAGCAAACAATCACTTTTTTCGGACTTTGATCGCTTGTAACTTCATCAAATCTTATTCGATTCTTATTAAAACCAACCCGCTAGTAAGAAAAAAAAAACTACCTTTTGAACGGTGTGCAACTGATTTAGTTCGAAAAAAAAAATGTATGGAAATATGGCCAAATAAATGAAAAAAAGCAAAAAACGGTTTTTTGGGGGATAATTCTAAAACGATTTTTAGGAGAAAAAAATGGTTGGTATTTTTGGAATCTACGACCCAAAATACATAAAAAAAAAGTATGTGAGCAATCAGATATTTTAGTGTGTAAACTAGTGATATAGATAATTCAATCATAAAAAACAAACATAAAATTATCTAAGTTCGAAAAAAATAGAAAAAATTCTCAGAACATCTCGAACTGCAGCTTAAAAGTTGCGCAATATAGAGTAGAATTTTGGGAAATTTTTTTAAAAAAATCGAAGGTGTCGCACTTTTCGAAAATGTTGATTTTAATTTTTAAACGTTAATAACTGATATTTACTTCGAATAATTTTTTTAATTTTTTTTTTTTCAGAAACTACATTCAGGCACCTATTGCGATTGTCGATTTGCGATAAAATCGATAGCCATTGGTTTAATAGAAACGATGCCATTTTGGTATTACGAAACTCAATAGAATAAATTGCGTCATTGTGACTTGAAATATTATTATTTTTCTTGACAGCCGTTTAGTTTCATTCAAAAAATTAAGAGATATCTACTAAAATAAAAAATCTTATCTTTCAAAACAAAATGATAGAACAGCCAGCGATTGTGATCGAAAAACACAATACCAAACAAAATCGCTAATAGAAAAAAAGCGTTTATCTATTGTAAATCGATAACCGCAATAGGGGCCTCAAATACGAAAAAAATGATACCCCACTTTTTATTGATATCGATGTTTATTACTAGTATCTCGTTAATTGAAAATTGTTTGCCTTAAAATTTAAAAAAACCGATTACTCAATAACGGTTTCGAATACAAGACTGGAAATTGGTGTGATTGTTGCTTTTAATACGCACTAAAACATAACAAAAAACTAGCGAAATCGGGTCGGGCCAAAACCTCGGTGATTTGGCATGTAATGCCCTATATACATTTGTTCTCATTTGATGTTTCTTATGGTGGCCGAAGTTTTTTTATACTAAACACTTAACACCTCATAGTTTTTTGGAGGTTTTAGTAACAATACTAATATTATTAATTTGTGTTTTTGGAACAGCTTACTGATGATATGACGCAGCGGTCATTGAAACTAGGATAAGCAGCTCGTTGCCCGTTTTGAAGCATTTTGCGCTTGTAATGTTTTTTGTAGTTTTTGCACTAAAAGTACTGAACATAAAAGCTCAGTAAAAAATCGATATTATTAATTTATATAAATAAAATGACTGCCGACTACTGGATCAATTTGTTTAGTTTTATTTCTTATACGCTTGGTCTCAATCTACAATAAAAATTATCACGATATGAGGCGTCTAGTTGCAAAACCGGACAAGTCCCTTTTTCAAACTTTTGGAAAAACAACGAAAAACGTTTATCTCCATCTATGTTCATTGAAAAATTAAAACGTATTCCCCATATAATAGCTTGTAAAATTTCTTACTCAAAACCAGTGTTCGAAAATAAACAGTACAATTCGTTGTGTACCGAGCCGAAGCACAAAACCTTATTTATTTTCTATAGTGTGCAATCCAATGCACAAAACAATATCAGCACAAAACAGAAATGTGTACTCAGTAAGGTACAAAATATGAATCGTTCTGTGCATTTGTTGGCTTTTGTATTTGTGTTTGCACCGTAGCATGTACTTTATAAATAGAAATAGAGTGTCGTGCTTTGGCTCGGTACAATTCGCAATTGTGTCGTTTATTTCACTCAACAGCGAATTGCACCAGTGATACCACCGGTTCAAAAAATATTTAATTGTTTTTTTTTTTTGTTCAATTTTTTTTAATTCCAAAATTTAGAATACATAATCATGAAATATGTATTTCAGTCTGAGTTACGGTTTTTTATTGTTTTCTGAAAAAATTTAAAATACACTTTTTTTTATTATTAAACTGCTTTTTTACATTTTTTTGTCGCATTTGTCTAAAAATTCGGAAAGTATCGAAACATGTGGTCACATTTATGTAAGCTTCTCACAGCAAGAAGAAGCAAGTCTGACATGGTAACGAATTGGTTTTGTTTCGTGCTATTTCACAAAACATAATGAGAATAAAGTTATGTTCTGTGCTCAGAGACGTACAAAAGAAGATTGGTTGTGTACACTCTTCGTTTATGAAAAGTATGTGTACTCGTTAGAGCTTCGGCACGCTATTTTTATAAGGAAAAATAAACGTATTGTGTTTGCACAGTACAATACTGAATTGTGCGCACATATTAAAATCGTCACAAATCACGATTGAATTGTACCGTACTGTACATTTTCGAACACTGCTCAAAACAGACAGATCAGACTTTATGAGTTTTATTTGCCTATGTTTTTGAGACTTAGCGGGTTTTGATACGAATGCACTGAACTTGGCCGGTTTTGACATAGTGATCAACAAATTTTGTTTGAAAAAAAGTGGACCTGACCGGTTTTGATACAAATGTACTGGACTTGGCCGGTTTTGATTTCAAGGCGTTGAATCGGTTTTAAAAGCAAGTTCATGGGCTTGGCCGATTTTGAAATATATGCATCAAAAATAAATTTAAAAAATGTAATATTTCTGTCAAAAAAATTTTTTTAATCTAAAAACATAGTAGAAAGATAAAGCATGGTCTAGATTTTGATATATGAGAATATCTATTATATCTATAATATTGTTACGAAATTTCTGTCTCTTTGACGATAATTTCGATCTCTCACACTTTTCTGAGTTCGATCACTGGATTGTGTAACAATTAAAAACACACGAACTTATTTAATTATAAAATGGTTTATTTTATTAACGTTCAAATTCTAATATTAATTTAACACTGTATAGAAAACTGTTTTACTTTACTACGGATCACACTGTATTCACTTTATTGCTTTTAATTCAAGTGTTCCACTTCACTGTTGAACTACAACTGTGTCCGAAAACTCGAATGACACCCTTTTATACTACAGGCATCACTTTCTCGAATAACCTACTAGCTGCCAGGTGGCGTATATTCTACTATTATCTACAACCATCCAGTGCTACTTTGTAGCGTGCATTCTACCACTATCCACAATTCACCACAATTCACCAGCATGGCGCACTGACGTTGAGCTCACAATTATCGAGAAGGTTGCTATTATTAGATGGCGTTGGAGCCGATGGTCTTAGCAACCAGTGCTCTCATCTAATGTTAGCTTTTATAATTTTTTGAAGGCTAATAAATTGTAATAATAATAGATGGCGTTGTACGTTGTACGACGGCGATAATTTCTTTCGGTTGTTGACTTTTTATTGTTTACTGCAGCGTCTGTTCGGTTTATTGTTCTTAGCATTTTGCGCTAGATGGTGCTAATATCGTTTAGTTTCTTTTGTTGGTATTTATTTCAAGAGTTTTCTAGCATAAGCCAAATTTTTCTACACTGCCCTCCGCTTAAACTTGTTCGTCCCGAACAAGAGTCTCTCCGTTTCTAGTATAAGGTGCCAGCCTTTCGATGTGGACTACCTTTAATTTACTTTTGTTCCCGGGGTATTTTTGGATTCGATACACAACATCATTAATCCTTGTGACGATCCGGTAAGGTCCATCCCAGTGAGTCCGAAACTTAGGAGACAAGCCTCGTTTCCGTTGTGGGTTGTGTAGCTGCACTAGTTGACTTTTCTTGAAGCCTTCAGTATTTGCTCGCAGGTCACACCGAGCTTCCATCTTGTCGCGATCTTTATCACGCTCTTTCTCACGTTCCTTTTTACGCGATTTAGAACGACGTCTAGAAGATTTCTCCCGACTTCGAGAACGTTCTCGGCGTGACTGCTCTCGTTCTCGCTCTTTCTCATGTTTGCGTTCCCTTTCTCTTCTTCTGCGCTCACGATCTTTATCTGGCCGTTCTGGATCCTCCTTTTCAACTTTATCTCTTTCAGCGCGCTCTCTAACCTCCTCTCGTTCACGTTCTCTTTCACGTTCCCGCTTTCGTTCTCTGTCGCGTTCTTCACGCCGTTCGCGATCACGCTCGCGATCTCTTTCACGTTCCCTTTCACGCTCTCGTTCACGATCACCACGATCCCGATCACTGCGCTGGTCCTATCTTACCTCCTCTTCAGGCAAAACGTTCAAACGGCGCACATCAGTTGTTCCAGCTTTATTTTCCGTTCGTGAACATTCAATTTTACATAGACGACGGAAAAATGCATCCGCATTTTCATGCTGGCTTTCTTTGCGATGTGGTAGTCGTTTCTCAGGCTCCCTCTCCGGAATCGAATCCTGATTCCACGTACGCGCCTGCTGCCCGCTACCATTTTCGCCATCGTCCACCCTATTTTCAATTCTTCTTTTTGGTGAATGTGATGCAGATCGTTTACGACGTGATTCGCAGTCACGTGCCATGTTTCCGTGCTTACCACAGTTGTAGCATTTTCCGCTGAAGCTACTGCTGGCGAACGATGCATTTTTCTTTTCAGCCTCCACCTCTATCCGACGAGTTTTCAGTGATGGGCGGCATGTCAACGCAATCATCTTTTCAGTGAGGGCAACCATTACTGTTTCGTTAAATGTTGTCTTCGGGCTCCGCATTGTTTCGCGTTTTGTATCTAAGTCACGAATGCCGTCAATAAACGCCTCTATTTTGAATTTTTCAGCTACAGCACTTAACTCGTCAGGATAGGAAAGGTGTGCCAATCGCTCAATATCCGCAGCATACTCCTGCAAGGACTCACCAGATTTCTGGATACGACTTTTCAACTCCAATCTGTGAATCTGCTTCATGTGGTCACTGCCATATTTTCGCTGTAAGGCATCCATCACCGCCTTGTAGTTTTTCTGCTCCGCCACTGGAACCGTTTGCAAAACTTCTGCAGCTGCGCCTTTTAATGCCACAATTAGCGCTGCAGCTGCGCTTTCGTTATCCCAACGATTGTGACCAGATGTTGTTTCGAATTGGAGCTTGAAAACACTAAATGGCGTTGTTCCATCGTATGAGGGTGCCTTAAGCCTCTCTGCGCTAATTACTCTTATCACTTGAGTGGTTGGTTCACTTATTTCCAACTGTTGAATCCTTTTGTTAACGTCCTCAAAATTATTTTGAACTTCTTCCTTGAATGATTCAACGTCAACTCGTAACTCACTCATTTTTGTATCGAGGCCATTTACCATTTTGTGCACCTCCGTTCGAACAGCCTCAATGTTTTGATTCACTGCGTGGATCTGCGTCGTATTCTGACTTAAGCTCTGATCAATTTCTTCCCGAACCGCCTGGATCTGCAGCGCGTTCCGACTTAAGCTCTGATCAATTTCTTCCCGAACCGCCTGGATCTGCAGCGCGTTCTGACTTAACTTCTGATCTATTTGCAGTGCATTTTGATTTATTGTCTGCGTCATCGCCATTAACATTTTCTCGAACTTTGACATATCTACAACTTCACCACTTGCCGCTGATCCAGAAGCTTCTTCCACTTTCGCTGCTGATTCTGATACATCACTATAAAATTCATGCTCTTCCAGGTTTACACCTTGAGCCTCAAGAGCCTGCCGTAAGGGTTTCTGTAACTCCACCTTTCCGCCAGTAGATTGCAGATTCAGCTGCTGCAACTCCTTCTTCAGTTGATCCACTTTCAGATCTTCAAACTTGACCATTTTTATTTATTTATTTTTTTAAATTGATTGTTAATTCTTTTACACAATCCCACTTCTGACACCAATTGTTACGAAATTTCTGTCTCTTTGACGATAATTTCGATCTCTCACACTTTTCTGAGTTCGATCACTGGATTGTGTAACAATTAAAAACACACGAACTTATTTAATTATAAAATGGTTTATTTTATTAACGTTCAAATTCTAATATTAATTTAACACTGTATAGAAAACTGTTTTACTTTACTACGGATCACACTGTATTCACTTTATTGCTTTTAATTCAAGTGTTAAACTTCACTGTTGAACTACAACTGTGTCCGAAAACTCGAATGACACCCTTTTATACTACAGGCATCACTTTCTCGAATAACCTAGTAGCTGCCAGGTGGCGTATATTCTACTATTATCTACAACCTTCCAGTGCTACTTTGTAGCGTGCATTCTACCACTATCCACAATTCACCACAATTCACCAGCATGGCGCACTGACGTTGAGCTCACAATTATCGAGAAGGTTGCTATTATTAGATGGCGTTGTACGTTGTACGACGGCGATAATTTCTCTCGGTTGTTGACTTTTTATTGTTTACTGCAGCGTCTGTTCGGTTTATTATTTTTAGCATTTTGCGCTAGATGGTGCTAATATCGTTTAGTTTCTTTTGTTGGTATTTATTTCAAGAGTTTTCTAGCATAAACCAAATTTCGCTACAATATCTATTGTTACGAAATTTCTGTCCCTTTGACGATAATTTCGATCTCTCACACTTTTCTGAGTTCGATCACTGGATTGTGTAACAATTAAAAACACACAAACTTATTTAGTTATAAAATGGTTTATTTTATTAACGTTCAAATTCTAATATTAATTTAACACTGTATAGAAAACTGTTTTGTTCTACTACGGATCACACTGTATTCACTTTATTGCTTACTGCTTCGCTGGTTTAATTCTACTGTGTGTTCAGCTCAGATGACAACCCTTTTTATACTGCAGTCATCACTCTCTCGAATAATCCAGTACCTTCTAAGTGGCGTATATTCTACCATTATCTACAACCCACCAGTGCTACTTTGTAGCGTGCATTCTACTACTATCCACAATTCACCACGTTGACGTTGAGCTAGCTATTATGCTAGATGTTAGATGGCGTTGTACGTTGTACGACGGCGATAATTTCTCTCGGTTGTTTACTTTTTATTGTTTACTGCAGCGTCTGTTCGGTTTATTATTTTTAGCATTTTGCGCTAGATGGTGCTAATATCGTTTAGTTTCTTTCGTTGGTATTTATTTCAAGAGTCTTCTAGCATAAACCAAATTTCGCTACACTATTAAATATCACGTTATTAAAATTGATTAAAGAATTAATTGCGCAAAATCAAACAAGCATGCAAGCATAACAAATCGTTTAATGACAAGGTAATGTGTTTGTGTGTGTGTCATTTGGTAATACAATGGAGTGTTGATGGAAGTGAAAGAACTGAATATTCAAATTTTACTCTCTCGCTCTCATTTTGAAATTTTTCATTTGTATTGGAAACAACAATTCGAGATTTGTGAAGAATAATCAAAAATGACAGTAGGTATACTAAAAAAAATTATATTATTGGCCTTCATAGAAAAAACCAAAAAACGGGCTACGCGTACAAAGTCGTGGGGATTAACTAGTAATAAAATAAAATAATAAGCAATCGACACTAAAAATAAACGGAGGACGCAACTTTTAATAAAACTACAGTGACGTACATAGTCATCATCATACTTGCAATACCCTTGTGTTGAAGGAGTACAACTGACACGGCCAAAACGAGTTCAATGCTTGTGATACTGCAAGAAATACTGGAGAGCTGCATGTTTTCATACAGTTTGGCTTGTAAAACGTAATGTTATATAAAACCGTCATATCACATACATTTTTTGAGTGAATGATGTTTCAGCGAAATGAATATTTCTGTTAAGGTTGCGAAGTCTCCTTAAGTTATTGTCTCTAGGCGAAACAAAGAACTCTTTAAAATACTTGTTTTTTTGATTTTTGTGATAGCATAAACAAATTCTCTGCCACGTTGTCTGAGTAGATGTCTAATTCATAGAATACTTTGGTTGCCAAACTTTTTGTGGGATTAATTTGAAACTTGTGGAGACTCAGACAATATTTTAATTTTTTTAAATTTTATAATAACGCAAAAAACGAGATCAAAATGCTTTCATTTAATTAGTTAAAGCGATCTGTACGGATTGGACATACCGGCAACATACACACCTATTTTTTTGTGCACATCTATAGCTCAGTACCTTTCGGATGATATATGTTTCATTCCCCTCTTTTTATACTAGGTGTACAAATATGAAACCGGTAATGACATCTAGCGGTCGATAGCCGTATATGTATGAGCTTCCGAACCGCACCAAATGTCTTAATTGTTCATTCTGTCATCTGTCAACAATATTCAGTTCACAATTTGTCAAGTTTCATACAACAACGCATTTTTTCCGCTCGTAAAGATGTCGAATTTTGTGCCTGAAAACTCTCATTTACGGGAAGCATTGAATCGCATCGAATGCTTGTTGAAGCTTACGGCGAGCATGCTCTTGGTCGTACACAGTGATGTGATAAATGAGGAGCGCGGCCGGCCACCGAAAAAGTTTGAAGACACCGAATTGCAAACATTATTGGACGAAGATGATGGCCAAACGCAACAACAGCTCGCTGAACAACTTAATGTGACACAACAAACCGTTTCCTTGCGTTTGAAGGCCATGGGAAAGATTTTAAAGGTCGGTAGATGGGTGCCACATGAACTGACCGAACATGGCAGCAAGAAAACCGAAAAACCACTTGTGAATTGTTGCTCGCCAGGCAAAACAGAAAAGGTTTTCTCCATCGAATCATCACTGGCGATGAAAAGTGGATTTATTTCAACAATCCCAAACGAAAAAAATCATATTTGAACCCCGGCCAACGATCCAAATCAACGCCAAGACCAAATCGCTTCGGCCGAAAGACAATGCTGTGTATTTTTTGGGATCAGCGTGGTGTTATTTGGTATGAGCTACTAAAACAAGGTGAAACAGTTACTGGTGCACGTTACCATCAACAATTGATTGCTTTGAACAGTGCTATACGTCAGAAGAGGCCCGAATTTCAACTTCGCCATGACAAAATTGTATTCCAAGATGACAACGCATCGCCACATCGAGCAGCGGTCAATAAAAACTTGGTAAAATCGTACAACTGGGAGCCCCTGCCCCACCCACCGTACTCACCGGACTTGGCGCCATCCGATTACTATTTGTTTTCATCGATGGGACACGCACTCAACGATTCGCACTTCAATTCTTACGAGGAAATGCAAAAATGGCTCGATGAATGGATAGCCTCAAAAAACGAAGAATTTTTTTGGCGAGGAATCCATAAAATGCCTGAAAGATGGAAAAGATGTGTAGCTAGCGAGGGGAATTACTTTGAAGATTAAATTTGGAACTATTTTCGCAAAATGAACGTGTTTTTTTGAATAAAAAATTACCGGCTTCATATTTGTACACCAGTAATAAATACTAAAAAGTGTGACAATTTTCGATGTTCACGTATTAATATATGGATTAACAAAATATTGGCCACTATTGAACTCAAAAGAATCACAAACCCAATCAAATGTTTGGTATTCCCTTTTTAGTATTATCTATTACTAATATTTCCCCGATATACAGTACTGCCGTACTAAGCGAAAAAGACGTATCTCAAAAAAAAAAAATATCCGAGATTGCTATGGCATCAGTTAGCTTAAGAAATTACGCGTCTAATGAAATGCTCCAAATGCCGGTATCTTAGTTCAATCATATAAAAAATGTACTAAGAAAATTTCCTCTATCTCAATTTTATCACAACATACTAAGCGAATTAGACGTATGTATCTCAAAAATACGAAGGAAAAATATTATTATATTCGTATACGAATAAAAAAATTAAAAAAATAACAGGAATTAAACGCAAAGCTTCCTTGACTGGATCACGTTGTCATTGTCGTTGCAAGTTCTTGTCATTACTTGTTTGTTTTCGTTTCGAAAAGAACGAAAAAACCATGTTCGTTTGGAGAAAACTCCCTTCTTTTAAGGCTTGAGATTTCATAAGTAACAATCATGTATGCTTAATTTTTTAAATCTTTATTTTAGTATATATAGTATAGTTTCTAAAAATATAATTTGATTTTAGTTTTTATTTAATATTATCTGTATTTTATAAGATAGAAAATATTATATCTTTTGTATGAAAGTTTATATGGCAAGATTAAAGTAAAAAGACGTGTCTACATTTTTGAAGCTATAAATACTAAGCGAAAAAGACGTATCTCATGAAAAGCGTACAAACGCAGGGAATTTCGATATTTTGAGTAAGTCATAAATAAATAACCTTAAAATTATATTTAAGTTTCCATGTTAAAAAATTCGTAGAGAAAGTAAGAATAAAACGACATTTACAAAATATCAATTATCTCGAAACGAAATTTTTTGAGATACGTCTTTTCCACTCTTCCTGGAGGATTTTTTCCAAGTTCTTTACATTGGAGTGTTTTTTCTGTTTGTCTTGAAACTTTCCCTTATAAGTGTATAAGATAAGAAGGTCTTTGTAGTTTTGTTTGATAAACTTACTCGTATTTTATAGTCGCTAAACATAGATGAGGTGTAAAAGAGCAATGCAAATTTTTCATCCATTACACTTTCAGTACCTTTCTTCTCAGCGCGTTTAATTTTTTTCAATTGCATATTTCTGCAATATAAAAATATGTATATACAAATAAAATGAAAATCATAAATCATTGAATCATAAATACCTGAAACTTGCAGAGAAAACACGAGTCTGCTGCTGATATTCCATTGTGCCAACATTGTTTAGGATCTCACCAGATGATGGTGGTGTGCCGTGAGATGTTCCGGATGAAACTTCACCCATAGTTCTTTGTGCAGAATGTCGTTGCGCTTGTGCCTCTGCGAATATAAAAATTAATTAGGATCAAAAAATCGTTTCGATCGTTTTCAAAGTAAAATTTTTTATTTTAAATGTACATATGTTTATTCTTTTCTGAATTTCTATTCAAAATACAATATTTACTATATTAAAGTAGAAAGCGTGGGATCTATGAAGCTTTTTTCATTTAAACTAAAGAGTCCGTTTCTTAGTAAAAATTGTAGCTCCAAAAAAGATATTTTGAAGAATATGCCTAAAAATATAAGCTTGTATTAAGGGGTTAAGCCACTGTAATCGTAAAAAATCGACGTGTTTTTGCGGATTTATTTTTTCAGGTACTCGTACAAAGGAATATAAGTGACTAAAAAAAATTATAAGGAATTGTTATGCATCTATTTACTATAAGCGTTAGGCCGGTTAACTTATCTCAAATAAATCGTAGATAATACTGCTATTTGGTCTCAATCGCCGATTAGTCACAAACATCGATAACTTTTGTCGTGTAATCGGCTATTAACGACATTGAGGCAGTTTAACGTTTATTCCTTCAAATAATTTAATCAAAAATTTGGAATTGAGTAAATGTAAAATATTTTGCATTTATTTTTTTTAAGGAGACCCGTAACTGGTTCAAATTGTAAAATACAATCAGAAAACTTGCTGAGAAAAATAGGCGGGGTTAAATTTTGTCGACTTAACCTTAACGCTGTCTTACCGTTCCATATTTACTTTACTAAAATCCCTGTGGTTTGAACGTTCCTGATGAGTATAATGGAAAGGTGTTTGCTGCATTTCTGCTTAGATTGAACCTTTACTAAAAGAAAGTCAATTGCCAATGATCTTTTTTTGGCAAAGGTTTCAAGGACAGATTTCTGCAACGACGGGTACAAGTTGCAGGCTTTATTTTAGTTCTAGAAAATCTGTCAATCAACTTTAAATTTATTTTTATATGAAGCAAAAAATATTGAAAATGTAGGAGTAAGCGCTACAGAGTACCATTGTAAAGATAAAGGGAGTCATGGACAACAAATTGAAGCTACAATCTTTCCAATCAATACAACAATCGAATGTTTCTGAAATATTTTTGTCATCTGCCAAATATACTATGTATTCTCAATTAACCTCAAATGCCTACATGAACAATTCACAATTGACTTTATGTGTTGCATTTTTTGGTAAAATGAGATTTCTTAGTACTCAATTAATTAAGAGATAAGTTAACAAATTTAATTCGCAGTTTATAAAATCTCCGATTAAAGTGGAATGAAGAAAATAGATAAGTTAACAGGCATTAAAAAATATTTGTTTATTAAATAATATTCGCGTTACTTGGCTTCTTCCGAGCCATGTTTGCGCTGCAGGGATCCGCAGCAAGCACTGTAACGAACGTTATTCTAATCTAAAAAATTATACCTAGACCAAATCCATTTTAAACCATGCAGTCGGACTGACTTCAAAGTGCGGAATTGGTTGCCGATTGAATATTTTGTTTTCAGAGGATATGGGGGACACGTATTCCCCCGATTTGATGGAAAAACATTTTTCACGAAGCAATACGTATTTTAAGTTATGGTGTCAATAATTGAAAAACCGCTGAAATTTTTTTTTTAAAAAAAGGCATTTTCATCCAAATAATTAATTAATTAATTTTTAATTCTAAGAGAACTTTTTATTGTCAGAATCTTTGAGAAATTTTTAACATATTGAAAATTGGTGAAAGATGAAACAAAGCTAATTTTCTCAAAAGCCACACAATTTTTTCGCTTAAAATTTTACTGTAGTGAGCTTTTTTCTAATTTTTTAAAGTTTTTTTAAGTTTTCTATTTTTATCCAAATTTCAAAAATTTTAAAAATTGAAATACAGTTACTCACAAAATTGAGTATACACCCTAATTTGAAAGAAATATTGGAAATTTTTAAAGAAACTAAAAACTTTTAAGAAATAATTTTAATGAATTGGGATGGATACCAATCTTACTAACTAATAACGAACATAAATTTTAATATTTTTAAAACAAAACAAAAAAGAATTCATAAAAACCTAAATTAAAGCAAAATTCATGTCACAAAATTAAGTATACAGTTCATGCAATTCGAACTATAGTTCATTAAATTTTAATTAAAATAGACATTTTTCGATTCCAATAATTGTTATGGCCACTTGTATCATCTATTACAGATTACATTCGTCGTGGCATTGAATCCACCAGTTTTTGGGTAAATAAGCGCAAAATTTCTTTCCAGATCTTGGCTATCGCTC
Organism: Tricholauxania praeusta; assembly: GCA_949775025.1. Taxonomy (NCBI): domain Eukaryota; kingdom Metazoa; phylum Arthropoda; class Insecta; order Diptera; family Lauxaniidae; genus Tricholauxania; species Tricholauxania praeusta. The sequence continues at coordinate 58,755,534 of OX459029.1, forward strand.
TCTTTAAGTTCTCCTTGCTCAGCGAATGAACATTCTTCAATTTTAACTTCACTTCTCCCCATAAGTGCTCAATTGGGTTAATTTTCGGCGATTGTGGTTATGTTTTAATTTGATTTGGATAGGTTTATAGCAGCCAATCTTGTACTATTTGCGCCGTATGCATTGGATTGTTATCCTATTAAAACCAAAACCTGGACGGGAGTTTAAGTTTTGCTGAACTCTGTCGTGAATTTCGTTTTAAAATATCCAAGTAACTTTCTGTGGTCATAATTGTGTCTATAAATTCTATGGATCCGACGCCACTAGCTGCCAACGATCTCCACAGCTAACTGAGAATCCACCATGTTTGACTGTGGCTACTAAATATTTAGTTTGCAGCGAAGAATTAGTCTTTGTTCATACAAGTGGTCTTCCATCTGATCCCTAAATATTAATTTTTGCCTCGTCCGTGAACATCACCCTTTTCCAAAAGCTCGGACGCTTATTTAAGTGCAAATGCACTTAACAAGCAAATTCCAAACCATTTTTTTTTAATTATAGAAGAGATGAAAGGCTTTTTGCGTGCAATTAGTCCGTGCAAATTATTTTTTCGCAGTACTCGACTAACTGTTTCTATGGATATAGGCTTGCTTATAACTTTGGAAACTTATGCTGTCAATTTCGGCACACTAATCTTTGGATCTTTCTGCAATTCGAGTATTATATTTCGCTCATCACATTTTGATAGGAGTTTTTTCTGTCTCTGTATGTTCTTTCATATCTCTACTTGTTTATAATATTTTTAACTGTATAATGAGGTTTTGAAATAATTTCACCAAACTCAAGACACGGTTTTCTTCCGCAATATAATATAATCATCAATTATCATATTGCAAGAGTTGTTTCCTTGCTAGTAATCGTCATTGCGAAACTAACGCGTAAAATGAAATGAGCTTATCTTCAAACTAGTAGTCGAAATAACTCTACAAACTTTAAAATGCTTTCCAATCAATTCGTGATAATAAAAATCAAATTTCGTTTCAAAACTGGCAAGTGTATACTCAATTTTGTGACTTAAATTTTGCTTTAATTCACGTTTTTATGAATTATTTTTATTGTTTGTTATAAAAATAATACAATTTATGCTCATTATTAGTTAGTAAGATTGTTATCTATCCCAATTCATTAAAATTATTTCTTAAAAGTTTTTAGTTTCTTTAAAAATTGCCAATATTTCTTACAAATCAGGGTGTATACTCAATTTTGTGAGTAACTGTATGTATTTCAAAAATGTACATTAAATTAAGATTTTTTGAAGTTTTCTATTTTATACAAATTTTTGATATTTTTTAAATTTTTGAAATTTGGATAAGAATAGAAAACTTAAAAAAATTGAAAAACTTTAAAAAATTGAAAAAGCTGAAGGTTTTGAAGCTTTGAAAATCTATATATGTATGTCTAAACGGTTACACCACTTTTTCTCATCCATAGCACAACATAATCGCTCAATAGATAGATTGAATCTTAAGATTACAAGAAAAAAGATCTGATTTCTCATAGACTTTTTTCGATGTATTTTAGGGCGTAGATTCCAAAAATGGCAACCATTTTTTTTTTCTTAAGAATCGTTTTCGAGATATCCCCAAAAAACCCATTTTTCGGCACTTTTTTCATTTATTTGACTATATCTCCATAAACTTTTTTTCGACTCAAAAACGATTTTCAGCATTCGAAAGATATTTGTATTCCCTTTCCAACAAAAACACTAAAAAACTTGCAATAAAATTAAACGAAAATACATACGTTTTTTATTTAAAAAGAAACGGAGAATAAAAGTAAAGAACCACACACAAACACAATTGTATGTATTTTTAATTTTATTGCAAGTTTTTTACTGTTTTTTCGAATAACTTCTACATTTTTTGTCCGATTTTCGCAAAATTATACTTAAAATATTTGCAAAAGAATAAAAATTTTAAAAAATATGAAAAACAAAAAATTTTTATTCAAATGGAGCAATTGAAATTGAGTGATTTTCAAAAAAGACCAAAAAGTCAGTTTTTTGGACATTGAGCGCTTGTAACTCCATCAAATCTTATCCGATTCAAGCAAACAGCATATCGTTGGAAAGTAGGGTTGCCAGATGGCCTGGATTCGCCTGGATTGTCCAGATTTTTAGTCCCAAGTCCAGAGTCCAGATAATCAGAAATATGTCCAGATGAAATTCGAACAACCGTACCAACCATGCCGTTAACGAATCATTTGCCAAAAATGCGTTCACTACAATTGGCAGAAACAGATTTTGATATTCCAAAGACACACTTTTGGGTTTTATAGTTTTTGCTGTAGAGAAACGTTTGCTATGCTACATAATCGCAGTTGATACAAACGAAAAACTTTATTCGCTGTTGGAAATATTCTGCTATTCAGCTATTCAGCTATTAATATTATGAGCTCTCCTTGCACCAGCATGTTTCTTTGATGTACCTGCAACTAAAATCATCGCTCACAGAAAATGTTGTTTTACTGAATTGTTATGTTTCTGTTATACTTATTTTGCTTAAATAATATATAAATATTCTTCTGAAACTAAGTTTTAGTTTTATTTATTGTGCAGAAAAATCAAGATTTTTTTTTTTTCAAGTATCCAGAAAAATCCAGATTTTTTTGTTTATTCTTTTAAATGTCCAGGTGAAACACAATTTGGATCTGGCAAGCCTATTGGAAAGGGAATACAAATATCTTTCGAATGCTGAAAATCGTTTTTGAGTCGAAAAAAAGTTTATGGTGATATAGTCAAATAAATGAAAAAAAATGCCGAAAAAAGGATTTTTTGCGGATATCTCGAAAAAGATTCTTAAGAAAAAAAATAGTTGCCATTTTTGGAATCTACGCCCCAAAATACATCGAAGAAAGTCTATGAGAAACCAGATCTCGAGATCAACCCCAAATTTGTAAACTAGTGTTATTAATCTGATTATATCTGATTTCTTAAAGGGCTCGTGGCATTGCCCCAAATAGGAAAAAACGGTATCACGACTGTGCCACTACACCGATTTTGATGAAATTTGGTATGTAGATAGATTGAATCTTAAGTAAAAATATTTTTTTTAGTGGGCGGTGCCACGCCTCTTACAGGAAAATACGTCGTTACTACTAAACTAACGGACCAATTTTAATGAAATTTTGTAAGAATATAGACTGAACGCTAAAAAAAATTTCTAAACCCTCAAATTTTTTAGGAGGCGTGGCACCACCTCCAACAGAAAAAATAACTTTCACTGCTAAACTAATAAGCCGATTTTGATGGAATTCGGTACAGAGATAGATTGAACCCTGAGGAAAGCTATTTGTTTTAAAGTGGACGGTACCAACTTTCAGTCGGAAAATATGTTTTCACAACTAGCCAATGAACCGATTTTGATGAAATTTAATATGGAGACAGATTCCGCCCTAAGGAAGAGAAAGAGATATTGGTAGGGATATAGCAACATGATATGTACTATGACTTAAGTTTTTGGAGCGATGGCAAAAAATTACTCTTTTCAGTCAGTTTTTTAATACTAAAAATTAGTTTTTGTTACTTTTATGAGCGCTTCATTAAAAAATATGTTTTTGATTTGAGCCTGGACGATCTTTCACATAAGGGGAAGTCCATAAATTACCTGAGTCAAAATAGGGGGGTGGATGTTCAGAAAAATCTTACCAAGTCTCACAAAAGGGGAGGGGGGTCAATAAAAATCTCACGTCAACTTTTTAATGCAGATACTAAACATTATTATAGCAGATTACATTTAAAAATTATAAGGCAAGTCTCACGGGAGGGAGGGGGGTAGACTCGTCAGAGCTCACCAAATCTCACCAAGGGGAGGGGGGTCCGAGTTTTCAAAAATACACTTTCACGTTATTAATGGACGGCCCTTAGTCGAATCTTAGAGTTGAGACATGCAACAGCTTCTTACTCTTTGTTCGTGAGAGAGTGAGGATTATCTATACATAAATAGGCAGTTGCAAAACGGCTCCATCCTTTTTTAATTGCCATAGCACAACATAATCGCTTGGTTTTTTCGCCTTCAACAGGAAAGTACGTTTCCACGGTTAAACGATTGTTGATGAAATTTGGTTTGAAGATAGATTGTGCCCTAAAAAAAGGTATTAAAATCTTCAAGTTCTTTAAAGAGGCGTGTCATCGCCCCTAATGAGAAAAAGCGGCTGTGCCACTACTCCAATTTTGATGAAATTTGGTATGTAGATAGATTGAATGTTGAGTAAAGATATTTGTTTTGAGTGAGCGGTACCACGTCCCTAACAGGTAAAAATGTTTTACTACTAAACTTATCGACCGATTTTGATGAAATTTGATACAGAAATAGATTGAACCGTAACCAAGGAAACGTATTTGTTTTAAAATGGAGGGTGCCACCCCTTCAATAGGAAAATATGTTTTCGCAACTTAACTAATGGACCGATTTTAATGAAATTTGGTATGGAGATAGATTGAAGCTTTTGTTTTTATTCGGGTGGTGCCACGCTCTTAACAGGAAAATATGTTTTCTTAGCTAAACTAATTGACTGATTTTGATGAAATTTGGTATGGAGATACATATATTAAACTCTAAGAAGGGATAGATATAGGGATAGGACAACATTTTAGCATTATTTTGATTTGTAAAAGCGATGACAAATATAGCTCTTTTTTATATCAGTTTTTTTAATGCCAAAAACATTTTTAATGGTTTAATTTCAACCACCGGGCGAACTCTAGTATTATAAAAATTGCAAAAAAAATCAAAAATTATTGAAAAATTAACAAAAGTATTAATGGAATATCCAAAGTTTATTTTTAAGTTTCTTAAATCTTTACTTAAATGCTTGTTAAATCAAATAGGGTGAAAAAACATGGATAACATTTTCAGGGATGGTACTGCTATATGTTCTGAACATTTTGAGCCTAAAGCTGAAATCGATTTTGGAGTATTTGAGAAATTGATGTTTTCTTGAAATGCGTTAATTTATCCAGACTTGCAGTTTTGTTGTTGTCATCTACTAGTACACAGCTACCTAAAAGTAATATGAAAGCGAATTTCAATTGTGTTTGTTTGTTTATATTCAACAATGAATGTTGTTGTTATTTACGAGGGTTTTGAACAGAATTAAAAAATTAATTTTTTTATCAAAACTACTGGTCGAAAAAATTTCATCGCATTTTTTTCTATCTTCTACATAATGGCCCAATCACTCAAAAAATTTTCAGCCAATTTAAAAAACTTCAGGCAAATTATAAATGGAATAACCCTTATAAATATTTACAAGCTTTTTTCGCCACTATTAAATATAAAATTTTTCTTAATCTTGTGAACTTAGAGAGCTAAGATTACGCTAGTAATCTTACCGGAGAGGATAATGCACTCCACTGTAGGACTATTCATATTTATGCCAAGCTGTGGTCCAATAAGCCATCGTACGGCAGCAGCAAATCTAGACAGTACCAATGGAAATATTATTACATGAATGCTATGCAGAAGACTGAAAAAATGTAAGTAACTCACCTGGTATTAGTTTTCATCACTTGTGGTGGTTGCTTTTCAACAATAAACGATGACAAGACCAAGACCTCTTGAGCACAACGCACATGACCTGCTAGTTCGCTTAGTTCATTGTTGTCACCAATATTATTGAGAATCAGCATATTCACATGAGATAAAATTTTGCAAACCAAATCAACTAGCATCTCAATGCAACGTTGAATATCATCCAAATTGTCACGAAAATGTGCACCATTTCCAGCCAAAGCCTGATTGCGTTGCCAATTTTTTAATTCGTCAATAACATTTGCTTGTATAAGATCATATTCGCTGATAATTTTTCTCATTTCCACAGATAAGCCATTTTTGCGATTAACTAATATATTAAATTGTTCTTCAAGACTACGTTCATTATCGCTGGCCACTTGTGCAGTCATGAGTGGCTTGCTTTGATGGTATTCATTAAGAAAAATTTGAAATTGTTCACATTCGGTACGAAATGGTTGAATAGCCTGATGAACTCGATCGAGATCGTTCCTAAGCCTTTGAAGGCGTGCATGTGCATTGTACAATTCCTCGCCTGTGCTGTGCATGCCTACGCCAACAACACCAATTGGTGCAACACCAGCGTTAGAGCTCATATATTGATTATGTGGCATGTGTTCTAGTAATTGAATCTCCTTTTGCAAACCGTTTCGCATATAATTATAGAGATCCACGGCTGAAAGTTGGGTGTAAAGAGCGCAAATTTCAGCGATTTTAAATTTCATCAAACTATCGTTGCCAAGTGTTATGAGTTTTTGCTTTAGATCCTCATAGAATTGACGTGAGATTTGCTCAAAGATTTCAGCGTTAGATAAGCTAATGCGTTCAGACCTGCAATTAGAAAATTATATAATTAGTTAATACTACTTTAATTTTATTTTATCAAGTTTTACTTTTACAGCAGGTTAGAAAATTTGAGTTTCCAAATTTAACGCGAAATAGTTTCATATCGACAGTGTTGCCACCGTGACACAATTCATGTCACTTATAACATAAAATTTTTGGTGGTGACATAGTTTAAAAAAGAATTATGCTGACATAAAAAGTGACATAATTTAACATGGCCAATGAAATATGTGAGATAATTTTATCTAAAAAAATTTGGTTTCGCAATAGAGCTCTTGCCTTATTACTATATGCTAAGAAAAATATTACTCTAAAATTTTATGAATAGTTCCGATTTCGTAAAGTTATAAAACTAGGGTAAATTGTGCAACAAATCGCAGCGTCAATGGAAAGTTTTATTGGTTTGATGTTTTCCTCGTATGAAATGTGAAAATGTAAATGACAAAAAAGATTGGGTTCCGTTATTTTGCGGTATAATTCTTGTCCCCGTGGGCCTAAGCTGTTCAGCATTTTCACGTGCTTTTTTCAAAGGGTTGAAATATACATAAAAAAGAAATACATCTGTGGGACACTCTAGCAATTATGTTTTCGATATGAATGACCGAAAGTTACTTATTGTAGACAGTATGCCGCAAGGATTTTGAAAAGGAGAGTGATGAATTCAATGAAAGCTTTGCTTAACTTTTAATGAATTTTTATAATTGCGAAATGTGATTTTTAAATTTTGGTAAATGTCTAGATTATGGGGCGAAGAGGTAGAGGGAACTTGATTGAATCCATTTTTATGGTTAAAAAGTTGGGAGCGGGGAGGTGGAGAAGCAGGAGATGGGGGTGCAGGGAATGGGGGTGAGATATTTAATACTTATAAATATTATTGATGTGGCGTACAACGGAAGTCATCCCTGATATCTTCCAAAATATTTTATAAACGCAAAAATTTATTTTTATCCAAATTTTTAATTGGAGAAATTCAATTTTTAACTTTCACCCGTGCCTCTACATTCCGCCTACAAACACTTTAACCTAGATATTCCGAGCGTACTACATTTATTACACCTATTATATTCAGGTTTCTGCGTTACCTGTGCCTTAATTTTCTAACCAACTTGTTGTGGTGCTACAGAACATAGAGATCAACAAACAGTGCGTTGATAAGTCTGGAGTAAATACTTGGATGTTTTTTTTTTCGATTCGGAGTTTTTAGTCTTGTAAAATTAGGAAAAGTGAGAAGATGGCACGTGATCGGTGAGAAAAAGTTATATGTATATTAGAGCGGTTAAAAAAAAAAACCTTTTTGAATCACCTTAATATGTAAATTTGCCGACTCCGATTCGAAAAAATCAGGTCTGATAATTTAGAAAAATGCAGATATCTTGGTTTTGAAATAAGAGATTGATAAGCGGTTTACGGCATTCTTTTAAGCAAATAACAATACATGAAAGTACAAAATCGGAATTTTTTCATTTTTTTCGGTCAATTTTCAATTTTTTTATAAGAAAAAAAGAAGAAAAAGAAAAACTAATCACGGATTCGAGTTCCTCTATTACTAACAACTGTTTGAAAGAAAAAAAAATTTTAATCACCTTAATATGTAAATTTGTCGACTCCGATTCGAAAAAATCATGTCTGATAATTTAGAAAATCGCAGATAACTCGGGTTTGAAATAAGAAAATGAAATGTGGTTTACGGCATTCTTTTAAGCAAATAACAGTACATTAAAAATTATGTAACACGGGATCGGCTGCAAAATAATTTGGGGTGATTTTGCAACTTAAAAGTATAAAATCGGAATTTTTTCATTTTTTTGAGGTCAATTTTCAATTTTTTTATGAGAAAAAAAGAAGATGAAGAAAAACTAATTACGGATTCGAATTCGTCTATCACTAATAACTGTTTGAAAAAAAAAAAATTTGAATCACCTTAATATGTAAATTTGTCGACTCCGATTCGAAAAAAATTAGGTCTGTTAATTTAGAAAAACGCAGATATCTCAGGTTTGAAATAAGAAAATGAAATGCGGTTTATGGCATTCTTTTGAACAAATACCAGCACATTAAAAACTATGTAACACGATATCGGCAGCAAAATAATATGGGCTGATTTTGCAACTTGAAAGTACAAAATCGGAATTTTTTCATTTTTTTTAGGTCAATTTTCAATTTTTTTATAAGAAAAAAAGAAGATGAAGAAAAACTAATCACGGATTCGAATTTGTCTATCACTAATAACTGTTTGGAAGAAAAAAAAATTTTGAATCACATTAACATGTAAATTTGTCGACTCCGATTCGAAAAAAATCAGGTCTGATAATTTAGAAAAATGCAGATATCTTGGTTCCGGAACAAGATAATGATATACGGTTTCGGCATTCTTTTAAGCAAATAACAGTACATTTAAAATGATATACCATGGGATCGGAGGTAAAGTAATATTTGAGGGGTTGCAGCTAGAAAATGGAAAATCAGTGGTTTTTTATTTTTTTCCGTTTAAGTTAAAATTTTTTTATAAGAAAGAAACAAGAAGAAGAAAAACTAATCACAGGTTTGAATTCCCCAATCGGTAGTTGCCCGAAAACCATACCCACTTTGTTGGAAAATTTAATAACCTCTACAACTTGCACCATTTTTTAAATCAATATTTTTGAAAATGGGTTGTTTGCTTAAAACAGAGGGCGCTAATCCAGTTTTCAATATTAACCTTAGCCCTAGTAATGGGGCTTGTCCAGACATATAAGGCTATTGTAATCCGCTGACACATCGTGAAAAAATCAAAAAGTTTTTTTTTTGAACCGCTCTAATGTATATGCATATTTCATTGCTGTTGGTTTTCTACATTTTTCTATTTAAGATAGTTGTTAAAACTAAAACGTAGCAAAAGTGCAAGTGAAAAAAAAATTGTATGTGATTTTAGTTGATGTATTTGCTGGCGTATTACGTTCGTATTAGTCTGCAAAAATTGTGAAACAAAAAAAAATTTTTTTCAGCTTTTTAACATTCAATGGAATAATAAATGCCTTAGAAGAAAGTGATGATGTCTTTTGCCAAAGAAAAAACATATGCAGAAAACAGAAATAGGGTGGTATGACTATCGTGAAATTCCTACCAATAGTAGAATTGTATTTTGTTGGAACGACAACAGTGAAATAAACCATGCCTCAAACGTCCATCCTGTCGAACCTTCAAAAAAGTTTTCACGTTGCTCCCGAAAGGAGACCATGCAATGTGGAGTACCACACCACCAAATAATTTTTTTTATTAATTTGATTTTTCCTTATTTCAGTACATAAACGTTGTTGAATAATAAACGATTTGAACTTTAAAAAAATACTGCCGTTACTAGCCAGTACGGACTCCAAGTTAAAATATTTTTTTTTAATTTTTTCTTCAGTCTTGTAAATAATTCTGTCAGAATTTAGAAAAACTACGAAGATTGTTGCACTAGCACGCCCGTCGGCATATCTGGGTTAAAGTTTTGTCCAAGATCATCAACACCCCCTCCTCCCTTCAACCGACGCACAGTGTATTATTTTGGCAATCTAGCGCTACCAAACTAAAAAAAAAAAAAGTTGACTTTTTGATAGAATTTAAATGCAAATATATTAAAAATTCTTCAATTTGGTTAAAACTTTAAAAATTGTTTGGACTATAGGGCAATACTTAAAATAACGGTACCTTGCAAGTAAAGTAAAGAAATCGTCAAAAATATTATAAGTTCGCAAAATTTTGCGCGCAAACTTTAAAGTCTTGTAAATCCATTGTGAAAAAGTGAAAGTTTTTATTTTTTTTAAAAAAAAATTAATTTCAAAGGCGCATATTCATAGTCATATTTAGCATCAGATTAAGTTAGAACTTTATTTTAGCAATAACTAAGTCATTCATAGTCGATTTAGCATCGGCTTTTCTGCTTAGTTATAACTAAAAAAATAGTTTCAGCTGAAGTTGATATTAAGTCGATATCAAAAAGAAAATATGGAGAAAATTCATTAATTTCATATCAGAAAATTGAATTTTGATAATTTTGAGGATTATAAGTTGTTTTTATTTGGCGTGTTAAAAAAATATACATGCATATATGATTTTAGAAAAAAAAAGCATTTTTACTGACGAGAACAAAGAGAATAAATAATCTCTTACTATAATCTATAAATAATCTATAATCTTTTGTTCCGTTCCACCGGACGAGATCTCTTTAGATTATTTATTCTCTTTGTAGAGGACTGCCTGTTTCTAAGGATTTGCAAGTGCTATGCACCATACGTTTTTTGGGGCGTAATGTCCACCAAAGCTGACGGTTCTTTTGTAACCTGCCGCCTCCATGTTGCGATTAATATTGCTCCAGGCTTCTTTCTTCTTAACAATCATGCTCATTTCGTTTAGTTTACTGTCCACTACCGCCACATGTTTCGAAACTAGCTCCCGAAACATATTTTTTTCCTCCTGAGACCAAAATTTTATTCTGATGTGAATCGAACACACGCACTTTGAGCTATAAGTCCACAGCCCTAACCATTTCGTCACGCTGCCTTGTAAAATCCAGTTTTTATTACTCTTTCTGTTAATTTATTAGTGTAAAATTAAAAAGTCAAAATTTATAATGGCAGGTCACTTTAGAAACCGGAAGGGTAAAAAAAAATTATATGTATTCATATACATATATGTTTTAAAAAAAAAAAAAAACATGTTAACTGACGAGATTCGAACCCACGTCCTGAGGGCTATGAGTTCACAGTCCTAACCATTGCGCCACGGTGCCTTGTGTGCTCAAAATTTTTATTACTCTGTTTGTTATTTAACTAACTTGAAATTAAAAAGTCAACATTTGACAAGTTTACCACGAAAGCTTTTGTGTGGTGAATTCATTAGCTTATGCCAGTTAGTCAATACTAAAAAATCGACTATGAATAGAAAACAATTTTTAGTCATGACTAAATTTATTTTGAGCTTAGTTTGAGTTTAGTTATTTTCAACTTTAAAATGCGACTATGAATATGCGCCAAAGTTTTCTTGGTTGAAATAACATAAAATCTAAGCAGTGCTATTGATACAATACAATACGACAAAATTTTATATACACTAAAAAAACCTACTTTTACTGTGAGTATTAAAAAAAAAAAACTTTTGTGGACAATAAAAAAATTTTTAGAATAGTTAAGAGTTCTGACTATGATTACAGTTAAGCTTGACATATACATATACTAATAGAATCAACAAAAAAAAATTTGCGCCTAGCTGCGGCACCCATACAACCATTTTCAATTTTCAAAGATGACCTCTGAAATTTCTCGCTTCCAAATATTTCAGTTATGGCTTCATACTGCAGTAAACAAACGATTAGAGACGATGATTTTGTTTTTATCCGGAATTGTTGCTGGTGGATCGCAAAGTTCTGTTGATATTGATAAGGTTAAGCAATATGCCAAGAACTTGTTGTCATAACTGAGTTCCCGGTGGGCGAATGCTTGTCAGAAGAAAGATCGATTTATTTCATTAAATAAAGATAGGCTCGGAGGTAAAATCGAATTTTCTTTATTTTTGTGCACTACACCGAAAAAATTTTATGGTGGGAGAGCAAATAAAGAATTTGAAGAATGCACCGAAAGCACTAAAAATAAAAAAGCCTGAGAAGGTGAACGAAAATCAAGGCATTGGCAGCTGAAATAACTGGTATAAATTTGGAACTATTTGTTCGTTTCCGTACCTTGCTTCAATGCTTAACCTCTGGCCTTCCAATCAATGTGGATGCTTTCTAAAAATACTGCAGGATACGCTGTACCTATATTTAGATTTATATCCTTGGTACTATATGCCACCAACAGTGCACAAAGTGCTTTACCATGAAAGCAGTGTAATAAAAACCTGCATTATACCTATTGGCCAAATGTCAGAGGAAGTACACGAAGCACGTAATAAAGATACCCGGCGTTATAAAGAGCTTTTTACGCGAAAAACTTCAAGGATCGATATAAATACTGATTTGATTAATAGACTCTTGATAACATCGAATCCATTCATAGTAAGTTTGCGCAAAACGCCTAAAAAGAAGTATAGAGACCTTAGTCCGGACACGATAACATTGCTTCAAATAAAAAACGATGACACTTCTGATTCGAAACTCATCTATCTTTGGAGTAAGTTTTAGAAACTACACTGTAAGCATTTTTAATATTTATCCTTTTCATAATTATGTTTTACTGATTAATTTTTTATGTATCAACTTCACCGGCATGCTTATGATGAATTTAGTCATAAAGACTTTGTACCTACATATGTAATGGTCCCAAGTTTGAGAGCAGCATCCCTGAATTGAAGAACACATAAAAACTGTAAAGTACATATATTTTTTTTTGAAATAAACGAAAAAAATCAAATAATCTTTTATGTACGAGTTCATAATTTTGGTTCTATAATATAATTTGTTATTCATTTCGTAATTATTTTCCAAATTCGCGTCCAAATCTCAGCTGAAATCATTATAGCTCCGAAAACTGAAACTATTTACATATAAAAGAAACGCTGAAAAATTCACTTTTTTATATTCTACAATTATCTTGAAACTCATATTTTTGTATCTTAAGCAAGCTAAAAGTTATGTAAAAATTTTAATTTCAAAAACAGTTCAATAAAAAACCACGTGATGAAATATTTATTTTCATTGCGAAATGTTCGTCAGACACTAAAAAATAATAATCTACTATAAACTCAAGCTTTACATACTTTTTTATTTAGGGCGCCCTTTAAAACACCTAGGCGCAAAAATCGGTTATATGGGAGCTAAATCTTAAACCCAACCGATTTACACCATTTTTACGTTAATGCTGTAAAAGTGTGTAAAGTTGCCCGTGATGGTATGGGAAAACATATCATAAAAAGGCATTGGGGAGTTGAGAGTTTTTGCCGATATCATAACGAAGGAGTTTTACTTAAACACTCTTCAAAACGAATTGAAAAACAGTGCTCAGAATTTCGGCTACACGGACACTCACAAGGCCGAAAAGTTAAGATACGAAAAGTTCAAATACGACAATAACCCCAAACCCAAATCGCTCTTGTGCAGGACCTGAATGCTGTATAATTGCACTTAAGTGAAAATATAACCCAATCGAAAATTAATGGGCACACTTAAAATAAAAGTTGCTAAACGGGCTCCAACAAATAAAAACGCTCTAATTAGAGTTATTGAGGAGCAATGGACAAATAGATAATTAACACAATTAAATAAAAAAAAAAAGTTTTCCAAAAATATATGCATTTCTTGTTTTAATTCAATATTAAAGTGAAAATTGTATTGCATAATTTATTTTGCAAACAATTACTTGAAAAATTGTATGTAAAATTCGTTCCAAAGTTTGATTTCATACTTCACTAAAATTCAAATTACTTTACGTATTTAACCACATTTCTACTATCAGTTTTGTATTTGCATGCTGTAGGACAGTTTCTACATTTTGAGATATTTTTATACCCTACACCGAGGGTATTATATTCACTTTGTCCATCCGTTTGTAACACATAGAAGGAAGCGTGGCAGGTATGGAAAAGTATATATATTCTTGATCAGCGTCACCACCTGAGTTGATTTAGCGATGTCCGTCTGTCTGTCTGTCTCTCTGTCTGTTGAAATCAGGTTTACGGGAAAACCATGAGAGCTAATTGAATGAAATTTTCACACACAGGTCATATCTTCTTGCAGGCATCTTGCTATTGAAAATGGGCGAAATCGGTTAACGGACACGCCTACCGCCCATACCCTATGTAAATATACCCAGGTCAATTTTGAAAAAATTTGCAACGATTTTGATGAAAATTGTTGATTTGATGCACATGTGAACAAGATTAGGATTAAGTTAGCTTTCAAAGCTTCCTACAGGGGCGTGGCACAGCCCTAAATTTTAAACTTTATACCACCATATCTCGTAAGCCGTGCAAGATATTGTTATGAAATTTAGTAAACGGGTACATTTCAAATATATCTTGAAGTGTGATAAAAGTGGGTGGAATCGTAAAAGTGGGCGTGGCACTTTTCAACAGTTAAAAATTTTGACTCTATATCTCAAAAGTGGCTTAAACGATTTTCATAAAAATTTTGGAGATGATGCCGCTAGAAGCAGTCATCAATACACTTTACTAAAAAAACTCGATTAAGGGCGTGGCACAGCCCACAATATTTATAAACGTTATATTAAGAGAACTAACAACGTAATCGTTATGAAATTTAATAAGGCAGATATACTTGCTAGAAAGTATGTTTTTGCAAAAATTTGGTTCAATGGAGCATGTGGGCGTGGCACCTCTCATACAAACAAAAAACGTTTATAGATAGTGTGCTATGAGAGTAATCTTCATAAAATTTGGCTTAGAGGTATCGGCTGCTATGGGCTTTGAAATTAAATGAAAATTGATGAGATCGCAGTAGTGGGCGTGGCACCTCCTATATGACCATAAAGTTGCAATCGCTATATTGATTGAACTATTGCAACAATTGGTATGAAATTTGATTTAGGTGGTTTACTTGCTATAAGGTATACCTGAATCAAAAGTGGGCGAAATAGCACGAGTGGGCGTGTCACTCCCCATACAAGTAAAATACCTTAAGTAGCATATATTTCGAAATATACTAAAATTTGGTGAAAGAGTATTGCTTATAAAAAGCTATTTCTGGATTAAAATCGGAACACATTACACCAGTAGGTGTGTTACCGCCCTAAATTTTAAGACTAATTACGGCATATATAGCAAATTATACAACCTATTGGGCTAAGATTTGGTATGTGTATGTCAATGACGAATATGATTTAGTAACCCAAAAGTAGGCGGAATTGGAGAAGTGGGCGACGCACATTTAAATTTCTTAGTTTTTATTCAATTTTTTTCATATTCTTTTGACTTTATCAACCTTTTAACTTTTCCAATATATCCCATATGTATTTGTTTGACTTTTTCAACCTCTTTCATTTTTCTTCATTACATATTTTCTTTATTTTTAAGACTTTTTCAGTGACTTTGAGCTCTTTCAACTTATTTCAACGTTTTCATATTATTTCGACATTTTTAAGCATTTTTCATATATTTTCGACATTTTGAATTTCTTTCAACTTTTTTCAATGTTTTCCATATTCTTTCGACCTTAGAAATTTTTCAACTTCTTTCGACCTTTTTTACATTTCAAATTTTTTTCGACTTATTCAACCTCTTCAACGTCTTTTAACATTTATTTAAAAGCGACTTTCAGTGCAGTGTAGGGTATGTGAGCTTCGGCCAGGCCGAAGATAACACCTTAACTTGTTTTGTTTGAAATATTTTGTTTAATACTCGTAAGATTATGAATAGTAAAATCTTCAAATTTTAGGATGATAAACTAATAGCACACAAACCGCGAAAAATCCATTGATTCCAGGATTAAAACTTTGAATTTGCTCTTCTGTAACATTAGGTTTTTGGCGTGTTATAATAATGAAAACTAGAGTAAAGTATAATCATGTACAATAGGGCGATTCAAATTTATTTTTTCTTCTTTCAAACAGGTTTAATACTTAGTTGCAAGTACATGAAAGAAAAATTCTGGAACAAGGAGAACTCGTTATAATAATATATATTGCTGGCTCATTTGTTTATAGGAATTACTTGGGAAAGAATGTTTTACTAGATATTTCCTTTTATATCTCGTAAAAGAGAACTTTTACAAGAATGGATAATAAGCTCTTTGGAAAGAACATAAACTTTTCATAAAAAAACAAATATCTTATCATTTTTTACGTGAAGATAAACATTTCGTCAGTTTATTAGCTTTCACAGTAAAAATTGTATGCTCTTTCTAATGGGCTTGGTCCAGTTTGTGTAAATTTTTCTTTCACGAGATATAGACGAAACTATCTAGTAAAGCATTTTTCCCCATGTAATTCCTATGGAATATTGATATTATGAACTTTTCTTGCACCAGCATTTTCTTTCATGTACCTGAAGCTATTAAGCCTGTTTTAAACAAAAAATGAAATAAAAATCACCCTATTGTACATGATTATAAATCTATTTTTCAGTATTATAACTTTACTTTACTGATTTTGATATTACTTAGTGAGTTGGTTTATCTATATGAAAAAAGATTGTGAGAGTTTCAATGTTGTAAAGCTTTCTTATAGGCGTGGCACTAACCAAAACATTGCATTTAGTATATATTGAGAACCGTTATTTATGGCTGGTGCTAGATTGTTTTAGAGAAAGATCATTAAAAAATCTGTCGAAAGCACTCGGACTAAGATTTTTACAGTTAGTTCAGGAAACATAATGTCTACACGAAACAGATGGTAAGAACCAAAAATCTAAAATTATTAGAACAATTAAACAAAAAAAAAATTTGGGATTAATCGGTTATGTTCGATTTTCACCTGAGGATATTTGACATGAATTCTGAAGACATTAATAAGTCTTAGTAAACACACAATTTTCACATTTCATAGTCGTATTTCTACATTATTTGACATACGATTACATATAGTATATGATAACCACTTTATTATGTTTTGTACAGAGCTTATTGTTCAGTACTTTTAGTGCAATAAACCAACGAGCTGCTTATAAAGGGTGTTTTTTTTAGAGGTTTGTTTTTCGAATAGAGATAAAACTGGCATTTTATGGTCAAATCTGGCAACTCTAATGTCATTTATATTCAGTTTGGTTTGCCATTTCATCATGAACAGGTTAACAAAAGAACAACGCTTGCAAATCGTGCAAATTTATTTCGAAAATAATGGTTCAGTTCGCGAAGTTTACCGCAAGCTCCGTCCATTTTATGGTCGACATAATCGCCCATCAGAGCAATTAATTCGGTTAACCATGGGTCGTTTTCGCACTACGTTTACTCTATGTGATAATACGCATCCGCAGAGACGTCGAACAGTGCGCACCGAAGAAACAATTGCCGCCGTAGAGCAAAATGTTGAAGAGGACCCGAATGAATCGATTCGCCACCGTGCACAGCAATTGGAGCTTTGTCCATCAACTTTATGGAAGATTTTGCGCAAAGATCTTGGCTTGCGACCTTACAAGATCCAGCTTGTGCAAGAATTAAAGCCGCGAGACCATGCAATGCGTCGTGATTTTGGTGTATGGGCCGAAAATGAGATTGATCTCGATGCTGATTTTCATCGCAAAATTTTGTTCAGTGATGAGGCTCATTTTTGGTTGAATGGCTACGTCAACAAGCAAAATTGCCGCATTTGGAGTGAAGAGAATCCACATGAGACCATTGAGACGCCATTACATCCACAAAAACTGACTGTTTGGTGTGCTCTATGGGCTGGTGGAGTCATTGGGCCATACTTCTTCCGAAATAATGCTGGAGAGTCAGTTACCGTTAATGGAGACCGGTAGAGAGCCATGATAACCGACTATTTTGTTCCCGAATTGGATGGCATGAATGTGGATGAGTTGTGATTCCAACAAGACGGCGCTACATGCCACACAGCGCACGTCACAATCAATTTATTGAAGGAAACATTAGATGAGCGCATAATTTCGCGGAATGGACCTGTCAATTGGCCACCAAGATCGTGTGATTTGACACCATTGGATTATTTTTTTTGGGGAAGTCACTCGTTTACGCCAACAAACCAGAAACGTTAGGGAACTTGGAAGCCAACATTCGTGGTGTTATTGCCGACATACGGCCCCATATGCTCGAAAAAGTGGTTCAAAATTGGACATGTAGAATTGGCTTTATTCGAGCCAGCCGCGGCGGCCACATGCCCGAAATCATATTTAAACATTAATGGCATAAAATTATCATTCCAATAAAGCCAAATTGATGGACATTAAAACGATTTTCTTGTGTTTTATTTCAATTCGAAGCTCTATACCTCTAAAAAAAACACCCTTTACTAGTTTCAATGACCGCTACGTCATATCATCAGTAAGATTTGTGATATGACGTAGCGGTCATTGAAAGTGCTGCTTATACTAGTTTCAATGACCGCTACGTCATATCATCAGTAAGTTTTCAGTTTCACAAAGCTTACTGATATGACCTAGCGGTCATTGAAACTAGTATAAGCAACTCGTTCTCCATTTTGCGCTTGTAATTTTTTGCGGTTTATTGCACTCGAAGTACTGAACAATAAGCTCTGTACAAACCATATTATTATGAAATTTTGTTCCAAAAACACAAATGAAAAATAACCACTTTAGCTATTGCGACGAAATTTCATATATGAGCTCTTTTTGTCAAGAGGTCGCATCGTACGAAGTTTTATTGAAATATTCTTTATGTTCTCGATATATACTAAATGCAAACTTAAAGGTTTAGGCGATGTTACATCCTTAGAAAGAGCTTTACGAAATTTAAACTCATCCAATCTTATTTTTTCTTAAATCGTCCATTGATAGCGAGCCACCTGGCGCATATCGCGCTGTTTCCGCCCGCGCATGCTATGTTTAACTCGGTCGTAACCGCATGGAAGTGACAAGAAAATAATAATAATAATTGCCAGATTTTGATCTGTCCTTTGCGGTGTTGGCATCAGTTTTTGCTCAAAACCCTTTTTTAGTGATGAAAAATAAGTTTAACTCATGACGTTTCTCTGAAATTCGGCACAATTTTTCAAACTCAATTTGTACCGCGAACAAAAGGCTCTTGAGCAAAAGCTGATGGCACCATCGCAAAGAGCAGATCGAAATCCATATATTATTTTTTTTTCGATTTTTTTAGCAACTTTTCTGCGATTACGAGCGAGTCCTCTTTTAAATCATGCTTGCCAAAAGAATTTCGTAGAAAACCCCTACAGACACTATACAGTGGCTCACAGATTATTGTATGCAGTGCATACTTTTAACTTCAGCGCTCTACAATTCTGAAACTAAATGGTATATGAAAAAAATTTTGATGTCATTAGAAAGAGAAAAAATTGTAGTTCAAAAAATAAATTGTATTATTAATAATTGTTATTTGTTTAAGACTAATAATTATTATATTAATTTATTATATATATTATATTAATTTTTTTATTGTTAAAAAATATTATCTGAAATTTTAATCATAGAAAATCAAAACATACTACTAAATTTAAAGTTACAGCTTATTATATGCAGTCATGCTAAACTGTAAAAACATTGTCAAAAATAATGATTTTGTAGTTCTTTATATTAAGTGTGGTAGCCTATTCGGTCTACTATGACTTAAAAGTGGTTTGGCATCGAAGCATCAAGTTTTTTTAGTGGTATCTGGCCCGATATTACGCAATTCAATTTAAAGTGCCTCTTTTAGGCCTTTTTTTGTTTGAAATGTTGTAGATCTGGCGACTATGCTGGTGGTGCGATAAAATTCGGCCACTTATATATTAACCAGGACTGAACTATGTCCGCTCTCAGTTTTGGATTTTTATATTGGTAAAACCGTAAATTTTTCTGTATGCCCAGATTTTCGGCACTCTGCAGCGAGTTGTCATTTAAAAACTGAAGACACATATATTTTCTCATGATATTTTCCATAAAAGCCAAATTTCCGGTACCAGCAGCTGGCATGCAAGCCCACCTAGGCTACCACACTTAATACAAAAAATTACAAAATCATTATTTTTGACAATGTTTTAACAGTTTAAAATATCTGCATATAATAAGCTGTGACTTTAAATTTAGTAGTATGTTTTGATTTTCTATGTTAAAAATTTAAGATAATATTTCCTAACAATAAAAAAATTTATTTTTTAAGCTACAATTTTTTCTCTTTCAAATGACATCAACATTTTTTTCATGTTCCATTTAGTTTTAGAATTATAGAGCGCTGAAGTTAAAATAATGCACTGCATACAATAAGCTGTGAGCCACTGTGTGTACTAATAAAGGGTTGTGCTACGAGCATTATTCGACTGATATAAATATATTTAAAGACTTTAAATGCAATTGTTTCGGTTTTGTTAGCATATGTTTTTAAAATAAGCCATTAATTTATACTCGTCGCTTTATAACTACACCTTAACAAGAAACACAAACATGATAATAAAATTTTCAAGAAAAACCGACTCGATATTGTAATACATATTAAACGTTAAGTTTTAAAAATGATAACTTAATTTGCAGATGGATTACATGAAATGTCTTATTGCAATGAGAAGCAGGCAAACGATTTTTTGCTTAGCTTTTACCATAATGTTAAATTTGTGACAACTTAATGATATGGAGAGCTTAACGTCGATTTAGCATTTACTTACATAATTCTTTCCTCTATCCATTGTGCAAAATAGATGCGTATGTCTGTAAGTCCTTTTTCATCGTAGTACTGTTTCATTCGTTGTTCATTTTCCGCACTGCATGCAACTCGTTTCCATAAATTCATGTTGACCGTTGCTCTTGTCAAATTAGTACACAATGAAAGAAAGTTTTCTTTATTGTTTCAAGTGGAGGTGTGTGCATATAATTGATATTATCTTTGCAATAGGAAGCCAAAGTTTTATATTTTAAATTTTGCATCCCACATATGCAGTGTACTCAAATCCATTCTGATCCGGTAAAAGAGTGGTGGGTCCTTGTATTCTTACAATTTTGCAATACGGTTAAAAGCCAATTCTAGTTATATAATACAAAATAAAAAAGTTGTAGAAAGCAAGATGAAAATGAGTGTTTGATATAAATCTGATTATTTTTGAATTTTTTTTTAATATAATATTAACAAGGTTAAAAAATGACGTTTACCAATGCAGTTAATTTACAATCCATTTGAAATGTCATACGATTAGGATACTGATGAGTGAAGCATATAATGAAAAATGTAATTTATGTGTGTAAAGCACTCATGTATAGTTGTTTCATGCTATCTTTTTTGTTTAGTACGAGTATCTAAATATCGAACTTCCTTTTTTAAGAGATAATGAACTATACCCAAATAAATAAAATAACAATATATATTTATGTTTTTGGGCTTTTCGATCACAATTTTTTTGATGCAAATCGAAACTTTGGGTAGAAATATGAAATAAAATTTGTTTTATTTGCCTAAAAAAAAAAAAAACTGTGGCCGAAAAGCCCAAAACATACATATTCATTCAATACAAAAATATTGGTCATATAAATTCAAAATTGTTGTTTATTTTAGCCCAAATGGAAAATGGCTGAATTTCTCAAATCCGGTTTAATTTTTTCTCAGACTGGCTTCAAAACCATGTCACTTTAAAATGGCTATAACTGTGCTAGTAAAAGTCATAGAATGCCATTTTGAAGCTTATTTTAAGGATGAAGGATGGTACTAAATGATGCTTTTATTGGAAACAAACTGAAAAATTTTTTGAATCATATACATAGCCTCAAAAGTAGACAAAAATGTAATTTTAAAGTATTTATCGTCAAATATATTAAAAACCCGGATTCAGGTTTAGCGCAAAAATATCTTTTGGAAATGACACCATCTGCCCAACAACAAAAATTCGCAAACCTTTGTTATTTTCTTTGTTTTATCTCATCTGCCCAACAACAAAAATTCGCAGACCTTTGTTATTTTCTTTGTTTTGTCTCATTGTTTTTTTAAAATGAAACATTTTTCACTAATTAACCATACAAATTGTACGAGAATAATCATAAGAAAAATTTCATTACAACATTTTCAGCACCAGAGCCAACCCTCTTGAATAGAATTCGATGCTGTCAAAATTTTTTATTCAAATCAAACAGCAAAATTTAATATTTTTTTATCACTAGAGAAAAGTTTCTCGTCCAAATTTTTAATGAAAAAAAAAAAAACATTTTGCTTTCTCTCTATGGAGCAACAATTCAATATTAAATAAATTATTTAATAGATTCTGTGCGAAACAATAAGCAATTGTTAATAAAATCTTAATCAAATAAATTAATTCACATCATAATACATATTAAATTATATATTTTGTGTATTAGGCTGAAGTTGAACTTTTTCCCGGCACTATTTATGTTAACAATGGTCCTAGACTCCACGAAACTTTTACTCGTTTGAAGCTTTTGGGACTAAATAATGTCCCTCTAAGTCAAGTTATTTTGGGAAGAAAACAAAAAAAAGGCTTTTAATTCAGAAAAGTTTTACTACCTTCGTGTTAAATCTAGGGCCGGTCTCTTACGAGACCGGCAAGTTCAATTCATAACTTTGTAAAATGATATTTTTTTAGCATTTTCAATAAGTGAAAAAAAGTCCTTACGAAACCTCAAAAATGTTGAAATTCAAGTTTAATGGTTTCCACTGAAACCCACCCTGATGACTTTTTGCATTCAACAAAATTTGGGGGGCATTTGAAAAGAAAAAACTTTTCAATATCTTATTGATAGCCAAATAAGTATTTGAATGAACGCGTCAAGAGCATGCTTTCAAACTGATGATAAAAAAAAACAAGTAAGGAGGTTGTTGTATGGGAGGTGCCAGCTCTCGTGTCAAAATTCGTCTAATTCCAGAGCTCGTAGTAAGCATTTCATGTATTTGTGTGAAATTTGGTATTTGGCATTTCCTTAAATAACTCTCTCACTGTAGCACTGTTAAGTTTTTATTTGTATTAGAGATCGCATTCCTTCTTGTAAAAATGTCCCCACTATTTGCTATTTTTCAGTATAGCGTTATGAAATGTTTACTAGTATGGTAAGTACCACGCTCTCGTTTTAAGATGCGCTCACTTTATGTTCAGTGCTAGGCTAGTCCGAACCATTCTAAGTAGTTTTGTGAAGCTTGGTTGAATTACCTTAAATAAATCTATCAGTAAAGCATTTAAAACATTTGCTTCTATGGGAGGTGCAACCCCCTCTTATCGAATCCGCTAAATTTTTGTACAAAGTTTGGCCGAACCATTTCTAGTATATGTGGGAAATTTGGAAGCATTACTTTAATGTATATGTATGCTTATTTCATCCGAATCTTTCAAGTTATAATTGAATTTGTTAGAAAACAATATAGTCTTTCATTTATGGATACTCCAGTTGAGGTGGGCGTGGAATAAGTCGTATACGCAGACCAAAAGGAGAAAGTTTGCATTCTATGCATTGCAAAGCCACTGTAATGAATGGAGGTGGCAGTGTAATGGTCTGAAATTTATTTTTTGGTCAAGAGATTGGGCCAATTCATAGGATTGAAGGAATTATGGATCGGTTCAAGTACATTGACACATTAAAAGCCATGATGCTGCCATATGCCGATGTAGAGAAGCCACGTAAATGAAGGTTGCAACAGGACAACGATCCAATATATTCATCTAAAGCTTGTAAGACCTGGCTTCAGAGCAATAGGATAGAAATTTTTGATTGGTCTGCTTCAACCTGAATCCTTTTGAGATCTTGTGGGATATCTATACCATGAATATCAACAGAGAAAGTTCCAAAATCCGCGGAAGATCCATTCAATCCTTAAAAATATCCTGGATATCATTAAAAGTTTAATATCCTCTATACCTTTAAGAGGTGCGTATGTCGTCCAGAATATAGGATTCGCAACCAAGTACTAATTTTAAAAGTTTTTATTTACCATAAAAAAGGGGATGCTTAAGTTTTATCCGTTAAGTTTTTGGGTTTAAAATGTTCCTTTAATGTTAACTGTTTATTTATGAGACGCAGAATTTTTTAAAATTTTGTTTGTCAATAATACTATAAAGGTATAGATAAATAAAATAAATACTTAATAGGTATGGTTCAATAACGTTGTTTTCATTAAAAAATTGTGATGTGAAAAAAATGTACTCAGGGGGTGCTTAAGTTTTGGCCACCACTGTAAGTACATATAATCTGTATTCGTATACCAATTTCATCACAAAGCTTGCATGGTTTGCGAGATATGGCGTTACAAAAGTTTGAATTTAGGGCTATTCCACGTCCCTGTAAGAGCCTTTGATAACTTTAAACCTATCCCAATCATAATTGTTTTCACATGTGCTGAAAGCTGCTGAATACAGTGTGGGCAGTAGGCGTGTCCGTGAACCGATTCCGCCAATTTTCAATCCAAGAAGCTTGTTTGCTTGCTTTGTTTTCTCGTAAACTTAATTTCAACAGACAGACAGACGCTTAATCGACTCAGGTGTTGACGCTGAAGAAGAATATACATAAAGAGTGAGATTGAAAAAATCTTAACATACGTTTTACCTAATAATTTTTTTTGGGTGCAAAATTTGAAAATTTCTTTGATCTAGTTATCTTTGAAAAATATGTCAGTTATTATTTTTAATGACAAACATGTTGTTTTGTTTTGAGTTTGATCAAAATGAGTGAAGAAAAAGAAGTACGTCTTAAAATTATTAAAAATTTTCAAAAAAATCCAAATTGGTCCTACAAAAAATTGGCCAAAGAATTGAAGGTCTGCCGTCAAACTGTTTCCAATGTTATTACACAGTTTCAGGAGAATTTAACCATCGATAGGAAACCTGGTTCGGGAAGAAAAAAAGAACCACATGATATTGGCAAAGCCAAGAAAATTTAAAGCATCTTGAAAAGATCTCCAAACACATCTGCTAGAAAAGCTGCCCGGTTAGCCCAGTGCTCTGACTATTTGGTGCGAAAAGTGAAAGCCAATGCAGGTTTGAAAACATACAAAGTCCAAAAAGTTCCAGACAGGAATGCTGCAAAAAATTTAGACGCCAAAAGTAGGGCTCGGAAATAAAAATTGAATTTCATACAAAAATACTCATGTTGTATAATGGACGACGAAACGTATGTACTCGCAGATTTTACGCAGCTTCCGGGTCAACATTTTTATGTTGCTGATGCTCGAGGAAATGTCGAAGAACAATTTAGAATCCAAAAGCAGACAAAGTTTCCTAAAAAATTCCTGGTATGGCAAGCTATATGCAGTTGCGGCAAAAGAAGCAAGTCATTTGTTACAGTTGGCTCTATAAATACCGAAATATACATCAAAGAATGTTTGAAAAAAAAGACTTCTTCTTTTCATAAGAGAGCGCGAAGTGTCCACATATTTTTGGCCCGATTTGGCATCACGTCACTACGGTAAGAAAGCTCTGGAGTGGTATCAAAGTAATAACATAGTTTTTGTACCAAGAGAGGCCAATCCTCCAAATTGTCCGGAGCTAAGACTAGTCGAGAGATATTGGGCTCTTGTGAAAAGGAACTTAAAGAGCACAAAAAAGGTGTCAAAAAATATCAAAGATTTTAAAATAAGATGGGCAAACTGTTCCAAAAAGGTGTCTGAAACGACTATCAAATCTCTAATGGAAGCCTTACCAAAAAAGGTCCACGAGTTCATAAATAGTGGTTAGAACTATAAAAATTATATTTTTCTGTAATTTGTAAAATATTATCAATTAAATAAAAAAAAAATCAAAACTCTAAGATCAACCGCTTAAAAATTATTGAACTTTATATATGTTAAGATTTTTTCGATCTCACTCCTTATAGTTATACATACTTTTCTATATCTGGCACTGCCCTTTATATGCGTTACAAACGGAATGACAAGGTGAATATACCATGCGTAGGGTATAAAAATTGCCACCTTATTAGCATAAGCAAAAAAAAGAGCAACTTTGTTAACCTTTTCTATTTACTTACATATTTAATTTTTTTCTGTTACGTTTCGATAGCTTTTTTTTGTATTTTTGTTCTTCGTAGTATGTTCAAAATTTAAATTAAAAATGCTGAACCAGTAGCCCAAAAAATACAATAACCATACTATGAAAAAAGCCTTGAACTACTTTGAACGTTATACAAATAAATGTTAAAAACCTTTGAAACGCAACGAAGAAAAAACAAAAATCCATACAGAAAATATAAATGAATTAAATAAAGAATGCATGCCACATCCAGGTAAATTTTCAACGTTAACCTGTTTGGCGTATTGATGCTTTTTTTCTTTGTCCTGCTTCATGCTGGGATCCCTAAATAACTTTTTTTTTCATACGGTCTTTTTGTTTGGATGAAGTGATGGTTGTATTTTTAGTTTTCGTTTTAAACTGTTGCTGCAAGTTTTTTTTTTTCTTTCATTTACGTAAATTTTATAAAATTGATTATTCTATTTTTGTGTCATTTTATTCGTTTTGTTGTTGTTGTTGTAAAATATGTTGCATCACAATTTCATTTTTTGTGACAGGCTTAATAAAATAATAGGGCTGGGAAAAATCGATAAGGAAAACTATCTATAGTTAACGACAGTTTTCAAAAAACCAATTTTGCAAAATTTTTATTAAACCAAACTTTTCTTATGTGCTTTATAATTCTCAGAATAAATATGCAATCGGATCTAGTTTTGGAGATATATATTAATATGAAGCAAATCTTTGAAATTAAACCTACAATTTTGAAGATATGACGATTTTTCTGAAATTTCGACCAATTTTTTTTTTTTAAACCGTTAATTTTTCCAAAAAATGTGTCAAGCGTATATAGAAAGCTGAATTTATTTCCTTAAACATGGTACATACTTTGTTCTATATATTTGCGTATTTACTTCTCTTTTGATAACAGTTGTTGTTGTTCTTGGATTTTAATTGCTTTTTTCCATTTCATAAAAATTCATCGAGTAATTTTTTTGGTTTCCGGTAAAAAAAGGGGTGAATATGCAAAAATTTAGAACAAACTATATTCCATTTTAAAGAGTATATTTTTATCTGATTCTCTCGATGAGATATCCCAGGTTCAGCATGGCTTCCCATTTTATGTTTTAATCTTTTTTTAATTTAAGCTTTTTCACTCACAGAAAATACACTTTTTTCGTAGTGTCGTTAAAAAAAATATATCGATGCAACAAAAACTATCGATGTTGACGATGGTTAACGATGTCACCAACTATCTATAGTTACCGATGTTTTCCTTATAAAATAAAAAGTTCAAATCAAAACTATTTTTATACCATATTCAGGGTATTATACAATTTATCATTTCGTTTGTATCACATAAAAGAGGGCGTGATAGGTATAGAAGTATGTATATTCATCATATCCGTCTGTCGGCGAGATAATTGAATGAAACTTGCTACACCTTCAAATATAGCTCGTGGGATTGAAAATTGGGGAAATTGGTTAACATACACGTCTACCGCCCATATAAGTAAAACATTTAAATCGGTATATCGACAGAAGTATCTGAGTTTTTGTAACCAAACTTCTCAAAAATATTAGGAAAAACTTAGACAAGCTCCGTGAAACTTATGAATTTAAAAGATACCTTCAATGCAGTGTATGGTATGTAAGTTTCGGCCTGGCGGGAAATAAACGTTTTAGTAGTTATACCCTAAACAGAGGGTATATTCACTTTGTCATTTCGTTTGTAACGCATAGATATATTCTTGATCAGCGTCACCACCTGAGTCGTTTTATCCATGTCCAACTGTCTGTGGAAATCACGACTACGTCAAAACAAGCAAGCTAATTGAATGAAATTTGGCACACATGCCGCACCTTCAAACAAGGTTCTTGGGATTAAAAATGCGAAAAAAAAGTTCACTGACACGCCTACCGCTCATACAAGTAAAACATTTAAAACGCTATATGCAGAGATTTAATTGACGTAATATACGAAATTTCTAGAAAATACTAGGAAAAATTCTGGAGAAAAAATTGCGAGCTTCGACGAGAGGGCGTGGTAGTACCCATGCAAGCGAAAACTTTAAAATGCTATACTGACAGAATTATTTAAGGTAATGGAACCAAATTTCACACAAATAGTACGAATGAATTGAAAAGCTCTGGAATAGAACTTGATAAACTTGGTGGGCCCTCTATGGAAACAAAAATTTCAAAACGCTACACTTAACTAATAATTTAAAGTAATGAAACCAAATTTCACACAAATAAGTCTTCTTATTTCAAGCCCGAGATATCTGCAATTTGCTAAATTAACAGAACTGGCATAATTTGAACTATTCTATAGATTTTTATACCATTTTCAAAATTTCAACTTACGCCAGTTCTGTTAATTTAGAAAAATGTAGATATCTCGGGTTTGAAATAAGAAAATGATATGCGGTTAACGACATTCCTTTAAGCAAATAACAATACATTAAAATTTTTGTAACACGAGATCTGCGGCAAAAAAATAAGGGGTTATTTTGTAACTTTAATGCACAAAATCGGAATTTTTTCCGGTCAATTTTCAATTTTTTTGTAAGACAAAAAGAAGAAGAAGAGAAATTAATCACGGATTCGAATTCTTCTATCAGTAATAACTGTTTGAAATAAAAAAAGATTGAATTCCCTTAATATGCAAATTTGTCGACTCCGATTCGAAAAAAAATCAGGTCTATTAATTTAGATAAATGCAGATATCTTGGTTTTGAAATTAGACAATGATATGCGGTTTCGGCATTATTTAAGCAAATAACAGTACATTAAAAATGATGTACCATGGGATCGGCGGCAAAATAATATTTGAGGTGTTGCAACTAGAAAGTGGAAAATCTGTACTGTTTTACTTTTGTCCGGTCAAATTTTAATTTTTTTATAAGAAAGGACGAAGAAGAAGAAAAACCAATCACGGATTTGAATTTCTCGGTCGATTGTTTCCCGAAAACCATACCCACTTTGTTGAAAAATTTTATAACCTCTACGACTTGCAGCATTTTTTAAATCAAGATTTTTGAAAATGGGTTGTTTACTTAAAACAGAGGGCGCTAATCCAGTTTTCAATATTAACCTTAATCCTAGTAATGGGGCTTGTCCAGACATATAAGGCTATTGTAATCCGCTGACACATCGTGTAAAAATCAAAAAGTTTTTTTTTTGAACCGCTCTAATATACATATTCATATACATACCTATACATTAGACATGTTCAAAAAAAACTCTTGTTCTAGAATACTTCAAGAACACTCGATTTTCGAAAATTTATTCATATTCATATTCGAGTATTTTCTCATTTAAAAAAATTAAAATAAAAATAATCCTATAGCTGCTACCAGAGCTGCAAAATTTTCATTTTTTGGAATTTGGCCAAAAAAATGATGAAAATTTGTTTTTTCTCTTATTTATAATATTTTTTTTAAAATATTTTTTCGATTTTCCTTATGTACACATAAGGAAGTATCGAAAAAAAAACTTCCCGCTATATTTTAAGCCTATACATACGGAGAAAAACAGGTCTCTCCGCGAGTAGAGCTTTGGTGTTTCTTGTGTAAAAGCTCAAATCCTTTGTTGTTTTTACTGCATTCACCTTAATACACTATAACTTGAAATTGTCAATGCCATTACATAAACTTCCAATAAAAAAATTAATGAGAGAATGGATTTGAATTCCTCGATCGATTGTTTCCCGAAAACCATACCCACTTTGTTGAAAAATTTTATAACCTCTGTAACTTGCACCATTTTTTAAATCAATATTTTGAAAAAAGGGTTGTCTACTTAGAACAGAGGGCGCTAATTCTGTTTTCAATATTAACCGTAATCCTAGTAATGAGCTTTGTCCAGACATACACTTACGGTCAAAAAAAACGCCGATTTGAATTTTGCAAGAAACTTTAAAATTTGCTGCGTAAAATAATATTTAATCTTGTTTATCTGCTTTAAGGTTGTTAGATACGTTTCCCAAGGACAAGTTTTGAGCATTTTCAGAACTCTCCACTTAAAAATAATAAATTCTAGGAACTTATTCCAATTAAATACATAAGTGGTGGTTTTATAATAAAAAATTTAATTTTATTTATATGAAAAATAGATGGTTTTTTTACAAAAATTTGATCGTAACAAGTAAGTTCTATTATTTTTGTATAATACTCCAATGATTTTTTTGAGTTTTTGCATTTTAGTGGACCGTGGAAAGCATTTTACGACAGAGTAAAGTAAAATTATTAAAAATTCCATTTTGCAAGGTAAAAATTTTAAGGAAATTTAAAATTTTATCGGATGTTCTGCGAAAATGGTTTCGAATACGATAAAATACAGAAATAAACGAAAAGCACGAGGCCGAATGCCTTCAATGTACCTCCGGGACGTGAATTGTTCGATACGGCTTTCGATACATAGTCCGTTTTTGCCTGCTGTGGAAATAAAGAAAGTGCTTAATATAACAGCGAGTGTAGAAAACGTTAAAAGAAATCTCAGGTAAACCAATTTGAGTGCCTAGAATCCGCAACCACTTCCATTGTTTCAAAAAATGCATATCACAAAGAGATCGGATTTTGCGTACGGGTACTTAAAATGGCCACTTGCAAAGTAGATAAGCATTATGTGGAGCGATGAGAGTAAGATAGTTTTATTGGTGGAAAAGGCACTCGTCAATATGTAAGGCGTAGCCCAAACACAGAATATGATACTTGGAATGATCTTACCCTCACCGTTTCACTCTACTTTGCAAGTGGCCATTTTAAGTACCCGTACGCAAAATCCGATCTCTTTGTGATATGCATTTTTTGAAACAATGGAAGTGGTTGCGGATTCTAGGCACTCAAATTGGTTTCCCTGAGATTTCTTTTAACGTTTTCTACACTCGCTGTTATATTAAGCACTTTCTTTATTTCCACAGCAGGCAAAAACGGACTATGTATCGAAAGCCGTATCGAACAATTCACGTCCCGGAGGTACATTGAAGGCATTCGGCCTCGTGCTTTTCGTTTATTTCTGTATTTTATCGTATTCGAAACCATTTTCGCAGAACATCCGATAAAATTTTAAATTTCCTTAAAATTTTTACCTTGCAAAATGGAATTTTTAATAATTTTACTTTACTCTGTCGTAAAATGCTTTCCACGGTCCACTAAAATGCAAAAACTCAAAAAAATCATTGGAGTATTATACAAAAATAATAGAACTTACTTGTTACGATCAAATTTTTGTAAAAAAACTATCTATTTTTCATATAAATAAAATTTAATTTTTGATTATAAAACCACCACTTATGTATTTAATTGGAATAAGTTCCTAGAATTTATTATTTTTAAGTGGAGAGTTCTGAAAATGCTCAAAACTTGTCCTTGGGAAACGTATCTAACAACCTTAAAGCAGTTAAACAAGTTTAAATATTATTTTACGCAGCAAATTTTAAAGTTTCTTGCAAAATTCAAATCGGCGTTTTTTTTGACCGTGAGTGTATAAGGCTACTGTAATCCGCTGACACATCGTGAAAAAATCAAAAAGTTTTTATTTTGAACCGCTCTAGTGCACACATATGTCTCCAATGGAAAATTTCATGAATTGGGCTGCGAATCACTTCCTTATCCGCCCTATTCTCCGGAATTAGCCCCGAATGACTATTTATTGTTTCCAAACTAAAGGAAATAGCTCGGCGCAAAGAGATTTGACTCTAATGATGAAATTATCTCATAAATATCTATTTTGAGGCCCTCGAAAAAATATATTTCTTGAAAGGGATAATAAAAAAATTCGAGAAACGTTGGACGAAGTGTATAGAGCTCAAGGGAAACTATGTTGAAAAATAAAATGATTTTTTGTCAAAAAACATGTGTTGCATTCAAAAAGTCATGGAGTTTTTGAACCGCCTTCTTACATGTGTATATTTACCCATAACAAAATAGTAGTCTAATTAAGTTTTTAATACATATAATATTTAAGCAAGATATCAACGAAAAACTTATTCGAAGGCTTCGGCGCCACCTTTTAAAATTGAGCTACGGAGCAGAGATAGGATGAAAATTATCTTCACATCATTAACTTAATTTTACCGCAACATCGCCTTAAAAACAAACGTTATAAAAATATTTGAATCACCCTAATGTACATATGTATAACAACGCGACATCGATTCAAGTGCATAATATATGAGACAAACGCTTGAAAAATTTCTAAGAAAACTGTTATAATTTATTATTGCAGAATATTTATATTTTTATTGCAGTAGGTTCATATCAGTTGATACTCACAAGTTCGTACACTCAGCATAATTTAAGCT
This sequence comes from Tricholauxania praeusta, assembly GCA_949775025.1. Classification (NCBI taxonomy): domain Eukaryota; kingdom Metazoa; phylum Arthropoda; class Insecta; order Diptera; family Lauxaniidae; genus Tricholauxania; species Tricholauxania praeusta. The sequence continues at coordinate 58,787,702 of OX459029.1, forward strand.
AAAAATAATTGACACAATTCTTGTTAAAATTACATTATAGAAATTTGTTTAAGACATCAAAAGTATTTTTAAAATTATATTATAACTTTTATTATGAAAAGTATTTAAATAAGATTATCAGAAGCTCGTTTCTGTAAAAAAAAATCGGCAAGTTACCGATTTGTGTGACGTCAAACTGTTTCGATCCTGAGTTACCGATTTCGTGACAACTGATGTTTCTGTACGTTCAAATCGTTAAAAATTTGGTCCGTGATGGAAAAGAACACAAATTGAGAAGAGACGTTGTGAAATTGAATCAAATGACAGCTGTTTATTTACATTTGCTTCTCTACTTTTCAAATTTTATTTGGAATTATTTTCAGAAACGGAAATAATTTGACACTTAGTGATGTGAAATGAAAAGTAAACATATATTTGCAACCGGTTACTTTTGCGTTGACTTAACAAATATTTTTTTTAAGTTTCTGACTGTTATGTATACACGTTTTAGTTTTAAAACACATTATCTTGGAAACTAAAATGTTCTAAAATAAACAAAAAGATTATAATCAGTAAAAAATTCAACTTCAGCTAAAGTACCCGGTTTTAAAAATTTATATTGAGTACTTGTTTCTTCATATTTACACAACATTACTGACATTTATTAGAATCGGTAAAATTCACACTTACTGGAGAGTCAGTGACAAAACTGACATTTTAAATCGATTCACGTTTCTTACAGAAACACTTTTTGTAAAGGTTCTATTGGAATGAAATTGGAGAATGTGACAACTTATCGATTTGAAACGAATAAATTGAAACCGAAGTCGATTCAAATATTTACAGAAACAGTGCAGGTGAGAGTGACGTCAAATCGGTAATATGAGTCGGTAACTGCGATCGTTACGAGTTACAGAAACGAGCTTCAGAAACCATCTTAATAGTAATTTTAACTAAATGAACTTCAGTTAGTTCATCAATCATTCAATAGATTCAATACTTTTTATTTAACAAGCAAAACTCGATGGTAAAAATCAATTTGTATATTTACACGAATATCGACCGTTGCTAACTGGCTATCTATATTCATAATTGTCATTTAAGTAATATTAAAGGTGCACAAACAACAAACAACAAGCAACTAGTATAATTTTATTATAAATCCATTCGATTAAATTGATGTTTTTTAAATACCGAATTCAATAGGGCAATGAAAATTTAAGTTAACTGTACCCCAATTCGAATCAGGCTGCAGGTAGTTTTAGTTTCTTATTTAAAATAACATTAGTTTTAACTGACACGATAGATACAATTAAAAAATAAAAACAAAAATTGTGAATTTTTTGTAAAATAAAACGATTTTTTCCTAAGTGTATGTGAAGAAATGTATTAACTGTGTTTTATTGATTAAAGTATAATGTTTTGTGTACATAGCAAGACTGCAGCAAAGTTTTTATTACACTCATATAAACAAGAGTTAAATTATATAAAAATTTATAAAATTCGAGGAAATACACGATATTTAAACAAAGATTAAGATTACATTGATAAGAAGGCCTTTCAATCAACCATGATAAAAAGTTTTTTGCAGTTGTTAAATACGACATACTCTCGTTATACGTAACTATTTATTTAAATGAACTTAATATACCGGAACACGTTATCAGTTGTTATATTAAAAAAAGAGTTTAAGAAAATGTATTTCTATTAAAATTTTTAATTTATTAAATGTTGGTACCAACAGGAGTGCGGTCACGGTATAAATTAAAAAAACCTTATGTCTAACTCGATAAATGTTTAGTTCTTTCCAATTTTGTAGCTCTTATGATCTAATAGCGGCGATTACTTGGTCTCACAAAGATCATTCCTGTTTTTTTCTTTTCGAACCTGGCGGCGGCTGTGAATTTTTTGAATATTTTCTTAGCTGAAGCGCTGTTCTGCATTTGCTCCACATTAAATCACATCATTGTACAGCTCACAGATATGTCGATTGAATCTTCTTCTTCATACACCGTCCTCACATAAGGAATCAAATATACGACGTAAGATTTTACCCCAGTTGTGCAACTCTGCTCATTGTTCAGCACTCGATTCTATACAAACAACAGGCAAAATTAATGTGTCCTACAGCATTAGTTTTGTCTTTCGAAAGACGATTTTCGAACCCGAAAGTTTCGATACTCATAGACCATCCTTTTCCGTTAATTCATTGAGTTTGCAATTACTCCGTGGTAGGTAAATTCCTTGACTACCTTGAAACTGTTAGTATCGATTATAACATTTAAGAAATTTCTGAAGTAAGTTTTTAAAACATAGATAGAAAAAATGTTAAAAACAAATTCCTAAAATCGGTCTTTTAACCAGAGTGAATGCGAATCAACGTCCAATATAAATTGATTCTTTTAGAAGTTTGCTACTTAGAAAATTTAAGTCCTAAGAAGGCAGGATTTCTCCAGAACTTTTCAGAAATGCAAAACATTTCAGTCTGTCAGACTGAAACCCGCTGCACTCTTTAGCGTTATTTATTCATTTGCATCAGAACATAACACAAACAGCTTAGTAGATATAAAGCCAAAATATCAAATCCCCGATATGTAAAAAAAAAACGAAACATGATTAAATATAATTGATCATAAATTTCATTTTTAATGGAGGATGCGATTAAACGAACTTTTTGAGAACAACTTTTTTAATTACTCCACCTCTGTTATTACATATTGGGTGACCCCTGATCTAATATAACAGGTTCTAAGTTTCACTCTTAAGTGACGTAGTGACCATACCTAGACATGCACAGTTGATTGTTGATAGTAGAGCAGACTCTCAGTTTCAAGTGAAAATTTGCTTTTTGGTTTCATTTTGTGTGTTGTGACTGCAGGATAATTATTTTAATATACCCGTACTGCCCTCAGAAACGAAAAGGCCGCATCTCAAAAAAATTTATATTCGTGATCCTTATGGCATCGGATAGCTTAAGAAATTACGTGTCTAATGAACTACTCCAAACCTTAGTTCAAACATATAAAAAATCTCCTAAGAAAATATTCTCTATTTCAATATTACAGGTATTTTAACAAATTGACATAAACAAAATATCAATATCTCGAAACGCATTTTTTTTAGATACGCCCTTTTCGCTTCTGAGGGCAGTGTATTTCAACAACATATTTAAAACAACGAAATCCAGGTAATAACTCCATATATAGTCTAAGGTCTATATAGGTCTAGAGTATATCTAAATCTAATATGGACACATATATAATTTCATATGTGGCCCGCGGTGTTATGATGCATAAAGTGGCCCGCAAGATCATTTGGGACTAGATCAATGATATTTTCCATTAGAGAAATGCAATTCGATACAAAAAAATAAAATGAAACAAGCACAGTCTGAAAAAAAGGAGTGTGCTTCAGACCACGGGTCGACAGCGCCTAACTCTTTCCACTCTTTTACAACAACTTCGTATTGTTGTATAGTCCAGTAGAAATAGCCGAAAAAAATGAGAAAAAAAAAATAATTCGTTACAGCAATCTGACAGCGGATTATTGTTGAACAAGCTCTTTTAAAAGAGGACAAAAAAATCGAACCAACAGCAGCTATCCGAGGTGGAATGGGGTGCATTTTTAGAGGTCGAACACAGTTTTTCACGATTTCTGGCTAAACTGTGCATCATATCAAAAAAAGTTTAATGCAAAAGTTGTAGGAAATAAAAAGATCTACAACTGATCATTTTCACCTTAACCTCAAAATTTTTCGAAAAAATGGCTGAAACCCGGTTTTTTGGTTTTTAATTTGTTTCTTTGACAAAAAAGTTTCTATGGAGCTGAAACTTGGGCAAAAGATACTTTTAAGTGCTACACAAAGGCAGTAATTTTTAAAGACGGAAATATTCAGAGGTTGCTTTTAAATTTAATTTTTAAACTAAAAAAAACGAAATTTTTAACTGAGATTCCTCTTAAAACTACACCTCTTAAGGAGTTCTGTTTTGGCTCACTTACTCGTTGTTTTGCTGTCGGTTCGATTTTTCTGTCCTGTTTTAAAAGAGCTTGTTCAACAATAATCCGCTGTCAGATTGCTGTAACGAACTATTTTGTTGTTCAAACCCTATTTCTCCTGGACTAGTAATTCGCCGAATCGTTGATAGGCGCAACTGCACCAAAACAATTCAACCCTTGCGTGTTGTTGCTTTGCTTGTCATTGTTGGTAAATACGTGGCGCTTGCGACTGCGCACAGTTCTTACTATGTTTTGTTTGTTGTTGGTAATTATTATTTGTTGTTGGTAATTTTGCGTTGTGTTTCGTCACCAGCTATTTTTAAATATAAATTCACTTGTTTGGATGCATTAAGCGTTGTTACTTTTATATGTTGTTTTATGTTTATAAATCCTTATGGTACCGTGTTCAACGATTTGTTGTTGTCGTTGATTTTTTGTTGTAATTGCTGTTGCACTCTTGAAGTAAAATCCTTGTCGACCCCTGCTTCAGACCACACGACTGAAGTATATACTTCTTTAGCTCCATCTATAAGTATGTACTATATATACATATGTATGTACATATGTATATCAGAGAACGACATTGAGTAGCTCATTGAGGGTTTTGAAAGCTGTAGTAGTAGTAGCTCTGGGCTCATGAATGTAAATGTGTGTGAAGCTCACACTCACATGGATTGAGATTCATGAAGCAGTGAATGGCTTGAGCCACTTATGTTGAACTGGAGTACAGAAAAACTGTTTTTTTTTTTTCCAATCGATGGGGAAAGGTCGAAGATGGATTTTGGACATCACTTAGGGTGGGTCCGAACCGTGGAAAAGACCGTTTTTGACCCATTTCCTTAACATTTTTAGGGTGGCTCCGGACTCTGGTAAGACCGTTTTTTACCCATTTTCGGGAACTTTTTTTATCTATAATCAATGGAGAAAGGTTGAAAATGGATTTTGGACATCATTTAAGGTGGTTCCGGACCTTGGAAATGACCGTTTTCGACCATTTTGATCCTTTTCAAGTCCCAGAGCCACTCTAAGTGATATCCAAAAGTCATTTTCGACCTTTCATAATCGATTGGAGCAAAAAAAAAAATTTAGGGTAGCTCAAAATCAAAAATTTTTTTTGTTCTAATCGATAGATAAAGCTCGAAAATGGTATTCTCGACATTTCCCTATTGATTGGAACAAAATTTATTTATTTTGATCCACCCCAAAATTTTTTTTTTGCTCCAATCGATTATGAAAGGTCGAAAGTGACTTTTGGATATCACTAAGAGTGGCTCCAAAATTTGAAAAGGACCGAAATGGTCGAAAACGATCCTCAATTCAATTCAATATTTTATTTATCAATATACTTTACGAAGGTAGAGATGCTTTATTCATAAATTATTAACAAAATATAAAAGTAATAGCTGTAAATACATTGACAAAATGTCTGTAATCTGTTATTACTGAGAATAAGTGACGAATACAGATCAGTTAATATTTTAAACTAGGAATAAAGCGTGGGGCCTTGCCAATAAAGAAAATTTTAATTTATACATACTCTAATAAATAATAACAACAAACGAAATTTGGATGTGAAAAAAGAAAAATGTAGTTAATTTAAAGCGAATGCAAAATGAAATCGATTTCATATTTCAAAAAACATAAATCGGTGAGTGAGAAACTATACTAAAACTCTGAGAAGACGATCAACTTCTTGATAATCAAAAGCGAAAAGTCACAATTTTACTTCTAATGGAATCAGGCGGGCAGTTGTAAAGTCTAGGAGAAGTACACAGAAAGTAATTAAAAAAGTGCTGTGAGGTGTGGTTAGGCAATGGGGCAAGATTTCTACTATTGTTCCTCAGTTCATAGACCGAATGAACTCTATTAACGGAATAGCCGCTTCTGGTGAAAAATATTTGTAGTACTTTGAAAAACTATTATTGTTTCAAAGGAAGTACATACATATATGTAAAGTTCGAAACAATGGAAGACTTCTTTCTAGGCGACCTTTATTACATATGCGAATAACGTGTTTTTTGTTGCTCAACAAACGATTTATTTTATTCAGATTGGCGCCTCCCCAGCATAAAAACCCATATTGAAGCTTAGAATGGAATAAACCGTAGTACTTATATGCCGGTTAACAAATTTTGGTTACAGATTTTTCTTAGATGATAAAGTTGGCTGTTTACAGTCATCAAACATTTTTACAAGGAGTTCGTGTGATTATACCAGCTCATTTTCCAATCAAGTTGCTGACCTAAATACTTGAAAGTTTTCACACATTAGCCGTGTTTTATTCGCTTTGGTTAAACCAAAATCTCATACAAATGTGTGAACCAGCTCAATTTCTAGTTCAATTGATTGAACTTTTTTTGTCTTTGCTAAAGTTTGAAGCACCATAGACACAAACCTAAAATAATCAAAAATATATGGCAACTTTGCTGGAATTTTGAAGAAGCGTTTTTAGGTCGCACGAGGCCTGGGGCACCCAGTCAGTGCTAGGCACAAATATTAAATAGAAACACATAATAAAAATAAAAACAGTGATGAAACAACAGAAAACGAAAAGAATACTTTGGTATTAGCGTCTGCGACAATATAAAAACAGTTTGAAATGATTTGACAGCAATAATTTAAAAAAAAAAAAATTATGTATGTACTGATACGTGAGGCCCCTTACCGCACTAGGCCCCGTTCAACCACACGACCATAAAGGCGGCTATGATTTTGAAATAGAATTTCTGTCAAACACTGTAATGCCACCTGCTGGTCAAATGCAGAATTATAAAATGTTAAACTTATGCGTTTTATTCACTTTTAGGTTTAACCAAAGCGAATAAAACACGGCTATTGAATGGAAAATCAATTTTTAGAGCACAACTTTTCCAGAAAATAAGTTTGAGCCATATCGGAAGAGCTACATGTGTCGCTATCGACAATATATTTCTCACACCCTGAACAGTGAAAAGTGAAACTATCAAAGTGCCGTTGATTACCTGAGATATTAAAGTACTTACATCAACTTTGTTTTATCACTTGGGACAAGCTTATGAGCTGAAAACCGGTGCCTCAAAGTGCTTAGATCAATGTTTATTTCTACAGTTGATTTTTGCAATGAGTCACTAGTTTAGGAGCAGGCCATGTCGTCAGCAAAGACTATGACTTTACTAGAAAATTTAAGAGAGAAAATTGAGTTAATGAAAATAAGGAATAAAATGGGACCGAGTACAGAACCTTGTGGAACACCGATATTAATATTTAGAAAATTACTAAGCTGATTATCCAATTTGACTCTTTGCCTTCTATTAGACAAGTACGACTTAAACCAATTATGAATTGAACCTCGGAAGCCAAATTTGTACAGTTTGTCCAAAAGTATTTTATGATCAACTGTATCAAATGCTGCGGAAACTTTATTTTGAATCAGACCAGTATAAATGCCATTACAGAAGTCAATGAGGGCATCTTCTGTCGACATGTCTTCTCGGAAGCCGTATCGGCATTTGCGGAGCCACTATACATGATGTCCAAAATCTATTTTCGACTTTTTCCATTAATTACAGAAAAACAAAAAAAAATTCCGAAAATGGGTCAAACACGGTCCTTTCAGGGTCCGGAGCACCCTACATAATGTCCAAAATCCACTTTCGACCTTTCCCCATTATTTACAGAAAAAAAAAATTTCGAAAATTTGTCAAAAACGGTCGTTTCAGGGTATATTTTTGATGAAGTTCAGCTTATATATTTAATTGACAAATATTCAAATATTTATGTTTCGTCTCAATGTTAATGAACAATAAATCCAATATATATTATATTTCAATTTTCTATAAGACAAATAACCGCGTAAACTACAAGTAGAAATATATGACGTTATTAAGGAGGGGAGAGGAGTGGAGTTTTTGCATTTTGTGGCATGGGGTGTTAACTATGTAAACGACCCCTTAGGTTATCGTTCGTTATTGCCGTGACAGCCAAAGATCAGTCACTCCGTCGTATTTTTTTTTAAACCGGTGACGAAGTCAATATGCGAATTATTATTGTGAAATATTTTAAAACTACGAAATACGTAGTCTTGATTTAGAATGATAAAATCTTTGAATATTTGGCCTTTTAAAGGAATTTTAAGAACTTTTGATTCGATACTCATTATCAATATTTTCCTTATAACAATTAACATAAGGAACGGGTCACTCCAAAACCATTCTCAACACAAAGTATTATTATCAAGAATCATAAAAATGTATTTGCTATCAGCTAGCAATATTTCCATTTCCATAGAATTTGAAAAATTATCTACTTCCGTTTTAAATACGTTCTGAAATTTGTTATACTTATCTTTACTACATCTGTTGATTTATATAAGCAGAACTTATTATATATTTTACGTAGAAGCTAAAGGGAATTAGACTTCATAGCAAAATAAGATACAAAATGAGATAGTCATCAAAAAAGTTTTTACCTCAGAAGTATGGGCAACAGTCCTATTACACTAGTTTACACCAAAAAAAGAGCTGGTGTCACATAGCCTTTTTTCTAACGGGTGATTCATTTGGGGGAATTTTATTCAAAAATAAAAAAAAAATCAGGTTTATCAGGTAATTTTTACTATCATACAAAATAACTATTTTTTACATTTAATTTTTTAAAGATAATTTCTTTCAAATCTTGGCCGTAATGCAGCTAACAGGGTTCATTCTGATGTTCCAATTTACCATGGCGCATTCGAGCATTTGGAGTGATATTTGGCGAATGACGTTAGTAATGTTGGCTTCCGATTCCGTAATTGTAGCTAGCTTACTCATGTAGACTTTGAACTTTACGTAGCCCCAAAGGAAAAAGTCTAGAGGTGTGATATCACATAACCTAGGCGGCCAGTTCACCGGTCCGAAACGTGGAATTAACTGCTCACCGATATGTTCTCGGAATAAAGCCATGGTTTCACGAGCTGTGTGACAAGTTGCGTCACCTTGTTGAAGCCAAATGTCATCGAGATTACGGCCTTCAATTGCAGGCAGCGAATAGTCCGTTATCATGGCGCGATAGCTGGCGCCGGTTTTGGTCGACCTCTTTTTTGAAGAAATATGGAAAGATGAATGTGTTTATGTTGAAAATCTAATGTGTGTGACCCCTTTGATATTAGTTTTGTTTCACCTCATTTGTATGTCCATGAACCGCCGAAAATATATGGTCAGGCCTTCTTTTGAAGAGTAATGTAATGTAATTAGGCTTAAAATTTAGGGCGGTGACACACCCACTGGTGCAATCCAGTCCGGTTTTGATCCAGAAATAGCTTTCCATAAACAAACCTCTTATACCAGATTTTAGTATGATTGCTCACATATTTCGATAAATATGCCACTTAATTTTATTTTTATGGGAGGTGCCACGCCCACTGCTGCCATTTCAACCAACTGAACCACTAACATTTCATTTCACTTAATACAGCGCTTACAAATTTATGTTAATATGGGAGGTGCCACGCCCACTGACGCAATCCCGTCGAAGTTCATTTAATTTTAAAGCTTATAGGAACTGACATCTATTCACAAAATTTTATGAAGATTACTCTCATAGCACACTATCTATGGTATATCATTAAACTTTTTTTGCTTGTATGGGAGGTGCCACGACCACATGTACTACTGCGCGAAATTTTTGCAAAAACATACTTACTAGCAAGTATATGTACCTTAATAAATTTCATAGCGATTATGTTTTTAGTTCTTTTAATATAACGTTGGTAAGCATTGTGGGCTGTGCCACGCCCTTCAATGAGTTTTTTCAGTAAAGTGGCTTAGCTTGTATTGATGACTGCTTTCAGCGATATCATCTCTAAAATTTTTATGTAAATCCTTTGTGCCAATTTTGAAATATACGGAATAACAATTTTTAACTGTTGAATAGTGCCACACCTACTTTTACAATTCCGCCCACCTTTAGCACAATTCAAGATACATATCATGTTCATATGTGCATCAAATCACCAAGTTTCATCAAAATCACTGTAATTTTTTTCAAAATACACATAGAGTATGAGCGGTAGGCGTGTCCCTGAACCGATTTCGCCTATTTTCGATAGCAAGATGCCTGCTAGAAGGCATGACCTGTGTGTGTTAATTTCATTCAATTAGCTTTCTTGCTTTTCCCGTAAATCTGATTTCAACAGACAGAGAGACAGACGGGCATAGCTTAATCAGCTTAGGTCGTGACGCTGATTAAGAATATATATATGTACCTATACATACCTGCACGCCCCGTTCAATGCGTTACAAACGGAATAACAAAGTGAATATACCCTCTGTGTAGGGTATAATAAAATTTCACATGGAATTTTCAATTCCTTATCAAAATTTGGCAGCAAAATTTTTCTACTCCGTCAGGTATTCTTATTATAATGAAAGCCGTGCATAGTATTTATGTACTAAGTTTGGTTCAGTGCCAGAACACCATGTTAGAGCACGCGAGCACTCGAGTTAATCGAGCGGTGCGAGTTTGGTTCGTCAATCGATCTTGCTCGGTCAGCTCGTTGCACAGACTTATTAAATTCGTGCAATTTCAAACATTTATAATTCTATTCTCTTATTATTTTCCTTTCTTAAAGTTTCCAGTATTAATCAATTAAAATTGTTTACCTTTATCGATTCTAATACTACGATCATTTTCGCCACTAATGGTTCTAAGGAAACGCATTATTACTGTTTTATTAATAAAACAAAGGTATATAAACTAGGGCAGAAACTTGTAGCTACGTGTATTATTTCATAATTTCAAAATAGAAAAAAAAAATAAAATTTTAATTACATTTATTTATAACAATTAAATAATTCAATGTAACAATTATAAATGTAGCACAAAAGCTAACAATGAAGATTAGCTGTTTAATGTGAGAAATATGTTAATTTTAGTATGTTAAGATTGTATAAGTCCTAATCAAAGTGAAAAATATAAAAAATAAACTACAATAAAATGAGCGGGTGTAACAATATGATTGTATATGTATAACAACCACAATAACAGGTTTTGCAGAAATTAATATTAAGCAAAACAACAAAATTCTGAGTTTCAGTTGTGCCTCACGCATCACATAACTAAAATAAAACATCAACAAAAAGTATCGGCAACCGGCAAAACTAAAATACATAGCATTTAAAACTTTTCAAAAAACCAAAAAAGAAAAATATACAAAGAGCACAAAAAATTACGAGTTCGGATGGAGATAACAGAGAAAAAAAAACATGAGTTGAGGTGAATATAAAAAAGTAAAACAAGTTAAGGTGTTATCTTCGGCCAGGCCGAAACTCACATACCCTACACTGCACTGGAAGTACCTTTTAAATAAATGTTAAAAAGACGTTGAAGACGTTGAAGAGGTTGAATAAGTTGGAAAAATGTGAAATGTTAGAAAAGTTGACAGAGGTTGAAAAATGTTGAAAAAGTCGAAAATATATGAAAACTGTTGAAAAAAGTTGAGAGAGGTTGAAAAACTCTAAAAAAATTGAAAGATGTTGAAAAAATTTGAAACAATTCAAAATTGATGAAAAAGTCGAAAAAATAAAGAAACTTATGAAGAAAGTTGAAAGAGGTTGAAAAAGTCGAACAAATACATATAGGATATATTGGAATAAGTTAAAGGGTTGAAAAAGTCGAAAGAATATGGAAAATATTGAAAAAATCAAATAGAAAGGAAAAATTTTAAATATGCCACACCCACTTCTCCTTTTGGTTGAATAAATTATATTCGTGATCGACATTCTCATATTAAATTTTAGCACAATAGCTTGTATAGTTTGCGATATATGCCGCAGTTAAATTTAAAATTTAGTGCGGTGGCACACCCACTGGTACAATCCAGCCCGGTTTTGATCCAAAAATAGCTTTCCATAAGCAAACCCCTTGCACCAAATTTCAGTATGATTGCTCACATACTTCGATAAATATACCACTTACCGTATTTTATTTGTATGGGAGGTGCCACGCCCACTGGTGCCATTTCAACCACTTTTGGTTCAGATATACTCTATAGCAACTGAATCACTTACATTAAATTTCATAGCAATCGCTGCAATAGTTCACTTAAAACAGCGCTTACAAATTCATGTTAATATGGGAGGTGCCACGCCCACTGATGCAATCCCGTCAAAATTCATTTATATTTAAAGCTTATAGTAACTGACATCTATACACCAAATTTTATGAAGATTACTCTCATATCACACAATCTATAACAATAAATGTTTTTTGCTTATATAGGAGGTGCCACGCCCACAGGTACTGTCGGACCAAATTTTTGTAATAAGAGACCTTATAGCAAGTATATCTACCTCATTAAATTTCATAGCGATTACGTTGTTAGTTCTCATAATATAACGTTTATAATATTGTGGGCGGTGCCACGCCCTTAAACGAGTTTTTTCAGTGAAGTGGATTAGCTTGCATTGATGACTGCTTTCAGCGGCATCATCTCCAAAGTTTTTATGAAAATCGTTTGTGGCAATTTTGAGATAAACGGAATCAAAATGTTTGACAGTTGAAAAGTGCCACGCCCACTTTTTCGATTCCGCTCACTTTTATGAAAATTCAAGATATATTTGATATGTATCTGTTTACCAAATTTCATCGCAATATCTTGAACGGCTTACAAGATATGGTAGCATACATGATAAAATTTAGGGCTGTGCCACGCCCCTGTACGATCCTTTGGAAACTTGACATCCAGACTAATCCTTATTTGGTTCACATGTGCACCAAATTACCAAGTTTCATCAAAATTGCTGTAACTTTTTTCAAAATTGGTCGGTAGGCGTGTCGGTTAACCGATTTTCCTCAGTTTCAATAGCAAGATGCCTGCAAGAAGGTGTGACCTGTGTGTGAAAGTTTCATTCAATTAGCTTTCTTGGTTTTCCCGTAAACCTGATTTCAACAGACGGACAGACAGACGGACATCGCTAAATCGATTCAGGTGGTGACGCTGATCAAGAATATATATAATTTTCCATATCTACCACGCCCCCTTCTATGTGATACAAACGGAGAGACGAAGTGAATATACCCTCGGTGTAGGGTATAAAAATATGAGATTCATACTCTCATATTTTTTTTTTTAACATGAAACATATAGATTTATAGATTTTTTTTTCAACCACCTAAAGTTTTTTAAAGACGTTCAATTTATTTAAATATGATATTATGCTTAACAATTTAAAGCACTAAACAAAAAGTGCGCGCATTTTGATAAGTGGGCGTAGCACATCCCCTAAAAATAACATTCTTATCGCTATAGGTTTGAGGTTCGCTTAGAGATATTAAACTTGATTTTTTTTTTGCTATTCAGAATTTTGCTAATAAGACTTGTTGGTTCTTGTATTTTCGACCATTCCCAAACTGGAATAGCACTTGAAATTTTGCGAAAGGTCACGAAAATTGGGTTGGAAAAGCACGAATATGCGAAGCAAAAAATGACCACAATTTTCGTGACGCACAGTATTTTCATGATTGGCTATTATCTCGCCGTTTTAGTCAAGTATCTCCGCAACAATGTCTTCCACAATTTTTGTCTTTGCATAAATGGTTGAGGACATTTTTTTCATTTATATCCAACCAAAGGCAATTTGAATGAAAAATTTAAATTTTGAAAAAAAAATTCAGCATTTTAAGTTCTTTACTTCGTTAATAACGTACATGAATCTCAAATCAAATTTCACCAAAAATGTCAAGTAAATAAAGAAATATCAATATTTTTGCCATCCACAAAGTGTCGAACTTAATACTATGGAGACAGTAAACTGTAGAGCTGGGAAAAATCGTTAAAAAAAAACATCAATGTTTTCGATATTTTTTGGTAACAAAATCGATTACCATCGATAACATCGAAATTTCCCTCTCCATTATTGATTGATTAATAACATTTATTTTGATAATAATAGTAAAGTATTAATGGTGTGTGTTATAAATAATATTTTAAATATTTTATTTGATATGTTAGGACATTGCAATGCGCGCATGGCTTAGGTAGTTAGTAATAAAGGCGCATATTCATAGTCGTATTTTAAAGTTGAAATTAACTAAACTCAAAATAAATTTGGTCATGACTAAAAATTGTTTACTATTCATAGTCGATTTTTTAGTATTGACTAACTGGCATAAGCTAATGAATTCACCACACAAAAGCTTTCGTGGTAAACTTGTCAAATGTTAACATTTTAATTTTTAATTTATTTAACTAACTAAATAACAAACCGAGAAATAAAAATTTTGAGCACGCAAGGCACCGTGGCGCAATGGTTAGGACTTTGAACTCATAGCCCTCAGGACGTGGGTTCGAATCTCGTCAGTTAACATGTTTTTTTTTTTTAAAACATATATGAATATAGATAATTTTTTTTTATCCTTCCGGTTTCTAAAGTGACCTGCCATTATAAATTTTGACTTTTTAATTTTACACTAATAAATTAACAGAAAGAGTAATAAAAAACTGGATTTTACAAGGCAGCGTGACGAAATGGTTAGGACTGTGGACTTATAGCTCAAAGTGCGTGTGTTCGATTCTCATCAGAATAAAATTTTTTTTTTTCTAAAAACTTTTTTTGACACGCTAAATAAAAACAGCTTATAATTCTCTTTAGTTTTTTCTGATTTCTTGTGAGAGAATCGTATAGGGAAAAGAGAGTGACAAAAACAAAATTTGTAAACAATAAATTTTGCTGAGAAAATCGTATTGCCAAAGAGAATGACAAAGAAATGCAACACTGATCCAACGTAAAAATAGAATTAATTCTAAATCGACGGCTAACCGTTGGCAGGTCACCAGTCGTACGCTGCAATTCTGTTCAATTTCACATGATCAAGTATGTTATAATTTTTGACAGCGTATATTCGTCGCCGCTTTACCGCCACCGCTCTAATTCTGGGCCAAGCATTAAGTTATTTATTATATAATTATTTATTATTTAATTTATTAAAATAACAAACAGTGCGTGGGGTCGATTCTCGTCAGTAAAAAGGCTTTTTTTTTAAATCATATATGCATGTATATTTTTTTTAACACGCCAAATAAAAACAACTTATAATCCTTAAAATTATCAAAATTGAATTTTCTACTTCAGCTGAAACTATTTTTTTAGTTATAACTAAGCAGAAAAGCCGATGCTAAATCGACTATGAATGACTTAGTTATTGCTAAAATAAAGTTCTAACTTAAGCTGATGCTAAATATGACTATGAATATGCGCCAAAGAAATTAATTTTTCATTTGTATATAATTCACATTTTGGCGCAAAAAAAAAACAGTTTTTCAGCCATCTAGGGGCAGAGCGAAACTCTCTTTTTGGATATAATATTGCCCGCTGATGAATTGACCCTCTCCGATGATGTGGATGAAGCCGGAATAAACAGATATCGCAAGGCGACTCTTCTTAATGCATCGCAATTGTATGGTTATTCCAGTATTGAATTATGTCCGTTTTCTCACTTAACAAAGACTCTTAGAGAAAAAAAAATTAAAAAAAGTGTCGCTTGGATCTAGTTTCGAAGATATAGACATCGAAAGTTGCGGACATAGCTTTTGGAAAAATGATTATAACTTGGGAACCGCTGAATAGAAAATAGTAAATGTGAAAGTCGTAAGAAAGGTAATTTAATGGCCTACAATAATGAAGCGTAAAGTTTTGAAATTTGACCTATAGTTTTGGAGAGCTGAAGAATTTTCTGGAATTTTGACCAATTTTCTGGAATTTTGACCAATTTTTTTCCTAAAATGTGTTCTGAATCTATAACTTTTTTAGCCCGTTAAAAAAGCTTAATTTATTCCCTTTAAAATGGTATATAATAAATTTTAAGTTTTTTTTATATTTATACCCTTTTTAAAGAACATAAAAAAATTATTCAATGATTAATAGATTTCGATTTTAATCGTTAGGGCTCAAAACTATCGATAGTAAGCGATGTTGTAAAACATCGATGAACATCGATTTTAATCGATTTTTCCCCAGCCCTAGTAAACTGTAGCCAACCATGAAACCGAAAATGAAAATATCTCCGTACTGTATCGACTCGGAGATAAAAATCAGTAGCCAACCATGAAAGGGCTAGTAATCTTTCACGTTTAGGTCACTAAAATTCTACATTTGAATACTATACTTAAAATCAAATTTACTCTGTAATAACAAAAATTATAACGAATTTAAGCCATTCCACACAAGAAATTCGTACAAGCTCTGTACCAAAATTGAGCAAATTTTTTCAAGAGTGTGTGGCGTCTCACATGCAAACAAAAACGTAAAGAAAACATTTTTTCTGTATAATTTTATATGTACACAAACGAAAAAACTGATTAATTTTTTGGCAAGCAAATTAAAAATGTGAAATGCTGACAGTAACGCTAAGTTTATTTTTTTA
Organism: Tricholauxania praeusta; assembly: GCA_949775025.1. Lineage (NCBI taxonomy): Eukaryota > Metazoa > Arthropoda > Insecta > Diptera > Lauxaniidae > Tricholauxania > Tricholauxania praeusta. The sequence continues at coordinate 58,804,058 of OX459029.1, forward strand.
TAGGAATATTCTTCTATAAGTGTAAATTTTCGAATTTCAAACGTTCCGGAAGAATTTAAGTACCTGATGTTTTTGTAACAAACTCTATTATACTCGTACAAAAAACAAGTTTCTTATTTTTGTTGCCTAGAAAATAACATTAATCTATTGGTCAAGCAGTAAGAGTACATTAGCATAGTTATAAATAATTAATATAACAAATTACAACAACGACTATCAAGAGAAAACACTTAAGCACAACAAAATAAAAAGTTTAACCCTTAAGGCCTGAGATTATGTGCTCGTAGTGTGCCTTGTCGTGTCGTGAAATTCTATTCTGAATAGAATTTTACGTATTTTGAAATTTCGAATTCAGCTGTTAATGAAAATATTTTCGGAATGACAACTAATGAAAAAAAAAGAAATTAGAAATTTAAAATAACTATTGAAAAATAAGTTAAGGATGATAAATAATAATTAGATTTTTTCGCTGCGGTACGCTACTATTCGTCACATGATATCACGAGCGCTTAATCAGGCCTTTAACCCATTTCGGACTGCTCATAGAAAGGCCCATACGATTTTGATTAAATTTCGTGGAGAGGGTATATTAAGCCATAGAAGTTGTCAGGCAAAATTATTTTTTTTTGTACCTTGCCGATTACATGAGATGTGGTATGGGTATTTAAATACCCAACAGACAAATAGGTTCTAAAAATGCCAGTTTTTGGGGAAAATGAAAAATAATTTTTATATATTTCGAATTAAATTTTATATTTATTTTATTGGGCTTTAGATATTTTACTTATATTGGGACAAACACCATTTCGGTAGTCTTTGAAGCAAGTGACATGCAAATTCAAGTTTCATGTCACGCAATTTCAATTCTATTTTTCCGCCGACACCACTACTTCACTCGAAAATCGAATTGAGACATCACCACATTTTCGCCGAAAGCAATGTCATTTACATGCGTTAACCGTAGTAGCATCAATTGCATTTGTAAAAAGTGCTCAATACCATATTAATTCGATCTGAAAATCTAGTTTCTGATCCGTACCATCTACATTCTTGACCAGAGGTGCCCAAGTTGCGGCCAGTTTTACTTTTTTGTGCGGCCATTGATTAAATTATGTTTATATGTATTACACTTTATTTTGACAAAAATAAAATCGATATCCGATTTCCGAAAATCAATGTTATCTCGCTATCCCCTACTAATAATTTCAGATAAGTTGAGTTTATTCAAAGCTCATTTACATAAAAACCAATGGGATCATTTTGAAGCAATTAAATCAGTTCATATAAATAGCAAAAATACAAAAAGATTTGCTACTGATATAGAGAAATTGATTGTAGAATATCATGCACGGTTTTCAAAATGGTTTAGTTTAAAGCACGATATTGAACCTTATCCTTTTTCAATTGAAATAAATTCAGTTGATGTGAAAATTCAGCTGAAATTACTGGAACTGGAAAATAACTTGTTAGCTAAGCAGGCAGATAATAAAAATTATTTCCTTAAAATTTATTTAACTAAAACTGATTATCTAAACATAAGAAATATTTTTTTAAAAATAGTATCTTTGTTTGGTACAACCTATAACTGTGAATGTTTTTTTTTTTTTGGATTGAAATATAAGTACTAAAAATATTTATAGAAGCTGACGACAATTTAAAAAATAAGCTGAGGATCTCAATACTCAAATTGGATATGATTTAAAGGAATTAATTTAAATAAAGAGAATCAACTTGATTAAAAAATTCAAATAAAAATTGTGTTTTAATTTTACGGCCAGCATTTTTCTTTTTCGTCCAGTTTTAGCCATTCATTCTATGATCATTGGGCACCCCTGCTCTAGACGATGTGCATTGACGTTTTCGTGTAAATATTCGGTTTCGAACCAACTAACAATTGCATGAGGCATCTCGTTATCATCATTTATTATTTATATATTGTCGTTCAAGTCTTCATTGTCTGGTGGAATAATAATGCAGTCGACGCAGACCGTTATTTGTCCGTTATCCTCTCTATTAGATCCATCATCATCACTCCAAATGTCGATCAAACCCTGTTATTCAGCGGTAGTTAATACTTTTGTCTCGGAATCGTAGTTCAAAGCACTTCAGGTAATACCGGCACGACAAAGGAATATAAACTGAATTTTGTGCTTTCTTCAATTTTTGTGGCATAAAGATTCCGTTGCGGCAACATCGAAAATTGTGATCAATGTCTACTAAGTTTTTTGTTCTTCTATGTTCAAATTATTTTTTTAACACTTATAAAAATATATGTATCTAGAACTCGTATGGTGGCTGTAATTCGGAAAATCTCGACCATTACTATTGTATTGCATAGAAGGCATATTAGACTAGGTGACACTGGGAAACTTATGATTATGTACAAATTGCTGATTTTCAAACGCTGAAGACCTAATTTAAGCCTCAAAATTTTAACATAGACCCAAGGACTAGATCATTAACATATTTTTACTCTTTTCAATGAAAGAAACATTTGGAGTGTCGTCCAAGAAGCCTGGACAAAGATATCTCCCACACGCTGTAAAAACCTTGTGGGCTCAATGCCATGTTGCTGTGAAGCAGTTTTAAAAAAAAATGGCTTTTCGACTAAATATTAAGTTTAGTTTTTGCTCTTATTGATAAATAGTTTAAAAATTTTAATTTTGTAATTTTTAATAAGCATATATTCATGGTTTTAGCAAACACTCCCATTATTTTGAACAACCAGTATATGAAGTTGAAGTAGAGTTATTTTTTTTAAAAAATATGTATCGTTTTTTATTTTTTTTGTAAAAGTGCTGCTAAATACTACGATTCCTGAAATAAATTTTTTTTTGTAATAACTAAAATCTAACAAAAAGTCCTTTTATTTGCATTTGAGTGTTATCACCAGAGAGGTTATAAATGCATATTTGCATATTTCATATGCAGTTTGCATATTTGGTACTTTAGAGCATATTTTGGGTTAATTTGAATATTTTTGCATATTTGAGCATTTTCATTAGTAACTCATACAAAAATTTAATTCTTGGGGTTCTCGATGACATTTCCAAACACACCTCTGCCACCATCTCCAATTATTACTCGATGGGGCACTTGGCTAGAAGCAACAGTTTATTACAGCGGTAATTTTAAAGACGTATGGGCAGCTGTTTAAGATCTCAGTGAAGATTATGCTGAGGCCATTCGAATAACAAAAGGACTGCTACGATCTACAAGTTTAAAAGCTAAGCTACATTAAATGTAATTTTTTAATACAGTAAGACCTCTGTAAGTCGAACTTGAAGGGAGACGCCAACAAATTAGAGTTTTGAACTTATGGAGGACTTCGACTTAAGCGAATTTTGTCAGGAAATGTTCGACTTGTAGAGGTTAAGATTTATTCCATGTATTGACTATTATATATATTATTATATATATTAACTATTTCTGATAATTTTTCAATCGGCAACAATAAAGTAACTTCGCTAAAGTTCAAATGAAATCACGTGTTAACGTCAGTCATAAATTCCTTTATTATTTCATAGGATTGGTTTATTGTATAAGTAGGCTTTTACATTGATTTCTAAGAAATAATGATGTACATTGTCGGCATTTTCTTAAAATCGGTATTTTATTTTTATTCGAACTATATAAGTAATTCGTTTCAAATAATCGAATTGCAAAGGTTGTAAAATCAAATTTTGGTATGTTCGAGATGCAGAGGTCAAATTTATTTTTTCGAGTTGAGGGAAAATATGTACTGAATTTACTTGTAGAGACTCACTAATTATTTGGACTTATAGAGGGGTCAGATTACGAGCAATGGAGGTTTTGTGGCTTGAAGGGAAGGGAACACAACATTTTTTCGAGTTTGGGAGGTTTCCGACTTATCGAGGTTCCACTGTAATAGTTGATTCGATTTTAAAATTAGAAACTCCGGGCTAAGAGCTCAAAGAAAGCGTAAGAGTTTTTGAAAACGCAAAAACTTGGCTACTCTAAATCGTGCGGATATCACTAGCAAATTTGAAAGCGTGTGATTATCTGCAATTTTTGATATCCATCAAATTCTTTACGAAGGTACTACTTCAAAAAGCCCGTTTTGTGAACAGTATTCTCCTAGCGAGACAGCTCTATATAAATACAGACCCGTGACTGAAAAGCTATACAATTTTTTATTCGAGAATATGAAGCAGCATTTAGTAGTTTATGCAAAATTTAAATCTTGTGGGCATGTAATATTTTAAGTTTTTGTACTCGTATGTTCAAATATAAAAAACCAACTGAAAACACAGTTTTCGATTTTTTTTTCATATATTTTTTCGTGCAGGAACTAGTCCTCATGAAATTTTCAAGCTGTTTTTAGTGCATATTAAAGTGCATATTTTGGTGTTTTTTGGGACATATTCTATGCGCTTAAAACGTGTTTTATTTTGCATATTTCCGGCCTCTCTGGTTATCACTCCTATTATTATGAACACAACTGTATATAGTACCTATATAAGAAAATTTTTAACTTCCTTATCTTTCTTTTTTTCTTTGTTTCTCACAAACTCACAGTTGTCAAAGTATTCAACGTACGTCAAAAGTTAAACATTCCCCAACTTCTTCCGTTGAGTTGACGGGTACATTGCAAATTGGCCGCCCAACATAAAAATCGTTTACAATATCGACTTAAGAAGTTACCCCACCTTCTATGCGTTACAAACAGAATGAAAAAGTTAATATACCCTGTGGTTAGGTTTTAATAATGAATTTAATATTTAGCACTGAACAACGTTGTATAAGTGACGTAACGCAATAACGGAATAACGAAATTAAATAGTTAGTGCTATTTATCGAAATTGTCTTGCAAAATGTTACAAGTTAAATTTCGTTACAAAAACGAAAACGCAAAAGGAAATAGTTTTTCATTAGACATTCGTACAGAAATATTTATTTGGACAAAAAAAAAGGTGATGTTACGGGAATTTTTCCACGGGGGTCTTGAATATAAATATATTTTGGAGTGATGAGACAAAGGTAAATCGAGAACATAAGAACCTGAATTCAGAGAGTGAAAATAAGCGTCTTGGACTACCAGTTCAAAGAAATTTCCCAAAGAAAATATGTGGGGTGATGTAAGGACAAAACTTTCAAATAAGAATTTAAAAAGTTTGACGACTTGTTGACTGCAGACCAGGAAGCTTCCTAAAGAGAGGTATCAACGGCTTGTGAAGAGCTTGAGCCGAAGATGCGAAGCAGCCATACAAAACATTAAATATCCTTAATCATTTACATGCAGATTTTGTTCGATTCTAAAATTAAAAAACAAAAACAATTCAAATTCTAGTATTTTTGCTATTTATATGAACAGCTCATTACGAGCATGTGAGCATTTTTTAAAATAATTCAAAAATTTTTAATTTTGATTTAATTTTTTTTTTCTGTTAACAGAATTGGTAATACCTTAAGTTAAATTTATGTATTTCCATAGTCCTGAAAAAATAAGTTCCTTTCAATAAAATTAATTTTTTTAAATGTATGCTCCAATTCAGAAATTTATTGTAAAAAAAAGACATATCGGACTGATAACTTCCGATACTTCCTATCTTCGATACCTCCTACCAACACTGAATCCCAGTATGAATTTTAAGTGCTTATAACAATATCAAAATACCTACATTGTTATTTAATAATAAATATTTTTTATTTCATCTTTAATTTTGTTAATCATTGTCATTTTGTCATTTTTTTTTAAGACTATTTTTTTGATTTTCTAAAATCTTTTTCTGTTGAATAGCTGTTTAACTTTTTGTTATGTTCTACTCGGTGAACCAAGTTTTGCTATTTTTTTTTACTTTCTAACGATTTGAAATCTCTTTATATTTGCTTCCGTTCCGATCTATTCTGTGTTCTTAAATCAACAGCTTTCGCCTATAAATAACGTCCAATAGAAAAAGATATATGTACATATCTATAAAAACCGAATTTGACCTTGAGTTCATAAAAACCGTAAGCTTTACGTGAAAAATGTGTAAGTAAATACAATTTGTGGAAAATTCTCATATTAACAATTTTTTCTTTAGTGGTATATTTAATCAATAAAAACCGATATATTATATTTGACCTTGAATACATATAATGAAAACAGTTGGATATACGTGATAAATGACCATAGTATCTTTGATGTAATATATTATATTCTAAAATAAAGTTTTTGTCTGGCACATATTTCGATACAACTAATAAAAACAATTTAGTTAAATATTTGTGAAAAAATGCAATTTTTAATCTTTGATATATTCTAGAATTTTTGTGTAAAAGAAATTTCGTTTCAACTAAGCGAAATATTTACAAGATATCTGGTTTTGATCTTTGAACGCGAATATAGTGAAAATGGTTATTGGCACTTTAAGAAATTGCAGTTGAAAGTTATAAAAGCTTAGAAAATGTAATTATCCATTTGTAGCTTAGAATTAAACCTCGAAGCTTTATGAATGGAATTGTCTACTACTACTTTCAAATTTTGTCAACTATAATGGATATTGACACGACCATTAGAAGTTTGAGACTAAACAATGGAAGACCTAAATGAAATGGTAACAAGTAAACATAAAAATTATAAATGTTTTTAAGCCCGAAAGATAAAATTGGACACTCAGTAGAACTTATTTATAAGAGATTTTATAATACTATAGTGTCTTGTACCTTAACCTAGTTGCACGCAATATTACAAACCCGACATACTTATCGATAGATGTCGCTTACTAACTATACAAAATAGAATTATTCAAATTTTAGAACAAAGGTGTAATTCAGTGTACAAGTATACGGAATCATATTAACCCATTTGAGATTTTAAGGGTTAAGAAAACGAAACTGCGGAATAAATTTAGCAAGCGCACAAATATACAGAAAAAGTCAAGAGATTAAAGCAAGAGGCGGAAAGAAACTTAAAGAAAAACAGAGAAATAAAATAAATAGCAGTCTCTGTCGTAAAAACAAGTAAAATCGGCAGTGTTGCATTTATTAAAGTTTGTGTTCCGATCCAATGCCAAAGTAAATACAACAAAAAAAAAATCTTATCTACATATACGCGAAACAAACAGTTGGGCAAATAGATATATAATTTTGTATATAAATTTAAGTATTTATAATACGATGAAATGTTATGGTAATAAAATACAAGCGTTTTCTCCAACATATCGCTTTGTTTTATATTCGCTTAGCGTTTCATTTAGAAAAATATACATTCTATCTACTATGTGCACATTAGAGCGGTTCAAAATAAAAACTTTTTGATTTTTTCATGATGTGTCAACGGATTACAATAGCCTTATATGTCTGGACAAAGCCCACTACTAGGATTTAGGTAAATATTGAAAACTGGATTAGAACCCTCTGTTTTAAGTAGACAACAAATTTTCAATAATATTGATTTAAAAAATGGTGCAAGTTACAGAGGTTATCAAATTTTCCAACAAAGTTGGTATGGTTTTCGGGCAATTGCCGATCGAGAAATTCGAATTCTTTCTTATAAAAAAATTTAAAAGTGACCGGACAAAAGAAACAAAGTACCGATTTTTCATATTCTAACTAGATGCAACACCTCAAATATTATTTTACCGCCGATCCTGTGGTTCATCATTTTTAATATACTGTTATTTGCTTAAAGAATGCCGAAACCGTGATAGCCTCTGTAACTTGTACCATTTTTTAAATCGATATTTTTGAAAATAGGTTGTCTTCTTAAAACAGAGGGCGCTAATCCAGTTTTCAATATTAACCTTAATCCTAGTAATGGGTTTTGTCCAGACATATTACATATTACAATAGTAATCAGCTGACACATCGTTAAAAAATCAAAAAGTTTTTATTTTGAACCGCTCTAGTGTACATATTGCTTTAATCCCTTGCTGTGCTATAATTTTATAACAGAATGTTTGCAAAAAACTTTTTTTGTTTACAATGAAGTTTTATTTATTTTACTTAATGCCGGTGTTGGGGTGTAAGACGCAGAGGCCACCAGTTTAGGTTGAAAACTGTTGTTTAGAGATAAGAATAGAAAGAGTTGCTTCAAAAAAAAAATCTTTGTTTGACAAGCATTATTTTGGATATATGTACATACCATATGTAAGTAATGCTCAATTAAATGTGAATTGAATGTGTTATCTTTCGAATGATTTTATCGTTGAACTATTTTTTGTATAAACAATATATTAGTTCAAATATTTAATTGTTGGCGGAAAAGAATTGGTTTGTTTAATATCGACCAGTCGGTTCTTTAAAAAGAGACGTATCTGGCATATGTATTTGAAGTCTTCTCACAACCACACATGAGCATTTTAGTAACTTTTTGCTCTTATTGAGTAAGAAACGAAGAGGGCCTCTCGACATTGGTACATTGTTAAAAATACAATAGCGAAAATGCCATATTTGACAAGCTGATGAACGAAATAAAAGTTGACAGTATGGTAAATGATACATTAAATTAACGACAAAACTTACACCCTCCTTATGGTTGGCCACTGATTTTTTTCACCGCGACGCAACAGTAAGTCGACACTTTCGTGTGTCGATATTATGGTTGACAACGGTTCAGTCGCCACGATAAGAAATTCCACACTATTTAGATGAAAAAGATTTTGACAGCGAATTTTAAAATATGTGTGAAACCTGCGATTTGTAAACTTACTAAGTGAAAAACATAAAAAGTTATTATTAGTGGCAAACTTAAAGTGAACAAATAAGACATTTTATTAAGAATAACGCATTTCGTTAGAAAGTAGTGCTGATTTATTTTTTTCCATTAAAAAGAATATTATGCTTTAAAGCTTATGCGATGCTGCTACTCCGATGGAATTAGCAGATACAAACTAAATATAATTTTTTTTAATAGCATAGAAAAACGAAAACAATTTATTACTTTTGTAAATTCATTTCCTAATTTGGCCTCAACAAAGAAAAAAAAACTCCATATTAAAATTGTGTGGAGTTTTACGGTTTTTTGCAGAGGTCATTACCAAAAGTGTAGCGGTAACGATTTTAATGTAGTAGTTCCAGCCCCAGTTGGCAGTTTCTTTGGCCTTTAAGTAAATTCTATGAATTTTCAAAGCAAAAATACGCTCGAAATGGATACTAGCAAAGAAGATCAAATGGAAGAAAAACCTGGGTTCCCCAGAGTTATTGGGTGTATTGATGGCGGTGTTGGTATGGTCATAGTAAAAATAGTCCTAAACAGTAATTCCAAGTAACTACGTTAAATTAAGAAAAAATACATAGTCTGGTTGAAGCAAAAGAATAAATACTTAAAGATTCTGATGGGTTTCCTTCCTGAGACACCTTGAAATTTTAGCAAACTTATGTTCGGATTTTTGTTTGCATAAAAAGTTCACTACTAGCATTTATGAAAATAATAAAATGGAAAACAGTTAAAAAAATCTATATAAATAAAATGACAGCCGTTTTAGATGTTCGCAAATAACTCAAAAACTACTGGACCAATTTTGATAAAATTTGCTTAGTTGCTTGGTCTCAAAATACAATTAAAATTATCGCGATATTCCTGTACATATCAAAATATTTGAGTTTTAAAATTTTAAAGCATGTAAGCATAACAAATCGTTGAATGGGAATTGATTGTGTTAGTTAGTGTGTGTGCTTCGTTTTTTGTCGTTCCCATGGCAATTTCAAAAAAAAAAAAATTTTTAATGTCTGAAAGTAAAAGCAGTTTGTTGAAGAAGAAAATATTTCAAAAATTATAAAAGTTGTGTTCGAAAACTTGTCTAATAAATTTAGAAGGAACTTAGAGCTAATGGTTTATATATTTCGTACTAACCCAATGTGCACAAAAACGGAAGCGAATTCGTTTGTGAGCATTCCGTTTTTTGTAAGAAAGACGAATTCGTTTCGAATTCGTAACGAACTGCAAATACGAATTCGTAACGAACTGCAAGCAAATACGAATTCGTTTCGAATTTTTTTTTAGTAAGTAAAACGAATTCGTTTCGGACTTCAAATACGAATTCGAAACGAATTCGTTTTTTGTTCATAAAACGAATTCGTTTCGAACTCGTTTTTTGTTCATAAATCGGATCAGTTTCGAACTCGTTTTTTGTTCATAAAAAAATTTTATGTTTCGAGCGACTTCAAATTGCTTAGAAGGTTAAAAAAAAACTTATAAAATTTTTTACTCAAATTTTGTAAAATTTTTTTCTAAGTCCCGGAAAGTTTTCAAAGAAAAATATTCAAAAAAATTTTTGTTTTTTTCGACTTTTTAAACATTTCTAAGTCGATTAAGAAACAAATTTTTTTTTTCAAAATTTTTCTTTGAAAATTTTTCCGGGACTTAGAAAAATTTTTTTTTTGAACAAAAAACGAGTTCGAAACTGACGCGGTTTATGAACAAAAAACGAATTCGAAACGAAATAAAGCGTATCAAATGAGAGAAGATATGATTCGCCTTTGACATATATTTTAATATATGGAAGGTAGCCTAGTAGGTAGCGCGCATGACTATGAATCGCTGGGACATGGGTTCAAGCCTGACTTTGGAAATTTGTAAATCGTAAGTAAAATTTAATTTGATAATAAAATAAAATTATATGCAATAAAGTCTTAAAATTTGCATATTAAATAATAAAACATTTTTTTTTTTAAATAAAATTAATTTTTTTATGAACAAAAAAAAATTCGTTTTATGAACAAAAAACGAGTTCGTTTCGAATTTTGTTCATAATAAGCGGAAAATTCTTCCGTTTTTTCGAGAGGAATTTCATACGAAAACGAATTCGAAACGAGTTCGTAACGAAATCCGTTTCGGATCAATAGTACGAAGAAACGAGTTCGTTTCGAATTCGAAATAACTTCGAATATAACTTAATTAAAACCAAATAAAAAAATGTTTTAAAATGACATATAGTCTATTTGCAAAATTTCCTTTTAACCAATTTCATTTTCAACATTTTTAGTTAACTGTTTTCTTGTACGCTATTTTCCAGTTATTCATGATTTATTTTTCTGAAAATTATAAGTTTTTGTGAAAAAATTACCATATTTACCATAAAATTATCTCTCATAACACAACAGAGAAATCCCAAGCAAACGTTCTGACAACCGACATGAATATACATTTTGTTCATTATCGTCAAAATTAATTATATGGTAAATTCCATTTGGTTTTTTTTAATTTGTTGAAAAATTAATTTTTTGTTTGCCTAACATTTTGCATAATTTCCATGTGAAAGTAAGCAGAGTGTCTGTCATCTGCTAACTTTTTATATGGAGATGTAGGCAGCTCTTTTAACTATACAGTCATTTTTTAAGCTATAATGTAGACAATATGCCTTTATTGTGTAACAACATTGTATATAGAGAAGTAGGCAAACTGCATACAAAGCGGCAATCCCTTTGTAAAAAAAAAGAATCCACAGTTGAAGCTCGAGTTGTGGGCATTACTATCTACAAACAGTTGTACGGGACGTACAGATGTTCCGTATTTTATTTTTTGTCGCGTATCTGTCCCAATACGATTCAAATGCTCAGGTGAGATATCTAAGCTGTACAAAACTGAGATTATGAAAAACTGTTAACACAGGAATTTCGAGCTATTTTCGAGCTGTCCGACAGTATTTTCGAGCGGTTCCAAAAGTTTTCCATTTTCCGGAAAATTGCGAAAAACTTTTTGTACAGCTAAGGGAATATATCTAAACATGAAGCTACCAAAACGAAGTACCTCAGCAAAAATATTTCATCATGTGAATTTCGAGCTATTTTCGAGCTAATTTCTTACGGAAAAAAATTTTCAGAAAACCTTTGAGTTTTCCGGAAAATTCAATTTTATGCTAAGATAATATATCTAAGCTGGAAGTAATTTTAATGAAACACTTATGTAAAAATATATTGCCATGGGAATTTCGAGCTATTTTCGAGCTATTTTCTTGCGGAAAAAAAATTTCGGAAAACCTTTGAATTTTCCGGAAAATTGAATTTTATGCTTAGATAATATATCTAAGCATGAAGCTACCAAAACGAAGTGCCTCAACAAAAATATTTCATCATGTGAATTTCGAGCTATTTTCGAGCTAATTTCTTACGGAAAAAAATTTTCAGAAAACCTTTGAGTTTTCCGGAAAATTCAATTTTATGCTAAGATAATATATCTAAGCTGGAAGTAATTTTAATGAAACACTTATGTAAAAATATATTGCCATGGGAATTTCGAGCTATTTTCGAGCTATTTTCTTGCGGAAAAAAAATTTCGGAAAACCTTTGAATTTTCCGGAAAATTGAATTTTATGCTTAGATAATATATCTAAGCAGGAAGCATTCTTAACGAAACGCTTGTGAAAATATATTTTACCATCGGCATTTCCAACTATTTTCGAGCTATTTTCTTACGGAAAAAAAGTTTCGGAAAATCTTTGATTTTTCCGGAAAACTCAATTTTATGCTAAGATAAGATATCTAAGCGGGAAGCATTCTTAACGAAACGCTTCTGAAAATATATTTCACCATCGGCATTTCGAACTATTTTCGAGCTATTTTCTTACGAAAAAACAGTTTAGGAAATTCTTTTGAGTTTGCCGGAAAATTCAATTTTATGATAAAATAAGATATTAAAGTGTGAAGCATTCTAAACGAAATACTTTAGAACAAATATTACACACTGTGAATTTCGATCTTTTTTCGACCCATTTGTGGCTGGAAAAAAAAAACAATTTTCAGGAACACTTTTATATATCCGGAAAATTAAATTTATTCTGACGCCACACGGGCGTTTTTTTAACGCGCATTGTCCACAAATCGAGTTTAAGCATAACTTCGGCATAACAAAACCAACGCACGTTGATTGTGTGGTCCATTTCTTTAAACAACAATTCCTATACATAAATATCACAACCTTAAAAAGCAAAAATATAAGATTAGAAATCAAAAAGATTTAGAAAAGTTTAATGTATAAGACAAGAAAAAGTCTTCATGTGCAGCCCTGGTTATATTTGAGATTTTTTGCGCGCCTTTAAAACTAAAATTCCGCGATTTTTCATTTTTCTCCACGCATTGTTCTCAGAAAATAGCGTTAATAGCAAACATTCAACTAGGGTAACCAACCTTACATTCATAAGTAGAAATTCGAAAAAAACATTCTTTTGAATTTAAAATAGTTTTTAGTGTATTTTTATGCCAACGAATTTTGCAGACACAAACTTAAAGTCCCTTTATGATGATAAACTTTAAAATTATGGCCATATTCTTAAATTTAGCAGATAAAACAAAATCAAGCTCTTAGCAGCAGCATGTGTACATGTCCTTTCCTTCAGCAAATGTTTTCTACTTCATCAACAATATCAATGGTTTCTAAGACGTTTACTGCAGATCACATATATGTGTATCCAAAAACGTTTAATTTATGTTTTCCACAAATAACACTGAGCCAAGAAATAATTTTAAAATTTCTCATTATATGTAAATATCACATTATTTTAATTTTTGTGTAATTTTATTTCTGTGGCTTATGTTGTGTCTGAAATGAATATACAGTATTGGCCAAAACTTAAGCACCACCTTAGTAAATTTTTTTTCAAATCATGATTTTTTTTATGAAAACTGCGTTTTTAAAACATATTACGTATTAATTTTATTTATTTATACCTTTATTATTGACAAGCAAAAATTTAAAAAAATCTGCGTCACATAAATAAAAAGTTAACATAGAAGGAACATTTTAAACCCAAAAACTTAACGAACATAACTGAAGCACCCCCATTTTTATGGTAAATAAAAACTTTTAAGATTAGTATGTACTTAGTTGCGAACCCTTTATTCTTGACGACTCGCGCACCTCTTTAAGACATAGAAGATATTAAATTATTACTGATATCCTTCCCCAAGGTGCTTAAGTTTTGGCAAATACTGTATATATACATAGGACACAAGCTATTTTTCGTTTTCGCAAAGAAAAATTTCTGCAAAATGTACCATCATTAATTTTTGCAAAGCTGGCATCCCTATTTTTGTCAGCGTGATGAAGAGCGTGGAAAATAGAATGAGGGGTAAATAATATATGCCAATAATTTTATGATCACGCGTCTGTTTTACAGGTAACTTTGTTATTTTCTGTGTGTTTGTGGATCCTGATTTCGTACTCATTTTTCCTTTGTTGTTTTTTAGTATACTATTGCACTTAACCCTACGGTACACAAGGTGAAGTTATGCTTTCTAAAGTGATTCATAAATTCAATACACATAATACATCTGTATATACAGTTGCGGTAAAAAGAATAGCACCGCGGTGTCATTTATGAATTGAAAGAAAATATTTCGAACAAATGACGTTTTTTTTCTTCTAATATTTTAAAATATAGTTACTTGATAAGTACACAAGGCACTTTCTAGGTTTGCTATTGTATTGAGTTATTTGTAATTTCAAGCGAAAAAATAATAGCACTGTTCAACTCCTTTACTTCTCAAGATTAGGTATTTACTCTTATTAAAAAAATTTGATCGTAACAAATAAGTTCCATTATTCTTGTATAATACTCCAATGATTTTTTAATCACTTTAGAAAGCATAACTTCACCTTGTGTACCGTAGGGTTAATTGCAATAGTATACTAAAAAACAACAAAGGAAAAATGAGTACGAAATCAGGATCCACAAACACACTGAAAATAACAAAGTTACCTGTAAAACAGACGCGTGATCATAAAATTATTGGCATATATTATTTACCCCTCATTCTATTTTCCGCGCTCTTCATCTCGCTGACAAAAATAGGGATGCCAGCTTTGCAAAAATTCGTGATGGTACATTTTGCAGAAATTTTTCTTTGCGAAAACGAAAAATAGCTTGTGTCCTATGTACATATACAGTATTGGCCTAAACTTAAGCACCTTGGGGAAGGATATCATTAATAATTTAATATCTTCTATGTCTTAAAGAGGTGCGCGAGTCGTCAAGAATAAAGGGTTCGCAACTAAGGGATCGTTCAAGTATTACGTAACGCAATTTGTAAAACGATACGATGCGGTACAGGGGCGGGAGGAGGTGTCGAACAACGGGTGTTTTGAAATTAGGTGTGCATAATGAAACTGTTTCTAGATTAGCTACAGCAATAAATATTATATTTATTATATAAGTAAATAACAGCGCATTACTTTCAAAGATCTTCAAGAATTGCGTTACATAATACTTGAACGCTCCCTAAGTACTAATCTTAAAAGTTTTTATTTACCATAAAAATGGGGGTGCTTCAGTTTTGTTCGTTAAGTTTTTGGGTTTAAAATGTTCCTTCTATGTTAACTTTTTATTTATGAGACGCAGATTTTTTTAATTTTTGCTTGTCAATAATAAAGGTATAAATAAATAAAATTAATACGTAATATGTTTTAAAAACGCAGTTTTCATAAAAAAAATCATGATTTAAAAAAAAATTTACTAAGGTGGTGCTTAAGTTTTGGCCAATACTGTATATTCATTTCAGACACAACATAAGCCACAGAAATAAAATTACACAAAAATTAAAATAATGTGATATTTACATATAATGAGAAATTTTAAAATTATTTCTTGGCTCAGTGTTATTTGTGGAAAACATAAATTAAACGTTTTTGGATACACATATATGTGATCTGCAGTAAACGTCTTAGAAACCATTGATATTGTTGATGAAGTAGAAAACATTTGCTGAAGGAAAGGACATGTACACATGCTGCTGCTAAGAGCTTGATTTTGTTTTATCTGCTAAATTTAAGAATATGGCCATAATTTTAAAGTTTATCATCATAAAGGGACTTTAAGTTTGTGTCTGCAAAATTCGTTGGCATAAAAATACACTAAAAACTATTTTAAATTCAAAAGAATGTTTTTTTCGAATTTCTACTTATGAATGTAAGGTTGGTTACCCTAGTTGAATGTTTGCTATTAACGCTATTTTCTGAGAACAATGCGTGGAGAAAAATGAAAAATCGCGGAATTTTAGTTTTAAAGGCGCGCAAAAAATCTCAAATATAACCAGGGCTGCACATGAAGACTTTTTCTTGTCTTATACATTAAACTTTTCTAAATCTTTTTGATTTCTAATCTTATATTTTTGCTTTTTAAGGTTGTGATATTTATGTATAGGAATTGTTGTTTAAAGAAATGGACCACACAATCAACGTGCGTTGGTTTTGTTATGCCGAAGTTATGCTTAAACTCGATTTGTGGACAATGCGCGTTAAAAAAACGCCCGTGTGGCGTCAGAATAAATTTAATTTTCCGGATATATAAAAGTGTTCCTGAAAATTGTTTTTTTTTTCCAGCCACAAATGGGTCGAAAAAAGATCGAAATTCACAGTGTGTAATATTTGTTCTAAAGTATTTCGTTTAGAATGCTTCACACTTTAATATCTTATTTTATCATAAAATTGAATTTTCCGGCAAACTCAAAAGAATTTCCTAAACTGTTTTTTCGTAAGAAAATAGCTCGAAAATAGTTCGAAATGCCGATGGTGAAATATATTTTCAGAAGCGTTTCGTTAAGAATGCTTCCCGCTTAGATATCTTATCTTAGCATAAAATTGAGTTTTCCGGAAAAATCAAAGATTTTCCGAAACTTTTTTTCCGTAAGAAAATAGCTCGAAAATAGTTGGAAATGCCGATGGTAAAATATATTTTCACAAGCGTTTCGTTAAGAATGCTTCCTGCTTAGATATATTATCTAAGCATAAAATTCAATTTTCCGGAAAATTCAAAGGTTTTCCGAAATTTTTTTTCCGCAAGAAAATAGCTCGAAAATAGCTCGAAATTCCCATGGCAATATATTTTTACATAAGTGTTTCATTAAAATTACTTCCAGCTTAGATATATTATCTTAGCATAAAATTGAATTTTCCGGAAAACTCAAAGGTTTTCTGAAAATTTTTTTCCGTAAGAAATTAGCTCGAAAATAGCTCGAAATTCACATGATGAAATATTTTTGTTGAGGCACTTCGTTTTGGTAGCTTCATGCTTAGATATATTATCTAAGCATAAAATTCAATTTTCCGGAAAATTCAAAGGTTTTCCGAAACTTTTTTTCCGCAAGAAAATAGCTCGAAAATAGCTCGAAATTCCCATGGCAATATATTTTTACATAAGTGTTTCATTAAAATTACTTCCAGCTTAGATATATTATCTTAGCATAAAATTGAATTTTCCGGAAAACTCAAAGGTTTTCTGAAAATTTTTTTCCGCAAGAAATTAGCTCGAAAATAGCTCGAAATTCACATGATGAAATATTTTTGCTTAGGTACTTCGTTTTGGTAGCTTCATGTTTAGATATATTCCCTTAGCTGTACAAAAAGTTTTTCGCAATTTTCCGGAAAATGGAAAACTTTTGGAACCGCTCGAAAATACTGTCGGACAGCTCGAAAATAGCTCGAAATTCCTGTGTTAACAGTTTTTCATAACCTCAGTTTTGTACAGCTTAGATATCTCACCTCAAATGCTCCCACGGAAAGAGTTTTTTGAATAATGAACAATGCATGGACGAGCGAAAAGAACCCAGCTTAATGTAGAAACGCTAAAAGGTATATTGATTGTAAAGTGCAATTACAATTTTAGTTGTCTTGAATTCAAAAGTTATTTGAAAGAAAACAACAAGATTGTTAAACAGATTTGTTCAGCCAACAAGTATTGAGGAAGGTGCTATATCCGGAAAAAATGACTTTTTAGCGATGTGGAATTAAAATACTACCTTATTTTTTTATTTTGTTTTGCTTTAGCTTCACTAAATAAATATATCGGTCATTCCTTTAATAACTGCACACTTTGTTTTTTTTTACGTTTATGAACATTTTTTGAAACGAAATATCTCAAAAACTATAGTAGATAGGATAAAAAATCATTTCATTATATTTGTTTTCAACATGAAATTCGACAAAAATTTTTTTTTGTTATGTTATTTTCAATCAATCCTTAGAACGTATCTGCATTCAAATCGAAATTTCCGCCATAACTTTGGAAAATATGAGTTTTTATAAAGGCGCGAATCAGTCTAAATGTATGAATTGTATGCTATTTTCCATTTTATGTTGAAAAAGCATGGTGCGCGTCATCGGTAAAAAATTCGTAGTTTTCAAAGTTATGGCGGGAATTTCGATATGAAATATGATTTAGGAATAACATATGTATACAAAAAGGAATAACATAAAAAAAACGAAAGATGTCATATTGAAAATATTTTGAGAACATTTTTTTAATTAAAAAAATGTGTGTTTTAACAAATTTATTTAATTTTTCTTATAAAGTTAAAGTCTTTCTTAACAAAAATGATTAAGTGATTTTTAATTCTATTTCCTATAGTTTTTGAGATATTTCGTTTCAAAAAATGTTCAAAAGCGTCAAAAAAACAAAGTGTGCAGTTATTAAAAGAATGGCCGATATACATTCGTTATTTATTATCTAACACTGAATGCTAAGTTATTTTACTTATTTAATTTAAGTTTTAAGGTTTTTAGTTTTGATTTTGATACGTTATGAAGATTTTATTATTGTTCAACAGTTTTTCTTCCTTGCCTTCAATAAATAATTTATGAAATAGTCCAATATACGAGTAAGAGTTTTGTTATTTGTGGCTATATGTGTGTTGTTGTAATTTTCCCTTTTTTTTTGTCCCGGGTTTAGCTCCTGAAACTATGGTCACCGTGTTTATATTATACATATTTGCCGCTAGGTTATAACAATTTATCTCAGTTGATTGCGTAGAAGTTGCACATGGATGGGAGTTTTACAATTCAAAATTTTTCCCGATAACAACGATTATTGATAAATAGTTTTCTCTTTAGGTCAGAAAACATACAATGAATGCTTTTAGCAAAAACAAACTTAACATGAAATTTTTAGTTTAAAATTCAAAGAACATATTTTTCCTTCCACAAATAGATATACACACCTGCTCAAAATAATAGGTACACCTTTGAGTTTTTAGTTTAAGCTCTATTTCAAAAATATTTGGGCAATTTAGAGAAAAAATCCTAGTGACATCGTGAAGTACATAATTTGGAAGCACTATATTCAGTAAAACAAATCATGTGATTCCCTTAAATTTCAAGCATTTCTACTTACTGTGCATAGTTAAAATATTTGCCTGCTCAAAATAATAGGTACACCTGCACTTTGATTCAAATTTTTGTTTGAAATTTTTTGTTTTTAATTCTTTTTTGAGATTTCCTTAGAAGAACGATGAGTTTTCTTTAATTAAACCTTAAAAAGCAGTGAATTGACAGCAAACATTATAGTTGAGATGGGTCGTAAGTCACATTGCTCTGCTGAAGATTCCAGACTGACTATAAACTTGAAAAAAATCAAGAAACTCTCCTCAATGCGTTTTTTCCGCAACAAAGGAAATTTTTTAGCTATGTGCCCAGGTATGTTAGCCTTTAGTAAACGTTATCGAATTGTTAGAGCACTAACCACGTTTCCAATTTCTGCTAAAATTGTCTTTGAAGACTTAAATGTGTCTATTTTCTATATGAAGATCAACTCTTGGAGCGGTTTTGGTGGTCTACCGCGAGATTTTTTTACTGTTTACTTTTAAATACATTTCTCATGAAATTGTGAGATCAATTCAGCAACCTGCCAACGCATTGAAAAGATTTTCTTCCTATTTTCCAAGTTTAAAGTCAGTCTCGGTTCGTCAGCAGAGCAATGTGGCTTACGACCCATCTCTACTAAAATGTTTGCTGTCAATTCACTTAAAAACTCAAAGGTGTACCTATTCGTCTAAGCTTCAAAGAAGGTAAAACTTAATGAGTAGTCAAAATATTTACAATTGCAAATATGATGTGCACGGTACGCCACGGCTACTAACCTTAAAAATGGAGTTACAGACTTCGCGTCATCTTCTCAAGTTACGTAATGCGCTTATTCGCGCAAAACTTTTTATTAAATCAGCTAGTTTAATAAGTAAATAAGTTTATTGAATAAATAAATCAGTGAATCAACAATGTAGCATATAGAATATAATTTAAAAAACTTATTTTCTATTTTTTTTTTTTTTTTTCAATTTAATATAATATTTATGTTATTTGATTCATGACTTCAGATAAAAAAAAAATACAATCAAATGATATAATTAATTCCTTCATATACTAACCATGAGTATAAACATGAAAAGAGGGACATGAGAAAAATCGAAGTATTAGGTATTGATATCAAAACGATAATGAACTGTAAAATAAACTGTATTTGTAAGTCTTCAAAGGTTTAACTGTTCACTTTATTTTTCAACGAAATAATATCTTAACGTACCGATGCCCGGTATCCTCATTTTTTGTGTAACTGTCCAAAAATGCAAAAAGGACTAAGAAGAAACTTAAGGAAGAGAGAACTAAAATATATCCTTTGGTCTGCAGAAAGTATAATGGAATCAATGCAAAGTAGCAAAGACATGCCAACAAAATATTAACTGAAGCTTTTTTTATTTAATATTATTTTTAAACAACATTAAGCATAGATTTTTTGTCATATATTGTATTTTTCTTTTTTAATAAAAAAAATTAAAGTTTATTAGTTTTAGTTATTACTGATTTCAAAAGTATTTTTAAATACCTTAAGATAAAAAACAAACCACAATAAAATTTGTTACATTTTTTTTTTATTTGAAGTGGAATTGTATGTATGTCCGACTTCATTTTTAAGTCATTGTATAATAAGCCCATTTAATAATATTGTAAAGTAAACATATCACATTGTACTGAAGTCAAGATCTAAAAACCTTTTTGAACATTGTTTCGAAATAACAAATATGTATAAATTACCTAGCAATTAGGTCTGATACACACGCATACCCGTTCTTACACACAAATATGCTAATCAACCAAAAACATTTCGCGTTAACCGCCCGCACTTATCTTATTTTTCGCAGTGGTTCGACTCTATACCACCAACACCACCATTGTATTTGGAAATCAAATTTCAAATTCAGCAGACTTGTCGAAGACCCCACTCCGTAGAAACACAAACATTTCTTGCTGTCGTTGCTCTTTATGTTATTTTTGCGTTAACGTTGATGTTGGTACCGTTGCAGTTACTTTAGCTGTTGGAATCGTTGCAGTAGTTGCTGCTCGTGTTGTGGATGCTTCATTAAGTGCAGTACGACATTGACGAATGTACGTCATCGTCATCATCGTTTCTTTTTCGCTTTAGGAGAACAAAATTCAAATCTTGTGTTTACAGAATGATATACAAACATAGCAAACTACTTGATGTAGGCAGAGAGAACATCTCTGCACATGCATGTGTGTATGAATATTTCGAAAATACTTAACGAACAGAAGCAACAAAAGTATAGGAAAATAAGCAAAGTCGATACTCATCATCAGTGCTGTCGTTTGTACTACAATAGTGCTTTTGTACTACCCTTCAGCCACGCGTACTACTCTAGTACCCAACCCTCAATTTGTACTACCCAAAATTCGTTCCAACTAATCCGCAATTTGCACTACCCCACCATTCTTTGATCTCTCATGCTTCAATTAAAGTGGCATATAAGTTATTAAACTCATCCTTCAAACTGAAATATTTAATTCTTGAAGTGTCAAAATCATCGCTCATTATTTTGGTTTACTAATTTTGACATTAGTCGCTCAAAAATTTGTGAGAAAGAAGAAAAATTTCAGTATCGCATCAGCCCTTACAATTGAACTATGAAGGATCATAATTTGTGAATCATAAATCAATCATAAATGAATCATAAATTATGATTCATAAAATATTCATATCTTTAGAACGCGACTAATTTCGCTTGTATTAATTTTTCTTGTGCGCGTCTTTAAATATACATAATTAATGTAATTTTTTCTTTTGCTGTTATGGAAAAGTATGCCACAAATTTACCAAGGTATAACTTGATGGGAAAATGATTTATTGTTTATTATAGGTTTCTAATAAAGTCGAAAGTACAGGGTGTTTTTTTTAGAGGTATAGAGCTTCGAATTGAAATAAAACACAAGAAAATCGTTTTAATGTCCATCAATTTGGCTTTATTGGAAGGATAATTTTATGCCATTAATGTTTAAATATGATTTCGGGCATGTGGCCGCCGCGGCTGGCTCGAATAAAGCCAATTCTACAGGTCCAATTTTGAACCACTTTTTCGAGCATATGGGGCCGTATGTCGGCAATAACGCCACGAATGTTGGCTTCCAAGTCCCCTAACGTTTCTGGTTTGTTGGCGTAGACGAGCGACTTCACATATCCCCAAAGAAAATAATCCAATGGTGTCAAATCACACGATCTTGGTGGCCAATTGACAGGTCCATTCCGCGAAATTATGCGCTCATCGAATGTTTCCTTCAATAAATTGATTGTGACGTGCGCTGTGTGGCATGTAGCGCCGTCTTGTTGGAACCACAACTCATCCACATTCATGCCATCCAATTCGGGAACAAAATAGTCGGTTATCAAGGCTCTATACCGGTCTCCGTTAACGGTAACTGACTCTCCAGCATTATTTCGGAAGAAGTATGGCCCAATGACTCCACCAGCCCATAGAGCACACCAAACACTCAGTTTTTGTGGATGTAATGGCGTCTCAAGGGTCTCATGTGGATTCTCTTCACTCCAAATGCGGCAATTTTGCTTGTTGACGTAGCCATTCAACCAAAAATGAGCCTCATCACTGAACAAAATTTTGCGATGAAAATCAGCATCGAGATCAATCTCATTTTCGGCCCATACACCAAAATCACGACGCATTGCATGGTCTCGCGGCTTTAATTCTTGCACAAGCTGGATCTTGTAAGGTCGCAAGCCAAGATCTTTGCGCAAAATCTTCCATAAAGTTGATGGACAAAGCTCCAATTGCTGTGCACGGTGGCGAATCGATTCATTCGGGTCCTCTCAACATTTTGCTCTACAGCGGCAATTGTTTCTTCGGTGCGCACTGTTCGACGTCTCTGCGGATGCGTATTATCACATAGAGTAAACGTAGTGCGAAAACGACCCATGGTTAACCGAATTAATTGCTCTGATGGACGATTATGTCGACCATAAAATGGACGGAGCTTGCGGTAAACTTCGCGAACTGAACCATTATTTTCGAAATAAATTTGCACGATTTGCAAGCGTTGTTCTTTTGTCAACCTGTTCATGATGAAATGGCAAACCAAACTGAACATAAATGACATTAGAGTTGCCAGATTTGACCATAAAATGCCAGTTTTATCTCTATTCGAAAAACAAACCTCTAAAAAAAACACCCGTTATAAACCGCCAATTTAACCAAAGCTGGTACCAACACAGAAAAAGAATCTGTCCTTTAAATAGCTTCATGCAATAAATACATACTATAATAAATGAATTTCAAAAAATACTGTTTACTTTTATTAATACTTTCTTACTATCATAGTATGAGTAGGTGTAAGTAAAAATATATTAGTGTAGTACTACCCATTTTCACAAAGTACTACCCAAAAATATTAAATTGAGCACTTAAATTTTTTTCGAAACGACAGCACTGCTCATCATACAAATAAACTGACGTAGCATAAGAACTCAGAGTATATAGACCAGAAATATCTTGTTTTTGTGTTTAGAGTTGGAATTCTTTTTTTACCTCTTTTTCTAGGAATTACAGGAGCAACAAATATCAACAAAGTTAACAGAGACTAAACCGGCACAGAGGAGCAACAAACTACTGATATGATAGTCTATAACGATACCTAAATGAACAAAAGGTGAATTCATTCGAATATTTTTGTTAAAAGACTAGTTGTAATGATTGTTTAATGGATCGTGTGATTTCGTGATTTCCTAATAGGGGTCGTTCACATCCCGAGTAAACGGCGGTGTCGCGAAATTTTGACAAAGAGTGACATGTGGGAGATTTACTTACTTACTTGGGTGGCCATAACAACCCGTTACCGGGTTACGGCCGACCTCAACAGCTTTCTCCAGGCGCCTCTGCTTCGCGCGCGCCTTCTCCAATCAGTCACACCAAGCGTGGATAGGGTTTCCTTGGCTTGGTCTTTCCATCGGCGGCATGGTCTTCCTATTCGTCGTCGCCCAGCGGCTTCCGCATCAAACACCTTTTTCGCCGGAGCTTCTTCGTCCATACGCACAACATGTCCCAGCCAGCGCAGACGTTGGATAGTGATACGCTTGACTATGTCGTACAGTTCGTGGTTCATTCGAATACGGTAGTCGGCGACGACTACCGTATTCGGGAGAATGGGAGAAGGACCAACTTTAATTCACATTGGTTAGAGCATTGCATTTGAAATTATATTTTTTTTTTATTCGAAAGTTGTGGAGACAGATGTAGTAAGTCTTAAGGTATAGTTTAAATAGGTACTGATCAAGAAACAGGCTGTGGGGAGGGCAACTTGTATCAGGTGGGTCTGCTATATGGCAGGTGGCACGCCTCGTTAAGCAATCCAGTTTACCAAACATTAATTTTTTTTCTATATTTTTGTTTGGCATTGCCAGTTTCCAATAATAGTGAAGTACTTACATATATACAGTGAAAACAGCAAAGAAATTCAGCTATTAATTCTATTAAAAAAAAACAAATCTTATTTTGCGCAGTGATGCTGGATTTTCCTTTTATGTACAGCGTGGGCCAAAAGTCACCATGGGGTTTAAAAATTTAATAATTTTTTCGTTTATATATTTTTTTATTTTTTTTTTCAGATTATATAAATAACACCTGGGGAATAAATAATGGAGAGAATCACAACTGAACAGAGAACTAGAGTAATAGAATTTTATTATTTAAATCAACGATCTATTATTTTAACGCAAAGAAAACTGTATGAAAATCTGATTATTAGTGATGAAGCTCATTTTCATTTGAATGGCTTTGTAAATAAGCAGAACTCCAGGTTCTGGGGTTTTGAAAATCCAAGAGCCAATCATCAACGCCAATTGCACCCCATTAGGTGTACTACTGTGGATGTACTACTGGTGTGGCATTACATCCGAAAACATCATTGGGTCTTACTTCTTCGAAAATGAAGATGGAAGTGCTGTATCCGTAAATGGAGAGCGGTATCGGTATATGATTGAAAATTTTCTACGTCCTGCTCTTCAAAACAGACCTGAGATGTGGTTTCAGCAGGATGGTGCCACTGCCCACACTGTCCGAGACACAATGACACTTTTAAGGCAAATTTTTGGATAGAAAATAATTTCCAGAAATTCGAAAATTAATTGGCCAGCGCGTTTGCCAGGTTTAACAGCACCCGACTATTTTCTTTGGGGTTATTTGAAGGAGAGAGTGTATGTAAACAAGCCTGAAACCATTCTTGAACTCAAGGCCAACATTGTTGTCGAAATTCGATTTTCAATTTATCGGTAAATTTTTCCATTGCAGTGTACCTTTTTTTACCATTTATCTAAAGAAGACAAAACAACGAGTAAGTGAGCCAAAACAGAACTCCTTAGAAGGTTTAGTTTTAAGAGGAATCTCAGTTAAAAATTTCGGTTTTTTTAGTTTAAAAATAAAATTGAACAACCTCTGAATATTTCCGTCTTAAAAAATTACTGCCTTTGTGTAGCACAGAAAAGTATCTTTTGCCTAAGTTTCAGCTCCATAGAAACTTTTTTGTCAAAGAAAAAAGTTAAAACCAAAAAACCGGTTTTCAGCCATTTTTTCGAAAAATTTTGAGGTTAAGGTGAAAATGATCAGTACAAAAATTGTAGATCTTCCTATTTCCTACAGCTTTTGCATTAAACTTTTTTTGATATGATGCACAGTTTAGCCAGAAATCGTGAAAAACTGTGTTCGACCTCTAAAAATTTACCCCATTCCACCCTGGATAGCTGCTGTCAGTTCGATTTTTCTGTCCTCTTTTACAAGAGCTTGTTCAACAATATTCCGCTGTCAGATTGCTGTAACAAATTATTTTGTTGTTCAAACCCTATTTCTCCTGGAGTATATTGTTTTTGTTTGAAGATATTCTTAAAAATGTGCAAATTTTCGAATTTTAAGCGTTTCCGAAGAATTCTTAGAACTTGAGGCTTTTCTTAACCTATTGTACTTCATTCATCAAATCTGGTCGACGCATAAGTTATAAGTTATCAAAGATGTTCACAGCCTTAGATAAGCCGGAGATAAAATTGAGAGTAGTTATCCTTACTAAGCTATGTATTTTTGGCAAGCATGCTAGGCGGTTGAGTGTCCCCTACAATGACTTCTGTAGAAGCTGTTGCTGCAAAAGGTAGGATGAAAGACACTGTAATTGTCCTCGCAAAGGAACAATTATCTTAAATTAGTTTAGTTCGTATAATAACCTAACTTATTAGCAACATTTTTAATTTTTGATCAAATTTTACATGAAACTACGAAAATATTAAGCCTATATCAAGTTGTAACGACAATTTATTCTTAAATTTAAACCTATGTTCAACAGCAGAACTCGATTGCTGCTATGTGGTCCCTTTATATGGATACTCTTATACATTTTTCTATTATATAAAATAGTATTTGGCGTTAAAAAATTTGCGTGAAATGAATGAAGGTGGAAGAACAAAAGTAAAACAAAATCATAAGAAAATCAAAAAAAAATATGCCGAAAGTCGGTAAGTCATCGATAATCTTAACCTTGAAATATGATATTTTTGGGGTTATTCTTAGCATATTCTTAGTATATATATGGCACGGTTAGACCTCCTTCATACATATGTGTTTTTTATCTTGAAAATAACATTTACATCCTCCAACATATCCAATATCGGCTTCGAGGCGGTCTTCGATTGCGGTTCAGCCTATAGTATGTCCAACACCGCCTCGCTAGCCACTGTAATTCTACATAAAAGTTAGTGAAGAATGCGATTTCAAGCTAAAACAAAATATGAGAGCCCAAAATAATTTGGTCTTATGTCCTACTGTTTTTAGGAATTATGTCCGTTATAAGAAGTGGTCATAGACCCAAAAAAAAATGGGGTTTATGACAAACACAAAAACGGACACAAGGCCCATAATTGTATTGGGGATTATGACCATGGTGGTTATCGGGTTTTTATTCATAAGTGCTTCAAGACAAGAATAAACGAAACAAAACAAATGTGAGAAAAAAAATAAAAATTCATTTGTTAAAATTTTAAAATATAGATTAACAAAGTTTTTTTGAAGTAATTTCTGTAAATTACTCATATCTAAAAAGCTAAAATGATAGTTTTGTAGATTATCAAATTCCTAATGAGTTAAGCTCTTTTATTCGGAAAAAGTTTATTGCATTGGGTTTTTGAAATGAACAATAACGGAAAACCCCTAGCTATCGCTTATAGGTTAAAGTAATATATTATTTTGTAATAACTTTAAGTATAAAAGATTCATAATTATCTTTGGTAGAAGGGGGAAAAAACCATTATATGAGAATGAAAATAAGGAAATTCTAAATGTTAACGGGTGAAAATATTTGTTCCACGAATTAAAAAAAATGGTTTAAAAAAATATAAATAAATAAATAGAGCATGTGATTAAAAAAAATTATATTTTTTATTGGGTTTAGAACCAGTTAATTCATATACAGTTGTGTTCATAAAAATAGTAGTGCGATGTCATTTATGAATTGAAAGAAAATATTTCGAACAAATGACGTTTTTTTTTCTAATCTTACTTGATAAGTACACAAAATAAGCACATGACATTTTGTTCAAAAAAAATAACGGTACTTTTTAAGTTTGCTATTATATGAAGTAATTGGTTATTTCGAGTGATCTAAAGAATAGTAGTGTTCAACTTCATTACTTCTGAAGATTAGATATTTACTCTTATTAAAAAAAGTTGTTCGTAAAAAGTAAGTTCCACTATTTTTGTATAATACTGCAATGAGTTTTTCAAGTTTTTGTATTTTAGTTGGCCGTGAAAAGCATTATACGCCAGAGTAATGTAAAACTATTAAAAATTCCATTTCGCAATGTAAGACTTTTGAGGAAATTTAAAATTTTATCGGATGTTCTGTGAAAATGGTTTATAATACGATGAAATACACAAATAAACAAAAACACCGGGAGGAAAGCTTTCCATGTCTCCCCAGGACGTGAATTATTCATATGACTTTCGAAGCATAATCCGTTTTTGCCTGCTACGGAAATATAGAAAGTGCTTAATATAGCAGCGAGTGTAGAAATCGTTAAAAGAAGACTCAGGAAAATCAATTTGAGTGCCCAGACTCCACGACGAGTTCCGTTGTTAAAAAAAAAAATACATATCACAAAGAGATCGGACAACAATACTGCTTCACTATGTTTGTTTCTATTTGCGTAACTAATTTGGACCGCAAGAAACTATGCATTTTTTGGGATAGTAAAATAAATAAACCTTTGTTCTAATCCAGAACATATACTATCTATTCACCAGATTTGATTCTAATCCGTCCGACTGTTTTAGGCGTGATTGAGGTAGGAACATTCATGCAGTCTTTACATTTATATTAGTTATTATTTAATTAACTATATACATACATATCGTCGCCTGAATTCTCTTTTGCTTCACACGCATGATAAAACGTATGCTTATGGAGAAAAAGAGAATTCAGGCGACGATATATCAATAACTCGAACCCTTTATTTTGCTAAAGATTTCTGATTTTTCCTATCCGGCAAATTATAAAATATCCTAGCTTAGTCAAGAGGTATAAGAACTTCTTGAATACACTCTTGAAATACAGTTTAAATAATTTTTTAATACATTTGAAATTATATATTCCAACTGCCATCTGCGTAGCTGAACAAAAACGATTGGTGTCAACGGTACCGCAAGAAATCCCTGAAACACAAAATCCAAAAATAAAAACTTAGGTTCATTATAACGTTCACAATCGTCTGAAACATAATTATTAAATTTTATGCAAAAATGGCGATTGTTATGATGATTTTTTGGGTGATTTGTCGGTTTGAAAAAAAAAGAAAAATTTTAAATTTTGAATTGATTTTAGTTCTTGCGATTTCCAGATATGTGACGAATATATGGTTAAAATTTCATAAGGATTGGCTTAGTAGTTTCGGAGAAAGGACTGGCATCGTATGAAAAAGTGATTTCGAGAAAAACGCGTTTTTTTTTATTGAGCCGGAAAGTGCACTTAAATAAAGTTGTCAGCTCGGATCTTTATTACATTTAAACACGTTTTTGAAGTGGTTTACTTTCGAAATCCGTAAAAAAAAACCAAGTTGACAAACTAGGTTGGCCCCCTAAGACAACCTTTCGTTTTAATTTGCAGCTTCGTAAGGTTGTAAAGACAGCTTACATTTTCAGTCATGTTTTTGTTTTGGATTTATTTTTACGTGAAGGCTCTCTAGCATAATTCTTCGGTATGTATTCCTTTTCTAAATAATATTAAAAAAATTTTATTGGAATCTTATTTTTAAGTTTCTCTAAAGCAATATCCAAAAGTTCTGTGGCTAGCGAAGCCGATGTTGGACATACTATGGGATGCAAGTCCTGATCCACGACCGTCTTTGCTAACAACAGTTCTTTTCATAAAAGATAGCGTAAGTAGGAGACCTGCGGTCGCAGCTCAGGGCTTACATATTTTGTATAGTATAACCAACACCAGCTTCGCTAGCTAGTGCTTTTGCGTTAAAATGTCATATGCTTATAAAATTTACCTTACCGAGCTAGAAATTTAAGAAAAATTTAAGTAACATGTTTCTTGTCTTCCCCATCATAAATTTACAATATTTAGGTACCAGAATGTACCCCGATGCTAAAAAATTGTTTTAGAGCCTATATGGCCGTTTCAAGTGAGATATCTTAGCTATACACAGGGAAAAATAACCATTCTCGCAAACTATTTCATAGTTTGTATTGCAGCTAAATCCGTTGGACACTATTTTCATTTTAAAATTTGGTAGCAATAAATGCATGAACGCTTTACCAAGCGCTTACGCCCCTGCTACAAGCGACTTTTCAGGTTTTCATATTAATTTTAACTTAAAAACAACCCATTTTTTGTGTTGTTGCGCACGATACAGTGGACCCCGCTTAATAAATCCCCGGTTAAATGAATTCCCTGGATCACTGATCCAAGAAAACAATGAAATGTTCTTCATTTGAAATATACATCTAAATCCCCTGTCAAATGATTCCCGCTTAATTGATTTCCACATTAATAATCAGAAAATATATTTCCCAAGTGAAAAAAAGATGTAAAGTTCCCCTTTTAAGAGATCAAAGTGTTATGAAGGACGGGGATGATGCTACTGAAGTAACGATTAGCGATGATGCGGAATTGCAAAATGCTTTTGAGGAGTATGTGTGATACGACGACGAATTATTGTGTATTGGGGATCTTACAGACGACAAAATCGTCAGCACCATTTTAACTTCTGAAAAGACAAAAAAGAGGAAGAAACGACTGATAGGGTCCAATTTTAGATTGCCTCTCTACAAAACAGAATCTGAAAAACAGAATTTATATTATAAAGGATTAAAAGGTTTCAATAATTTACCCATCGAATTAAGAAATTGTAATACATAACTTAAATTCTTTCAAAAAGCTTTTATATAAATGCTGTAAAACTACATCTGTAAGATAACCAATATTCTGTTAGTACATATATAAGGTGAACTTTAAGAAATCATGTTTTAATATATATTTAGGCTTGTTAAAGCCGTAATAAAAAAATAAACTAATGGCGAGATACTTCAAAATATTTAAGCCCTTCGCACATATTTTCTTCCGTACAACAAATATTTCAATGAATTAGAAAATATGGAGGGAGAAATTCTTACCAATAGACTGCAAAATGAAATGCAATCCGATTTTTTAAAGCAAATTTAAGGAATACATACAAACATTCCTTATTTGTGAAATGCTACACATACCAGAGTTTATGGCTAATTAAGTTTAATATAAGTTCCTTTTACTTAAATTTATTTTACTTTTTTATATGCGTACAATTAAAAAAAAAAACCTTTTGATCAAAACTGAAATATTTATTAAATTTTTTCTGGTTCTAATTTTGGACTTTGGGGTAAGATCAGTAAAATACATACTTTTTTTCTTCGCTTAATCGATTAATGCGATCAATTGTCCGGGATTTTTTTAATTGATCTGTTTGATCAAATATGCGGGGTCTACTGTATATGAAATCTTAATGCAAAAGTACTGTGGCTAGCGAAGCCGATGTTGGACATATTATGGGATGCAAGCTCCGAGTCCTAAGCCAAAGTACTTCAGCATAAATGTTAGGGTTAGTGGGCAGCCATTGGCCTCAATTTAGGGTTTACATCCCATAAAATGTGCAACAGCGCACAGTGTATTATTTTGGCAATCTAGCGCTACTAAACTAAAAAAAAAAGTTGATTTTTTGATGGAATTTAAATGCAAATATGTTAAAAATTCCCCAATTAGGTTAAAACTTCAAAAAAATTTTATAGCGCAATACTTAAAATAACTGTACCTTGAAAGTAAGTAAAAAGAAAATGTCAAAAATAGTATAAGTTCGCTGAATTTTGCGCGCAAGCTTTAAATTTTTACACTACACTACGCCAAATCCTGGAGAAAACCCATGAATATCAAATCGACACTCACCATCTTTTCGTCGATTATAAAGCTGCGTTCGATAGCCCAGTGCGGGATTGCCTATACGCAACAATGTCTGAGTTCGGTATACCTGCAAAGTTGATAAGGCTCTGCAGGATAACGTTGAGCAATACGTTTAGCTCCGTCAAGGTAGGGAATGACCTCTCCGCAACTTTTAATACCGAGAGAGGTTTCAGACAAGGCGACCCGCTCTCGTGCGATCTCTTCAATTTCATTATGGAGGGGATCGTACGAAAAGCCGGTGTGCATCATTATGGCACCATTTTCTTCAAAGGTGTTCAGCTCCTTGCGTACGCTGATGATATTGATATTATCGGTCGAGTAAGAGAGATGTTACTGCTGCTTTCACTGCTATTGAAAAGGAATCAGCCAAAGTGGGTTTGACGGTAAACGAGGGCAAGACGAAATACATGATGTCTACTAACAACAACAAGAGAGCACGGGATCTAGACTCTCATGTTACAGCGGGCAACTGTAAATTAGAAGTTGTCAAGGAATTCATCTACCTTGGCACTGCCGTAACCAGCAACAATGATGTCAGTCTGGAGATTAAGCGGAGAATAACAATTGCTAATAGGTGCTACTACGGTCTCAGTAAGCAATTACGTTGCAGAGCTCTCTCTCGATCGACAAAGCTAACACTCTACAAGACGCTCATTCTACCTGTGCTTCTTTATGGCGCTGAGGCATGGGTGGTTTCGACAACAGACGCAGCCGCTCTTGGGGTGTTCGAGAGGAAAGTTCTCCGCAAAATCTTTGGTCCTGTTCGAGTTGGCGACGACTATCGCATTCGAATGAACCACGAGCTGTATGAGCTCTACGCCGACATTGACATAGTTAATCGTATAACAATACAGCGACTACGCTGGCTGGGTCATGTCCATCGTATGGATAAAGAAGCTCCAGCGAAAAAGGTATTCGAAGGGAAGGTCCCCGGCCAATGACGAAGAGGGAGACCATGCCTCCGGTAGATAGACCAAGCTGAGGAAGCCCTAACCGCGCTTGGCATTAACGATTGGAGAAGGCGCGCGCAAAACAGAGGCGCCTGGCGAGAGCTAATGAGGTCGGCCGTAACCTGACAACGGGTTGCTATGGCCATCTAAGTAAGTAAGTAAGTAAGCTTTAAAGTCTTGTAAATCCTTTCTGAAAAAGTGAAAGGTTTAAGTTTTTTTAAAAAAATTAATTTCCAAGCTTTCTTGATCGAAATAACATAAAATCTTAACAAAGTTATTGATAGCAACAAAATTTTGTATACACTGAAAGAACCTACTTTAACTGTAAGTATTAAGAAAAAAAAAACTTTTGTGGACAATAAAAAAATTGTTTAGAATAGTTTAGAGTTCTGACTATGATTACAATAAAGCTTGATATGTATACTAATAGAATCAACAAAAGAATTCTGCGCCTAGCTGCGGCACCCATACAACTATTTTCAATTTTTAAAGATGACCTCTGAAATTTCTCGCTTCCAAATATTTAAGTTATGACTTGTTACTGCAGTAAACAAACGATTAGAGAGGATGATTTTGTTTTTGTCCGGAAATGTTGCTGGTGGATCGCAAAGTACTGTTGATATTGATTAGGCTAAGCAATATGCCAAGAACTTGTTGTCGCTACTGAATTCCCGGTGGGCAAATGCTTGTCAGAAGAAAGATAGATTTATTTCATCAAATAAAGATTGACTCAGAGGTAAATCGAATTCTCTTTATTTTTGTGCAATACACCGAAAAAATTTTCAGGTGGGAGACCAAATAAAGAATTTGAAGAACGCGCCGAAAGTACTAAAAATAAAAAGCCAGAAAAGTTGCAAGAGAGGTGAACGAAAATCAAGGCGTTTTTTCAAAGAAGCGGATATAACAGCTGAAATAACTGGTATAAATTTGGATCTAATTTTTCGTTTCCGTACCTTGTTTCAATCCTTAACCTTTGGTTTTTCAATCAATGTGGATGCTTTCCAAAAATACTCGCAGGATACGCTGTACCTATACTTAGAGTTATATCCTTGGTACTGTATGCTACCAACAGTGCACAAAGTGCTTTACCATGGAAGAAGTGTAATAAAAACCTGCATTATACCTATTGCCCAAATGTTATTGGAGGGATCTTTTTACGCGAAAAACTTCAAGGACCGATACAAATACTGATTTGATTAATAGACTCTTGATAACATCGGATCCATTTACAGCAAGTTTGCGCAAAACGTCTAAAAAGAAGTATAGAAACCTAAGTCCGGACACGATAGTTTTGCTTTAAATGAAAAGCGATGACACTTTTGATTCGAGCGATTTAGATGAGTCTTTGGAGTAAATTTTAGAAATTACACTGTAAGCATTTTTAATATTTATCCTTTTCATAATTAAGTATTGTTGATTAATTTTTTATGTATCAACTTTACAGACATGCTTATTATGAATCTAGTCATAAAGACCTCGTATCTACATTTGTAATGGCAAGATTGAGAGCAGCATCCCTGAATTGAAGAACATATAAAAATTAAAAAGTACATATTTTTTTTTTTTTTTTTAATAAACGAAAAAAAGCAAATAATCTTTTATGAACGAGTTCATATTTTTGGTTCTATAATATAATTTGTTAATCATTTCGTAATTATTTTCCAAATTCGCGTCCAAACCTCAGCTTAAATCATTATAACTCCGAAAACTGAAACTATTTATATATAACGAAACGCTGAAAAGTTCACTTTCTTATATTATACAACTATCTTAAAAGTCAAATTTTTGTATCTTAAGCAAGCTAAAAGTTATGTAAAAATTTTAATTTCAAAAACAGTTCAATGAAAAACCACGCGATGAAATATTTATGTTCGTCAGACACTAAAAAATTAATAATGTACTATAAACTCAAGCTTTACATACTTTTTTATTTAGGTCGCCTTTTAAAACACCAAAACGAAAAAATCGGTTATATGGGAGCTATATCTTTAACCCAACCAATTTGCACCATTTTTACGTTGATGCTGTAAAATATAAATATTAACATTTGTGGGAAATTTCATTGACCTAGCTGCTATAGTTTTTGAGATATTAGTTTATTACTGCTAGATTGGCAAAATAACACACTGTACAGCGGCATCGCTTGTTACAGTGCTTTTGCATTGTATACCGTGCAATTGATACGGTTCACCTTGCGCGTACTGTGGATTGTGTGAATGGACACTGCCGTTGGTAAAGTTAGGATTCTCTTCGAAAAATTATGCATTTCAACTTTTTTTGTTAATTCAAACTTGTTGGCAAACAACCCTGGCCATTAAATTCATCTGTCAGGTCACTGTCAACTCACCTACGCCGTTGCTTTTGCTTTCTTTCAGCTTGTTTCGTTGCTTATCGAATTCCTTCGCTTTTTCTTTTATTCATGAAATTTCAATGCGAAAAAAAATTTCTTTCAGATTTTTTGAACGCAATTACCACTTTTAGCTTAGACGGGCTAAAATGCAATATATTTTTAATTTTCAGATTTCTTTTTACTTATTTAAAACAGAATTCGATGAATTTTTATTAAAAGAATTTATGAGAAGCAAAACTGTAACGTGATTTTTTTTTCTTTGTGGCACTTGCTCATCAGAATTTAGCTTTAACCTTAGATCAAAAAATTTCATTAGGTTACCGATACTGCATACAAAGAATATTTTTTTTTTCACAACTTTTGTTTTTTGAAACCGTATTGAATTTAAATGTTATTTTTAATATTCTTTAGCAAAATTTTACGTCGCTATGACCGCACACAAATATTCAACAATTGACTCCGGTTGCTCAATGAAGTTGGTTTCACTTTCGTCGTCAGATGTGAAAAAAAAACTGTAGTCGACAGAGATGTGCTTACATGCGATTAAAAAGTTGTGCGCTTAAGTGCTTTTAACCAGAAAAGTACTTCACATCGCAAAACTTTTTAGACACATGTACGCACAGTCCATGCCCAGTTTTTCAATACGATTTTAAGCAGGCTTTCGACACACACAATACATACAAAAATTGGATTGACAATTCAGTGGTGCCACGATCTGCATTTGCCAAAACTTTTCCCCACAAACTACACGAATAGTGTAAAATTAGTTATTTTACTTTTTTTTTAATTTATGAAATGGTTATAGATTTTCAAATTTATTGTTTTAAGTATCTTAATTAATGTATAACATTTTGTGAATGAACTCCATTTATGTAGGAAATATAAGAAATAAAATTGATGTAATTGTGGGAATATTCCATAGTTTTGCAACTATGGCTACATCGCTTCTTAAGTTCAACGAAGTACACCATAGCCAATAAAAAGTCTTCTCTGACAGGCTTTTCGTTCAAATTTGATTGCTGTCATGAACATAAGAAATAAAAACACAAAGTATCAAAACAGCAATGGTCCCCCATATGTTTTCCTCTTCGTCTAGACTAACTTTATCATTCGATGATGTTTTCAAAGTTGCCGACCAGCTCCAATTAGCAATTTGTTTCGACTGCCGAAAATTTAGAAGTTCTTGTTGTTGATTCCATTTCGCGAACTATGAAATGTCAAACAAAAAACAAATATTTTGTGCAGTGACGCCAAATTTTGTACAAAAAATTATCATTAAGGGCCAAATAGACGTTCATGCGTGCATGATCAATAAAATGACGACGCCATCATGATTTCGATATACACCATTCATGCACGCATGATGGATATCATTTTTGGTTGAACTTTTAACGTGTTGACATTATGACGTCAGAAGCATGTGCAGCAATTAAAATTGAATTTAATATTAAAAAAAAAGTATGATATGAGTTTAATTTAAGCTCAAAAAATCTTTAAAATGTATTTTAAAAAACAAAGTTCATACAAAAGTTTAAATATTTCATCTAATTATCTTTAGTGCATAATATTTCTAATTTCTTTTCCGCACTCATTGTCACCTTCTGCGTCAAAAAATCATGTTAACTGAGTTCAGCACATACTATCATGCATGCATGATCAATCAAAAAAATATCAAAATATTTTAATACTGCTCATGCGCATGACCATTCAGTCAATCAGCCACCTACACGGTCAGTCTACATTGCGCACCACGTCCTTCAAATTGGGAAAATTTATAAAAGAAAAAAAAAAAAACACTTTTGACGGCAGTAACAAGAGCAAGAGCCGCCAGCGGAGCACACCGCCAGATAACCTTATAAGACAAGCTGAAACTAGAATTAAATTACCTGACTAGAAAACGAAAGCTGTAAATAAAAGAAAAGCTGAAAATAGAACTAATATTACCTGAAAAGAAGAGCTGAAAATAGAACTAAAATTACCTGCAAAGAAAAGCTGAAAATAGAACTAAAATAACCTGAAAAAGAAAAGTTGAAAATAGAACCGCATAACCTGAAAATAGAACTAAAATTACCTGAAAAGAAAAGTTGAAAATAGAACCGTATAACCTGAAAAGAAATGCTGAAATAGAACTAAAATTACCTGCAAAGAAAGCTGAAAATAGAACTAAAATTACCTGAAAAAGAAAAGTTGAAAATAGAACCGTATAACCTGAAAAGAAAAGCTGAAAATAGAACTAAAATTACCTGAAAAGAAAAGTTGAAAATGGAACCATATAACCTGAAAAGAAATGCTGAAAGAGAACTTAAATTACTTGCAAAGAAAAGCTGAAAGTGACGTCGCATAAGATAAAAAATTCAACTAAAAACAAGACATCCAAACTGAAGCCAAGCGTATCCAGTAGAGTTTGAAATGCATCGATCTTGGTCTACTGCAACTCAGCAGCAGCTTCACCTACAGACAAGGAGAAAAAAAAAAACAAAACAAATACAGATGAAATTTTTCTGCCTGAAAAGAAATAAAAAAAAAGTTATTATTAGTATTTAAATAGAGGAAAAAGATTTTTGATTTAAAGATTAATGTATTATATTGTTACGAAATTCCTGTCTCTTAGACGATAATTTCGATCTCTAACACTTTTCTGAGTTCGATCACTGGATTGTGTAGCAATCAAAAACACACAAACTTATTTAATTATAAAATGGTTTATTTAAATCACAAAAGTTAATTTTTACACGGTACAATTGTTTATTTCATTAACATTCTAACTCTAATATTAATCTGGCACTGTATAGACAAGTTTTTTACTTTATTACTTAAAATCAAATGTCTTACTTCTTAAAATCAACTGTGTCACTTTATTACTTAAATTCAACTGCTTTCAACTACTCAGATGACAACCATTTAAAGCCTAATTTCCATGTGATCTTATCTTATGTTATTTTATCCCATATCAGGGATATCAAATCAAATTTTTGTAACAAAGAAAAAGCATGCGAACAGAACCTAATGCGCTTGGAGAATGCGAGAGTGAATAGCATACATTTGATAGCATGTGATGTCCTCCCTGATATTTGATAAAATAAGATAAGATAAGATCACATGGAAATTGGGCTTTATACTACAGTCATCACTTTCTCGAATAATCCAGTATAGGACTACCAGATGATCTGCTTGCAAAAGTAGCACATTTGTAAAATTTAAGAATTTTCAAAAAACACAAACAAATTTCGTAATTTTTACAAAAAAAAGTATAGTAATTAGCAAAAAAAAAAAAAAAAGGTCCCAATTTCTACTTTCCCATAGCACTAATAAAAACATCATTATTGCGTGTTTTTTTTTTTTTTTATTTATTTACATTGTTTCCATAAAACATTTTTTGTAAAATTTTGTTTATCGACCAAAAAAAAAAAAAAAATGGTCGTAACTTCGAAAGTAGTGAAAAGTAGCGCATTTCAACCAAAAGTAGAACATTTCAAGTGAAAAGTAGCAAAGTAGCAAAGCCTTGCAAAAGTAGCAAAGCCTTGCAAAAGTAGCACTTTTGCTACTTTAGTATGCCATCTGGTAGCCCTAGACACGTTGTAAACAAAATCTTTAACATGCAATCAATAAGTGTGATCCATTACTTGAAAACTCGTACAAGTTTTTTGATAATTTGTGCTATTTTTTTACAATTTCTTGTTCCAGTACAAAAAAAATATAATGTGTGCAGTTCACACGTGGAAAAATTGAATCTTTTAGAACACTAAACTGCGTTGAAATGAGACAAAAATGTTTTGTTAAAATGATTAAAGTTGACGGGATCCATGTAGAATAGCTACAGCAATAAATGATGTATTAAATTAAAGTACTCATCGAGCAGGTTAACCAAAAGTTTACTCCACCTCTAGGGTTGTCAGATTTTTGAAACACAAATTCAGTACATTCAGCGCAAAAAATCAGTAAAAATCAGTCCACAATTTTTTACCTCAATCACAGCTTACATCACATTACAAAATTTTTTTATTTCCACACAAAAAAAGGTCAGAACTTTTGGGATTCCTAGCAAAATAATATATTTTTCACATTCTGAAAACCTAATTTTATTTAATGTAGGTATTACAAAACAAGGACCATTTTAGAGCCTCCTAAGTATGCTTCTGGTAATTAGATACAAATCAGTAAACCATTTTTAACTCATTCATTGTTTTTACTATAAAAATCACAGTAACATAAAACGAATAACAAAAATATAATTCATTTACTTATATTGTTGTAATACCGCATTTAGACTTGTTGAATAACCGCGTATATGGCACGATATTCTACAAAGCTAGTGAAAACTAAGTTTATTCGGAAAAATATCCAAGCCTTAAATGAAAACAGCCTTTATATTGAACGATATACATACAAAAAAAAAATACTTCGAAAAATTACATTAAATGAGATCAACTACATACACATTCCCGCTTAAATTAAAACATTTTTTGACATTTTAACAAAATCATGATTCAATAATAGAAGTTACAGTAATTTGCTATTGGAGACCGAAATGTGGCCTCATAGCTGTCAAAGTCCAATACAAAGCGTAAAATATGGCCTCATAGCTGTCAAAGCGTAAAATAAATTGAAGAAGAAAAATGAATAGAGTCGTGCTTTTCAGAAAATTATCTAGTTGACGTATGAATGTATCGAATTTTAGTATTAAATGTAAAAATTATTTAGTAATTCAAATAAAACCAAAAATCAGTACAATTCAGTACAAATTGGTAAAATCAGTACATTTGCGTACTGATTTAAAAATCTTGAAAAATCAGTATTTTTAAAGAAAATTTGTAAAAATCAGTACGTAGATATGACAACCCTACCCACCTCCCACCAAAATATCATGTCGATATACACAGCACTGACTTTGCAGTAGAACAAAATGCAATTTTAGCTATGTCTACCTTTGAATTTTAATTGTTCCTCCATGAATATTAATTCAAAAGGTGTGTGCTCAAAAAAAAAAATTAAAAACGTGGTTGGCTAAAATGAAATTTTTGTAGAAATGCACATATGTATAAGAGATACGAGCAAAAGTCAGTTTCAATAAAAAAAATTATCAGAGCCACACCCTCCGTATGCGAAATTTGTTTCTCTATCACATATAAACTTGCGAACTACATATCGGATTTTCATAACTGTTTTTTAAATGCTTCTTATGGTCTATCTTTGGACGTATTCATAGTCGTCGTCCTCAGTGGTGGATTAACGCCTAGGCCCGTAAGGCCCAGGCCTAGGGCGGCGAAATTTTAGGGGCGGCAAAAACTTAATAACGACAGCATTTTGAAGGCGCAAGAATATAATTATAATTGAAATGAATAATTAACTTGAATTGGTTTTATTTTTAATGTATGAAAAGTTTCCAGTATCATTTTATTATTGTATTTATTTTTTAGATTAGTACTATTCTTTTAATTTTCTAATTTATCAATATTGGCCTTTGATAAAAATCTCTTCGGTACTTATTTAAATGTTATGTTTCTTTTTCTAATTTAATTTGATGAATGATCAGAATAACATAAAAAAATTAAAAATTTTATCGGAAATTGAAAAAAAAATGTGTAATATATTTCAGAAATATCGGCGCAAAATAAATTAATTAAATTAAAACTTAAAAAACAATTTTTTAGTAACAAAAAACCCCATTAAATATAAAAAAATTTCAATAACTTCAATGGGCGATATTATTCAAATCCAAAAAAAATTAAACTATATCTACAAACTTGAAATAGTTTCAAAAATTAAAAAATATAATTTTGTTTAACTTGAAAATTTTTATTTTTATTCAACTAAGAATTTTACTGAAGTGTTCAATTCATAAAAACAAATATGTGTGCAGTTCACACGTGATAGAAGTGAAACCTTCAGAAAACTGAACTGCAGGAATATTACGGTAAAATTCCGATGATTTTAAATGGGAACTTTAATGTGAACTTTGTATTGGATACTATGTATGATTGAGTTCCTCAACACCAAATTAAAAATGTGCAGCAGTCGCACTGAATCGACAACAAGATCAAAAACAGTAATTGACGCTGTATTTCAAAGGTATATTGACCAAATCTAAACCAAAGAATTTATTTCATACTCTAGTTACCATAAGCCACTTTTTTTAAAACATGGAGTCTGAATAATAAAATTTCTGTTCAATTTGGTACAAATATTATTAAATGTAAGCCATATAATTGTCCTACTTCTGATACTGCATTCGTCAAATTCTCTTGCAGTTTAGAACAAATCCATTTCAAACCATGCTGGCGGACTATTTCTTATTACGGAATTGGTTGCCGATTAAAGATGTTGTTTTTCAAAGGATATAAGAGGACCCATATTTCCCCGATTTGATTAAACAAATTTATTTACGAAGTTATGTTATATTTTAAGTTTTGGTGTCAAAATTTAAAAAAGCCGCTGAAAGTTTTTTCAAAAAAGCGGCATTTTCATCCAAATCAAAATAATTAACTTTTGTCTTTTGACTTTAATAGAAATTCTTATTCCCTTTTAGATTCTCTGCGACCAAGATGAAATAAAATTGTAACCGGTTTGTTACTATTGGTTAATATTGTTTATTCGTAGGGGATCAAATTCATGTCACTTTCAAATGGCTGTAACTTTGCGAAGAAACATTACAGATTACCACTTGAAAGCTAATTTCAAAGAAAAAAAACGGTACTAAATTATGTTATTATTAAAAATAAACTGAAAGTAGTAGTATCACAGATGGCGTGGCAATATTGAAGCAAAAATTGAAATTTTTATTTAGAGAAAAAGTTCTGCTGACCTCAAATGTCTTTAAGCCCGCATAAAACTCATGTCATTTCTATCTTATATTAGTACAAGTCCAAAATACAATTTTAAGCGAAAAAAGTGGGGTTTTCCAGAAAATTAACTTAAAATGGGCATAATTTCTTAAAAAGTTTTTTTTAATCAAATCGGGTAAATATGGGTCCCCTTATGTCCTTTGAAAAACAACATATTTAATCGGCAACCAATTCCGTAATATGAAATAGTCTTACTGCATGGTTTGAAATGGATTTGGTCTTTAGTTTTCTGAATGTTTCACTACTGCCACGTGTGAACTGCACACATGATTTTTTTTCTTAAATATACCACTTAAGCTATGTCGCCTTTTCGCAAGCCTTCATTATACACAGCCGCACACACAATAAACCCATAAAGAACGCAACGTAA
Source organism: Tricholauxania praeusta (assembly GCA_949775025.1). Classification (NCBI taxonomy): domain Eukaryota; kingdom Metazoa; phylum Arthropoda; class Insecta; order Diptera; family Lauxaniidae; genus Tricholauxania; species Tricholauxania praeusta. Next base: position 58,846,047 of record OX459029.1, read on the forward strand.
AATTGACTATCGGACTACTGAGAAAATTACAGCATTTAGTAACAGCAATAATAGTCATTGTTTGGAACGCAATTTTAAATCGCTTCAATGCTGCGAATAAAAAACTTCAGGATTCTGAAATCAATTTATCATCCGTTGTCCAAATTTATGGCTTTTGGCTTCTTTTCTTCAAGATATGATAGATAAACAGTTTTCTGAATATGAAGAAAAAGCCAAGACACTATATGGAGTCCATGATTATTATTATAATGATACTTGTCGCCAAACAATCAGAAAACTTCAGTCAGACGAGTCACGAGGAAACGAAAGAGCACCTGTTTCTGGGCAAGAAAATTGTCGAACTACTAATAAATATCCCATTTTGGATATATGTAGTTAATTCCAGATAGAGGGCTTTAAAGTTGGAATTCGTTGAAAGAAAGCGAAAAAAAAGATGTTTTTATCTACTTTCGATCATAACAGCCATAACATTAATACTATTGTCCCATTTTGTACCTTAAAGTGTTTGTAAGACTCTCCTCTACACTATAGACATATTTAAAATTGGCTTGGCTGAGAATCAAAGTTCTTACAAGCATTTAAGTGAAGTATGTACTCTCAACAGTGCACTTGTTTAAGTTTTACCATTTATATGGAAAATTGGGACCAATCTAAAAAAACCATTACGATATTCGGATTCGAGGGAAAATTTCACTATACATAGGGCTACCAGATGCGATACTAAAGTAGCAAAAGTGCTACTTTTGCAAGGCTTTGCTACTTTGTTTTTTGGTTTTGCTACTTTCGATGTTTGCGTAAAATAAAATATTATTTGAAATTATTGTTTTAATTTCCTGGGGTTTTTTTGTTAGGAAGTGAGTACCTTTTTTTTTTTTTGGTCATCAAAGTTATTTGAAATTATTGAATTATTGTTTTAATTTGCTGGGGTTTTTTGTTACGAAATGAGGACCTTTTTTTTTTTTTTTTTTGCTCATCAAAAATATTTGTATGAAATTAAAAAAAAAAATGAAGGTTTTCATTTACAAAATTCCAATTTTTTGATATGTGCTACTTTTGTAGTAAGGCCATCTGGTAGCCCTAACTATACATAGTTAAAACATCTTATCGGAATTTGTTATGGAAAATCTTTTTGAGTAGTGTAATTAGGTATATAATTTTGACAATCACTTTTACGTAGAAAAAAAGGGCGACACATCGGCAAGGGCATAGGGCGGCATCGAACCTAAATCCGCCACCGGTCGTCCTGACTTCATTGACTAAGCGACTTTTCTGGGTTTCATAATTGCTTTTTTGTAGTTGTAGTCTTGCAAATACTACATGTTTCAGCTATTTCACGGCTTAAAAGTTCTTTTTCAATCAGATTTACGACGTTATTTTCAATATCAACCGGCATTTTTCTCATTTTTAATTTATTCACAAATTTTTACAACGTACGCTTAGGAAATCTGAAAATTATGAACCGAATAAATTACCAAAAAAATTTAAATTAATAATCGTACAAGTTGCGGGACTAAATCTAGCTCAAATAGTATGAGAGCAAGACTGGACGCATGAACTATGAATTATATTTTGGATGCGAATTCATTTATTATAACAAATAATTAATATACTTAGGTATTACAACAAAAACCAAAAACAATCCATTCAAAATAAGCGTTAAAATAAGTAAAAAGTAATGGAATATACATCAATTCAAAATTTATTTAAGAAAATCGTAATGGAAATTTTTGCTTTTTGCACCCTGTCCAGATTACAGTATGATCCGGATTAGGTCATATCCAGATTAACGAGATTCTACTGTATGTACATATATCAGAGAACGTCATTGAGGGTTTTGAAACATGTAGTAGTAATAGCTCTGGGCTCATGAATGTGAATGCGTGTGAAGCTCACACTCACATGGATTCAGATTCATGAAGCAGTGAATAGCTTGAGCCACTTATGTTGAACTGCAGAAAGGTCGAAAATGGATTTTGGACGTCACTTAGGGTGGATCCGGACCGTGAAAAAGACCGTTTTTGACCCATTTCCCTAACATTTTTCGAGAAGCACCTTGTTTGACCCATTTTCGGAAATTTTTTTTTTCTATAATTAATGGGGAAAAGTCGAAAATGGATCTTGGACATCATATAGAGTGGCTCTAGACCCTGGAAAGGACCGTTTTCGACCATTTTTCAAAAAAATAGAAAACTTAAAAAAATTGAAAAACTTTTAAAAATTGAAAAAAGCTGAAGATTTCGAAACTTTGAAAATGTTATAAATATTGCAAAAAAACATCGAAAAATTAACAAAAGTATCAATGGAATATCGAAGTTTTATTTTTAAGTTTCTTAAATCTTTACTTAAATGCTTGTCAAATCAAATAGGGTGCAAAAACATGAATGAAAGTTTTAGGGATGGTACTCCTATATGTTCTGAACATTTTGAGCATAAAAAAGCTGAAATCGATTTTGAAGTATTTGAGAAATCGATGTTTTCCTGAAACGTAATTTTTTTTTTCTTTCAGTGTATATATAACGCTTAGGAGTTAATTTTTCCAGAATTGCAGTTTTTTTGTCATCTACTAGTACACAACTACCTAAAAATAATATGAAAGCGAATTTGAATTGTGTTTGTTTGTTTATATTCATCATTCATGTTTTTGTGTTATTTACGAGCGGCTCTGAACAGAGTTAAGAAATTAATTTTTTTATCAAAACTGTTGATCGGAAAAGTTTGATATAATATGTTTCTATATATTAGATAATGCCTTAACCACTCAAAAAATGTTCAGCCAACTTAAAACACGTCAGGGTATAAATAGGCCAATTATAGATGGGATTTCCCAGATTGAAACCTAAGAAGGATTATTAGAAACTCTGATTCCTTAAAGCGGGCGTGGCATTGCTCCAAATGGGTAAAAACGCTATCACGGCTATGCCACTACTCCGATTTTGATGAAATTTGGTATGTAGATAGATTGAAACTTGAATAAAAATATTTTTTTTAAGTGGGCGGTGCCACGTCTCTTACATTAAAAACGTTTTAACAGCAAAAAGACAAGTTTTATATTCTTTTAAGAAAAATATCTACTCCTTCCTCTTTTCTTTGTTAAAATTGATTTCACTATTTGATTTGATAAATATAAGCATTAAATTTGTTTTTTTAATTACTGTATATGTATATCTTAAATATTATTATTTATATAAATATTAAAGTAGTTTTGAAAAATTGCCCAAGTGAACATAAACGGAAAAAAAGTCCCGTTCGAATGGATTATTATGCCTTGTAAGAAAAAAAGTAAATAAGTTTTTTCAATCAAACGAAATCTCTTTAAAAGTTACATTATTCCATAACATTTTAAAATTAGTTGCGTTAAAAAATGTTGCCAGGTTTCGCTGACTTCTGCTTTTCTATAGATGGCCATGAAAAACACTTCCGTTTTTTGTCCCGTTCGAATGGCTTTTTAATTGCCTCTATCTTGGAACCAATACTACGTCTGGCATCAACTTTACCACTCAATATAGTGCTATCAAAGGGCTATTCCTTAAAGTAACAGAAAAAAATAAAAGTGTTTTACTTTGACTTTTATTCCACTTTACAAAAAAACTTCCGTCCCGTTCAACATGAGAGAAATGCCCATATATGTACAACTCCATCAGATTTGGCCTTTTAGCTGGCCTCGATTTTTTTTTTTTTTGGAGTATATCTTTCAGCCATAGTTTTTCTTGAAGCTAAGGCTGTCTTGAATTAATATTCAAGGTTGTTCAATTAAAATTCAGATAGCTATTTTTTTATTTAACTTTACATGCAACATTTCATGTTTTTTTTAACTTAAATGTAATTTTAACTATGTGCTCCTTTGAATTTTAATTGTTCCTCCTTGAACATTACTTACTTACTTACTTAGATGGCCATAACAACCCGTTGTCAGGTTACGGCCGACCTCATTAGCTCTCGCCAGGCGCCTCTGTTTTGCGCGCGCCTTCTCCAATCGTTAATGCCAAGCGCGGTTAGGGCTTCCTCAGCTTGGTCTATCCACCGGAGGCATGGTCTCCCTCTTCGTCGTTGACCGGGGACCTTCCCTTCGAATACCTTTTTAGCTGGAGCTTCTTTATCCATACGATGGACATGACCCAGCCAGCGTAGTCGCTGTATTGTTATACGCTTAACTATGTCAATGTCGGCGTAGAGCTCATACAGCTCGTGGTTCATTCGAATGCGATAGTCGTCGCCAACTCGAACAGGACCAAAGATTTTGCGGAGAACTTTCCTCTCGAACACCCCAAGAGCGGCTGCGTCTGTTGTCGAAACCACCCATGCCTCAGCGCCATAAAGAAGCACAGGTAGAATGAGCGTCTTGTAGAGTGTTAGCTTTGTCGATCGAGAGAGAGCTCTGCAACGTAATTGCTTACTGAGACCGTAGTAGCACCTATTAGCAATTGTTATTCTCCGCTTAATCTCCAGACTGACATCATTGTTGCTGGTTACGGCAGTGCCAAGGTAGATGAATTCCTTGACAACTTCTAATTTACAGTTGCCCGCTGTAACATGAGAGTCTAGATCCCGTGCTCTCTTGTTGTTGTTAGTAGACATCATGTATTTCGTCTTGCCCTCGTTTACCGTCAAACCCACTTTGGCTGATTCCTTTTCAATAGCAGTGAAAGCAGCAGTAACATCTCTCTTACTCGACCGATAATATCAATATCATCAGCGTACGCAAGGAGCTGAACACCTTTGAAGAAAATGGTGCCATAATGATGCACACCGGCTTTTCGTACGATCCCCTCCATAATGAAATTGAAGAGATCGCACGAGAGCGGGTCGCCTTGTCTGAAACCTCTCTCGGTATTAAAAGTTGCGGAGAGGTCATTCCCTACCTTGACGGAGCTAAACGTATTGCTCAACGTTATCCTGCAGAGCCTTATCAACTTTGCAGGTATACCGAACTCAGACATTGTTGCGTATAGGCAATCCCGCACTGGGCTATCGAACGCAGCTTTATAATCGACGAAAAGATGGTGAGTGTCGATTTGATATTCATGGGTTTTCTCCAGGATTTGGCGTAGTGTAAAAGTCTGGTCTATGGTGGACTTACCAGGTCTAAAGCCACACTGATAGGATCCGACCAGCGTTTCTGTATACGGCTTCAATCTTTCACACAATACGCTCGAGAGTATCTTATATGCGATGGAAATAAGACTGATACCCCTGTAGTTGGCGCAGATTGTCGGGTCTCCTTTCTTTATTACAGGACAAAGCACGCTGAGATTCCAATCGTCGGGCATGCTTTCCGCTAGCCATATTTTGCTGATGAGTTGATGCATGCACCTTATCAATTCATCGCCACCAGCTTTAAACAACTCAGCTGGCAGGCCGTCAGCACCCGCTGCTTTGTTGTTTTTGAGTCGCTGGATAGCAACTCGAACCTCTTCATGGCTAGGTGATGGTACTTCCACTGCGTTATCATCGATTGGTGGTATCGTACTGCATTCTCTCTGGGCGGAATTGATGGGATCATCGCCCGTAAGCAAGTTGGAGAAATGCTGCCTCCATAACCTCAGTACACTCTGTGTATTTGTAACCAGATTTCCATTTTCGTCTCTACAAGTGGATGCTCCGGGCTTGAAACCTTGAGTTAGACGCTTAACTCCTTGAACATTAATTCAAAATAGTCTTAACTTCAAGAAAAACCATGTTTGAAGAGTCTGCTCCAAAAAAAAAAAATAAAAAAAAATCAGTCAAAAAGTTGTCATTTTAGCTCGACCATGGCTTAGATTTTTTTTTATTTTTTTTTTTATTAGACTCTTCAAACATGGTTTTGAATATAAACGGGCAGTTTAATATACATTCATATATTAGATTTCACAACTTTAGCTCGCATAAGTGCCAAAATATAATGTTTTAAGTATTTTTACTGTATGGTAGGTGTAACGCCCAGTTTTCGAGCTCAACCCATATTTTTCGAGGTGCTTGGTATGAACAATATATAGGGGTTTTCAATAAGGACCGGTAGATGAAAATTTAAAATTGAATGAAATAAGTTGTTTGTGAAATATCAACGAATTTATTCTTTTAGTTGAAAGACCTATTGCTGACATTATACATATATTGAATATGACATCGTTCAAATGGCAACCGCGGCTTCGCTAGGTGACGCGCATCTGAGAGGTCCGATTTTTGATGACTCTGGCGCATAGATCAGACTGATTTGAGCGATGGCACGGGTTACGTTGACTATGAGAGCACCAGTCGTTTGCGGCTTAAGGGATTAGGCCTGCGGCTTAAGGGATTAGGCCTGCGGCTTAAGGGATTAGGCCTGCGGCTTAAGGAAACCCTACATGAAAAAATTTAGTTGGGTCAGATCGCATAATGGGCGCATCGTTGCCACAAGAGAACATCCATTTTCATAATAAAGTTTTATCATTTGCATGTGTTGCTCGACACTGTAATTTGCAATGCTGATTTGTCTTTAGCGACTTAAAGTCCCTATTTACATCCATGTTCCAAATTTCACAGCTATTTTTACCTATCATAAGTGCAAAATAGAGCGGGAGGTACTAAAGAAATGCATATTTTTCGGAACGTCTTTGCCAATTTCCATCGAAATTAAATACTTTCTTATTTATTAATTGAAATTTTTTAATCGAACTTTACAGTCAATTGCAGTAACCAATATTCTTGTGAAATTTCACAAATCGGTTAATGCTTTATAAACAAACATGACAAAGACAACAAATGGAACAATTTAACCTGGTAATTGGTGACATATGTTTCGGCTATTACCACATATATACACATATTCATATGTATATACATAGCCTCATCAGACCAGTTTTGGTTAATTTGTAATGTGATTCGAACCCCCGACCATTCCATGAATTATATGTGGACGGCCGCTCTAACACTTGAGCCACGGAGGTTGTGCTGGACGACATGTACAAAGTGCAATTTATATTATGCGATTGCGCCATCTGTTGTAATTTTATTGTCATTTCTCGTTTGCTGCATAGCTTTGTTAAACCATCGGTTTAAGGACTTGCTATATGATGTAGCTTTATTATTTCGGATTTCAGGGCTTCCGCCACTTATTCTTCGAATAATTGTTGGACGTATTCTTCCGGTTTTTTAGAAATTTTAATTTGTTTTTAGTCGACTGAATGTTATTAATTAATTGAAATTTTTTAATCGAACTTTACAGTCAATTGCAGTAACCAATATTCTTGTGAAATTTCACAAATCGGTTAATGCTTTATAAACAAACATGACAAAGACAACAAATGGAACAATTTAACCTGGTAATTGGTGACATATGTTTCGGCTATTACCACATATATACACATATTCATATGTATATACATAGCCTCATCAGACCAGTTTTGGTTAATTTGTAATGTGATTCGAACCCCCGACCATTCCATGAATTATATGTGGACGGCCGCTCTAACACTTGAGCCACGGAGGTTGTGCTGGACGACATGTACAAAGTGCAATTTATATTATGCGATTGCGCCATCTGTTGTAATTTTATTGTCATTTCTCGTTTGCTGCATAGCTTTGTTAAACCATCGGTTTAAGGACTTGCTATATGATGTAGCTTTATTATTTCGGATTTCAGGGCTTCCGCCACTTATTCTTCGAATAATTGTTGGACGTATTCTTCCGGTTTTTTAGAAATTTTAATTTGTTTTTAGTCGACTGAATGTTATTAATTAATTGAAATTTTTTAATCGAACTTTACAGTCAATTGCAGTAACCAATATTCTTGTGAAATATATATGTGGTAATAGCCGAAACATATGTCACCAATTACCAGGTTAAATTGTTCCATTTGTTGTCTTTGTCATGTTTGTTTATAAAGCATTAACCGATTTGTGAAATTTCACAAGAATATTGGTTACTGCAATTGACTGTAAAGTTCGATTAAAAAATTTCAATTAATTAATAACATTCAGTCGACTAAAAACAAATTAAAATTTCTAAAAAACCGGAAGAATACGTCCAACAATTATTCGAAGAATAAGTGGCGGAAGCCCTGAAATCCGAAATAATAAAGCTACATCATATAGCAAGTCCTTAAACCGATGGTTTAACAAAGCTATGCAGCAAACGAGAAATGACAATAAAATTACAACAGATGGCGCAATCGCATAATATAAATTGCACTTTGTACATGTCGTCCAGCACAACCTCCGTGGCTCAAGTGTTAGAGCGGCCGTCCACATATAATTCATGGAATGGTCGGGGGTTCGAATCACATTACAAATTAACCAAAACTGGTCTGATGAGGCTATGTATATACATATGAATATGTGTATATATGTGGTAATAGCCGAAACATATGTCACCAATTACCAGGTTAAATTGTTCCATTTGTTGTCTTTGTCATGTTTGTTTATAAAGCATTAACCGATTTGTGAAATTTCACAAGAATATTGGTTACTGCAATTGACTGTAAAGTTCGATTAAAAAATTTCAATTAATTAATAACATTCAGTCGACTAAAAACAAATTAAAATTTCTAAAAAACCGGAAGAATACGTCCAACAATTATTCGAAGAATAAGTGGCGGAAGCCCTGAAATCCGAAATAATAAAGCTACATCATATAGCAAGTCCTTAAACCGATGGTTTAACAAAGCTATGCAGCAAACGAGAAATGACAATAAAATTACAACAGATGGCGCAATCGCATAATATAAATTGCACTTTGTACATGTCGTCCAGCACAACCTCCGTGGCTCAAGTGTTAGAGCGGCCGTCCACATATAATTCATGGAATGGTCGGGGGTTCGAATCACATTACAAATTAACCAAAACTGGTCTGATGAGGCTATGTATATACATATGAATATGTGTATATATGTGGTAATAGCCGAAACATATGTCACCAATTACCAGGTTAAATTGTTCCATTTGTTGTCTTTGTCATGTTTGTTTATAAAGCATTAACCGATTTGTGAAATTTCACAAGAATATTGGTTACTGCAATTGACTGTAAAGTTCGATTAAAAAATTTCAATTAATTAATAACATTCAGTCGACTAAAAACAAATTAAAATTTCTAAAAAACCGGAAGAATACGTCCAACAATTATTCGAAGAATAAGTGGCGGAAGCCCTGAAATCCGAAATAATAAAGCTACATCATATAGCAAGTCCTTAAACCGATGGTTTAACAAAGCTATGCAGCAAACGAGAAATGACAATAAAATTACAACAGATGGCGCAATCGCATAATATAAATTGCACTTTGTACATGTCGTCCAGCACAACCTCCGTGGCTCAAGTGTTAGAGCGGCCGTCCACATATAATTCATGGAATGGTCGGGGGTTCGAATCACATTACAAATTAACCAAAACTGGTCTGATGAGGCTATGTATATACATATGAATATGTGTATATATGTGGTAATAGCCGAAACATATGTCACCAATTACCAGGTTAAATTGTTCCATTTGTTGTCTTTGTCATGTTTGTTTATAAAGCATTAACCGATTTGTGAAATTTCACAAGAATATTGGTTACTGCAATTGACTGTAAAGTTCGATTAAAAAATTTCAATTAATTAATAACATTCAGTCGACTAAAAACAAATTAAAATTTCTAAAAAACCGGAAGAATACGTCCAACAATTATTCGAAGAATAAGTGGCGGAAGCCCTGAAATCCGAAATAATAAAGCTACATCATATAGCAAGTCCTTAAACCGATGGTTTAACAAAGCTATGCAGCAAACGAGAAATGACAATAAAATTACAACAGATGGCGCAATCGCATAATATAAATTGCACTTTGTACATGTCGTCCAGCACAACCTCCGTGGCTCAAGTGTTAGAGCGGCCGTCCACATATAATTCATGGAATGGTCGGGGGTTCGAATCACATTACAAATTAACCAAAACTGGTCTGATGAGGCTATGTATATACATATGAATATGTGTATATATGTGGTAATAGCCGAAACATATGTCACCAATTACCAGGTTAAATTGTTCCATTTGTTGTCTTTGTCATGTTTGTTTATAAAGCATTAACCGATTTGTGAAATTTCACAAGAATATTGGTTACTGCAATTGACTGTAAAGTTCGATTAAAAAATTTCAATTAATTAATAACATTCAGTCGACTAAAAACAAATTAAAATTTCTAAAAAACCGGAAGAATACGTCCAACAATTATTCGAAGAATAAGTGGCGGAAGCCCTGAAATCCGAAATAATAAAGCTACATCATATAGCAAGTCCTTAAACCGATGGTTTAACAAAGCTATGCAGCAAACGAGAAATGACAATAAAATTACAACAGATGGCGCAATCGCATAATATAAATTGCACTTTGTACATGTCGTCCAGCACAACCTCCGTGGCTCAAGTGTTAGAGCGGCCGTCCACATATAATTCATGGAATGGTCGGGGGTTCGAATCACATTACAAATTAACCAAAACTGGTCTGATGAGGCTATGTATATACATATGAATATGTGTATATATGTGGTAATAGCCGAAACATATGTCACCAATTACCAGGTTAAATTGTTCCATTTGTTGTCTTTGTCATGTTTGTTTATAAAGCATTAACCGATTTGTGAAATTTCACAAGAATATTGGTTACTGCAATTGACTGTAAAGTTCGATTAAAAAATTTCAATTAATTAATAACATTCAGTCGACTAAAAACAAATTAAAATTTCTAAAAAACCGGAAGAATACGTCCAACAATTATTCGAAGAATAAGTGGCGGAAGCCCTGAAATCCGAAATAATAAAGCTACATCATATAGCAAGTCCTTAAACCGATGGTTTAACAAAGCTATGCAGCAAACGAGAAATGACAATAAAATTACAACAGATGGCGCAATCGCATAATATAAATTGCACTTTGTACATGTCGTCCAGCACAACCTCCGTGGCTCAAGTGTTAGAGCGGCCGTCCACATATAATTCATGGAATGGTCGGGGGTTCGAATCACATTACAAATTAACCAAAACTGGTCTGATGAGGCTATGTATATACATATGAATATGTGTATATATGTGGTAATAGCCGAAACATATGTCACCAATTACCAGGTTAAATTGTTCCATTTGTTGTCTTTGTCATGTTTGTTTATAAAGCATTAACCGATTTGTGAAATTTCACAAGAATATTGGTTACTGCAATTGACTGTAAAGTTCGATTAAAAAATTTCAATTAATTAATAACATTCAGTCGACTAAAAACAAATTAAAATTTCTAAAAAACCGGAAGAATACGTCCAACAATTATTCGAAGAATAAGTGGCGGAAGCCCTGAAATCCGAAATAATAAAGCTACATCATATAGCAAGTCCTTAAACCGATGGTTTAACAAAGCTATGCAGCAAACGAGAAATGACAATAAAATTACAACAGATGGCGCAATCGCATAATATAAATTGCACTTTGTACATGTCGTCCAGCACAACCTCCGTGGCTCAAGTGTTAGAGCGGCCGTCCACATATAATTCATGGAATGGTCGGGGGTTCGAATCACATTACAAATTAACCAAAACTGGTCTGATGAGGCTATGTATATACATATGAATATGTGTATATATGTGGTAATAGCCGAAACATATGTCACCAATTACCAGGTTAAATTGTTCCATTTGTTGTCTTTGTCATGTTTGTTTATAAAGCATTAACCGATTTGTGAAATTTCACAAGAATATTGGTTACTGCAATTGACTGTAAAGTTCGATTAAAAAATTTCAATTAATTAATAACATTCAGTCGACTAAAAACAAATTAAAATTTCTAAAAAACCGGAAGAATACGTCCAACAATTATTCGAAGAATAAGTGGCGGAAGCCCTGAAATCCGAAATAATAAAGCTACATCATATAGCAAGTCCTTAAACCGATGGTTTAACAAAGCTATGCAGCAAACGAGAAATGACAATAAAATTACAACAGATGGCGCAATCGCATAATATAAATTGCACTTTGTACATGTCGTCCAGCACAACCTCCGTGGCTCAAGTGTTAGAGCGGCCGTCCACATATAATTCATGGAATGGTCGGGGGTTCGAATCACATTACAAATTAACCAAAACTGGTCTGATGAGGCTATGTATATACATATGAATATGTGTATATATGTGGTAATAGCCGAAACATATGTCACCAATTACCAGGTTAAATTGTTCCATTTGTTGTCTTTGTCATGTTTGTTTATAAAGCATTAACCGATTTGTGAAATTTCACAAGAATATTGGTTACTGCAATTGACTGTAAAGTTCGATTAAAAAATTTCAATTAATTAATAACATTCAGTCGACTAAAAACAAATTAAAATCTTTCTTATTTATAATAATCGTATGAGGTAGGATTTCATTACGGTACCAAACAAGTTTAGATATTGATATTTACAATTAGTAAAAAACAATTAGAAGCTTTTTTAAATTAAAATCTAGTGTAGCTGTGTTTTCATGAAAAAAATATATAAACATTTTGTAAATTTTGTATATTTATAAAGTTATTTAACACTTAGTTTTTAGCTTTACAATGAACTAAAATAATCATAAAAATAGAGTTAATTTTATAAATTCCTTTCACTAGATGTACCTATTGTTTATTCAAAAAAACAATTGAAAATTAAAACAGTTTTCATTAGAGTTATTGTCTCGTTGTGCATTACTTACTAAGATAAATAAATTTTTTCATAACAAAAAATGCGACATTGATTTCTAATAGCTATTTTTTCCAAGTCGACATTATAAATTTTTGATTCAATTCTCGTCCAAAAAATATTGAAATTCTTTCAAAATGCATTTAAAAAAGTAATTGTTTCCCATTCTTTAAAATTCCACAAAATGGAAGTAGTACTTTTTGGAAATCAACGTCTCAGTTTAAAAAAATTAATAACAGATTACTAAGTATTATATTCTCAATGCGCATTAAAGTAGCTTCAATTTTTCAAAGACCCTAATGCTTTTATTACACATTCAAAAGTATACAATTATGATAGACATATAGGCGAGTAGTTTATTTTAAAAGTCGACTTTAGTTAGCAAAATACTAAAAAGATAGAGTCTACTTTAATTTTGCAATTACCATAGTCAGTTTAGTAGATGCTTCTACGTAGCAGTGACTCTGTAGAGCATAAAACAAACCAAAACTTCGTGATTGAAAAAAAAAAAACAGCTGATCAATTTCAGCTTTCATAATTACATTTGTTTAATAACTTTGGTGATTGACAATGGCAGAAAAAATCAAAGTAAGTAAATTTGATAATACTTAACAATTATTTAATTTGACATTTCAACACGTTTCTTTGACTTAAGAAAGAAAACGTGAGCATAACTCTCCAGCAAAAAGAGAGGACGAGTAGGTTTTATACTTTGTTTATTTACTCAAACTAGTCAATGTCTCTTAATAATTTTTAGTCGATGAATATAAATTTTATTTTTAACGAATGTTTATCAGATATCTCTCATATGGATTTTGGTAAGCTAAACTCGAACTAAAGATATTCAGCACAAAATATTGGGGTCTAATACAATTTAAGAACACACATTTTTTTTTTTTTTTTGTTTGATGGCATAAGTAACATATAATATCATGTGTTATGTAGGTCTGCCAATACCGTGTGTATCTATCTATGTATGTATGTATGTAAATACTTAAATTTTTATTTTTTTTAAACTTTGATTCAACGTAATATCTGATCCAACTTAACATTTATGTATGTATATGCAAGTTTTTAAAAACATCAAAAAACTAAGTTGTTCATACCATTACCATAATATTAAAAAGGAACTCTGTTTGCCTTCGGTCATGTTTAAAACTGAAGATTTATATAATTCTTTTAGGCTTTTGGCTATTCAAATTACTTACATATCCATTTTCCGACACACAAACAAAATTACATTTAAACTTTTTAGAAAAATACAACGTAGGATTTAGTTTTTAGGATCCTGAGATATACATACATATGTATGTAGTACATATGTATATGTAAATGTTCTAATCATATTTCAATACTTTACACGTGACAAAACTTTAAATAAATATTAGAAATCTTTTTAAATGGGTCAGATTTGAAAAATTTTTTAAAAAAATATTTCAACGACTTTTTTTTTTAAATAAATTTAGTTTACAAAAATTCAATAAATTGAATATAAATTTTAAACATTGCTAAAGCATTTATTTTACAAAGATGTTTTTATTCTTTTCGATCTATGTATATACCAACTAAAACACACTAGACACGTTATATGTTAGCATACGACAATAACTTGATATATATTTATATTTAAAAAACTGTTAAAAAGATAGGAAACAGTAGTTCTGTAGCACTTTAATAATTGGATATTGGAAGAAAGCGCAGCTTAAAAAAATTAAAAAAGCCCATTACTTAGTTGTTGTTTCTGCCACGTTTTAAATGATATAACTCTCTAAGTAATTCCTTTATTAAATCGTAGGTGGAAAAGCTTATGCCTACGGCAATGGGACCTTTAATCCAGTTCATACTGAGGCCTTTGAAGAAACCATTTTTAATACCTTCTTCTCTGTTATTTAAAAAACAAACAAAAGATTTATGATTAGAATTAATGCTTACAATGTATGATTATTTTAAGCTCACCTATAAATTTTTGTCAATGTTGCATAAATAGTGGGATACTCATTGTAGGATACTCCATTTTTAGTTACGCCCATTGTTTGCATACGTCTTCTTACAATATCTAAAGGATAGCTCGTTGTTTGACCAGCAACGCCTGCAGCTGCTCCAAATGCAAGTGAGACTAGAGTATTTGGTTTACGGTTTCCTGTCACTTCTGCAAAACAGGATAGATACTAGGTAAAATTTACTTAATTTTCTTGTTGTATCAAAATAAATACTAAACGAACGTAACAAAAGCTTTTCAGAGCCTGTGTGTTCTTCATAAATTGAAAGTTTAAAGTGTGAAGAAAAACGACATAGTGTTTGGAATGTATTAAATGTTTTAGAAGTTATTTTAGTTCGAATGAGGCATACTGTATTACATTGAATAATAACTTTAATCCTGTCAATATCGTTTGACCTGATGGTGTGAAACAATTAAGTGAATAACTTTTATTTTGACCTACACCGTACCGATTATGACATTAACGAAATAAAATAAAAAACAAATAGTTTTAACCCAGATGACATCATGTAGATTAGAAAAATAAAAATGCCAAGAAATGTTATAGTAAAGTAAGGCATATTTGAAGACAAGGTTGTGTTGTCGCTGGTGGTTGGTTTAGTGTTTAGATACGATTACAAGACGTTTGTTTGGTTTCCGCCCAAATCAACTCGAGGGCTCCTTCTTACCAAGAACCATCAATACCTAGAATCTATATATTAATACGTGAACATCGAATCTTGTGGTACACTTTTAGAGTATTTATTATAAAGAGAGGGGAATAAAACTTATATCATTGGAAAGGTACTGTTCCATAGATGTGCAGAAATAAAAAGTCAGGTGTTTATGTTGCCGTTAAGGCAGGTAAAATAAAGTGAACATATTTACATGATTCCCCGATACAAAACGCATTAACACCTAATAAGAAAAAACGCTGTCACGGCTGCGCCGCCTCACCGATTTTGATGAAATTTGATATGAAGATAAGTTGAACCTTAAGTAAATATATTTGTTTAGAGTGGGCGGTGCCACGCCCCTAGCAAGAAAAAACGTCTCTACGACTAAACTAATAGATCGATTCTGATAAAATTTAGTTTTGATACAAATTGATCCCTAAACAACCCTAAAAACTGTAAGTTCTTTTGGTGGGCGTGGCACTGCTCCTAACAACAAAAAACGCCTCCACGGCTAAACTAATGGACCGATTGTGATGAAATTTAGTTTGTGTATAGATTGAACCCTAAAAAACATTTCTCAAAACTCTGACTTCTTTTAGTGGGCGTGGCACTACTCCTTACAGAAAAACCGTTTTCACTGCTAAACTAATGGATTGATTTTGATGGAATTCGATACAGAGATAGACTGAATCTTCAGAAAAGGTATTCGATTTAAAGTGGACGGTGCCACGCGCCCAATAGGAAAATATGTTTTCACTGCTAAAATAATGGACCGATTTTGATGAAATTTGATATGAAGATAGGTTGCACCCTAAGAAAGAGAAAGAGTGGAGGATAAAACAACATGATACCCTGATTTTAATTTTACGGAGCAATGGCAAAAAATGGCTTCTTTCAGTTTAGTTTTTTAATACTAAAAAGTATTTTTTGGTACTTTTATGCGCGCTTCATTAGGGTTTTTTTTTTGAAAATTCGGACTCCCCCGTCTCCTTGGTGAGTTCTGGCGGGACCCCCCCCCTTCCTTCCGTTAGACTTTCCTTATAATTTTTAGATGTAATCTGATATAATAATGTATACTCTCTGCATTAAAAAGTCGACGTGAGATTTTCGTTGACCCCCCTCCCCCATGGTGAGCTTTGGTGAGATTTTTCCGGACCCCTCCCCCCTATTTTGACTCACGTAATTTATGGACGGCCCCTTAGAATATATATTTATAATTTGAGCTAGCTGATCTTCATTAAATGGGACTAAATACTTTTGTAAAACGGTGCTGTAAACAATAAAATAATATGCATACATATTTGCGCATATATATTATGTATTTTCAACTTTGAAAATTGATGAATAATAAAATAAAACAGTGATTCCATTATCCGGAATGAGCTCGGTTCCATCAATCGCGGATTATCAAAGTTCAACTGATTTATTTTGAGTTACAGTTGCGATTTCGCTTATTTTTTAAAATTATTATTATATAATAAACGAAATATATAGTTGTCTTATGCCTTGAAAATAACGGGTCGGACTGAATGGTAAAGAGATTAGGACCGACAATTTTTGAGTCAAAATCAAATAGACAACGTAATAGAAATTATGTAGCACCAATAGAAAATGATAATTCTGTGTTGTTTTGCATTTAAATGTGCTTTGAATGTAATTTCAAAGGTGTGGTGTGGTGATAAGTGAAACGAAATAAGATCGTAGTCAATGATCAAAAAAGTTTTGATATTAATGGGCCGGCAAAATTCTTCCAAGATTAAAATTTAGTCCTAACGGTCGAATTTCGACCTCAGGCGATACCAGTTATTATTATTACATGTTACTTATAATTAAAATTACTAAGTTACATTTAAAGATAAATTAGCACGAGCAACACAGGCCTTCGGCTAAAATACCTAGAAGAGTTACAATGCTTCATCAGGGGCCGTTCAAGTATTACGTAACGCAATTAGGGGGGGAGGGGGGTCTTGTGAAACGTTACGATGCGTTACAGGGGAGGGGGGGGGGGGGTTCGAACAACGCGTTACGTAACATTGTTTTAGAAGTGAAACTACTTTAGCGGGTGGTGATTTGAAATGAGGTGTGTATAATGAAACGCTTTCTTTATGTGTATGCTTATTGAATAGCTACAGCCAAAAAATTTTATTATAATGATAAAAGTTGATGGGATCTAGATAATTTACAGCAATAAATGATATGTTAAATTAAAGCACTTATCAAGCAGAATGTTCTAAAACTATCATCTTCGAGATTGGTTAATCAAAACCAGAGATGTAAGCGTGGAAAGATTTCCTATTTTTCTCATTTATTGCTGTAGCTGTTCTAGATCCCATCAACTTTTATCATTTTAATATAATATGTTCGTCTCATTTTTCGCCATTTTAACATATTTTAAGCTTAAGCAAATGTTTATTACATTATGTGTGATTTTTATTAAGTAACAATATGAACAAGTTAAGGTGTTATCTTCAGTCAGGCCGAAACTCACATACCCTACACTGCACTCAATGTAGATACATATATTTCAGTAAAAAAAGACGTTGAAGAGGTAAAATAATTCGAAAAAAGTGTGAAATGTTTAAGAGGTTGAAAACTGTTGAAAAAGTCGTAAATATATGCAAAATTTTAATGTTGAGAGAGGTTGAAAAAGTCTAAACAATTTAAAATCGATGAAAAAGTCGAAAAAATAAAGAAATTTCATCACAATATCTTGCACGGCTTACGAGATATGGTGGTATAGAGGTTAAAATTTAGGACCGTGCCACGCGAATCTTTGGAAACTTGAAACCTAGCCTAATCTTAATTTAGTTCAAATGTACACCTAATCACCAAGTTTCATCAAAATCGCTGCATTTTTTTTCAAAATGGGATTGGGCAAATATACATAGAGTATGGGCGGTAGGCGTGTCCATGAACCGATTACGTCCGTTTTCAATAGCAAGATGCCTGCAAGAAGGTCTGACCTGAGTGTGCTAATTTCATTCAATTAGCTTTCTTGGTTTTTCCGTAAACCTGATTTGAACAGACAGACAGACGGACATAGCTAAATCAACTCAGGTGGTGACGCTGATCAAGAATATATCTATATACTTTTTCATACCTACCACCGCCCTCTTCTATGCGTTACAAACAAAATGACAAAGTGAATATACCCTCGGTGTAGGGTATAATAAAGAAAATAAACAACATACGCATGTATTTCCGGTACTTTTCGCAACATAATTGTGACTTTTAGGTAAATATGGTCACTTGGGTGTTACGTAACGTTTAAGGGGGGGGGGGGGTAGAGGAAAACGTTACGGCGCGTTACATAGGGGGGAGGGGGGGTCAAAAATCTTCGAAAATTGCGTTACGTAATACTTGAACGGCCCCATCACATGAAAATGCGTTTTAATATTTCATTCTTGCTCCGCTGCACAGTGGTCCCAAATCGTGTTTTATCGTTAAAAAATCGCTAGAGAGCGCAAATCTTGTCAAAAATTACCATTTTGTTACTTTGATTAAGGCTTACTAAAATTCCAGCAAATCTTCGGAGCCCGAATTCGGAAAACAAAACTGTTTTCTGTAAAAGGCCAAACATTTTTCTGTTAAAATATTTTTTGGTTCAAAAACTGTTAGAGACCGGAAATTTTGTGAGAAATAAACAATTTTCTTTGTAAATGAAAACTAACTTAAGTGCCAACAAATCATCTGTGCCTGAATTTTGAAAAAGTTCTCGTTTTTTATTATTTTAAGTTAAAGGCCAAAAAAAAACATTTTTTTAAAATATATTTGGGTTCAAAATATGCTAGCGGGTCCAAATTTTGTGGGAAATAAACATTTTTTTAAATGAAAGCCAAAAAAAAATGCTAACAAATCGCCGGAGCCCAAATTTTGAATAAAAGTTTTCATTTTTATTTATTGTTGCCTCAAAAAATAAATTTTTTCCATATATTTCTTTGTTCAAAAATTTCTGGAGGGCCCAAATCTTGTCCGAAATTAACAGCTTTTCCTTTAAATCAAAGTTTACCGAAATTCCAACAAATCCTTGGAGCTTTTTTTAGAAAAGGCAAAAAAAAATTTTTTTTAAATAATATTTTGGTTCGAAAATTCCTAGAGACCGGAAATTTTTCCGGAAATAAGTAATTTGTTTTCAAAAAGCAAACTCAAACAAACAAAAACATTTAAAGCCCGCAGAAGTACAGTCAGAGAAAAAGCTGCATACAGTGAGACCAAATATTATTCGTGCGTCCTTTGTTGCACACAGCAATGACTGTGTCGATCCACATACTCGTTGTATTGTCACATTCCTTTTTGCACATCATAAGAGCAGTTGATTCTAGCTTAATGCGTAAAAAAACTTTATTTTTGTACTCACAAAAGAAAAAAAAAACTACACAGCACTGAAAGACGTTGAAGAGTTGAATAAGTCGAAAAAAAAAATGTGAAATGTGAAAAAGGTTAAAAGAGGTCGAAAAATGTTGAAACAGTTGAAAAAGTCGAAAAAATATGGAAACCATTGAAGAAAGTTGGAAGAAATTGAAAATGTCGAAAAATATGTAAAATGTTGAAAAAAGTTGAAAGAGGTTGAAAAACTCAAATAAAGTTGAAAGAGGTAGAGAAATGTTGAAACAATTCAAAAAGCTGAAAAAATTTTAAAAATAAAAGCCCCTTCAGACTATATGAGAAGTCATATGAGTCGTCAAATATGACAACTCTCATAGTGTGAATATGTTTATATTACACAAATGAGTTTTCATATGAGAAAGCATATGACTATTTTGAAAAGAGAAGTCATATGAGTTTCTTATTAAAAAAAAAAAATGTTTACAAATAAAAATTAATTATAGATAATGTCAAAATTACTATTGAGAAATGTCAAGTTCTCTTAACATAAATCATATCAGTATGAACACAATAAAATAAATCTTATGCGATTTGACATATCATATGCAAAGACATACAAAAAAGCATATGACTTCTCACATAGTCTGAAGGGGCCTTTATGCGATTTGACATATCATATTCAAAGAAATACAAAAAAAAACCTACAAAAAAAGCATATGACTCACATAGTCTGAAGGGGCTTTAAAGGAAAGAAAAGTTGAAAGAGGTACAAATACATATGGAACATATTGGAAAAGTTTAAAGGTTGAAAAAGTTAAAAGAATATGGAAAATGTTGAACAAATCGAATAGAAACGAAAAATTCGAATTATGCCACTCCCGATTTTCCAATTCCGCCCACTTTTGGTTCAATAACTTATATTCCTGATCAACATACCAAATTTTAGAACAATCGATTGTATATATAGTTTGCAATATTTGCCGCAATAAATTTCATACCGATTACGTTGTTAGTTTTCTTAATATAATTATAAATACTGTGGGCTGTGCCACGCCTTTCTACGAGTTTTTCCACTATACTGGCTAAGCTTGTATTGATGACTGCTTTCAGTGGCATCATCTCTAAAATTTTTATGAAAATCGTATGTGCTAATTTCGAGATATGTATATAGTCAAAATTTTTGATTGTTGAAAAGTGCCATGCCCACCTTTACGATTCCGTCCACTTTTAACATAATTGAAGATATATATATGTATGTATCCGTTTACCAAACTTCATCACAATATCTTGCACGATTTACGAGATATGGCGAAATAAAGTTTAAAATTTAGGGCTTTGCCACGCCCTTGAAAGAGTCTTTGAAAACTTGAAACCTAGCTCAATCTTAATTTTGATCACATGTGTATCAAATCACCAAGTTTAATCAAAATCGCTGCAACTTTTTTCAAAATGGGCTTGAGTAAATATACATAGAGTATGGGTGGTAGGCGTGTCCTTGAACCGATTGCGCCCATTTTCAATAGAAAGAAGCTTGCACGAAGGTGAGAACTGTGTGCCAAATTTCATTTAATTCGCTTTCTTGGTTTTCCCGTAAGCCTGATTTCAACAGACAGACAGATGGACATAGCTAAATCGACTCTGGTGTTGAGGCTGATCAAGAATATATATACTTTTCCATATCTGCCACGCCCCCTTCTATGCGTTACAAATGACAAATGAATGACAAAGTGAATATACCCTCTGTGTAGGGTATAAAAACAGAATGAAAACAAAAAAAGAAAGGGAAAAACCGCAAAATAATTATTATGCGCTCATTAGCATTCTTCTTTGATTTGGTTCCAGTTTCGCGGTAGATTTCGTTTTTATTAGACGAAATGGGTCGAAGTCAGGATTTCTTACTGGATATGCGTAAGCCTTATAGAAAAAACATACATTATCGATAGAAACAAAAAGAACGGTTGAACTTCGCCGAACTAAACATAAATAAACCGGATGTTTTTAGGAAAACGTTATATATGTTTGTATATTAGGGTGGTTCTTAAGTGTACTTTTTTTGCGAAAATCAAATGGGTACTTTTTTTAATATATTCTTTCTTAAAATTAAGCCTCTCAAGAAAAATAGTTTAAAAAAATGGCGGCTTAGGTTAAATTTCACTTTGAAATAGGGTCCGTAGGGGTTAAAGATAAAAATTTTAGATTAATTTTGAAAATTTCCGTACCCTATTTTAAATCGATTCAGGGGGCGTCCTATTTGATTTTCACAAAAAACCGAAATAAAAAAGGTCAAATTTCACTTTGAAATAGGTTCCGTATGGGTTAAAGATAAAAATTTTAAATTAATTTTTAAATTTTTTCTATCCTATTTCGAACCGATTTAGGAGGCGTCCTCAATTTTTTTTTCTTAAGAACCACCCTAATGTATATAGTGACGAATCCAAATTTAACATTTTTGTCCACGATGGCCGTCAAAAAGAATGGCTAAAAGTCAAAGAAGCGCTTAAAGAAAAAAATCTTATCCCCACAGTAAAGCATGGCAGGGGATATGTGATGGTTTGGGGGAGCATAGCTGCAGCATAAACTCCACCCCAGGTACCGGACCTTAACCACATTGAGCAAGTATGGGAATTGCAGGATCAGGAAACAAACACAACATCACATCGAAGGAAGCCTTAAAAACTGTCGAGTAGATAAAAATGTTGTGCTAAGAACATCAATATTTTGGTGAAAAGTATGAGTCGGCATTTGGAAGCTTTAATTAAGGCCAAAGGTGGTCCAACGAAATATTGAAAATTTAAATACTTTACATGTGTTTTTGGAACAAAATTTTATAAAATTATGTTTTGTACAGAGCTTTCATATGACGTAGAGGTCAATGAAACTAGAATAAGCAGCTCGTTGCCCATTTTAATGCATTTTGTGCTTGTAATTTTTTTGTGGTCTTGCACTCTACAAGACATAAGAAAATTGAATTAGTTTTCTTTTTTTTAATTAAGATGATTTTAAAAGCTTGCTGTACGAATAGTTTTTGTGCCTAGAAAAGAGCCATTTTCAATATTTTTTTCTATAGCAAACATGAGTATTATTGTTTTTGCTTTGAAAATACAAAATAAATATAAGTTTTTTTTTTTGATATTCCACAAACAGTTTTTGCTTGCATTAACTGTGTAATAAGCTTCGGATGTTTAAACTTGAAGGTTAAAGGTGTACGAATAATATTTGGTATCAGTGTATATACTGAGTACAATATATTTATCATGATAAAAAGTTACTATGTAAGTAACGGTAATATGTGAGAATGCAGAAAGCAAGAACGATTTGCAAAAAGTAATTTAAAATGTTACTTGATATTTACTTTGAAAATAGCACCGTAGAATGCTTGGCAATGTTGAAAAAAAATTGAAATTTCGACTTCGAGAAAAAAAATTCTCCTGACCTCAAATGTCGTTTGGCCCGCATCAAATTTATGTAATTTTTTCCTCATATTGATACAAAGATATTCTTAAATTTTTATCGAAAAAAAAGGTGAGGTTTTTGAGAAAATCAACCTAGTTTGTTTCCATAAAAAACGGTATAGCTTCCCTGATATTCAACCACTTTCAAAATTTCTTCAAGATTCTGAAACAGAGTAAGAAAGTAAGACGTTCTATTAGATTCAAAAAGGCGGAGAGCCTGCTGTAGAAAAGTCGAGTATACAAGACTACAGGATGGGACGCACGGGAAAGATGGAGATGAATTTTGATGAAAGTAACCAACCAGATGCCAGAAAACACGAATTTCGGTCAATTTTGTTATTTTAATTAAAAGTGTATAAGATTACAGCTTTATATGTATGCCAAATGATAGCACTCGAACAGCCTAAATAGAATATATAGAGTTGTCTTGCCAAATCCTATACCTATATGGGTTGCCAAATCCTATACCAAATATGGGTTGCCATCCATTTAAGAATAGCTGGCCCAAAAACGGGTCGTAACCCGGATAGGGATGCTTATTATTATTCTTGGTCCTTCACAACTAATTTATTTTTAAAAATTTTTATAAAATCTTGACGACAACACGTGCCGTGATGGCTTTGGCCTGATTTCTTATAAGAAATTATAACTAAAAAATGTGTGGTTACGAGATAATTTTTTTTTTTGTTTTTAAGTTTATCGATATCTTCCAACCTTTTAAATACTGAATCTTCATGAACTTACCATAATATTCACGCTTAAGCGTTTCATATGTGAAGAATGATGTACCAGCATATGGTATTACACCCAAAACTGTTGCCCAGTAACCTCTGTATAGCGTTCGTGGACCTTCTTGAACCCATATTTTAACAAATACTTGACGTAAAGTTCTTATAAAAAATTAAATTGTGTTAAAACTTATTTACAAAATGTTATGTTTTTCAAAATACCGATATCCACTATATTTATCTGTAACAGCCATACGCGCTCTTGCTAAATCAAGAGGATACGTCATCGACTGCCCTGTAATGCCAGCTAGTGAACCAGCAATAAAACGTCTCGCTTTTGTGCTGTAATTAAAAAATGTATTAAACATTTTAAACTTAATATTTTTCAATCAAAATATTTACTCTGCTCCATCTTTATCTACTTGTAGTAATTTTCGCCACTGCTCATGTGCTGTAAATTGTATCGCTGCGTAAGGCACAATGCGAGCCATCGTTGCGGAATTTCCTCGCCATAATGCAAGTAGTCCTTCTTTAATGTAGGTTTGCTTAAGAAAATCGATGGCGGCACGAAAAGAGTATGGAATTTCCTTGCTAAAAATTTAAAAATTCATATAGGGATCGTGTCGAGTAGAAAAAAAAAAACTAATTTAATTTTTTTTTCATAATTGAACAAAGAATAGTTGCTATGAATTTCAAGCAAGTGAATGGAATTGGTCCGAAGGGCTTGAGTGATTCGAAAAATAAAGTAACATTTATCAGAATATGATAACTTTGTAAATGTGTCGTTTTTTTAGGATTAAACAATAATTCTTTGAAAATGAAATTTGTTGAAACAGTAATCCTACACATATGCACTTTTAATCAGAACTTATGGACGCCTCTGTTCTAAAGATTTTTAAATTACGTCCGGACTAATAGAGAAGAGAAACAACTGATGGCAAATTATTTACCTTATTTGAAAATTTATTTTAGTACGATCCAATGGCGCTATAGTTGTTTTTGCCACAGCACCCGCCGCAGCGCCTGATATTAAACTAATAACAACTTCATTGAAATGAGAGGGAACTGCATTCAAAAAAATAAAAATATTAAATGTAAGTAAATTGTTAAGTTTTCATACTCTATCTTCACCTACCTTGTGGTGTATGGTCAACTTTTGTTATATTACTTGTTGACGCTGTTGATTTTAATGAAACTGTATCTTCGTCTGTTGTTCTACTGATTGTTGTTGTTGATGATGATGCTGTTGTTGTCGCTGATGTTGTTGATGACGTTGAATTACTATTGGTAGTTGACTTAATTGACATTGCTAGATTGGGTTTATCGATAAGGCGGCTCATTGCAAACTGTAACGAAATCACAAGAAAATTGAAAATATATTCAACCAAATTGTAAATATTTTTATTATTATCTACATAGTAATGTAATACAAAACAAATAACAAATAAATAGCGAGCACGAGCCGAATGGAAAATTTGCGAAAAATTACGTAAATATTTTTGTATCTAATATGTATGTATCAAATATTTAGTCAAGAATTTGTAGGGTTTCTTTCTGTGATACTGATTTCTTAATTTATACTGCAACAAATGGCAAAGTTTTTAATTAAGTCCCTAGTATGGAATGCTTATGCGTAGCTTGCAGAAAATGTTTTCTTTTAGTTTTATTTATTAAAGTTTTTAGTTCTTTTTTTGTTCTTGTTATCTAGTGATAAGAATTAGTTTTATATCGCTGATATAAATTAAGTATAAAAAATGTGGTCAAAGAGCAGTAGCCAAATTAAGACACTGATTATTTTAACTGATATTTAGCTGTAATAGTTATATACATAGAGTGCTGCCATTCCAAATTACTTCTTCGTAGCGTCGTTATTAAGTGCTTTGCGATATCTGCTGTTTATACTCGTATAAGCTATTAAAGAAAATTGGTTTAAAATAATTGGGAAGCGGCAATTTTCGATTATTTTAACCCTGATACATAATTAACAGAAGAAATAAACCTCTTTTCTGGTAGTATACTCGTATATTATAGTCTGAAACTAGTGACAAAGCTGAAGATTTCTCTTTAAGAGCTATTGTTATTACAGCATTATCATTACCGAAAGTACTTATTTCCAAGGGTAAAGAATCCTAAACTTTCTGGACAAAACATTGATGCCTTTATTATTTTATGTCTGCTGGTGTTGCTTTATAAAATTATAAGGTTTAACTTAAAATTTATATTTGCGAATTCGAGAAGGACATATTTATTCCTATCATGTAACGATCATTTTTAATGTGGGTAAATAGGCTCCGGACCAGTTATTTTTATCAGTCAACGAAATTTCTAAGAATTTAACTATTTTTATTCTGACATTATTTTTATTTTGAAATTAAGCCGGTAACGACAAAAAGCATAGATGAGGGTTGAATAGTTTATGCGAAAGCTATAATTCGGAAATAAAATTAAATTCATTTAATTTTAAATTATTTCTGAAATTTATTGTTCTGTTTTACACAATTTTGCCATTGTCGGCATTGTAGTACGGCTTCTTTTTCTTTTTGTGCCTTTTATCTCCTCACAGAGCATAGGGCCTCCACAAATCTCATCCAATATGCACGATCAGTAACAAGTGCTATATATTCTCTGTAACATTTCTCCGATTGAAGTATTTCTTGCTCTAGCGAATGTTTCCACTATGATATTGGACTGCCGCGTTTTCTGCCGCCCTGAAGGTTCCATTCAATGCTTGCCGGCAGACTTCAATTGGTGATTTTCGCAACGTGTGTCCAATCCATTTCCACTTTCGTTGCCTGATTGTTGGAATGCAAATCGGATATTGACGGCAGTTAGAGTAGTTAGACATTGAAAATGATGCTAGGCCGTTAAATTTTGAGAATTCGGTGAAGACATTTGTTGGTGAACACTTGTAAATTGTGTAGCAGGTTGCTATTTGCTAACCATATTTCACACCACTACAGAAGTACTGGTTTTACGTTTGATTAAAAGATTTTGAGCTTCGTTGTCGTTGATAAAAACGAAGCTGAGCGAAGGTACCTTTCGCTTTATTGATTACACAGGGCAACAATGATTTTGTTGACTTAACTCTAATATAATTTTTCGAAGGATTTTATCGCGCTGAATTCGAATCCAAGCTTAGAATTTCTTAAATGACTGCGGTTTTCGAGATATTCTATTCTATTTCGAGAAAATCACGATTTTTCGAGATATTTAAGGCAAATTTATATAGAAATATAATTTTTTTTTTAAACCATTACTGAGGTTCCAAAGAACAACTTCTTCTTTAAAACTAACTTGAAATAATATCGATATTTTTTTTGCTTAAAATTGAAAATTATTATATACAAACTTTTGTATATAAATTTGTATGAAAAATTTGAAAACAAAATATCGATATGATTCCAAATGGGTTTTGAAAAGGAAGAGTAGTTCTTTCGAACCTCTTTTATGGATGCATAAAAAAAATCATATTTCAATGTGGATTTGCCTCAAATATCTCGGAAATCCGTAATTTTCGCACTGAAAAGCGGAGTCATTCGAGAAATTCTGAGCTTAGATTCAAATTTAGCGCGTCAAAAACCTTCGAAAAGTATATTAGAGTTGAGGCAACAAAGATTTAACCAAATTTTGTTGACCTGTGTTATAGTATGGATGTCCTTATTGGTATTGCCGTCAGGTATAATTACGCTGCCTAAGTAACTAAATTGATCCACTTCTTCTATGCTGGATGATGCCCCTGTAGTTCTGGCATAGTAATAGGTCCCCTGTTTTTAGGGTTCTTCTTCAGTTCCTATGTATTTACTGGCTTTCCATAAGATTTTTATGGGATAGAATGCTTGTTCAGTTAAATTGTCAGGCAGCAAAAAAGAAGCAATTTGAAATTAAAAAAGTAGAAAGAACGACAACGAGTTCTCGTAAAAACAGAGAGTAGGAAACTTAGCAACTTGGTCTTTTAATTCGCACATTGATAGGGACTTGTCGAATAAAACACAGATATTATAAATGCGAAAATGTGTTCGTCAGTCTGTTGTTACCTTTTTACAGCTTAACCACTGAACCGATTTTGTCATATATTGTATTGGTAATGAGGCTTCGCAGAGCCGGACATATGCCTCTCTTATTGCAAAAAAAATTTAGGGGCATCACACCTTCCACATAAGTATAGTATATTGTTATATGGTTGGGCGGTAGCGATTGGCATGAAGTTATGAGCGCAGCGCAGCTCAAATCGCGACAGAGATAGATGTAAGCGATCGAAGCATACGCCGTATTCCAAAAAACAAATTGTATATCAATCTCTTCAAAATCTTTAATCTGCATTGCAACCAGTGTTTCACCGAGGCTACGAGGCAGCCTCGTTTTTGACTACGAGAACGAGGCGAGACCGTGGCGAGATGGAAAAATTAATTTTCCTCGCTTGACCGAGGCGAGGCGAGATCACACGGCACCTCGCCTCGTCCTAGCCTCGTTTTCGAAACCAAGAGCGAGGCGCGTTTTGATCAAATCTGAACTCGTAAGACTCATATGCAGATTCAAAATATGAATGTAATTTTTATATTAAAATCTATATTTAACTAATATTTTAGTATTTTATTTTGAGTTAACTACTTTGTTTTATTTTTAACCAGCATGTGCTTCTTACGAGTTCAGATTTGGTCCCAGCGCTAATGCACAGAAGTGCTTGGATCGCATCAGCTTTTATGCGCCTTCGCCTCGATTTATCGATTAGGGAAGCATGTAAGGCTATGTAAGGCTATAAGCAAAACTGCATGATTGACAACACTGCATTGAAATTGATTTATTCCAGTAGTCTTTCTAAGAACCGGTAAGGTGAAGCGAAACGCACAGGGTAATGCTAGTATATAAATAAAGATCAATATGTGTATGTTCGTTGCTAATGGACTCCTAAACCGTTCAACCGACCGACGAATGATTTGACATACATATATGTTTTTTATGATTTGGGATGCTCCGTAGCATAGTTTGGTTTGGATAAAATGGGTAATGCCACCCTCACATAAGAAAAAACAGAATTCACCATATATTATCAACTACTTGATGCAGATTAATAAAACTTGGTACATTTATAAAAGGTAGAGGCAGAACTAAGATTCAATTAATAAAATGGGCGGTACCATGCCTTCAATATAAGAAAAAAATTAACTTTATCATATCTCAATATCTATTTGACGTAGATAAATAAGATTTGGTACATATCTTTCTTATAGCTTGTAAAAGGTTCATAGCTTAGTTTGGTTTGGAAAAATAGGCAATGCCTCTCCTTCCCATATAAGAAAGGAATTTAATTCATAATATCTCATCCAATTCACCGTAAATAAAAACAGATATTTTATTTTATTTCTTGAGGCATGATCAGCCTATCAGCCGGATACATGTATAATTTTTTATTTATTTTAATAAAAACCTCGCTTTTTTACTGAGGTGCCTCGGCCTAGAACAAGGCGAGGCGAGACATGTGATGACAAGATTTCGTACGAGGCCGAGGCGAGGCGAGACTGAGATTAACTAGAACCTCGCCTCGCCTCGGTCTCGGTGAAACACTAATTGCAACGAAATAAGCGCCTCAAGAGATAGATAGAGCTAATTCGCATGCGCCGCAAAAACGAGTTGCCCAATTTGGTGTTTTTTGATGATAGGGTATGGCTAAAAGGGCGTTCCAGCGACTATTCAACCGAATTACGAGTCACTCGACAGCAAGGAACTGAACAAATTGTGGTATGGGCGGCAGTGACAATATGGCAAATCTCTACTCGTTTTCCACTGATGGGCCGCAATGAGGTCAAAATAAATCAACGAATTTATCGGGAAAAGTGTTGGAGCCTGGCCTGCTACTATTGGCAGGCAAACATTTGGGCTTGGATCGCTAGCCATTCCAGCAGGACTCAGCGCCGTCGCATAAAGCCAGAAGAACGCAAAAATGGCTTTAAGAAATCGTTCCATAGTTCATAAAGAATTGTCCTGCTGGACAATTGTGTTTGGGGCGTTTTGAAGGCCAGGACATGTGCCAAAAAACACACGAGTATGGAGCAGTGTCATACTGTGGACATTGGGCGAACAGATAATTCGCCGCCCCCGATCAACAGAAATTCAAATTTTAAAAATTTTGAGACTCCAAAATCCTAGCAAAGTGAAACATATTTAACAATGAATTACAAAATAATCAACACACAAAATAATAAATTTCAAACAAAAAAAAAAAAGATTCACAAAATTCTCAGAAAAAATTGCTAAAAATAAAAAAAAATTCTATTTCATATTGAGAGGACCATTTCACTGCCCCCCATGCGGTTGCGTCGGGAGTCGCTGAAAAAGGATTTAACCCGAGCATGAAACAATATTGATCAAAATATCATACGGACATCGGATCAGTCGTCGATAAGCGTCTCAAGGCTGTGGTCAAGGCCATGGGCGGTCATATTCCAAATGAATATTCAATAAACAAACTTTAGATAAACTACTGAAAAAAAATTTGAACATTCGTTCGTTTCTAAGATATATAATTTCGATTGCCTAGCCTGGTATATAGGATCAATTATGAACGACGTTTTATGTTTAAAAATTCAGACATTGAAAATAAAGCGCGATCACTTAAATAGCTCCATATGAGTATACTCATCTACGACCTTGACCATGGCAATAAAGAGTTGCAGACATTTATTGCGAAATTCATTAGTAGGCACATATGGGCATTTCCATTATGGCGTTACGTTACGTTTGTACAAAATATTTTAAAAAAAATACAAAATGGCACATTTTTAAAAAGGTTTTTTTATATTTGCATAGTAATTAAGTAGCACTATATTAAGTAAGAACATTGACAACAACCGATCATAAGGATTTCAAGATGTAAGCAAAAATGTGCACTGGCTTTACGTTACAAAAAACAGAAGTGGGATTTTGACTTGGATTATAAAATTGCAAAACTCTGCGAATTGGGTAAAGCTTTTAGTATATAACTTTTTTTAGTAGGATTTGATATAATATAGGTTTATTTTCCAAGTTGTCAAATTTGAAAACTTTTCTCCATTTTTTTGTTATTAGTCATAGTATCTGACGTTATGTTACTTGGCGTTACGTTACTTAAATTTCCATTGGAAAATTTTTAGCTAAAATTGTTGTAAAAAAATTATTTAGCGCAAATAAAACATCAATTTTAGCTATTATATATTACTGCCAGGAGACAGGTATTTTGTTTGGAGACTGAAAAAGTGGAAAAAATATGAAATATGTTGAAATCAGTTGAATAGTATGAATTAAATATTATTATGGTTAAATACATAGAAAAAATATGGATACACTTAAAAAGTTGAAAGGGGTTGATAAAATATGGAAAATGTTGAAGAACGTCAAAAAAAGTTAAAAGTCGAAAAATTTAAAATAAACAAAATATCATACAAGGAAATTACTGACAATTTGGCGTTACGTTACACACTTTCGAAATTTATTATAAAATTAACTATTTGTTTAGTAACCGAGTTTTTTATTAAAATTAGTTCAATTTATTAACCTTTGTTAACATACAAAAGTTCACGCACTTGCGATCGTCATAGTAGAGATAATGAGAATAAATGGTTTTTTTCTAGCGTTACGTTATCTTAGAATTTCATTGAAACCAAATCAAAATTTTACCATCAATTGATATTTGTTTGCTCTTTTGCATTTATTTTACGGTTATTTGTCGTTCTAGCCAAGGTTTTGCGATAAGAATGCAATTGCAAAAATACTCTTAGAAATGTAAATTGTAATGAGAAGATGCTCTTGGAAATAAGCAAAACTTATGAAAACGGAACTTGAACTTTATAGCCCGAATATAGCCACCGTAACTAAGGAAAACTTTGAACTCTTTAATTAAATTAAATTTGAATATCTCTCTTTAATAATGCAAGTCAGAAAAAACTGTTGGTTAACTTTAAATTTTTCGGTCAGGGTAGACTTTTCTGTGGAAATGCCCATATATGAGTACATTTTGATATTTTTAATTTTGAATATATATAGATTTACAATAAATAAAAACGTAGTATCCAAAAAAAAATGCTCAAAACGCAACATCTTCGTTGTAGTTAAATACAAAAACGTGATACAAAAAATGTCATATTCTTTTGCGTACGTTCAAAAAATGTATGTACTATATTTATTTTATTTTTGGCTGCTATCCAAAATATTAGATCGCTCTTTGATTTAAAAAAAAAATTGTTCCACATGGCGACGAATAGCCCAAATGTAACAAACAACGTTGCTATTGAAGGTCTGCATGTTTACCTAAAATTTAGTCATTTAGGCTGTGTTGTAGGTATGTATTTTTGCTAATATACTTCCGATTTGTTTTCTTCGGTCGAATTATAAAAGATTTTAGCCAATCGATGAAAAACCATCGTTCACTTTGCTTTGCTTTTAGGATTTTTCAAGCCGAAATACGAATTTTTGGCCGGATTATTGAGCCTATTTTGTTTAATATTTTCACACGCATTACGAACATGAGTATAGCCAAATCTTACGTAATTTAGGTGAAAAATCTGAGCCCGCAAAAACAGAAACAAAGGCCCTGTTGAGCCGTCGACAGTCAAAAATTTGATTTCCTTCTTCATTTTTCAATTTCAACTCAACTCTTCATCAGATTTAAGATTTTTAGAAACTAATTTACATATGTATTTCAAAGTTAGCTGAAAAATGAACGTCGCAATAATAAGCCACCTAAAACAGAATCTTTTCAAGTGACTTAAAAAAAATAATAAGAACCGGATCAAAACTTTGATTTTTACCAAAATCGGTCACTGTTCGGCGATCGGTGTGTTTGTTGTAGGGAATATCCGTTCAGTTAAGTTGGCGTTAAAAAGCTTATGACTGCAACAAATGAAAGAAAGTTTGGTTTCCAAAATTTGCTGTGCGCCTAGCAGCGCTTAAAAATGTTTTCTTTTTGCTCTATGATCGTGACAGAGTGGGAGAGCGTGATAGTCAGATGACAAGATTGTGATGGTGAGAAAGGTTTGAATGAAAGGATGTAAATATGTACCACACTTAAATTGGCATTCAGTTTTTGCTGTTCGCCTAACATCGTCTGTAATTTGTACCATTTTTTCAAAATGTCGACCTCTGAACAAGATCAATATTGTTTTACAACCTTTCCAAATCGATAAGTGAATGTAATTAAATGGTTTTCGAAAAATCAGCCCGAAATGGACTGAAGTAAATGTGGGCATATAGTACAATAGAAGCATACTACTTAGTTATATAGAGCAAGGGAAAAAATAAATATGAGATGTAGAAAGTAATAAAAGCATATATGTAAGTACCTACATACGAGCAGAGGATGTTGTGATTTCGATTCTGTTTGGTATTTATTTTATTGTTTTCATCTTGCATCTTCTTTAGCCTCGGACTAGATTTTTTTTGCTAAGCCAAATTATTTGATTAATATCAAAAAGGGAGATTCAGCCCCATTTAACTTTTCAAAAGCGACGATGTGTCCGAACCAATGAACGTTTGGTTGCTTTTTCGAGTTTTAAAGCTCGCAAATCACAAAGCTTAACACTTTATTCGATTTACAATCCTCACCAACTTGGTATATGAAAACTTTAAATCTTATTTTCCCATCGAGAATTCAAAAAAATTTACCTTTTTTAAGATCATAGGACTCTGCAACACGTCAAACTATTTTCTAAACATTTATATTCGATTCGAGACCAGCTGTTTTGGTAACTGGAAAAGATTTCAGTTAGTTAGGGTAGCACTATTTCGGATCACGATCATCAATTTTGTGGTGCGGGCCACTAGGCTGCAACACGGTTCTGCCACTGACAAACGAGAAAAGGTTTATTTTGATGGTTGATGTGAAGCGCTCAATACTAGGTTGACTATTCTTGCTCTACGCTATCTGCAACTAGCAATATAAATTTGGTGCTAATCGAACGACATATGCCTTCCAGGATTCTAAGCGTGATACATTTACTGATTAATATTTGAGCAGTATGAGACTTGGCGCCTGGGACATTTTGAAGAAAAGCGAATTTGAAATTGCAATAATAATAACCAATCGAACCATGTATGCTACGCGTATTACAGGAAATTTTAAAACAAAATAATCTATCATATGCCCTGAGAATACGTGTAGAGCGGAGTCTAAGGTCCAGTGGGTGCCATGTTATAACCCCAATAGTCATAATGCTCAACAATTTTTGGGCCTTATGTCCACCTAAAAAACGGTCAGAGTCTCCAAAATAGTTTTGACCACTCATATCGATGGACATAACACCCATGGGTACTATGACCACTTTTGTTTAGCTTGAAAATACTAATGGAATTTTATATTTTTTCTAAAAATTCATTTACTATTGTTATATTCAATAAATTAATATAATCGGTAATTATTTTGAAAACGATACACGTAACCGATGACCTTGAAATTATTAATCGAATTATATTGGGGGTATGAAAAAAGACTGAATTAGTCGGGAATTAGAAAAATACCGAGAAAACTTGGACCAGATTTAATTGCGTAATGAGTAGGTATTAATGAGTTAACTAGATATAAGCAACAACTAGAGAAATTATATCGAAAATTTTTAGAAACAGAATTTTTTTTTTAACAAGTTTGCGTTAAAGTCGCCGCATTAGAGAGATTAGGGAAGAAAGGTTCTAAACTTTGAGATAGGTAGGATTCAAACTAAGATTTTAGTACTAATATAAAAAATGTATATGTTCAAGAACTCACAATCTGAGTTTCTATTACTATCCAGATTGGCATTCAGACCAGTATTTCAACAAATTGCAACACCACTGCCTCTCCTTCTAATCTATCGCTTCTATATATGAGGCGCCCGGTTTCAAAACCGGCCAAGTCCATATTTCATACTTTTGGGAAACAACCAAAAACGTTTGTTTTCATCTATGTTCATTAAAAAATTAAAAAGTATTTCACACATGATATGTAGCTTATAAAATTTCTTACTCAAAGTACGTCAGATCAGATATTTAAAGTTTTATTTGCGAATGTTTTTGAGAAAACAACTTTGGATTTGGCAGGTTTTGATTCCAATGAACTGGACTTGGCCGGTTTTGACTCCAAGGCGTTGGAAAAAAAGTGGACTTGGCCGGTTTTGATACCAATGTACTGGACTTGGCCGGTTTTGATTCCAAGGCGTTGGATTGGTTTTGAATGCAACTCCATGGACTGGGCCGGTTTTGAAACCCATGAATCAATAATAAATTAAAAAGTGTAATATTTGTGTCAAAAATTTTTTTTTTAATCTAAAACCACTGTAGAAAGATAAAGCATGGTCTAGATATCTCAAAAGTTCATTTTTTTGAATGGTATACTTAGCGTAATCAAGTTTTAACTTCTAGCGTTAAAATTAATAATATTGAATCCATTATGCCGGTTACACAAAGTTACATTTTTCATTTTCATTCCCTTACTCCATTTTACATATTTTTTTAAATTTTTCAGCGATTTTCAACAATTATCATCCTTTTTCAACTTTTTTTGAGTTTTCAATCCCTCTTAACTCTTTTCAACATTTTTAATATTTTTTCGGCTTTTCAGCCTTTATCAACTGTTTCAACATTTTTCAACCTCATTAATTTTTCTAACATTTTTAATTTTTCTTTTCGTTATTTTTGAATACGAGTATTTTCTAAATTTTTCGACTTTTTCACACAGAGAGCTGTTTAAGTAAATTTTGTCAAATTCAATGTAAGTACGTTTAGTCAAACCAACCAGAAATTAGTGTGTGTGTATGTATGTTAATAAAAATTTAAGACTTACGCGCACTTTCACTGTTAACGCGGTGTAGAGTATTTAATAATTAAATTTTAATTTTTGGCGAGGCTAAATATAGCACATTTACTTGTGGCGACTTGCTTAAATTCTTTCAAATTTTTCTACACTTTTTCTTAACCTTAGAATCAGAACGAAAAACCAAACAATGCGACCAGTCTCCTGGTACTGAGAGCTTTACCCATTCCAGACTGCTACCAGAAGGGCCCGTACAATTTCGATAAAATTTGGTGTGGGAGGTCAGGGGATCAATAGAAGTTGCTGATGAAAAAATGAGGAGGATGGATGGAGCTGCTTGTAGAAGTCCACGAAAGTGGGTAAAGTTCCTGATCGCCACTCACTTGGGAGTGGCCAGGGATGATTCTTTTGCAAGCAGTTCAAGTAGCTCACAAACTTCCGGCCTTTTGGCCAAGTATCCTCTGGAGATCCCTTGGACACCCGTCCGGGGGTGAGCTACTTGTGAGATGGCGAGTCTCTCCTAGACTTAAAACTTGAAATGTGTGCGTAGGGTTTGGGTCCCACCACACATTATCATCATTTCCAATGAAAACCAAAACAGCCTCGAATAATAGCCCCCACTACGATGACGACCACTACAAACGAAAAACGGACAATGATCTAAGGATATGCACCTGGAATGCCCGGACCCTCCATAGGGAAGGTGCAACTATCCAACTGGCGGAAGCCCTCGTAAAAATAAAGGCTGACATCACCGCCATCCAGGAGATGCGATGGAAAGGACAAGGCTGTTCTAAACGGACGAACTGTGATATCTACTGCAGCGGCCATGCGGAGAGGCGCGAATTCGTTGTATGTCGAAAATTACGCCACCTAGTTTCCCGGTTCAAGCCAATAAATGAAAGGTTCGCTACGATCCGTATCAAGGCAAAATTCTTCAACATAAGCCTAATTTGCGCGCACGCCCCGACGAAGGAAAAGGACGATGCCACCAAGGATGATTTCTACGCGAGCCTAGAGGACGTGTATGACCGTTGTCCGACCCACGATGTAAAAATAGTCCTCGGCGATTTTAACGCGAAGGTCGGAAGAGAAGGCATCTTTGGCGCTACAGTCGGTCAGTTCAGTCTCCACGAGACCACTTCAAACAACGGTCTGAGACTGATCGACTTCGCCGCGGCGCGAAACATGGTAGTTAGAAGTACCAGATTTCAACACCTCGACATTCACAAGGCCACCTGGCTATCCCCGGATCAAAAAACGAAAAACCAAATTGATCACGTTGTGATCGACGGAAGGCACGCTTCAAGCATTCTGGATGTGCGTACATTTCGGGGGGTCAAAATTGACTCCGACCACTATCTTGTTGCAGCTAAGATCCGCATGCGGCTATGCAATGCGAAGAATGTACGCACGGGCATGCAACGAAAGCTGGACGTCGCCAAGCTGCAATCACAACGGACTGCCGAGGCGACCCGCTCTCGTGCGATCTCTTCAATTTCATTATGGAGGGGATCGTACGAAAAGCCGGTGTGCATCATAATGGCGCCATTTTCTTCAAAGGTGTTCAGCTCCTTGCGTACGCTGATGATATTGATATTATCGGTCGGAGTAAGAGAGATGTTACTGCTGCTTTCACTGCTATTGAAAAGGAATCAGCCAAAGTGGGTTTGACGGTAAACGAGGGCAAGATGAAATACATGATGTCTACTAACAACAGCAAGAGAGTGCGGGATCCAGACTCTCATGTTACAGCGGGCAACTGTAACTTAGAAGTTGTCAAGGAATTCACTTACCTTGGCACTGCCGTAACCAGCAACAATGATGTCAGTCTGGAGATTAAGCGGAGAATAACAATTGCTAATAGGTGCTACTACGGTCTCAGTAAGCAATTACGTTGCAGA
Source organism: Tricholauxania praeusta (assembly GCA_949775025.1). NCBI lineage: Eukaryota > Metazoa > Arthropoda > Insecta > Diptera > Lauxaniidae > Tricholauxania > Tricholauxania praeusta. The sequence continues at coordinate 58,883,489 of OX459029.1, forward strand.
GCTCTCTCTCGATCGACAAAGCTAACACTCTACAAGACGCTCATTCTACCTGTGCTTCTTTATGGCGCTAAGACATGGGTGGTTTCGACAACAGACGCAGCCGCTCTTGGGGTGTTCGAGAGGAAAGTTCTCCGCAAAATCTTTGGTCCTGTTCGAGTTGGCGACGACTATCGCATTCGAATGAACCACGAGCTGTATGAGCTCTACGCCGACATTGACATAGTTAAGCGTATAACAATACAGCGACAACGCTGGCTGGGTCATGTCCATCGTATGGATAAAGAAGCTGCAGCGAAAAACGTATTCGAAGGGAAGGTCCCCGGTCAACGACGAAGAGGGAGACCATGCCTCCGGTGGATAGACCAAGCTGAGGAAGCCCTAACCACGCTTGGCATAAACGAGCTAATGAGGTCGGCCGTAACCTGAACACGTAAGTAAGATGAAAAAATGAAATTTTTCCCTATCGGCACACCGGAGATATGGCATGGGTAAATTTTTGCCCAATAGCCCTCTATGAGACAAAAAAAAACAACAAAAAAAAAATGGACCGTCCAACTTTTCATTCAATCAAATCTGATTAATTATACCATCCCACATAGGATCTTTGAATTTGTTACGAGCTTTTTTCTTGAAGTCTTCAAATTTGCATGGGTCGATTTTCCACCAAAATTTTGGAAATTTTATGTTGCCTAAATTCTACCTCACAAAAATACAGGTTAATCAAAGAAGTTCGGAAAAATAAAAATATTCATTTTAGACCAATACTTCCCCTACCCAAAAAAGCTTTAAAAACCACAACACCTTTTACCTGTCGCTTGGTAGGATTTTTTAAAATGCACTCTTCTTTTGGGTATTTAAATACCCAATAGTCTGGAATGAGTTAAGTTGCGTTTTGTAGTTTAATTTGGAAACAGCTACATAATTTGTGACTACATTACTGCCGTAATAAGCGGAAAAGGCGTATCTCAAACAATTTTGTTTCGAGATAATTGATGTTTTGTTTACGTCAAATTGTTGTAATGCCTGTAAAATTGAGATAGAGGAAATATTCTTTGTAGATTTTTAATATGATTGAACTATGATACCGGCATTCGGAGTATGTATTTCATTAGACGCGAAATTTCTTAAGCTATCCGATGCCATAAGAATCTCGGTTATTTTTTTATTTGAGATACGCTTTTTTCGCTTAGTACGGCAGATTAGGGCGCATCATGAAAAAAAAGTTTTTTTTTTCGACAGCTCTACCATTTTAGTACTTGTCGAGACCTTTACAACGATATATCATACTTGATGATCGAACATCAAATGGGAGAGCTATCGAAAAAAAAAGTCAAAAAGGGTAGACCTATTTTGACAAAAAAAAAATTCTGTTGAAAATGTTCTGAAGTAAGCTTTCAAACTGGTTGGTGATGCCCTACTGCTGGCTGCAAAGTGCATTTGCAAAATGATATTGCATATTTTTGCAATACAAGAACAAAATATACAGAATTGCAATTGCTTGCAAATATCTTGCATATATTTGTTATGCAAATGAAATGAAACCCAGCTGTAATTTTTTGTTTCAAACCAGATGTTTTTTGTTTTGCAAAAACTGCTAGTTACAAGTTAAACATAAAAAACCGCACACGATTCGCCGCAAAGATTTGCATGTATTATTTTATAATTTCATTTGCACCAGATTTTGTGTTTTTTGGATTTAATATTTTTTGGTTTTGGAAAAAATAATATGTGGCAGTTTTGGAACCTTCGATAGAAGAAGTAGTAGAGAAGTTTGCGAAAAGTTTGGTAGATCCAGCACAATTTGCTTATAACGCTGTTTGTTGTTATTCGGGCATTTAACGTGTTTAAATGTGAGTATTAGCTGTCAAAACAAAAAAAAAAATAATCTGCTACGACATACAGTCGGAAATTCTTTAGTCGGCCAATATGTTTTGCTTTTTTTTTAATTTCTATTCATACGACTAGAAACTGTGTATCATTGACGTAGAAAGATTGAACTAAGTACGAGTCGCATTCATAAAAAAAAACTACTCAAAAGTGATATGCCTGCGCTTAAGTTTGGTGTGCGTAAATAGAATAAATGATAAAAAATTGATTTTGGCAGTTTTAAAAGAATGAATAGAAAAAATTGTTTGTGGCGCTGAAACACTCTCGAATTTTAGCAATCACATTGCGAGTCTGCTCCTATGTGCGACGTACAAAAATGTGCACTTTTTAATGACAGCTATATTTTACCTTGTATTGTTTGTCAAGTAAAATCATTTAAACTTAATAAATTGCGATACTTTGAGCTGAAAATATATAGCCGGTTTTAATTTAACAATTATCAAACAATAAATAAGGCTTACATTTTGTAAATCAATGTTTTCTGTATAAAACAGACTTATCTTTTAATTATACATAATAAAGTTATCTTTTTTAGATGATACATAAAGCAAATTATTTTATCTAAAGATTATTTTGTATTATGTTTAGATAAATGTCTACATTGTGCCCTTATTTAAAAGAAAATAAAAGTCAAGTAAAATGATAAGCGAATGTTTTGTCCGTTTATTTACCTATTTTTTTATTTCTACATATATCTCTACGTTTCTGAGTTAACAGCCACGCCTTTCACACAAGCAAATCAAAACTTACTTGCATGTGAATCGTTGACTTTATTGATCAACACTTCTTTTACCCTAAACTTTGAACCCGGCAAAGTCATATATGTAGTTACAAAACGAAACTAGGTATAATGCTATTCTAATTTAAAAAAAAAAAACGAAGAAAATTATGTTTTATTGAAAGTATTTACCTTAGCCCAAATTTTTAAGAAATTGATAAAAATTTTAAGAATGGTTCAACAAATACATTCATAGTACATAGTACGAGTATAAAATTTCTACTCATAAATATTTCTGCTGAACGTTTAAGCAAGCGATTCTTTTGGTTTAAAAATATTTTTATCTCAAGTAATTCTACATAAGTTGTAGCTATCATTGCTATTAAGGCCGTGTCTATCCCACCACATACAATCGACTTGTTATTGCGAACTTGAAAAATTAAGCGTATTCAACATATCATAAATCTATTTTGATAGCAATTTAAAATGTAAACTTAAAAGAACAGTAGGTCGCCGATATGTTACAATACAGTACAAAAACATTAACAAAGATTTAACATTTTTAGTTGTTTGTTTTTTTGTTCATAGTCTTAGAACTTACAGCCAGCTAGCAAGTTATATTCGACTTTTAGAATTTTTTCATTGATTCGCTTTAAAAAGTTTCAAGCATAAAGTTAAGAGGATTGAAGTTAATTTATAACTGAAATGTGAATGCTTTAAGAAAAACATTTAAAAAAATTCTTGAATGGTATAAAAACAATACATCAGCGCTAATTGTGTTCTTTCTCAGACAATTAAGACTGCTACCTAAACCAACCAAGATTTACTATTAAAAACCACATGGTATTTGAAAATTTATCAATTTTCAATCTAATTTATTAATTGATATCTAAGCCATGTGTATAAATCAATCACTATCAAAACAACACCTAAAAATGTGGAATAAAAAAGTAAGATTTAACGTAATTATTAATAATGATATTTTAGATAAAATATTTCATTGAATATAAACCAACAATGCACTTACATTGAGTTGACTCTTATTAATCTGATCCAGAAAAGTTAAGAAAAGTTTATATATTATACTGATCAGCGAGAATTTTTTCAAATATTGAGTCCTAACCCTAAATTAAAGTAAGTAGCAATAGGTAAATTTTAGATGAGAAGAATATCAAAAATGGGGATTTGCTATTATAAATAAGGCACTAAAAACATTGTAGGATTATTTTTATCTTTATTGCTTTTATCCAAGCAATTACTTCGTTAATCAGCCACTTGAAATGTAAAGTTAAAGCATAATATTAGCGAACGAATAGCACAAAAGAGAATTTCCGAGTATGTCATTCTGTACAACCATTTCGTTTTTCCCCTCTTGCCAATAAACAAGAAGAATTTTCGGAACAATTTCTGTGTGTAAACGTTGACTTTGTGCAGGCTTACACTTATAAATTCTTTTCAAAAATTCTTCTTCTTTGTTGGCAAGAGGGAAAAACGAAAGGGTCGAGGTACAGAATTTGTTGATTGTCGTAAACGCAAAACAAAAATCACAAAAGAGAATAGACAAGAATTTATTTCACAGAATTTCCTAGTGTAAACTATGAATAAGGGGCCGTCCATAAATTACGTGAGTCAAAATAGGGAGGAGGGGATCCGGCAAAATCTCACCAAGGGGGTTCTAAAAAACACCTCACGTAATTTATGGACGCCCCCTAAGGATATAAGAAAATACATCACCAAAAAAGTACAGGAAAACAACTGTTGAAACGTTTTGTAAGTCAGCGTTTACACAAGGAAATTCTGTAAAAAAATTATTGTCTATTCTTTTTACTGAATTTGTTTTGCGATTACACACGAAAAACTAGAATTTCTTTGTGCTTGTAAATATCAAAGTAATTATAGAAGGTACTGTAAACGGCTACAAAAATCTTTGTGCTCAATTAATGCTACGTACTTATTTACTAACGTGAATTTAAATTTATATTAGTGTTTCCATATGTATGTATGTGAGCAATATAAAAAATTAAGTAAACTTTTTAATTAGTACGGTCAATGAAGTAGTAAAATTGTCAAAAGTTACCTTTAACCAAAATTTAGATCATCAGCAACAGATATTATAAGATATCAATATCAGATTTTAGCCCTTTAAGCCGTAATAAATTTATTGGAACTGAAATTGCGAGGAACTTAATTCTAACCAGCAGTGTCATAGGCTTAAAATTTATTTACGAGGTTTTACCGTGTGTTTCTTTCATTTTTCTTTCATCTTTGTGCAATAAGCAATTGCAACAATTGTGACGTATTAGATGAAGTGGAATAACCTAGGACTTGAATTTATTCGTCGGCTCGATTTGTAAACAAGTTTTTATTTCAATGTTTTGCTTGTTCACTTCATACTTTTTTACGTTTATCACTCTGTAGGTTGTTTGCTATTTAAAATGCAAAAATATTTTGATTTTTTTATTGTGTATATTTTGAATCATTGAACGCAAGTTACATAAATGAAAAAGTCAAGGTTTTACGTACACTTTTATTAATTAGTCTTATTTTAAATATTCTAAAAATATAATCACTCGCAATTCATAAGAGAATTTAAGAAAATTTATACTTTTTTTTAACTTAACTTTTAAGCCTCAAAGGGGACAGTTAAATATTTACAAATTCAAGAATAACAGACCGGTATTGGAATAAAAAAATCACATCAACCTTTCATTTGCGGAAGAAAAATTGGTTATCAGCATGGAACAAAATGAGTTCGCACTGATAAGCGAGTTCAGTAGCTGCAGCAGCAGAATTGTTTTAAGTTCTAGACGAGCACACATTTTAGGCTTAAAACAAAAGTTAAGGCATGACATTTTTAATGAAAATAGAGAACAAAAACATACTCCTTTGCCGTCTCTGAGTGCCAGAAGCTTCCATTGCTTCGTTACTCATTTTTTACACACGATCAGGTCCGATTTTACGCATAGACTAGGCTACAAACTAGAACCCGCACCACAAAGGGGGTCCTGCGCCACAAATTTCTAAATTTCCATTGTAAAATTCTCAACTCAGCGAAGAAATTTTTACAATAAGTGGGTTTGGTTTTCCGACCAAAACTTTTTTTTTTGTTGGCCTGTGTAATAAATATGTGAATATATCTAAACAGCTAAGAACTTTATTCAAAGCAAAATCTCTCTAATGGATACATACATATGAATAAATGTATACGAATTCGTAATATATTTGAGGTGTCATAAATTACTTATAAGCGTTTTGATTTTTCAGCTTTTGGCATAATATTTTGAAGGAAACGTCCTTTACCAAAATTTGCTTATTGAATTAAATTATTTTCAAAAATTTGGTCGGAAAGTATTCTACTATTTTGCTCAAATTTTGATATGACCGCAACTCAAATTTTAGCAACCTATGTAGAAAGGGCCTCCAGAACGAGCCATATTTTGGTCTAAAAGTTGTCATTTACTACACAGTAAATAGCATAGGTAGCTCAGACCTGTTGCGATCCGAAATTGTAAAGAAAGAGGATTACGTTAAGTTTCATTCAAATCTTTTCAGCTATAAGGTGTGATAGAGGAAGAAACATTCATACTTTCACGTTCATACTATTATGTAGTAAGATTTAATTAAAACAAATGATAAAGGCAAACTTTGTACTATTTTTTTTTTTAAAGGTGGAATTTTCGTTGCACAGTTATAAAATTTAGTCAGATAGTTATTCAGTTCTCAGTTAATTTTCAAATTTATTGTTTAATTTGATAACAAATATATCTGGAGTCACATATAAAAATAGAGCCTACGCCAAATCTGCGGCGATAATACAAGAACTAAAATCGGTGCGGACATTTGCGATTTATACAATGTTATGAAATGAAATTTTTTTTTAATAGGACTACCATTTGCAATTACTTCATTCCCGATACACAGGCTCTTTCCAAGCTGGTTGGAAGGTCCGTTTTTGTCTACACGATCGGTCAGAAGCACCAAAAGCTATGGATATTAAAATACTTATACCCAAAAATATTTTCCGATTTTGAATTTGGGAAGAATTACATAAAAAAAAAATATTATGAAGAACTTAAATTTTTTGAAACTATGCGCTTATATTTTCTGGGAAACTATGAAAAAGGAAAGCAATTGTCCCTCAAGTAAACTTATTTAAAGCCGTTTATTTTAATCTGTAAAACTTGTGCAAATAGCTGTTTTGTATCAAATATGGTTTTTATTTTTCTTTCTTTCAGTAATCTGAATCATATAGTTTCTTACGCTATCTGAATCATATAATTTTTTGCGCTATCTGAATCATATAAATTTTTAGAAAGCGTCTAGTAAAAGTACATTGACTATTTTGGTCCAATGCTGAACGCAAATGAGCCTATGTCAATGTGTTTCTAGTATTGTGAGATGAACAAAAATGGTGGAGTTTATAAAAATTGGTAACAAGAATTTCTTGAAAACTTATCAAAATGCTTACATTTAATGTTTAAGTTAAGTTTGTTAGTTAAATAATTTGAGAGACTTAAAGTGAAATTGTTCTAACGTTAAAGTTAACTATGAAAAAAGCTGTTACTATACTTTGCATACAAAGTCATGAAACCAATTTCAACTTATGGCACACAATTGTATGGAAATGCAAGTGCACCAAACATTGAAGCTCTACAAAGGTCTCAATCTAAAATACTTAGAACTAATCATTACAGAAGCTCCTTGTTTTATTAGAAATGAATGCATTCAGAGAGATCTGCAAATCCCAATGGTACAAGCCGAGTTTGAAAGGCTTAAATAAAAATATATAACAATATTACAAGGTCATGTCAGTCAATTGGCAATTTTTGCGACTAAAAAGAGCTGATATCAGATTAGGACTCTGTACCGGGATCTAGCTCATCTCGAGCACTGTCTTATAAAAATAAAAAAAGGCGACTTCGTCAACCCTAGATGTCAGATGAGGACTCTGTACTTGGAGCACAAGTTTGGGCAATTATAAATGAATTTAATATGTTAATATGACATTAATTTAATATCAATACCTGAATTTTTTTATAGTACTATTTTCAGAAATATTCAAAGTTAAATTTTCTAAGGGTAGGTTATATTTGTGCTGTTTATTTTGAAAATTTTGTAGAAAGATTTTATTTTTTACCTACATTTTAGCTTGAGGCTTAAAAATAACTGTTCCAATATTTGAGCTTCCTTGGTCCTTGCGGTTTGAGAACCGTGAATTCTGATGGCTGTATCTCCGAAGCTAGATACGTCCCTTAACTTTTTATTACATTATCATTTTCTATAGGACCCCTATACGCCTCAAAAAATAGAGGAGGGCTTCTAAAGCAAACTTGTTTCTTTTTTATCTTTGGCGATACCTAAAAGAATTGACTTTTCAAAAAATTGGCCGCCTTATGTGGGCAGCATTGGACTAAAAATATTAGAGTCAACAATGTTGTTATGTGGTTATGTTGTGACAGTAATCACTGTAAGTGTAAGCATTTGTTGTTGCGCATTAAATTAAATAAATTCTCTGATTGGACAATAATTAACACTTACATTTCTTCTGGCAACGGCACTATGGACTTTAGTCTTATGGTGTCTATTGTTGTTGATTTTGCAGTTTTGTACCTACTTTATACTGGAATTCTCTGCCATTCAAACAAATTCGTTTATTTTTTTGAAATCTTTTCATAAAAAACTACTCATATTTATATTGTTTTATTCAAGTTTTTTAACTTGTATTCTTTCTTCTCATTGACAATACAGTCACACCCTGTATTATGCATGCACAAAAAAATAGCACAAAGTGCGTTTTAAGCTCTGGATTTTTCACTTTATAATTGTAACGCAATTCTAATCTTTTTTTATGACTTCAATATAAAGGACACGAAACTCTTACTAATTTGGTAAAAATTAAACAAACGCGTATTTTTTTTTTTTTATGAAAAAATGTGCAAAAATTCTATTCTGTTTCACGTAATCACACACCCAATTCTGTTTGATCTACTATACGAGCGAAAAATATTCAGAAAGAACAAAATCTTACTTTGCCTTATCAAAATATAAAGCAAACGACAGCTGCTACTGCTAGAAAAATTACGAAACTTTTTGACAGTTTACGTTACACGATTTGTTTTTATTTACATCTGGAATAGTAATAGAATTTGACATTTGTGAAATAAAATATGTGCCTTGATTCTGTTAAGGGCGTACGCAAACCCGAAAAATAAAGTTGGGCATTTTTCATTATGGAATGAGCCTTTGATGCCTGCCACACGTTCAGTATATATTGTGATATTTGGATCGCGATCCATATTGATGGATGGATGGATCGCACTCGAATGCTACATATTCAATATTTATTGTGTCAGTATTTATATAATTGTTAATCTGAGTGGTTCGTCGCTTAAAATATGTCGCAAGAAAACAAAAAAAGCTTGTTTAGCTATATTGCTGGCTTTTTCTTTAGAGCAAAAAGTGAAGAAAAGACATGTAGTAAAAAATAGTTGCAAGATCAAGAAAAATACACCAATTTAAAATTATTAAAACCATTCTTCTTCATAAAGAAATGGGCGAATATGAAAACTATTCCCAAATGTCCAATGACCATTTTGAACTTATTTCAAAATTTGTTTTTTGTTTGTTTTTCTACCATAAGTTACGATTCTACCGGCAGCACACAATATCCTTTTCCATTACGTAGCCACAAACTATAAGAACATTAAGTGAAATAGTTTATTTTTTATGTGTTTTATATATATTTTATTTCCCCACCTACTGCCGTATCGCAAACTGATAACACAAAATGTGCTCCAGATCTCAAAATATTGGAATATTTTGCGATGTGGATCACGATTCATCAATATTGCATTCCATCAACATCGATATACTGGATCGGGTTCAACATACCCACAAAAATTCATGGTCAACGCCGTCGGTTTCGCCACCTGTAAGGGCTGCGTGCTCGCATTATACCTCGTCCGAAAGCTGATTTACACAATTATGGTAGCCCTAAGAACTAAGACGAAACGCTTAAATACAATAACGAATGTCGCCGGAAATACCGCTAGCGGTTAGCCGCTATCAATATAACAACACACTTGAACACTTGAAATGGAACAAAATTACGGCGGTCGACGGAAAAACCGCTACCGCTAACGGTCCCACAATACTAACGGACGATGGAAAATCTATCAGCGGAAAAACCGTCAACGGTAAAATCCGTTTCAATAAACATAATAACGACGGTGTTTATGAGAAAACAATTTTTGTATTGAAAAAGTTTTGATTTGACAAACTGAAATTTTTTTTGTGAGTACGAAAAAGTTTCACTTTGTCACAATCAAAAATATTTCAACACATAAAATAATTTTTTGTAAACACAAAATGACAGCTAAATTGTCTATAGCAATTCTATTTACTCATGGCGTCTTTCCATCGGTATTGTTGGAAAGTTATTAGACTTAATTCTATTTCATTGTCGAGGTCGACTGATCACTGTTGGATTTGTAATCAGCTTGTGTTAATTTATTGAATTAAGTTTTTGATGTCAATTTTAATTCCATTAAAAGTAATTGTAATATAAATATAAATAAATTGATTTACATCAATATGCTATTAGAAGAAGAACGTACTCAGAAAAAATATTTAGTTTGTTAATTCAAAGCTATTTCAATACAAAATGAGTGCCTTCTTAAAATTGTTTGACCTTCGTTGTGATTGTGTTTACTCGAACTTCGCAATTATATTGGCATCGCGGCTACATGTTGGTTGAATTATCATGGTAGTAGCCATGCTAATTGATGCGTTTTTCTAACTTTGCTGTCAAAATCAGTTTGTTTTGTTTATTCCTGCCAGCGAAAATAATTTTTAATTGACCTTAAGAAATGTACAAAATTCCCGCTGAATATGTATAAGTGAACAGTGTGCAAAGTGTTATGTTTGACGTAAAATTGCCTTACAAATATGTTTTTTCATTCTATCGCACATTGGACACGCATTTGAAAACAAAAGCAGAAAGGAGATGTATACGTGTGCAGTTGAACAAGTCTCAACAACAAAAAAATCAAAATGGTTGTACAGCGTTCGTGTCCGTGTCTGACGTTTGAGTTGATGACCATAGACAAACTAGACCGGAAACTCTTGTTCTTCTTCTCACGTATTGATTGTCAAATATTTTGAGATATAGTGGTACCGTATGTTAAAAATCAATTTTATTGGAATCATACCTGATTTGTGGGTGTTTTTCGGGTAAATGTGATTTTTTCAGGGGAATATGATATGATGAAATTAATTAATATAATAAAAACAAATAATTTATACAAAAACAGAAGTATTTGGTTGTTGTTTAATTTTTTGAGCTCAGAACTAGTTGAAATGTAGGAATACATGCTAAAGGAAAGTCGATCATTTCAAGTTCTTCAGTGTGAAATATTTCTTTAAGATGTTCAAAAATAGCATTTGTCAATGTGCATCGGGAAAATGGAAAATTTATATGTGTATATGCACGTATAAGGATAAACATGTAAATTTTAATCAGTTTAAAAATGGTTCGCGATACATAAACGCCCAGTGTCTGAAAAGAATTTACTGTAATAATGTTGTAGGCAGATTTATGGGCCCTATTTGTTTTTTGTTTCAATGGTTGCTGTCCAGTTATACGCCATAACGTGCATTCTTGCTTTGATGCCTTGCAACTTCTATTTATGTTTCAAGTTAAGGCCTTTTTGCACGATATGTTTTTCTTATTTATATCTGTTATATATTTTTGAACTTGTATATTTAAAACTTCAAATAAGTTTGTTTAGTAGTAAAGTTATCGATCGCTTTAACCATGATAATGCATTACCTAGGAGGTAGGGCATTTTTTTTAAGCGAAATAATTTAATGAACGATTTTGAAAGTTATATAAAAATAAGTAATTTGCAAGTTAACATCTTGATGCTCATATAAGTAGATAATATATCAGCTTTTACGTCTATCAAATAAAAATAACGCGCAATAATGACTTCACCAGCAAAATAAAAAAACTTGCATTGGGCTCAATTATAACTTCATCTCCGAAAAAACTTTCCGAATTAATATTATATTTTAGATAAATTCATATCAAAACTTTGAAAATAGCTATAAAAGATATCACTAACTCAATAACTTTACTTTTATATAACTTGAAGCTTTAAAAATGAAAAAGCTTAAAACTTATGCGGGAAAAATGCGGAAAAAGTTAATCCGTGTTTCACCAAACATTTTCACCTCCAATCTCGCTTTGCTAAAATAAAAACAGTGGCATTCATACTGTAGCAAGGCAATTATACCTCGCCCCCGTGACTGCGCTGTCCAGATTTTTGAATATACCTCGCCCCGGCGACTGCGCTGTCGAAAATCATGTTGAATTTCACAACAGCTGTTTTTGACAATTCTCATTTAATATTCGAATTGATTGTTAAGAAGATTTTTTGGAGGAACGCAATAAAAAGGTAAATAATATAACTTATGAAGTTTTTTTACTTAAAATAATTGAATTTCAGCTTTAGCAACAACAGCAGAATTTTACTGGTTCGAAAGCGGCACACCAACAGCTTTGCATCAACCCACAAGTGCGACGATTAATTGCAAGGAACCTGATCAAACAATAAATAGCCTCATGCAGTTCATAGCTGATGAAACACATGAAGATTTCTCAAAAATATTAACTAAAACTTTATTTGCTTGAGCGCAAAAATTGAGATTGAACTTAAACAAACGCAAAAAAGGTGTGAAAGAGAGAAACGGGAGGATATATTTATGTAGCGCAGGATGTTCAATGTATTTTTATGTTGCAGTGAAAACAAATTTTTATAAAATAAAAAATTGCGTTACACTATCGTTAAAATTACCAATCAGTGAGTGAATGAAAAAAAAAGGTTTTTTATTTTTTGTGTTTCATCTTTTGCACAGTAGTTTGAGAGTGGATAATGTTTTAAATTTCAATCGTTCTCCATATTCGGTATCAAAAAAGGGAAAAAGGTCGAAACGAAAGGAAATATCGAACAAAAATGTTAAAAGTGGAGGCGGATATTCAAAGTAATTTTTTCACCCAGTTCTAAAGTGGCTGTTTCTAGAATATACCCATATGCTGTTGCTAACCTTAGACCCTGGTCAAAAATTATTATAGTACATACTAGTCAGTTTAAAGTTTTGAACAAACAATACATAATGAGTTGGTGACTAGGGTGCGAATCCAAAAGTTGAATGTGGAAACACTTGTCATGGGGTTTTATTAATGTCGTTCGATTTTGTCTAGCGTTAAAGCACTTTATGCAACATCGAGTTCGTAATTTACAAAGGCAGAATATCGAGAGTTCGAATAGCTTGACAACATTTATGTGCTGCTGAACAATTTGCTGTTCCATTTTTTGTTTTTGTTTAACGCTTTTGTTTAAGTTTTAATTTAACATGTTGTTTCTTTTGCATCACCAATCAGTAAAAGTGTAAAAATTAAATTTTCACCAACGTCAAAAACACATAAAATTGGACACCATCCACATTTTGTATCCCCTTCAGCTTTGCTCTTCAATTTTTTGCTACATCATGCTTTTATAAATTTTTCTTTGTTGCTTTTTTATTGTCCATTATAAATTCAAAGTATAAATTTTTATGTGTAAATATAGAGAAGTGTTGATTTTATCGCGTTTCTCGTTGTTTTATCCTGTCAAATTTGTTCATTTGGAAACGCGTAGCCTAATTGAGTTTTCCAAAAAATGCCCCAATGCATCGGTTTTTTTGGGAGCGATCACGTGAACTTTTCGCCAAAACATAGCCAACAGTCATGAGGCCACTAAGTGGCAATTCGACCATTCACGGTGTTTAACCTAATTTGCAATTTATCTGAATTCCAACTTTTGTGGCAATACTCAATAGGTTTTGTGTTCCAATTTCGGTGGAGGTTCGTTGGCAATGTAATCTAAAAGCTCAAAGATTGCCATGACTTTGATTTCGACAATAGTTTGATTGCCGTCATCAGAATTCTCATCGAAAGCCAAATGGTCGGAAACCATGCAATTTTCGTTCTTCTATAGCCAATTCTTCCTTAGTTGTTGTACCTTTTACCAGCGCCGACTGCTCCATTGCTACTGCTGTAGTTAAAAAGTCTATTGAAAAGTTGTAATGAAAAGACAAATCAATTATTTATATAAAAATTCGAAAAATTAAGATACAAACCAAAAATTGTAATATCGCTGTTCAAGACGGCAAAAATGTTTAAGACATTTGACAGCTGGTAAGTAGCCAGACTTACAATTTTTTTCACATGAAAACAATTCGTTTGATTTTTCTATTAATTCATTAAAAATTAATACATAATGTAAATGCATTCATTTTTTTAAACATTTTATGATGATTTCCTTTACAAAAAATATTATTTCTTTTCATTTTAATTCTATCAAGACTTATAAATTTCCTAATTCATGGGAAAATATCCACAAAGTGGCACACGCACACTAAGGAACTCACCGCGCAAGGGTGAAAATCAATTTTCACTCACACTAGCAAAAAGTGGTTTTCCCGCCGAAAAGACTTTCTCGTCTAGTTTGTCTATGTTGATGACCAACTGAATAAATTGGGACGGGAATTTCGAGCCGAGTTTTATAAAAAAATAATAATATAATTAAAGGAAAATTAGTACAGACAGTGCGTGAAAATGTTACAAGCGAAAATGAGATATTGAAAGAGTAAAAAGAAAGTTGTTTAATAAACTAAAAAGTTGCCAACAAACAACACAGTCGTGCGCAACAAAATTATTGTCTGCTTGCCCGCCTGCAACCATATCAACAGTGCAGTGGCGTAAAAACAAATATAGTTACCCACAATGTCTGTTTCCAACGGAAGTGTCTTGAACGACTTACGTAGCTATTCGCGCCACTGGCTGGGCGAATTTATCGACCTCTACCAAACGGAAGAGTGCCTCTGGCAACCAAAGCATCCTGACTATAGTAATCACACAGTGCGCAACAAAGCCTACGACAAATTAGTTGAAAAATTAAAAGAGGTCGAACCAAATCCAGATCGGGCCATGGTGGTGCGTAAAATAAACTCACTGAGGTCGGCCTTTCGTCGTGAGTTTCGCAAAACATCGACCAAAGCTAATTATGAGACCCGGCTGTGGTATTATGACAAATTGCTCTTTATTGCTGATCAGCATCCGAAGCGATTAGTTGGTAACGAACAAAAACAGCCAAAGCGTTCACTCGCCCTCAGTTTCGATGATGACGATAGTATGGATTTCGATACAGAAGAGCATCATTTGGATGTCAGTGGCTCACAAACGATTGATGGTCATTCTCCGCAAACGTCATCTGGGACCGAGACAGTAACTGTTTCCAAGGCGGATTTTGTAACATTGGTAAAGAGTGAAGATGTTTCATCGGTAGGGCAGCATCAGCATGAACACCAGCATCATATGCAACACCAACACTTGCAACATCATCAGGTGCAGCAACATGCGGCAACGCAACCCCAACACACGACTGCAGTAAAGGTGTTGGAGATCACGTCGTTGGACTCAAACTCTCAACGTGAAATTCAACAGGTATGCTGCGTTCTTATCCTGTATTTTACAAACTAATTTCTAAAGTAAAGCTTGTACGTAAATATCAAGTAAATAATCTAACCTTCCAAAAATCCGAAAAATTAAATTTGGGATCGGTCCATCCCTATCGCTCACACCCTACGGGCAAGTATGCCTATGGGACAAAATAGTTAAATTTCAGTTATAATGTACATTTTTAGTCAATTTTAACTGATAATTTTAAAACATGTACATATGAAGGGCTTATTGTAAAAACAGGTTAAGCCATATTTCAAGAAAAAGGTATTTTGCGTTCATTTCGTTAACTAATACCATAGCAATACCCATAAAAAACTAAATAACTTCGATTTTTGTCAAATTCTCACCCCCTTAGGAATTATTTCGTATTAGAAATGGTGTTTTTAGTTGAAATTGATTCTTTTTTAATTTTTTTTGATATTCAATCAAGACCTTGCAAAAAAAAAAAAAACTTAAATCTTCATATCAATTTTTGAACCCTGACTTTTTTGTTTTTTATTTTAACGGGTGATTAATAAATAAAATTAAATATACTTTAAAAGTACCAGAAAAAATTTCATTCAAATGGACGTCATAACACATTCGTTTCAGAACTTTTTGGGTAGAATCTTGTAAAACTGTCAAACACCATAGAATGGTGCTCTGTAAAAGAGAAAAAATGTAAAATGTACAGGAACGGAAAAAAATATTGTTTTTTAGCCCGAGAATAAACGTCAAAAATTCTTGAATGTAGTTGGAACCAAAATTGAATTTTCTAAGCACAGACAATAAATAAACATCTTAAATTGAATGTACAGGGTGTTTTTTTTTAGAGGTATAGAGCTTCGAATTGAAATAAAACACAAGAAAATCGTTTTAATGTCCATCAATTTGGCTTTATTGGAAGGATAATTTTATGCCATTAATGTTAAAATATGATTTCGGGCATGTGGCCGCCGCGGCTGGCTCGAATAAAGCCAATTCTACAGGTCCAATTTTGAACCACTTTTTCGAGCATATGGGGCCGTATGTCGGCAATAACGCCACGAATGTTGGCTTCCAAGTCTCCTAACGTTTCTGGTTTGTTGGCGTAGACGAGCGACTTCACATATCCCCAAAGAAAATAATCCAATGGTGTCAAATCACACGGTCTTGGTGGCCAATTGACAGGTCCATTCCGCGAAATTATGCGCTCATCGAATGTTTCCTTCAATAAATTGATTGTGACGTGCGCTGTGTGGCATGTAGCGCCGTCTTGTTGGAACCACAACTCATCCACATTCATGCAATCCAATTCGGGAACAAAATAGTCGGTTATCATGGCTCTATACCGGTCTCCATTAACGGTAACTGACTCTCCAGCATTATTTCGGAAGAAGTATGGCCCAATGACTCCACCAGCCCATAGAGCACACCAAACAGTCAGTTTTTGTGGATGTAATGGCGTCTCAAGGGTCTCATGTGGATTCTCTTCACTCCAAATGCGGCAATTTTGCTTGTTGACGTAGCCATTCAACCAAAAATGAGTCTCATCACTGAACAAAATTTTGCGATGAAAATCAGCATCGAGATCAATCTCATTTTCGGCCCATACACCAAAATCACGACGCATTGCATGGTCTCGCGGCTTTAATTCTTGCACAAGCTGGATCTTGTAAGGTCGCAAGCCAAGATCTTTGCGCAAAATCTTCCATAAAGTTGATGGACAAAGCTCCAATTGCTGTGCACGGTGGCGAATCGATTCATTCGGGTCCTCTTCAACATTTTGCTCTACAGCGGCAATTGTTTCTTCGGTGCGCACTGTTCGACGTCTCTGCGGATGCGTATTATCACATAGAGTAAACGTAGTGCGAAAACGACCCATGGTTAACCGAATTAATTGCTCTGATGGACGATTATGTCGACCATAAAATGGACGGAGCTTGCGGTAAACTTCGCGAACTGAACCATTATTTTCGAAATAAATTTGCACGATTTGCAAGCGTTGTTCTTTTGTCAACCTGTTCATGATGAAATGGCAAACCAAACTGAACATAAATGACATTAGAGTTGCCAGATTTGACCATAAAATGCCAGTTTTATCTCTATTCGAAAAACAAACCTCTAAAAAAAACACCCAGTATGTATAGCGAACAGATTAAGTGGCAAATAACTCGCGTAATTTTATATTTTTTGAGCCACAATTACACATCCTTAGATTAGATTAGATACATTTAACCCTTGGACATTTTATATTAATGTTCATAAAAAAGCAAACTCTCTATAAATAAAGCGAGTAAACCGAGTAGAAAATGATTGTGTCAGGTTTTTGTTCATTAACAATTACACCTTTTCGGAGATTTTCTCAGCTAAGTAAGCTATACTTTGGCCGTTGGGAACTTGTTAATTAACGAATATGAATAATTTATTTTAAACTGATCCATAAGAACACGTATTCCTTTTTTGTTATTTGTAGAATGACATAAGGTAACACAGGGCACACTGTAGCTACACAAGTAGTATCAAATTACCAAAACTAAAAAGCGATGGCGTGGTCCACGCGTATTATTAAGCGCAAGCGTGCCTGGGTTCGCCTTGTCAGCTGTTTAAGGTGGAATGAAGACATTTTGCGAATTTTACGCAATTCCCACTCACATTCCAAATCAAGGTGAAGTCATAAGAAATTTTGCTCTCTCTTCAGGAATTCCTCCATTAACATTGAAATTTATTATATTTTAATGATTTTCGTTTTGAATATCGATTTACTCTCACGCTTTCAAAATGGCTTCAATTTCAGCATGCATGGGTCTCCCTAGTTGTATCATGAAAAAACGAATCGCGAGCACACGAACCCATCAATTTGCCATAAAATGGTTTGTTGTGTTTGCATGCTTATTTCTATTTGCGGAAGAAAGTTTCTTAAGCAATTTTAAAATTAGAATATCTCGATATTAAAGAGGATTATCGTGATAGTTTTTGGAGATGTCATTCAATTCAAACAATTAGACCAAAGTTTCAGGAATTTCGATTCAAAAGCAGATACATTTTTTGGATTGGATTGAAAAATAGCATAAAAAATGTAAAATTTAAGCCGAAAATTGCGACCGCCTTTTTAGATTAATATAAAACCGATGAGAAAAATAGCCCCTTAGTTTAATACCAACTAATCTAGTTCGAATAACATTCAAACAGTTCACTACTTCATTTATATTTACTCGAAAATGCTCCCTCCAAAAGAAATAGTGTACGAAAATTACTGTTATTGATACAATGTTTATATGCTTCAATTAGATTCGTGTTTTCTTTGTTTGTTTATTTTCAGGCTGTAAACTCACTCGAGCACCAACATCAAATACAACAACTCCAACAACAGCAGTCGGGACAACAAGCTGGACAACTTGCACAAATCCATCACCAGCAGGTTCCAACAATACAAATTGCACGTGAACATCTGCAACCACTTTTTGGCAATTCCACATACTCTACCGCCACAACTACAACGCACCGGCAGGATGATGAATACGATGCAATTGGTGTCAATGTGGCTAGCAAGTTGCGCGTTATGAATCCTACACAGCGTATTATTGCTGAAAAGCTTATTAGCGATGTACTCTTTAATGGCCAGCTTGACAATTTAAGTATCAACTCTTCGTTGACTCAGTGAGGCTTAAAATGGTCAAGCATTGGTAGTGGATCGTTAGTAGTTGACGTGAAGGATACAAATGCAAAAAATGAAGTTGCGGAAAGTATGGAGAAGGAGAGAATTGCATCAAGTCTGGTGGTCGATGATGTCTTATATGAAAAAAAAGTTCATGTACATTTAATTAACAACCAAAACTACAATGTTAATGAAAAAGCCGAATCATCTGAAGATGATTGGACAACTTATCATCGCAGACCAGTAATAATACGTCGTTGCATGCGTACAAATATGCAAGAATATGTTTGAATTTTTATTGTTTTTAACTAAGTAAATGAGGTTTATTTTGTGTGCATCATAAGTAAGCGTACTTGCCTATGTATATTCTACTACGAAAAGTATAATTTCAGAAGCGAGTACAAAAGTGTTAGCATTGATTTTTTTCTAAAATCAATGAGAAACTAAAAAATGTGTAGTTCACAAAGTAACAAACGCACTCAAATTTTTATCTCGGTACCATTTCAAAAGGTTAAGAAGACTTTTTTGTGTCCATCATATATTTGTTTTTTCATAACTGCAAGACTTTGATGTATTTTTGCCCTCAAAGTGTAAAAACTTTGTTTTTATAAATACTTTAAGCTACTCTTATATCAAAGCTACCGAAAATTATTAAGATATTATATACCACTAGACTTTTGTTTCAAACAAAATCACCAATTCCACATTTTTGTTCAACTCAAATTTTGCAAAATCCACTTCACAATACTGCTGGTCTGCCGCTCATTTGGTGGATCAGGGTCGTGCAATGGGGCTAAATTAAATTCCCGTGAACAAAATTATTTTTTGAGCGCAACATTTTATAACAAGCTGAAACTTAGTGGTCCAAATGATTTTTCGATTGCTGAAGATGAATCCACTGCAAGTTTTTCCAATTAAAAGCAAGCAATATGGCCGCTGAAATCCAAACACAATTGGGATTTTTTCAGTTTTTGCCAGTTTACTCGAAAAGTATGTCTTTAATAGAAAAATACATTATAATCAAAATTGTAAATAAGTATCTGTTTATCTTTAGAGATAACTGTTTTACTCATTTTCTGTAAAATATGAAAATTTGAGGATTGTCGGCTTTGCTTCT
Source organism: Tricholauxania praeusta (assembly GCA_949775025.1). Lineage (NCBI taxonomy): Eukaryota > Metazoa > Arthropoda > Insecta > Diptera > Lauxaniidae > Tricholauxania > Tricholauxania praeusta. Next base: position 58,903,392 of record OX459029.1, read on the forward strand.
TTATTCCTCATACACAAGCATTGACACATAAAAAATTGTTTTAATTCCAATGTAATGTGTTGCGGATATCTTGATCATTCCAAATATTAATTGTAAAAGAAGATAAATAGAAATAGGGTATTCCCCAACTACTTAGATGGCATAATCATCTCATTTTTCAAAATTCATCTCATCAAAATTGTGCAAAACAGAATTTTGATTTAAAAGACTTCATACATAAGTACCTTGAACCTTAGCTGCCAAATTAACGTAAGTTATAAAAAGTAAATTTTACAGGAGAAAGAAATCAAATTGCTGATTTGAGCATAATAAAATTACATTAAAAATATCGTTCGGTAACGGCTCAAAATAGCTTCCAAGAAGAAAGTGTAATACTTAATTTGGAATTGGTGTCTTGTTTTAAGTGGTAAAAATCGCTGCTTGTGGTACGTTTGATCCTATTCATATCGAAAACTAGACCAAGTGCAGTAAAGCGGATATAGAATTCAGAATATGTGCACGATTCAACTTCAAACAATTGACACTAACGTTTATTTGGCAGTTAGGATTCATTGTTAGGTGCTCAGAGTAAATCATGTCCATTTTTTTTATTCTAGACAGTTATTTACGCGATGCCAAGACAAAGTTCTAAGTTAAAAAAGCGAGCGTCATGACGATATGTCGTCAGTGCAATTAACGTGTTTTGTTTGCAAGCCTGTTAGCTTTAAATCAAAATTTCTCTGAATTATACTTTATGGACTTGTTGCACTATGGTTCTGATCGCCTCGTTTAGAGACCACTCGAAGTAGAGACCACAAAAAAAGTAGTTTGAAATTGTTTTAACATTTGACATAGCAACAGAAAACTTCGCTTCTCATAGCATCGCTTGTCGTCAACTTAAACAATCCACCCTCCAATTGAAATTTAATGCAACTACAGGAGATATTTCCAATAATAATACCAATAATAAATCAGCAGTTACTGATCATTTTGTTTTCGAAGGTGCGAAGTTGATGAGGGCGATTATTCTTTTAAAATTAATTTCTTTTGCTTTTACATACATACATAACTTCATTGAAATTGTTGTTAGTTTTATTTCTATATTGTTATTACAGTTTTATTTAAGTTTTTCAAAACTTATTGGTATTAAGTTGTTTCATTTGGAAGAAATTTAATGTTATATTGTTGTATTGTACCTTAGAATTCAAATATATTCTTGCTATATCACACGGGTTCAAACGAACCCAAAGTACAACAAAATCTGAGTATTTAAAATTGTGACCAGCCTTGTAAAAATAAGGAACAGATAGCCGCGAAAGCAGATCAAAAATTTCCTTAAATCAAAGTTCAAAGCATTGGTGGATGAAAAGCTAAGCTCTAAATACTTATGCTCGTTTGATATGAAAACTATAATTTTTACTGAAATGTCGGTTCGAATTAAGATTTTAAAATTTGTGCACATACGTATGTCATCAAAATCAACAATGTTCTTGGTAAAACGGTTTTTGAGCTAGAAAATGATCTTAAAAGATGACAATTACGACATAAATAAATCGAATCAACAGCTCATGTGGTAAGAGAAGTTGGGTGATCTGGTAGATGACCAGCGAATAAAGCCATTGGTTGAAATCCAGTTGACAGAGAAAGAAAAAATTACGCTATCAGTAGAAAAATAATGGAATGTGTTTTGATCGGCAACAAAAATGTAAATCTTGATTTTATTGTTGCGGACATCACAGTTGAAGTTATGGGGGAAAAGTTTATGATTCCACACTGAATAAAATTGGATCTCGAGAGGAAATTTCAATGGTATGCCAATGTTGTATATTTGCTGTGAACCAAATTCAGAAGTTGTAAAGGTTTACATTAGACAACACTGACGAAAATATAGTTAGCATTTTCCTATAACTGTTACTGTATATAAAAATGACCAGAGGACAGCGTTTGACACGAAATGTATTTAATTTTGCACTCAGTAAAAGTTATTGTATTTGATGTATCTTATATTTAAATCATACATAACTTTCTTGCTTAGAACTTTGATTTGGATCATATTTTAAATTTTGATCTGTTTTTTTTTCGCATAAACGAAAAGGAACAATATCGCGGCTACCTGTTTCTTATGCTCCAAAAGTTGGTCAACAGGTCTGCAGGTTTGGCTGTCACATAAGTTGAGCTTTCGTTAATGAGGCTCATGGCCACGGTTGACAATTGGAATTCAATTCAAATCTCTTAGTTATAATTAAGTATATTATATTGTATAATTAAGTATATTTTTAATGTTAAAATATTTATATAAAATAGTGATTATTGAAAAATATTATAATTTTTTTTGCAACAAAGTCAAAAATTGTTTTCGTATTAAAAATTCAAATTTTAACAAATAAAAGTTTTAACATTTTGATGTTAGTTGTAAAAATGTACAACCAGAAATTTTGGTATGCGATAAGTGTTAGTTTTATTAAAGGCTGGATAAAGTGTTCGTTGACATTTATTTCTTGTCCTGAAACGAGAGAATTCAAAAAAAAAAAGAGAGCCAAGTGCTGAGATTGGTTTCACAGAAAAATACCTAGCGGCAAATGAGCAGATTACTATGAAAATTCATGGATGAAAAGTAACCAATTTGCAAGGTGCGTTCCATAGATTCGATTTATTTTTGATTTCATCAATTTCCTGATTCATATCTTAAATTTTGTTTAAAAAAAGAAGCATTCTGTAGCCCAGCTAGCTAAGGAACGGGGTCTCATTCAAACAGGTACAAATTTATAAATAAAAATTGTAGATATGTAAAAAGTTAAAAAAAAGTATCTGTTCCAATGATTTGAAGCCGTTCGTGCTAAGTCTCTGGCAAACGTTTTAACAACCCATTATAATTATACATTTTTTGATTATTGTCAAAGTTATAAATTACATTTCAATTTTGTTTTCCTTTATTGAGGAAATGTTTATACGTTTTTTGTTTGTTTGCCTAACATGTATACTTTTCATGCAGAAATGTAGGCAGACTATCTGCTAACCTAGTACATACACCCTTTTGATGAGAAAATCGTACAGGAGAAGAGAGTGACAAATTTTAATAGATGCTTCCTATGTGTGTTGAACAAGTCAGCTGTTTTCTAAATGCACTAAACTATCGTCTGTCAGGGTAAAATTTTAATTTTTAATGCGCATTAACGCTGCCGTCTGTCTACGCTATTAACCCACCTTTTACCTTTTTAAAGTTTCCAATAAATGCTGTAATTTTGATCAAAAATAAAAAAATTTGGTTTTCAGATTCGAACGAGTAATTTTAATTTAAAAATTTCAATAAAAACCGTATTTTTTCGAAAATGGAGACAGTCGTTAGTACTATGTATGGTTCAAATCTTATACGGAGTTTTCATCTCCTCTACAACATTGATCTTAATATATTTTTCTACTTATGGCTTCTTTCCGAGTAATTGAGGGAATTTTTTTTGTCGGTGTCTCACAGCCAGCCCCTCACCCCAGCCTTATACAAACTATCAAAACAATGAAGCTGGAGGAAATGACTATGAAAAAAGCAACGCTACCTCCCGGACTAATAGGATATCTACTAATAAGATTAGTAGCTCGCTAATTTTAGTACTGAGGCTATAAAGATCTTAATAAGAAAATGAAACTTCGCTTCATCGAAGTTGGGTTTAATTATTCAATTAAGAAATATCTACACTGGCGGTCATGTGCATTTGAAAACCACACTGAGCAATATAATAATTGGTGTTGTTTACTTACCACATGGTAATGTAAATGAGCTAGATAGTTTTCTGAGTGACTTGAGTATCCGGTTTGAGAATATTATAGTAATGGGTGACTTTAATTACAATCTTTTTAATACCTGCAATTTAGCTAGTCTACAGCCTATTTTACAGCGTTGTAACTTGTCTTTAGTTCACAACAATGTTCCAACCCATTATAACAATTTTCACAACTCTTCGTCCTTACTAGATTATTTTCTTGTCAGTAGCGTCAATTCTGTAACTCTGTCCGACCAATTTTATTTTCCAGCTCTGAATTCTAAACACGCTTTTTTACTTATGGCATATAAATTTAGTTCAAACTCTGTTCCTTTTACTGTTTCCTTTAGATGTTATGAGTCTGTCAATCTTAATGCTTTACGTAGTGATGTCGAAGCCACAGATTTTGCGCCTATTTATCAAACCAATAACTCCGAATCACAGTTACAATTTTTAAATGCAACTTTAGCAGATTTATATAACACTCATATCCCTCTGCAAACTAAAACTGTTAACCGCTCCACCAATAACTGGTTTAAGTGTACTGAAATTTTTAATGCTATACGGTTAAGAGATCTTGCTTTGAAAGCATATATCGAAAATAATTCACTTAGGAATAAGGTTATTTATATAAAATACCGCAATATAGCAAAGAAAACTATTCGCAAACATAAGAGGAAATTCGTTTCTAAGTATTTCTGCAGAGGCAATTCAGCCAAAGATATTTGGACCAGAATTAAGAAATCTGGCGCATCAAACTGTGATAGCAATTTCTGTGATATTAATCCTGACGATTTAAACTCTTTTTTTGTATCCGTGTCGTCCTCTTTTACACCTAGTTCTAATATTAATTTCGAAGAATTAATTGATAAAAATGGTAGTTTAACCTTTCGTAATATTAATGAGACTGAATTATTTTGTGCAATAAATATAATTAAATCGAATGCTTTGGGGGTTGATGCAATTTCGATACGCTTTCTAAAAATGATCTATCATCTTATATATAACCATATTTTGCACTTCATTAACACTATTTTTACAACTAGTTGTTTTCCACTTTCTTGGAAAACTGCCAAAATTATACCAGTGCACAAGAAAAATAATGATGGATCCTGTGCTGAACATTTCAGACCAATCGCAATTTTACCCGCTTTTTCCAAAATAGTCGAACTTATTATAAAGAATCAACTCATTAGTCATGTAGAAAGGCTTAGGTTAGTTTACCCATGTCAATCAGGGTTTCGGCAGCACCATAGTACCACCTCATTGATTTTAAGTTTGACTGATGACATTCGAAAATCACTGGACATAAAACAGCCCTCTGTTCTTGCTTTTCTAGACTTAAGTAAAGCTTTTGATTCCATTAATCACAATATTCTTATTTCTAAACTATACAATCAATTTAATGTTTCGCGTATATCTTGCAAACTTTTGTTTTCCTTTTTATCAAATCGCTCGCAGTTTGTGAGCTGTAGGGGTAGCACGTCTAATATCCTTAGACTGTCCTCTGGCGTACCCCAAGGTACGATACTAGGTCCATTGCTATTTATGCTGTATGTTAATGACATCGTACCTTGTGTCTCCAAATGTACTGTTCGTATTTTTGCCGACGACATCCAATTATTCAGTTCCAGCTCTAATCGCACCTTTTCCGACTGTATTGTCAAAGTTCAAGATGATCTATTATCTGTTACTAGATGGGCTAGTGATAACCATATTTCAATTAATTCACAGAAAACTAAAATCCTTACATTCGGTGATGCTTACAGCATTGATACTTTCAGTAATATATCTTTTAACACCTGCTCCGTAAGCAAATCCGATTCTGCATCTTGTCTCGGGATAATTATTGAGCCTAGTCTGAAGTTTGACAAACACATCAATCAAGTTATTTCTCGCGTTAGTTTAAATTTCTCTTTCCCTTTCAAAATAAGACATCTTCTAGCATATGCTATCTTAATGCCACATATATACTATGGCTTAGAAATTTATTCTGGTACTAATCTGAGCAACCTGCATAGACTGAACTTGTGTTTTAATAGAATAATAAGGTATGTCTACCACCTGCGACCTAGAGACCATGTTTCTGATTATGTACACCAATTTCTAGGGTGCTCATTCGTAAACCTTATTTAAATGCGATGTCTATATTATTTCTATTGCTGCATAAAATACCAACAACCTGCATATATCATTAATTTATTTTCTTTTCTTAATACGAGAAGGAACTGTCAGTTACGAATTCAGCCCTTTTCCTCTGCCTACTTTGAACGCTCTTTTTCCATAAGAGTAGCTAGACTTTGGAATCATATGCCACCACAGCTAAAAAATTTTTCTTTGAATCCTAGAGTCTTCAAGAAGCTTGCCTTAGTACATTTGGCGCGTTCTGAATAATAATTTTTGCTATTTAGAATTAATAACTACTTTTTCTTTTTGTCTTATATTCCTTAAGTGCTCATCGTTCACAATTGTTCCATAAGTGTAATCCCAATGTCTTTCCTATTTCTTTTCTCCAGAAGACTGTGCGTTAGGTTAGGTTTTTTATTTTTATATCGTTTTTATTTAAGTTTGCTAAATTTAGAAATTTATAAAGCGTTGTAAACTCCTATCAATATAAGGCCCTTGCATGGGCATTTAAATAATTGATTAATTGAATTGAATAAATAAATAAAATAAATAAAAACCTCACCACCACAAAAAATCATTAAAATTCGATATTAAGTATTGAGATTTATGTTGAAAAAAAGTAATTTTTTATTAGTTATTGTTATTAAGCTAATATGTTTTCAAACTATGTAAACAAATAGACATTTCTGGATCCAACACGTCTATTTTTTTTGACTAAAAACAATAATCTGGAAAAAAGTTAATTCTTTTACGAGTCCTTTGATCATTTATTTTTAAAGAAACTGATCAGTATCTTGTAATCTTCAATGTTGTTTCTAAATACATACTAATATCAAGTTACAACAAAAAAAAAAAAAAACAAAATAGTATAGTATTGCTCCTTCTTTAGCCTGTATTGCAGCCATTATCCTTGATGGTATGGAATCTGCTAAGGCTTTGAGGTTATCGTCCTGTATCACATTATTTCAAAGCTTATCTAAAGCTAAAATTGATTATTTTTTATCTTGGGCTTCTGGTCAGTAGCTTTGCCCTTCATTATATGCCACAAGTACACGATAGAATTCAGGTCCAACGAGTTTCAAGGCCAGGTCAGACGCGAAATTCCGAGATCCGTGAATACTTTTCCGAGCTATAATAACATAATTTGTTTTTTTAATATCATGTTTATAATTTTAAAGTCTCTAATGATCATAGAAAAAAATACATACACGATTTACAAATATCGCACGATGGCAAGGCGCAAAATCGTCCTGTAAAATTGCATCCTTAGTGCAGGATAAGTCATCTGGTTCTATGGAAATGTTACTGTTTTCACTATACAGTTTTCTTACTAACGTTCTTCATCGGAACGACGTATCTACTGCGAATTATCGGCGCCTAGCAAGTTGAATTTACTTTCATCCGACTAAATGACATTTCGCCACTGCTCCAGTGCCCAGTTTTTGTGGTTTTGAGCATAAGCTATATCCGATTTTTTAATTTTTTGTGTTAATAATGGCTTTTTTGCAGGATAAACCAGCGTCTTGCAGCCTTCTGCGGTCAATATCCACAGTAATTTTTGTGGAAAGATGCGTTTCTAGCTGTGCCCGTATAACAACTACACTTTTAAAATGATCCTTCAAAAATATTTTCCACCAGGCCATCTATGTCCTTATATTAGTTGCATGTTTAGGACCAGATCCTTTTTCCTCTCCAGCAGCTCCTAAATATAATTTTTTTTTTTGCAAAAAGGCATAGTTGTGGAATGTGAGAAACCCATTCTTTCCGAAACTTTACGATACGATAAACTTTGGTCTGTTAGTCGCTTTTTGATCACGTGACAGCTGTTTATATTTTGGACCCTGTACTTATTTTAAAAAACGACCTTCTGCTTTAAGCCAACGCGTAAAAATATCGTATTTTCGATGTCTTTTCGTTGCAATACTTTAATGCTGAAAGTCCCATTAATAGAAGTTAAAAAAATACGGGATTGTCTTAATTTTTACTATAAAAACAGTTTTGCAAGTGGTGCGGTTTTCATCACCGCCAGTGTATGTACACATATGGTCAAAATAATAAGTACACTACCTTATATCTTATTAGTTCTCAATCATTTTTTGTTTTACTGAAAATATACATATATGGAAATTCTTTTTTATTTTGATAATTTCAATATGGCAATGCCTTTAAAAGTGAAAAAGAAGAAGGGACTTCCCCGAATTTTTCCATACGCGTATGTTTTCACTTATTTCACTTGGACAAAATAATAAGTACATAAATCATTTCTTTAATTTTGCAACAATCTGATCCGCTTTTTCGTACAGGTTTGTTAATTTTATTTATGTTCATATTTAGTTATAGCAAAATAAAAAGCAAAAATTTTTCTATACGCGTATGTTTTCGCTTATTTCACTTGGACAAAATAATAAGTACATAAATCATTTCTTTAATTTTGCAACAATCTGATCCGCTTTTTCGTACAGGTTTGTTAATTTTATTTATGTTCATATTTAGTTATAGCAAAATAAAAAGCAAAAATTTTCATAGATAGGAAGAAATCAACATTGTACTGCCGAGGAGAGGCAGATGGTTTCGACACTCAGAAATTACGGCTTAAGTCTTTGTACTAATGCCGAAGCCATGGATCAGTCAATTTTTTCGTCCAAAACGCTTTAAAGGCTAAAAAAGTGGTTGAAACCCGCGGAAACCAAAAAATTCAGCAGACATCAGCAATGTGATCTCGTTCCGAACGGTACGTCGACGATTACAACGAACCAATTTACCTTGATGGATAGCGAGAAAAGTTTCTATGCTTCGGAAAAAAATTTATCATTCGCAAAGAAACATTCAAATTGGTCCGGACCAGACGGCGAGAAGAAATGGCGTAATATTTTGTGGAGCGACAAGTCAAAAATAAATGTGTTTGGAAATGACTCCGCCCGAAATGTTCGACGCCCCAAGGGTAAAGAGTTTCACGTACGCTTCACAAAAAAGATTGTAAAGCATGGGGGTGACCACATTATGGCCTGGGATTATTTTTCATGGTACGGTGCCAGACCAATACATCAAATTTCCGATAGTATGACCACATTCCACTATAAAGACATTTTGGAAAGTACGAAGTTTGCTGAGGAAAGTATGCCGCTAAAATGGACATTTCAGCAGGATAATGATCCTATGCATACTTCCAAGTTGGTGAAGAATTGGTGTCAAAACAATAGTGTGACCTTGCTTAACTGGCCAAGTCAATGACTGAACTTGAACCCTATGGAAAACCTTTGGCGAGAGTTGAAGCAGAGAATAGGAAAGGAAGTATTCTAAAATAAAAAGCAATTATGGAGTTTTGTACAAAAAACTTGGTATGAAAAACCAGTAGAGACTTGCCGTAAGCTTATCTCCAGTATGCCAAAAATAGTACACAAAATTATTCAAAATAATGGTTTGTATACCGGCTACTAATTATGAACTTTAAATAACAACAAATAAAGCCGATAAAATTAGAGTTAAATTTTTTTTTTAATCTATTTTTTACTTTTTTGATAAGACTGAAAGATATTTTTGTTTTTTATTAATGTTATACCTTTTTATTTAATTTAATATGTTGTAAGAAGTTAACTATACATTTGTTTTTCTATTAACTTAAATAAATTTTTGCCTACAAGCCATTGAACTAATTATGTGAGCGTGTACTTATTATTTTGACCACATGTGTATGTATAATTCTTTTTTTTTGCTTTGAAAAGCAAAACCGTTATTTTCTCAATAAGATATTCTTTTATAGCCTCAGTACGTTACTGCACTAAGGATAACATCTTCTCGAATTTGAATTTCGTTCCTTGTCTGAGTTCATTTCTTGGAGGGTTCTAGAAGGAGACTGTTCACAGTTGTTGCGAGTCCAAAATCTCTGCCGGCTGTAATGGAAAAAGCGTTTTAAATGTTCTTAAAACGAACAAAAAAGTTTAAATAAGTGTCGGTTGGCTAATTTGCTCAAGAGTACAAGAAGTCTTTGTTTCTCCAGATATCTTAAGTTTAGTTTTGCAATAAATTTTCTTTGGTCGCATGGAAAATTTGGCTACCTATAAAATGTGGTTAAAAATATAACAATTAAAAAAAAATAATTGTTGCAAATAAAAATCTTTTGATTGGTCATTTTTTAGCTGATAAAATTATTTTTAATTAAGACCTATGCTGTAAAGGTTGCATGTTAAAAAAGTTATAGGTTAATTACACATTTTTTGGAAAAAATAAAGGTTTTTTTGGTCCAAATTTCAGAAAAATCGTCATATCTCCAAAAATATGGATTAAATTGCTAAAATTTACGCTCCATTATAGTAGGCCATTAAATTATCTATCTTATGACGCCCATATTTTTGATATCCATTTAGGGGTTCCCAACTTATAAGTATTTTCACAAAAGCTCTATCCGCGACTTCCGATGGCTATATATCCGAAACCAGATCCGAGCGACACTTTTTTTTTGCTATTTTTATTTCCATTTTAGGGGGTAAAACAACAACAAAAAAAAAAGATTATAGCATGGGAGCTAAAGTAAACCTGTTCCCAATTGAAGCGCCGTTGTCAGGAAGCTGCAATATTGTTAAAATGTTCGATTTTTGTGCATGGGAGCTAAAGTAAACCTGTTCCCAATTGAAGCGCCGTTGTCAGGAAGCTGCAATATTGTTAAAATGTTCGATTTTAGTGCATGTGCATTATACTATACGATTTGAGAACAATGAGTAGATTTTGGACTTGTGTACTAAAATAGTTAAATAAAAAAACCTTAATCAAATATTGTTATTGTATCTTGTTAAGACAAATATTAGAGCAAATTTAGAGATTGCTACCCCCATGTAAAATCCAAAGCTTTTATTCAAGTTTTCAAGAGCTAAGCTTATTTTATTGTACAATCCGTACTTTTATTTTGTTTACTATTTATCCATTAATAACTTATACATAACACAAATGGATTTCATGACTTCGATTTGCCGGTAATTTACTTTGTTGACGGGGCCGCTGAAACTGTCGGCACTGTCGTTTCACCTTTAGCTGCAGGTTTATTCCCTAGCATGCTGCTCCAAAGATATTTACCCATCTTAATAAAAATTCAATTTCAATATATTATAAATTACAGAAAATCATATATCTCTCACCGTCACAATGGGAAGGTCGATTTTCTCTCTTTCAGACACCAATGTGCGATTGTTTTGCATCAAATTCCAACCATAATGAATGCCAATAATGCTGGGAATAACGACAATCGCTACCAAATTTCTGGAAACAAATGTTTTAAACCGTGAGTTTTGCATTATTTTGAATGTTTGTAAAAATTAAAAAATTTGCAAAATACTGGAATATTAAAAAAATCTTTCATAATGTTTTTGTATTTATCTTGACAGTTATGTAAACAGAAACAGCTGACTGTTCTGACATTTGCAGTTCAATCAGATAAAGAACGTACTTGAAATGAAACACTAGCAATTGTCAACTGGTATAAAGCAAATTACAGGGCTATTCACTAAACTTTAGTCGTGTCTGTTTACTTTCATAGTTAAATTTTTAGTTAAATCCGCAGTTAAAAAATTGAGAGAGAAGAGCGCAATTGTTCTCAAAAATATATTATATAAAAAAGTAAACAGACAGGAATTAGTTAAATATGTAGTTATATTAGCCAAGTGAGCAATTTTATTTTTCTATTTTAACAATATGGGTATCAAATGACATTTTTTAGACATTTAAAGGCTAAACAGAATTGGGATGTGCGATTTATCTTCAGTGTCAATTCGCAACAAAAAAATGGAATTTTTTCTATTTCTCTGCGATAAATTTTCTAGTGTCAATTTTGTACTCACTACAAACGTATAGGAAAAACAAAAGAAAAATCGCATTTCCCAATTCTGTTTAGACATTTAGGCAGATTTAGGCAAAAAGAGGCGCCTTAAGTTAACTTTTAGCGAGTAAACGGACACACCTTTTATAAACAACAATAGGACCGTTTAATAAAGTAATTCTGAGATAATATTATTACATTATAAGCATGATTTAACTAACCATTATACCATGATTACAAGGAACGATTCTATGTGGCAGTTTTTCTTCTTTATTTTATATTCAAATAAACAGAAAATTAAAATATTGTTACGAAATTCCTGTCTCTTTGACGATAATTTCGATCTCTTACACTTTTCTGAATTCGATCACTGGATTTTGTAACAATTAAAAACACACCAACTTATTTAGTTATAAAATGGTTTATTTAAATCACAATAGTTAGTTTATACACGGTATAATGGTTTATTTTATTAACGTTCAAATTCTAATATTAATCTGACACTGTATACACAACTGTTTTAGTTTACCACTTAAAGTCACTTTATTATGGAACACACTGTTCTGCTTCACTGTTTTAATTCAACTGTTCTGCTTCACTGTTTGAATTCTACTGTGTCTGAAAACTCAAATGACACCCTTTTATACTACAGGCATCACTTTCTCGAATAGTCTACTACCTCCTAGATGGCGTGTATTCTACCATTATCCATAATTTACTAGTGCTTCTAAGTGGCATGTATTCTACCATAATCCATAATTTCCCAGTATGGCGTATCGACGTTGAGTTCACAATTATCCAGAATGTTGCTTTTATGCTCTAGATGGCGTTGTATGACGGCGATAATTTCTCTCGGTTATCGACTTTTATAGTGAACTGCAGCGTCTGTTCGGCTTATTATTTTTAGTAAGAAATCGGCACTTGTCGCGATCTTTATCACGTTCCTTTTTACGCGATTTAGAACGACGTCTTGAAGATTTCTCCCGACTTCGAGAACGTTCTCGGCATGTTCGCTCTCGTTCTCGCTCTTTCTCACGTTCGCGTTCCCTTTCTCGTCTTCTGCGCTCACGATCTTCATCTGGCCGTTCTGGATCCTCCATTTCAACTTTATCTCTTTCAGCGCGTTCTCTAACCTCCTCTCGTTCACGTTCTCTTTCACGTTCTTTTTCTCGTTCCCTACGTTCTGCACGTTCATATTCACGTTCTCTCTCACATTCTCGCTCTCGTTCTCTGTCGCGTTCTTTACGTCGATCGCGATCACGCTCGCGATCTCTTTCACGTTCTCTCTCCCGTTCTCGTTCGCGTTCCCTTTCACGCTCTCGTTTACGATCACCACGATCTCGATCACTGCGCTGGTCCCATCTTACCTCCTCTTTTGTCCACTTTTTTTCAGGCAAAACGTTCAATTGTTCCAGCTTTATTTTCCGTTCGTGAACAATGACTGCATTCAATTTTACATAGACGACGGGAAAGTGCATCCGCATTTCCATGCTGGAACCGGGAGAAATTTGGTCGGTTCGGTTCATCGGTTTGAACTGTTTTTGCACTTTTGGATTTGTTCGTCAAAACGGTTTTTGTTTTCTTTGAACCGGGGTTTCGGTTCGGTTCAACGGTTCGGGGATGAGAAAAAAAACTATGTTAATTTGTGTTATTTTTATTCAGTAACAATCCAAAAGAATATAGAAATATATTCACAGATTCACAAACAGCATTTTGTTAGAAAGAGAATGAAAATATCTTTTGAATGCTGAAAAACATCTTCTAACAAGTCCTCGTCAATATTTCCCCGCAGGTCTCCGAGAATTAATTTTAGGGTGGAAATAATACAAAATGTATAACAAAATTTTGTAATATATTCAAAAGTATTAAATTTAATCAAAATTGTATTAAAAATCTTTGTAATACTTCGCTTGTATTAAAATTTACTCCAAGATTTCTAACCGTGTAAATACTTGTTATAAATATTTATATAATTAACAAACACTTCCATAATAATTTCAATAAAAGTTTTTAAAGAGCCTTTATTGCTTGAAATGGCTAAAATAGCGCTTTATCCCTTTCGCGTCCAGAGTTGCTTATAAGCAACTTCAATACTAAGCCTTGTTTAAGTGACACAATCGCGATAAATTTTGTAAATTACACACCTTATTGATTGATTGCAATTCTCAGAGTAAAAAAACTTAAAAAAGCAACCGTTATGTTGTGATCAACAAAATTCCGACGCATTTATTAAGATGAAGTCAAAAAAGTCACTTGTGCAGTAATTTCAGTGCAAAATATAAAAATTAAATAAAAATACTTATACAGTGGAACCTCTTGAAGTCGAACCTCGATAAGTTGAAAACCTCCCAAACTCGAAAAAATATTGTGTTCCCTTCCCTTCAAGCCCCAAAACCTCCATTGCTCGAAATCTGACCCCTCTATAAGTCGAAATAATTAGTGAGACCCTACAAGTAAATTCAGTACATATTTTCCCTCCATAACTCGAAAAAAATAAATTTGACCTCTGCATCTCGAACATAGAAATGTTTGATTTTACAACCTTTACAACTCGATTATTTGAAACGAATTACCTATATAGCTCGAAGAAAAATAAGACACCGACCTGACAATGTACATCATTGTTCCTTAGAAATCAATGTAAAAGCCGCTTATACAATAAAACAATTCTATGAAATGATAAAGGAATTTATGACTGACGTTAACACGTGATTTCATTTGAACTGTAGTGAAGTTTGAACAATTTTATATTGAACTTTTTTAGTCATTTTTATTCAACAAACATGACAAAGATAACAAGTGGATCAAAAGTTTCTTTATTGTTGTCGATCGAAATGTTATTAGAAATAGTTTGATCCTACTGCAATACACACCAATGTTTAATACCTCTATAACTAGGATTTTTATTTATTTCACCTCTCTAACCCAAAATAAATTGGAATAAATATTAACCTCTACACTTAAAAAAAAACAAAGTGTTTGATAGAACTATTTCAAATGTTTGTGGGAAATAATAAAATTTTTCCACCAAAAACTTTAAATTTTACAAGCATGTGAGTTTTTGATCCCAAATCACTTGAAATAGTTTTTACAAACGCTTGAAATAGTTCCATATATATCATACGTGACAAACACTTTTTTTTTTTGAATGTACAAGTCTAACATTTCCTGACAAAATTCGCTGAAGTCGAAGTCCTCCATAAGTCGAAAACTCTATAAGTCGAATTTTTTGGCTTCTCCCTTCAAGTTCGACTTAAAGAGGTTCTACTGTAGTATCAAAGTACGCAGTTTCACGTAAAAAGGTAGGAGTAAACACACAATTTATAACATTTGAGAATTATTGCGTTATTTCGCTTCTATAATTTTTTTGCTTTTAAGAAACTTCTAATTATCTAGTGACCAGATTAGTCTAGAAAGCTAAAAATTTCCAAAATACGTTATATAGACTTAATAAGCCTGGAAATTAAGAAAAAAATTGTTTCTGGCAGCTGGCCTTGGAGTGGACGCGAAAGGGTTAATGGGGCTATAGATATGTGAAATGCTAAAATCTGATTCCCAAAGGCGCTTTATAAGCTATATGACAGTACTTTCCTGATCAATTCCTAGTAGCAAGAAAAGTAATGCAGCAATGGTTTTTGCTAGAAATGCGCTGTATTAGCCAAAAACTTGCAACGTGTGCTACTTGGGCTTTCATTAGAGAAACAAAAACAAAAATTTTTTTTGAAGTGATTAGACTCAACAAATTGTTAAAAAAATTATTATATTCAGAAAATGTGGGACTTAGATTCATTCATTCAATCGATCCTAACGTTGTCATTTCACGTCGATTTTTAGCTGGTATGTCTTAATTTTTGCGTAAGAGTATCAGCTCTACGTGCATGGAGAAAAATTATTTCTTTTAATTTTATTTCTTTTTTTTCGTGGCCACAGAACCAGATGTAAAATTTGATTTTTTTGAAGTGAAAACTTATTATGGCACGTTATGCGGCTGAGGAAAAAGTATAAACTCGCGACACCGACCGTCATCGGGATTCCCCGTCATGAATGCGATAGCAAAATTTGAATGTTTTTTGAAGACTTGGGAAACGAACTCGATTTTGGAATTTTGAAGACTTGGGAAACGAACTCGATTTTGGAATTTTGAAGACTTGGGAAACGAGCTCGATTTTAGAATTTTGAAGACTTGGGAAACGAACTCGATTTCAGAAATTTGAAGACTTGGGAAACGAACTCGATTTCAAATTTGGAAGACTTGGAAAACGAACTCAATTTCAAAAAATTTAAAAAAACGTTGCCTACTTTAAGGCGCTATTAATAATTTGCCCCTAAAAGTAGGAAACACTTTCTGACAAATTTCAAAATAGCGCCTAAAAGTAGGCAACGATTTAAAAATTTCAGATAATGTAGCCTAATTTTAGGCGCTATTTTTGAAATTTGTCGGAAAGTGTTGCACAGTTTTAGGGGTAAATTATCAATAGCGCCTAAAAGTAGTCAACGTTTTTTGAAAAAATTGGCCCATGAAAGTATGCAATTTTTTGGAAAAAGTTTTTAAATTTGTAGCATACATATGTTGACTTCCGGTTAGCTGTTGCTCAGTCAGCAAATTTTTCTCTGCTAGCGCAGTCGAAAGCAGAGCTAGCAGCCCAAAGCGGTGAAAAATCTGAAATACCAGGCCATCATGAACCAGCAGCAAGCAAATTTGGTTTTTTGAAAAACTTTAAAACGTTATATCTCGGCTATTACTAAACCGATTTAGACAAATAAGGTGTAATAGTTTTTCTAAGAACAAGCAGATTTTTTTGAAGTCATGTATGTTTAGATAAACTGTCACTAGATGGCGTTTTAAGCAGTTTGAATATTCTAACAGCCATAACTCGGCAACGAATAAGCCGATTTTAATAAATGTGGTGTCATAGTGTCTGTAGGAAGAAGCAGATTTTTAAGTTAAGTTTTAGAAAAATTATGCTTAAGCTATTTAGTCACAGGTCCAGGTACTTTCTTTACCTGATTTTTGAAGTGAAAACTTCTTATGGCACGTTGTGCGGCTGAGGAAAAAAGTATAATTTCGCGACACCGACCGTCATCGGGAAGACTTGGGAAACGAACTCGATTTTGGAATTTTGAAGACTTGGGAAACGAACTCGATATTGGAATTTAGAAGACTTTTGAAACGAACTCGATTTCAGAAATTTGAAGATTCGGAAAACGAACTCGATTTCAAATTTGGAAGACTTGGGAAACGAACTTGATTTTGGAATTTTGAAGACTTGGGAAACGAACTCGATTTTAGAATTTCGAAGACTTTGGAAACGAATTCGATTTCAGAAATTTGAAGACTTGGGAAACGAACTCGATTTCAAATTTGGAAGACTTGGGAAACGAACTTGATTTTGGAATTTTGAAGACTTGGGAAACGAATTCGATTTTAAAATTTTGAAGACTTGGAAAATGAACTCGATTTCAAAAAATTTATAAAACGTTGCCTACTTTTAGGTGCTATTAATAATTTGCCCCTAAAAGTAGGCAACACTTTCTGACAAATTTCAAAAAGAACGCCTAAAAGTAGGTAACGATTTTAAAAATTTCAGATAATGTGTCCTAATTTTAGGTGCTATTTTTGAAATTCGTCGGAAAGTGTTGCATACTTTTAAAGCGGCTCTCACACGATCAAAATTACTGACAGTATAATTACTGACAGTATTTACATTACTGTCAGTGTACCACTCACACGGTCAGTATTGTTAATTGTCAGTAATCAGTTTTTTTGACATTCGACTGGTGAAGGTGCGAACTATGCTCCGGTCATCAGTCGAATGTCAAAAAAACTGATCACTGACAATAAACAATACTGACCGTGTGAGTGGTACACTGACAGTAATGTAAATACTGTCAGTAATTATACTGTCAGTAATATTGATCGTGTGAGGGCCGCTTTACTGTCAGTATTTAAAAACTTCGTCAGTAATATCCGATTTTTTCATCAGTCATCAGTATCGTTTTTCTATACTGACAGTACATCAGTACTCACCTCATACGATCAGTAATACTGTCAGTATGCAAAATCCTGTCAGTAATACTGATCGTGTGAGGGCCGCTTAAGGGTAAATTATTAATAGCGCCTAAAAGTAGGCAACGTTTTTTGAAAAAATTGGCCCATGAAAGTATGTAATTTTGTGGAAAAAATTTTTAAATTTGTAGCATACATATGTTGACTTCCGGTTAGTTGTTGCTCAGTAAGCAAATTTTTCTCTGCTAGCGCAGCCGAAAGCAGAGCCAGCAGCCCAAAGCAGAGAAAAATCTGAAATACCAGGCCACCTTGAACCAGCACCAAGCAAATTTGGTTTTATAAAAAACTTTAAAACGTTATATCTCGGCTATTACTAAACCGATTTAGACAAATGAGGTGTAATAGTTTTTTTTAAGAACAAGCAGATTTTTTTGAAGTCATTTGTATTATGATTAACTGTCACAAGATGGCGTTTTAAGCAGTTTGAATATTCTAACAGCCAGAACTCGGCAACGAATAAGCCGATTTTCATAAATGTGGTGTCATAGTGTCTGTTAGAAGAAGCAGATTTTTATCTTAAGTTTAAGAAAAATTATGTTTAAGCTATTTAGTCACAGGTCCAGGTACTTTTTTTACCTGATTTTTTCTTATACTTACATAATTCGCAATGATGTGTCTTACTGCAATCAGAATAAATTTTTGTTTTTAAACATAAGGAGTACTTAGCTCAAATTTAATTATTCACAGTTGAGGCTACTGAGCCGAATATACTTCTTCCAGCAATTTTTGAAGTGAAAACTTCTTATGGCACGTTGTGCGGCTGAGTAAAAAAGTATAAACTCGTGACACCGACCGTCATCGGGATTCCCCGTCATGAATGCGATGGTAAAATTTTAATGTTCTATTGTTTCTTTTAAATAAAAAATATTCCAAGTGGAAGACAAAAAGCAAAGCATACACACTAACTGACACATTTAATTCTCATTCAACGATTGTTATGCTTACATGTTTGTTTCTTTCAATGTCCGCGTTGTTGCGTTGACAAATTGAGAATGAGAGCGAGAGTAAAATTTGAATACATATTCCGTTTTTGTCTTCCATTGCATTGCCATATAAAAAGAAAACGCACACATACCAATTAACGCACTAACTTGCCATTAAACGATTTGTTTTCACTTCTGTCGGCACTCCCGGAGTGCAACCCGCCGTTTTTTTTTCTTATACTTACATAATTCGCAATGATGTTTCTTACTGCAATCAGAATAAATTTTTGTTCTCAAACATAAGGAACACTTAGCTTAAATTTAATTATTCACAGTTGAGGCTACTGAGCCGAATATACTTCTTCCAGCAATTTTTGAAGTGAAAATTTCTTATGGCACGGTGTGCGGCTGAGGAAAAAAGTATAAACTCGCGACACCGACCGTCATCGGGATTCCCCGTCATGAATGCGATAGTAAAATTTGAATGTTCTATTGTTTCTTTTAAACAAATATTCCAAGTGGAAGACAAAAAGCAAAGCAGACACACTAACTGACACATTCCATTCTCATTCAACGATTGTTATGCTTACATATTTGTTTCTTTCAAATTCCGCGTTGTTGCGTTGACAAATTTAGAATGAGAGCGAGAGTAAAATTTGAATACATATTCCGTTTTTGTCTTCCATTGCATTGCCATTTAAAAAGAAACTCACGCATACCAACTAACACACTAACTTGCCATTAAACGATTTGTTTTCACTTCTGTCGGCATTCCCGGAGTTCAACCCGCCGTTTTTTTTTTTAAATCTGGACTGTTATCATCGATATCTTTTAAATCGCTTATTTACTGAAATATATACATATCTATACATGTTTGTTTGCCATTTTATTATCTGTAATCTGGCACCAAGAACAAAATTAGACGTTGCTAGCTCAAGATACGAACCTTAAATTGAAAGGAGATCGAAAAAATGAAAAAACCACAATATCTCGAAAACTATACCATTCAAAAAATTTTCATTTTCATTTTCGAACTCAGCAGGAAAAAGTACATAAGAAAAGTAACCTCAATGGAAAATTTTGAGTGTAAACTAGTGTAATTAGTTACTCTAGCTAACAGTATACACATGCATTACTTAAAAACAAAATTAGTTTTGCTAATTTTTGGACCAATAAGGAAATTTTTTTTCCATTTCTTTTTTAAGGAAAATTCATGTAGTGGCATAGACAATTTCCTATTATAGTATATTACGATGAATGTAATGAAAACAGCAAAGGATTTGAGCTACATATTACACAAGAAACACCAAAGCTCTGATGCCGGATTTTTTCCTTAAAAAATAGCTGAACATTTTTTTCGATAATTCCTTATGTGTACATAAAGAATACCGAAAAAAAAAAATTAAAAAAGAAAGATTTTACATTAGAAAAAATCTAATATTCTTAATTTTTTTCTTGCTCAAATTCCAAAAAATTAAAATTTTGCAGTCCTGGTAGCAGCCCTAGGAGCATTTTCTTTTTTTTAAAGAGGATTTTACTCGAATATGAATAAATATTCGAATTTCACGGTTTCCGGTAGAATTCTAGAACATGAAATTTATTTAAACATGTCTAGTGTTTACACACGTTGCATTTTAGCAACGTTACTACTTGACCCATATGATAGAAAAATTCTCTTAAAAAGTACTGTTACGTAACCCTATGTCCACGGCTGCAACCATTACAGGGAACAGAGTTGGTTAAGAATAATTTCATTTCGAGTTAACCCGTTTTCTGCAGCTGTTCGAGTTTTCAAACAGAAAATTTGCTCATTTTCATCGAATTTATTTTCAATGTCGAAACGTAAGAAAAACTTTATGTTTTGCAGCATAATAAAGTTTATTAAATTGATTTTCAGAAAAAAAAATATGTTGGCCACGCCCCTTCCCCATCGTGGGCTGCAGCTGATGGTTGAAAATAATACATATAATTAAAAACAATTTTTTTCTAAAGGTACATGTTTATGGTAGATAAAGGTCGAATGCAGTCAAAAAATGAGCTTACACACGATCTGTTTTTACTGGGGAACATTGGCAGACCTGCAAAAGTAACTGTTCGAAAAGTCGAACAATGGCGGCTGGTGATTGTATATGGGCATTTCCGCCAAAAAGCCAACGGTGACAGAAAAATTAAAAGTTATTATAAAAGCGTTACTATCTGATATTATATAAGGAAAATATTCAAATTTTGTTAATTTAAACAATTTACACCAGAATTCATTTATTACATTGAGCAAACCAACTGCAAACTTGCATAAATGCAGTTTCTCTTTTTTTTTAATATTGAATGAAATTTTGCATTTTGAATTTAGTCTTTCCGAAAAATCTCTCTTCCAACGTCAATTAGCTAAAAACAATGCAAAAAAATCAAACCAATCTCTATTAACTGTAACATTTTAATCTGCTTAAGTTCATGTTCTAAAGCCACAAATAACGCAGAAAACATCATTTGTTCTCATTTCGAAATTGATAACAGCAGCAAGTGTGTCAAAATTTTTGCACGAACAGAGTTTCATGTACATAATTAAAAAAAAAAACGAGTGCAAAAAAAAAAATTAAAATTGTTGGAGCTGTTTGAAGTTGGTCATGTTCGAAAACATAAGTGTAATAAATAGGCAGTTCAAAATGGTTAAACCACTTTTTCACAACCATAGCACAACATAATCGCATGACTTTTTTTTGTTGGAAAGGTTGTGAAGAGAAGGAGGGACCTGTATACTTTTTTTTTTTCATAGTAGGCGGTGCCATGCCCCTAACGGGGAAAAACGTTT
Source organism: Tricholauxania praeusta (assembly GCA_949775025.1). Taxonomy (NCBI): domain Eukaryota; kingdom Metazoa; phylum Arthropoda; class Insecta; order Diptera; family Lauxaniidae; genus Tricholauxania; species Tricholauxania praeusta. The sequence continues at coordinate 58,924,858 of OX459029.1, forward strand.
CCGATTTTAATAAAATTTGGTGAAGAGATAGAATGTTCCATAAAAAAGGTTAGTAGAGACTCTACGTCCTTCAAGTGGGCGTGGCATCGCTCAAAATGGGAAAAAACGGTATCATGGCTGTGCCACTACACCGATTTTGATGAAATTTGGTATATAGATAGATTGAAACTTGAGTAAAAATATTTATTTTAAGTGGGCGGTGCCACGCCTCTTACAGGAAAAACGTTTTAACAGCAAAAAGACAAGTTTTATATTCTTTTAAGTAAAATATCTACTCCTTCCTCTTTTCTTTGTTAAAATTGATCTCACTAATTAATTTGATAAATATAAACATTAAATTTGTTTTTTTAATTACTGTATATATCTTAAATATTATTATTTATATAAATATAAAAATAGTTTTGAAAAATTGCCCAAGTGAACATAAACGGAAAAATATGTCCCGTTCGAATGTCCGGTTCGAATGTCCCGTTCGAATGTCCGGTTCGAATGTCCCGTTCGAATGGATTATTATGCCTTGTAAGAAAAAAAGTAAATAAGATTTTTCAATCAAACGAAATCTATTAAAAAGTTACATTATTCTATAACATTTTAGAATTATGTAGTCGCATTAAAAAATGTTGCCAGGTTTTGCTGACTTGTGCTTTTCTATAGATGGCCATGAAAAACACTTCCGTTTTTTGTCCCGTTCGAATGGCTTTTTTATTGCTTCTATCTTGGAACCAGTTCTACGTCTGGCATCAACTTTACCACTCAATAAAGTGCTGTCAAAGGGCTAATCTTTAAAGTAACAGAAAAAAATAAAAGTGTTTTGCTTTGACTTTTATTCCACTATAAAAAAAAATTTCCGTCCAGTTCAACATGAGAAAAATGCCCATATGCAAACGATTATGTTAGATAATTTTTCACGGAGAAGAATTTTGTTTTGCTTTATGGGCTGGCAAAGTACGAAAGTGAATATATTATAAAATTTTTTGACAAAAAAATATTCCATTACTTTCGGTTGCTTAAATGGGCGGGAATTTTTTCTTTTCTGTGTAGCTTTCGTTATATGGTTTCGGAATATATAATTATGATCGATCACTTAATTTGGTGGGAGTTTTTCACGGGAAGATTTCCCAGCTGGAATTTCGAGTGGACTCAGTGAAGACCTTGTTTCTAACGCATAAAAAAACGAATTCCTAGACGTCGCGATTATCACCAAATAATTGTGCAGCCCGAAAGTAAAGCAAAACGATGAAAACATATGCCATGAGCCTACACAGCGAATGTACAAAAGTGTCAAGTGCACTTACACATGAAAAATTGTTTCGCAGTACACTACAAATGGGAGCAGAATAAATAAAATTGTAACAACATCAAATAAACATCGTTTTTAATAAATATAAATAATGTAATTATAATTTAATAAAATAATGTTTTTATTAAATTCATAAATGTCTTTGACAAATATCTGAAGAAAATATGTATATTCAACATATAAGTTGAAATGTGCCCAACTGCCATTATTCGACTTTTCGAACAGTCTCACCTGGCGAAACTGTAACAGGTAAAACATTTTGGACAACGGATTCGAATTTTTTGTGTCCTAATTACTCTTGAAAGATCACTTTAATTATAAATTCGAACTTCCATTTAGCGCGGCAGAAAATGGGTTAAATTACTGGATCTTTTCAATTCCATGACAAAAGGAAGCGACTTATTTTTTACTCCATGCATAAAATTGCGCTTAATTTCTAAGCACAATTGGAACGAGATACGGCAGCGAGAAAAACAAAACGAGACAATATGATTTTTTCTTAACATTAGAGCAAGATACGCAGATACTCTAACATATAGAAAAAATCATGATTTGTTTTTTCTTGCTATCGCATCTCTCTCCAATTGTGTTTAGAACTTTAACCGGAGATCTAAAACTAGCTTTCTGGCATAACATTAGAGTTACCACACTCAAAAAACTAGTATTTCGAATTCCAAACGCAAGATGGACCATCCTCTATATATGAATAAATGTTTTATTTAGGTCATTCAATATTTATTTGTTCGTTAAAAGTTTTTTTCCTACACTTAAATCTTATGTTTATGTTATGTTTTACTTCCATAATATATGTATATTAAAAATAATATATGTATGTATGTGTATTTCAGTGGTTTTGAGTGCGTACTTACCTGCATATAGTGTAATTTAAGACACGTATTGTATGCGCATATATTTGAGCTTTAAGTGCATAAAATTTCGAGCTCTATTCATTAGTATTCAATTTACGTTTCTGAGGTTGTTCACATTATTTGCATTTAGCAATAGGAAGGAATTGTTCGCAACCAGGCAGCTGTAGAAAAGTGGCATGTACATATAAGATTAATAGATGAAACTCTGATGAAGAATAGTATTGTATACATCAAAGTTAACTAATAAGGGTAATAAGGGTTACTTCACTCATACCTAACCTTATGCGAAATATTTAAGGTCAAAAGGCACACAAATCAGTCTTCCGTTATCATCTCGCTTCCTAGTAGCTAGACATAATTTAGTTTAATTAAAAGTTATAGATGAGACAATTTTTCATATAAAAGGTTAACTGCATTATTTACGTAAGTTCAACCATTTTTGTGATATTCGAGGTAAAATTTTAAAAATGGTTTTTGTAAATTTCTCGCTTCACTTGGTTAGCCTTTTCAGACAAAACCAATCAAAAGCACAAACGGGAGCCTATTAAGTACTAAAGATAGCCATAAAATCCGTTAGAAAACAAAGTTTTTGTAGACTATTAATTGTCCACCTCCTACCGGCAGCACTCGCCATATTCGCCAACATAAGGGAATACTACAGTCACTGGCCTTGTGCTCACCTCAATTAACAAGCATCATAGTTGTCAAAAAGTTGAGAACTTGCCAGCTGAGTTTATGTATCACGTCCTTACCCGAATTGGAGAAGAAAAACCAAATACATGAGAACTAATAGAAACCTAAGTGAAAGCCCCAAAAAAGGAGTGTTAGTCCTATTCGTTTGCGGTTGTAAATGACTCGTTTTAAATCATGATCGTCTATTCTTATTTCAGATTGGAATGCCCATTACAAAAAGGAATGATAATTCTGTGAATTTCTACGAGATTGACAAAGTTGACTTGACGATAAAAGTTAAAGTGATAGAAATAATTTTTTTAAATGAAATTCAGTAGAATCTAGTAGGGATGTGAAATGACTTTACTGCTATGGTTGCAGATACAATTGTTTTGCCTCAAGAATATGGTACCTTATCCGCATTTACGTTCAACGGGGAACCTTATTCGCAATTGTATTCAAAAAAGAAAATTATTCAATTTACGTGATCTTTTGCATCTATTGTGTAAGGAACCTAAGGTACCAAACAGGAATAACTTAGCTTGTTGAACGTAAACGAGCTTAGTGTACATTTTTCTTTGGGCAAAGAGATAAGTCATTTTTGCAGTGTTGAAAAAATTTGTCAAACCGGAACATGTTACCAATATGATCTGTAATTTAGTGTGTAGGGTACGTTAGAGCTTTATGCGCGTGTCATACCAATGATATTCAAACATTTTATTTAGTAACTTTTTGTAAGTGTTTGTAGTAAACTCGATTTATTTCTCTCCCTCAAAAATGGTAGCTGCTAGTAAACTTATCAATATTTACAAGAAACCTGCATGTGAACTTCACTGTTCCCAGTTTTTGCATCCTGGAATGAGTTGTAGAAATTTCTTTCCATCACTTGTTTTGGGATGTACAAAGTCGAGCGCAATTTATTTTCTGCCTTTATTGATCGTAAGTTTGATGATATTTCTACGGTTACATTAATTGATTACTTTATTTTATTGCAGAGTCCAATTTTGATCAAAGCTAAAAAATTAAATAGAAAAATTTTAAGCGATATATTCAAATTTTACATTCAAACAGTTGTCTGTGCGAGCTCTGCAAATTATTTTGCATATTTCTATATTTGTATATTCAGGTACCTTAAAATTTCAAAACTAAGTACATTTTAACAATGCAGAAACAAGACATACTATACTATATAACGATGGGATTAAATTTCTGTCATTTCTGGGAATGTTTCCGCTTAGAGATAAAATTATTTTCCTCGAAACTCGCAGCGGCTTCATTTGTGTTACCTTAATGGTGTACTGTTTGAAGTTGGTCATGTTCGAAAACATAAGTGTAATAAATAGGCAGTTCTAAACGGTTAAACCACTTTTTCACAACCATAGCACAACATAATCGCATAACTTTTTTTTGTTGGAAAGGTTAGTAGAGACTCTAAGTCCTTCAAGTGGGCGTGGCATCGCTCCAAATGGGAAAAAACGGTATCACGGCTCTGCCACTACACCGATTTTGATGAAATTTGGTATGTAGATAGATTGAAACTTAAGTAAAAATATTTATTTAAAGTGGGCGGAGCCACGCCTCTTACAGGAAAAACGTTTTGACACCAAAAAGACAAGTTTTATATTCTTTTACGAAAAATATCTTCTCCTTCCTCTTTTCTTTGTTAAAATTGATCTCACTAATTGATTTGATAAATATGAACATTACATTTGTTTTTTTAATTACTGTATATATCTTAAATATTATTATTTATATAAATATTAAAGTAGTTTTGAAAAATTGCCCAAGTGAACATAAACGGAAAAATATGTCCCGTTCAAATGGATTATTATGCCTTGTAAGAAAAAAAGTAAATAAGATTTTTCAATCAAACGAAATCTATTAAAAAGTTACATTATTCCATAACATTTTAAAATTAGTCGCATTAAAAAATGTTTCCAGGTCTCGCTGACTTTTCTATAGATGACCATGCTTTTCTAACGATGACCATGAAAAACACTTTCGTTTTTTGTCCCGTTCGAATGGCTTTTTAATTGCCTCTATCTTGGGACCAGTACTACGTCTGGCATCAACTTTACCGCTAAATACAGTGCTACCAATGGGCTATTCCTTAAAGTAACAGAAAAAAATAAAAGTGTTTTACTTTGACTTTTATTCCACTTAAAAAAAAAACTACCGTCCCGTTCAACATGAGAGAAATGCCCATATGTATGTATGTATACGGTTAGAAATCTTGGAATAAATTTTAATACAAGCAAAGTATTACAAAGATTTTTAATACAATTTTGATTAAATTTAATACTTTTGATTATATTACAAAATTTTGTAATACATTTTTTATTAAATTCTAATACAGTTCAAACATTAAAACGATATTTTATAACATTTGATGCTATCGCAAGTATTACATTTAGCCAACGTAAATATGATACTACGTTGGCTGATGTCGTTAAAATGTTCATGCAACCCTTGTTTTGAAAGGGAACTTGGTTCGAATTCCAGTGGATACGACATATTTTTTTTTAAATTTTAATAAAAACGAGTATTAAATTTTAATACAAATTTGTATTAAAAATGAATTTTAATATCTAGACAGTATTGAATTTTAATACAGTTCTGGTGTAGTCATATATGTAATCCCAAAAGTATTAAAATTTATTCCAAAATTTCTAACCGTGTACATTAGACATGTTCAAATAAAAGTAATGTTCTAGAATACTTCAAGAACACTCGATTTTCGAAAATTTATTCATATTCGAGTATTTCCTCATTTAAAAAAATAATCCTATAGCTGCTACCAGAGCTGCAAAATTTTAATTTTTTGAAATTTGGCCAAAAAAATTATGAAAATTTAATTTTTTTCTTATTTTTAATATTTTTTTTAAAATATTTTTTCGATTATCCTTATGTACACATAAGGAAGTACTTACTTACTTACTTGGGTGGCCATAACAACCCGTTACCGGGTTACGGCCGACCTCAAAAGCTCTCTCCAGGCGCCTCTGCTTTGCGCGCGACTTCTCCAATCATTCACACCAAGCGTGGATAGGGTTTCCTCGGCTTGGTCTTTCCATCGGAGGCATGGTCTTCCTCTTCGTCGTCGCCCAGCGGCTTCCGCATCAAACACCTTTTTCGCCGGAGCTTCTTCGTCCATACGCACAACATGTCCCAGCCAGCGCAGACGTTGGATAGTGATGCGCTTGACTATGTCAATGTCAGCGTAGAGCTCGTACAGTTCGTGGTTCATTCGAATACGGTAGTCGTCGCCGACGTGAACAGGACCGAAGATTTTGCGAAGAATTTTTCTCTCAAACACCCCAAGCGTAGCTGCATCAGTCTGCGACACAACCCATGCTTCTGCGCCGTAAAGTATCACGGGTAAGATGAGCGTCTTGTAAAGTGTCAGTTTTGTCGGGCGAGAGAGGTCTCTACTACTCAATTGCTTAATGAGACCATAGTAACACCTATTAGCAAGAGTTAGTCTTCGCTTTATCTCCAGGCTGACATCGTTTTGAGTGTTCACGGCGGTGCCAAGATAGGTGAATTCCTTGACAACTTCGAAAGTACAGTTGTTTGCAGTAACAAAGGATCCAATACGCCGCGTCTCCTTGTTTGTGGACAGCATATACTTTGTTTTGCCCTCGTTCACCGTCAAACCCACTTTCGCTGACTCTTTTTTGATAGCAGAGAACGCAGCAGTAACATCTCGCTTACAACGTCCAATGATATCAATATCATCGGCATATGCAAGGAGCTGGACACTTTTGTAGAAAATAGTGCCATTACGATGACATGGTGGCATACAGGCAATCCCGTATCGGGCTATCGAAAGCTGCTTTAAAATCGATAAAGAGATGATGGGTATCGATCTGTTTTTCGTGGGTTTTTTCCAGGATTTGACGTAGTGTGAAGATCTGGTCTATGGTGGACTTACCAGGTCTAAAGCCATAAGGAAGTATCGAAAAAAAATCATCCGCTATTTTTTAAGCCTATATATAAGGAAAAAACTGTGGTCTCTCCGCGAGTAGAGCTTTGGTGTTTCTTGTGTCACAGCTCAAATCTTTTGTTGTTTTATCTGTATTTACCTTAACACACTATAATTTAAAATTGTCAATGGCACTACATGAATTTCCATTAAAAAAATTAACGAGAAAAAAAATTTTTTTCCATTTTTGATCCAAAAATGATAAAAACTAATTTTTAAATTTATAATTTTTTTTTTTATTTTAAAGTTTGAAATAATACATTCCACTGTTATTTAAAATAATTTTTCCATCTAAATAATAGATATTGTATTATTTATTTAGTCACAACAATTTATTAAATGATAATTGAACTTCAGCCATTTTTAGCAGAACTTTACAAGTGGATACAATGCTTTATTTAAACAAACTTTTACAACAAAGGAAAAAAACAACAACTCTAGAATATAGACATATGTTTCGATTCTTAAAATCTCATCAGTATATTTTTGGTTGATGCCTAAGTCAGTACTCAAATTACGCCCGCCACATCAATGCAAATCTAACGAAAAGCTAATTTTTAATTTCAAGCAAATGTGGTAAATTTTTTAAGTGAATTTTAAGATCTCACCATTGCGTTGAAATACCAATCAGGTGTTCCGCTCCTTTGTTTATATTATGAAAGCATGACGTCACCCGAGTGAACTAAACCGTGATTCTCCTTTGTTATCGCAGTTTTTTAAATTATTTATTTATGCTTTCAATTATCATTCAATTATTATTATTATAAAAAAGCCAATAAAACAAACCATAACAATTTATTTTAATGGCAAAAAACAAAAAAAAAAACGTAAATCTTAAAAATATTTATTTGTAATTAAATAATTTGTGAATTAAAAATTACTGTAAGGATGAAGCACGCGTTCGCTTTTGTTACTTAATTTTTAATTCACAAATTATTTAATTACGAATAAATATTTTTATGATTTACGTTCTTTTTTTTGGTTTTTGTCATTAAAATAAGTTGTTATGATTAAGTAAATAATACAATATCTATTATTTAAATGGAAAAATTATGTAAAACAACAGTGGAATGTATTATTTCAAACTTTAAAATAAAAAAAAAGTTAAAAAAAAAATTAATTTTTACCATTTTTGGATCAAAAATGGAAAAATTTTTTTTCTCGTTAACTTTTTTAATGGAAATTCATGTAGTGCCATTGACAATTTCAAATTATAGTGTATTAAGGTGAATGCAGTGAAAACAACAAAGGATTTTAGATGTGACACAAGAAACACCAAAGCTCTACTCGCGGAGAGACAACAGTATTTTTCCGTAGATATAGGCTTAAAAAATAGCGGTGAATTTTTTTCGATACTTCCTTATGTGTACATAAAGAAAATAGAAAAAATTTTTAAAAAAATATTTATTAAAAATAAAAAAAAAATTTAATTTTCATCTTTTTTTGGCCAAATTCCAAAAAAATGAAAATTTTGCAGCTCTGGTAGCAGCTATAGGATTATTATTTTTTTATTATTTTTTTAAATGAGGAAATACTCGAACATGAATAAATTTTCGAAAATCGAGTGTTCTTGAAGTATTCTAATACACGACTTTTTTTTGAACTTGTCTAATGTACATACTCTAGGGCGACAGTAAAAAATCGATTGTTTGAGATGCTTGCGTGTTCTTGGTTAAAACGGTTCTGTGACATCTTACGTAAGCCTTAGTAACATTTCAGCCAATTCTATTAAGATTTAGAGATCGCAACTATCATTTGAAGTGATTTTATAATGTTTATTCTGCCGTACTAAGCGAAAAGAGCGTATCTTAAAAAAATTAGTTCAGAGATAATTGATGTTTTGTTTATATCAATTTGTTGAAATACCTGTAAAATTGAGATAGAGAAAATTTTCTGAGTAGATTTTGTATATGACTGAACTAAGATACCGGCATTTGGAGTATTTCATTAGAAGCGTAATTTCTTAAGCGTAATTTTCGCTTGGTACGGCAGTATTGTCTTTGTCATATTTAACGACTCAAAATACATGAAAAAAATAGTTAGAGTTTATTTTAAATGTAAACCTATACTTCATTTTACAAGCATTAAAAGACAATAAACTCAATTTTGTGTCGTTTTAATTTAAAAATTTATTGTACCTTATACACATATGGATCATTCTACCTCGTTTTTACATTGAAAATTTAGATTTCTCAAAAACAATTTTTTTTCGATACCTTGTCAAAAAATATTCGATACGTGTTTTTGGAAAAAGTTTTTCCAGGCTTATTTTCGAAAATAAGGGTTTTTGAAAATCACAAGTTTTAAAAAAACATGGATTTTCGGGCGCTTGTATTTCAAAATGTACGCGTCATGTAGAAAAACCATTTGGGCATAAAAGTTAGCATTTGACGTCTACTTTCATATTATCGTATTAAAAATTTTCTTCTTTTAAGTTATAAGCAAAAATTTTGCAATTTAAAACTTAAAATTTTCTTATTTGGGTATGCTTAATTTTTTTTAGAAAACACGTATCGTATCGAAGGTATCGCAAAAAAATTGTTTTTGAGAAATCTAAATTTTCAATGTAAAAACGAGGTAGAATGACCCATATGTGTATGTGTTTAACACTATTGGCATGTACATTAGGGTGGTCCTTAGGAAAAAAAATTGAGGACGCCCCCTCAATCGGTTCGAAATAGGAAAAAAAAAAAAAGTTTTAGGAATTTTTTCAAATTTTTATCTATAGCTCCTGATTACCCTATTTCGATTTGAAATTTGGCCTAATCCGCAGTATATCATAATGGGTATCGTTGGAAACCTCTTTTTAAATGATTCAGTTTCTTATTAGAACATTTTTTTGTGAGCGTGTCCGTTTTCGATATATAGCCTTACTGGCCCTATTTCAATATGAAATTTGGATTAAGCCTCTATTTTTTTAATCCATTTTTCCCAACTTTATTTTTAATTGTACGACTGAACATAATTTTAAAAAAACTCGATCGGATTTACTTTTCCATACATAATTAGGTTAGGTTAAACGGGCTCTATAGTTTATGAACACATCTAGATCAGTATTTGTCCGTTGAGATACGCTAAAAAACGCACAACTCGGCTTCTCCCAAAACCACTAAGACTCTTTAAATAAATGAAAGGAGGTTACAAATCAAGAGCAGAGAAAAAAATGTTAATAGCACTGAGACTGCAGAAAAGCCAAATGGATATTGATTCGCAAAGTAAGATATAAATTTCACTTACGTTAAATGATATCAGTTCATTTCTAGATATTATTAGTTAAATGGTATTATTAAATTTTTTTTTTTTAGTAGATGATGTTGTAGAGTTGGAAGCTTCCGAAGACGAACTTTCTCAGACGGCCAGTCCTAGAAGTCGTGATGCCTACTCTACTATTCCTCTTCAAAATGAGACTGACGACAGTGAAACGGGCTTTTCACCTACAAAAAAGTTTCGGGGAAGCATAACAATTTTTGAAAATACCAAAGTCGTTGCCGCTCTCGATAAATGCGGAATAAGTCAACGAGATGCTGTTCACCTTGTAAGTGCAATTGCAAAAGCTCTGCAGCAGACTTTGATACTAAATTGTTCGTCAATTCGGAGGTCCCGGCAAAAAATTCGAGAAGTCACAGCTAAAGAAATCAAAAATAATTTACAAAATACTGCGTTGAACGCTCTCGTCCTTCATTGGGATGGAAAACTTTTTCACGACATGCTTCAACGAGAAATGGTTGAGCGGATACTGGTTGTGGTGACGAATGGTAAAACCGAAAGACTTCTAGGTGTACCGAAGACGTCCGACAGCAAACGAGCTACTCAAGCGATTGCTGTTTATGAAGTTCTCGAAAATTGGAGAATTCACACAGCTGTGAAGGCTCTTTGCTGTGATACAACTGCTACTAACTTGGGTGCAATGAAAGGTGCAGCAGCTTTTTTAAGAACGTCGCTTGGGAACAAAATTATTGTACCTTCCTTGCAGGCATCACATTTTTGAACTGGTTCTTCGCAGTGTCTTTGAAAAAAAATTACCTGGGACAGTGGGCCCAAATGTTCCACTTTTACAAAAGTTCAGAAATACATGATAGACCATTGATAAAAAAAATACCAAATTGGAATAAGCGATAAGACAGTACAGCAGTTGATAGCACCAGAGGAAATTAATAAAATTGGGACATTCGTTCAAAATGCATTAAAAAATCTTCAGCCAAGAGCTTCTTCAACTAACACTAATCTTTCTTGGACTGATTTCATCGGAAAATGTTTTTTTTTAATGTCCCTGGAGCTTTCCATCACGCACGATGGATGGCAAAGGCAATTTACTGCCTAAAAATCTTTCGAGATGCATTTGTTATGTCGACGGAAGAACTAAAGGCAATCCGAGACACTTCGGTTTTTATCGTCCTCGTTTATATCGAGGCTTGGTTTACTTCTCCAGTTGCAACAAAAGCGCCAGCTCATGATATAGAATTCGTCAAAAAGCTTTACAAATACCGACTAATTGATAAAGAAGTATCAGCTGTTACACTTGAAAAGCTTAAAAACCACCTATGGTACCTTAACCCTGAGTCAGCTGCAATGGCGTTCTTCGACAACAGATTATCATTGGAGGTTAAGAGGAAAATGGTATCAAATCTAGATCCTATCACAGAGATTGATGATAGTTTCTGCAATAAGACTCCACTGATGACCAGTGATATTCCTACGTTTTGCCAAAAATAAATGTACGATTTTATAACACCACAGTCACGAAATTTTTTCCCGAGGTTCAAAATATCTGGTGATTTCCTTGAAGTCGATCCAGAGCTGTGGGATGAAAATTCCAGTTACCAACATGGGTTGAGTGTTGTCATTGACTTGAAGATCGTGAATGACGTTGCCGAAAGAGGGGTGCATTTATTCACTCAATACAATAATCGATTCACAAAAAACGAAGATCAAAAACAGTTCTCGCTTTTAGCTATTGACGAATATCGTAAAAAATTTTCGAATGCTAACAAAGAAACACTTATGGAAACGTTTTAAATTGATTAACGGGATTAATGACCCCGCGGACCCAGTGAATACAAGAAGCGTCTGACCCAGAGTGGGCGGCTTCTTTGTCAGCGTCTGTCTCAGAGTGAGCGGCTGTTAAAGAAAGCGGGCGTCTATCTTGCAGCAAGCGGTTCGCTATATAAATGTGTTAATATGTACTTGGTCATAAAAAGAAGGTATGGACCTACCAAGATACAGCTTAGTACTTACAACCATCGCTTGGAAAAATACCAATTGCATAACCAGAAGAAAAGTCATGAATTATTACAACCAGATGGAAAAAACTACTCCAAGGTGTAATCAAGGCAGCAAGCACATCGGATTGGAGAGTTATACAAATATAGATGAAACTATGATGACTTTGGAAGAGTATGTCTTGCAAACGGTAACGGTCACAAAAAAAAGTTTCAAAGAAAAATTACATAATTTAAAAGGAGCTTTTCAATGATACCAATTTTGAATATGTACATCAACAATTTTATAATTTACAGTTTTCACTTCATAACTCGATCAGTTTTATTCACACAATATTCGAAATATTTTTCATTTGGTGTCCATATACTAGCTTATCTACACAGAGAATTGCAGGTTTTTAAATAAAACGGTGTAGAAAATATATAGAGGGAGACATTTTTTTAACTATGGAAGACTATGCCTCGAAAACGGACACGCCCAAAAAAAAATGTTCGCATAAAAAAGTGAATCATTTAAAAATAGCTTTCCAACGATACCCATCATGGTATACTTCGGATTAGGCCAAATTTCAAATCGAAATATGGTAATCAGGGGCTATAGATAAAAATTTGAAAAAATTCCTAAAATTTTTTTTCCTATTTCGAACCGATTGAGGGGGCGTTGCATTTGATTTTCGTAAAAAACCCAAATAAGAACCATCCTAATGTACATATCTTATTTGAAAGATATTTTTAGCGATTAAATATTTCACTAGAGTACATTGACCTTAATTGTGCACCAGAGACCCATAGACTAAATAATTTATTTTACTCACGTTATGAGTTTAACATGAAGTTCCATATAATGGATAGTTATTGCATATAGTAATTCCGAGGTTACATATATTAAAGACTCTCCAATTACTCCTTTTGTTGAAAAAGGACAGAATAGAGTTGTCAAATTACATAAATTTTTTGATTAAAATTTCAGACAACTAAAAGTACATAGTTGAAGCTGATGTTTCCGCGAGCGTAAAACATAATTGAAAAGTCTCTACAATATATCATAGGGGAAAGTGGGGTACCTTTGACACTGGGGCACATTTGACTTTGCCAATTTCAGTATGAAAACGATTAAGGCGCCAAAAAGTGCAGAAAACAACCTACTTTGATTTAAAAAAACGCTATGAACTTTGACAGTTCTTCTTCAACTCTCTTCGGAGTAGTACGAGTTTTTCTGTTTTCGCGATCCCAAGTACGTAAGCGTTTTGTGAATTATATGTGGTTGTTTTTGTAAATTGAGTGGCAAAATATGTTAGCATTACGTTTAAGTAACAACACAATTAAAGTGCCCTTTGTGAAAATAAAATAGTAATAATTAAAAAAAAAAAAACAGGAAAACGCATCTTGAACGTTTGGGTCACATTTGACTTTTGCCAAAGGGTTACATTTGACATCTGAATATACACCACTATACAGAGAATTTAGTTGAATATATCAAGAAGTGTGATTTAAGTAAACTGACAGTTTAAATGCCTTAAAATTAACTGATAGCTTTTATGTTTTGAACTCATTTATGTTAAGTTTCTTAATTAAATTGAACGAATTAATATGTATTTTTCGTTATTTCTTTTGCAATAAATCGTTTAAAAAAAAGTTTACTACGTAGTTTCCAATTTAACCAATAATTAATTCTATAGCCCCATATTTTTTGAATAAAACGCATTTGCTTGTAAGACCGAATATGAATTGTAAAAAATGCACCGAAGTCCGAAATCAAATGTGCCCCTTAAAAAGTCAAAAGTGCCCCGTGCCGGGGTACTTTTGACAAAAATGACTTTTTTTTGAAAAAGTTTAAGAAAAATACGGTGACGTAAAATTTTTTTAAAATCTTTTTCGAGGTTTGATGCCAAATAGACAATGTATAAAAAACAGCAAAAATTTTTAAAATCCATTATTTGTTTAAGGAAATATAGGCCTTTGAAAATTAAGTGTCAAAGGTACCCCACTTTCCCCTACATACGTAGCAGTAATGGCATTTGGGTTTTGTAGAAATGTACTGAATGGAGATTTGAAATACACTTTTTTGATGCCGAATGTACTTTTCGACATGAACAGTAAAAAATTTACTTAAAAGCTTAAATTTTTTTACTGCAAAAATGGTCAGAAAAGTTTACTCCAGGCATATTCCGCGGTAAATTTACTAAAATAAATGGTAATTTTTAGAAATATGCAAAATATACTGAAAATCAAACGAAAATGTACTGAAAATAGGCCAAGGTTGAATGTGCTGATGGTGATTTTTCACGACGCAAATGTACTGAAAAATATACCGATAATGAAATATTTTCATGAGGCTTATAAGACAGCTGATATTGCATAGAATAAATTTGTGATAGGCTTAATTTATATCGGGCTTCCATGTTCAAATTAATTTATTAACGTTCATGTAAAATTCAGCAAGTTGATGCAATGCTTCATATTTAACAAACTTTGATAACAAAGGAAAAAAGCAACAACTCTGGAATATAAATACGATAACAAAGTAAGTTGCGGTTAATGTACTCGAAACATACATATGCCTATATTCTAGAATAAAAAGTATTGTATCAATTTTACATGAACGTTGATCGCTGCTTACTGGCTGTAAGTTCAATTATTATTTAAATATTATTTTTGAAAAACTTCTAATACAACAAGCAACTAAATTTTCTATTTTACATTTGACTCAAAATTTTTTTCGAGTACTTTTAATATACAGGCTTTCATAGCCTGTGGACCAGAAAAGCGAATGGGGTCTGTTTTATTTTTGTGCCAGTCCAAAGGACAGTCCCAGAAGTTGAAACATGGAAAAATCTTTCAATGTTTTTTGAGTATCCGTCAATGAAAGAAGTACTACTTATTATTACATTCTCCTGCAGGAACGTTGTGGGAAAAATCAACATAAATATAACAACAACTTTGCCATTGCTGTCTGTATTAACATTATCTTGGTTTTTTCCGCAAAATGTCATGAACCTTTACGTGATAGCAACTTCACAAGCTGTAAGTAATTAATGCACATAAAACATTTAAAAAATAGTACGAAATTCTAATGATATTGTTTTTCTTCAAGTCCACCGAAACAATTATTCGTGAAAGGTCTAACATGATAACGCGGCTTATTTTTGAATCGAAATTATTACAAACAATAGTTTTTATGATTAACAGCTGCATTATACTGCACAATAAGCGTTCTAAGGTATACAAAGGATTCTGGTTCATAGCTCCCAATCCTACTGAAAATAAAGAGAATAATGTTGATGTGAAAAATGATGTCAAAATGGAGTATAGTTACAGAAACAGGTCTAATTGCTTACATGCCGAGAAAACATGTTGGAAATTTTTCTTCAACGGAATAAAAAGATATATGCTTACTGGTCTGTTGTTGGACTTGCTTAGCATTATGTTGAACAAGACATTATCACCAGCAACTAAGGGAGTCTGGCATATGATTTTTGCTAAGACTAAAAATTTAAAATTGCAAACTTTTGGAATGACTTCATTTTTACTTGCTAATATTGGGATTTATCGAGTAAGTTACAATTTAAATTTATTCGAGTAAATACGTATATATATGATATAAAATATCTTCTACCTTAGATTTCATCATGCTTTTTACACAGTTACTTCAGTGATAAGTGGACCGAGATGTTTTCGTCATTTTTGAGTGGTGCATCTTATTTGTTCATTGGGAAACTCTCAATTAATACTTTTTCTCTTGTTGTTGCTGTGAAAATTCTTTGGCAACTTTTTTGCACACAACCATCTCAACCGCAACAGAAGTATTATGGTCTGAGACAAAATCTTAAAATGTTTCCTTTTTCTCCATTTATTACAGCACTAAATGTGGCACTGTTGACTCATTACTTCGTACGTCGTTACCACATTGTTAGTAGTCTCGGGCGCGGTTTAATAAATGGCACAGGCAATTTTGAGTAAGTCAAACATGGAACAGTACTTTATGAAATTATTTTATTATCAGAAAGAGAAATCGGACTAAGATTATAATGCTTCTAATGGAGTTCCTCCGGAAACTTAAAGAGTCAAAGAGTCTTTTCGCTTATTTACTTGATAAAATTGTCGGAGAGAAAACATTTTTTAATTTCCTGTCCAACAGAAATTCAATCTGAATTGTTCGGTTTCATGTTTTGATGAAAAGTCGATAATGGAGAAAAAACTGAGCTATAATTATGGGCAACCAATATTACATTATAGTATAGACATTCTGTGCAGAGAGATAGAAACCTCTAGTGAACCAAGAAAGTGTTTGAACTATAGTGAGCGGATTTTAGGTCGGCATTTGCTCCACTTTGGGTGGCTTAAAATTAGATTTACATCAGTTGCGTCCGCCTTAAAAAATAGAAAAGGCGCCCATATCCCTGGTAATGTCTAATATTCTGACCGACCAGAAAATGACCTACAACACGGCGGAGTTGGACTACTCCTCACGAAGCGTGTCGCAATATCACTGATGAATTGGAAACCTGTTAGTGAAAGAATAATGTAGGCTCGCTTGAATAACCGAGCTAGGAACGTGACTTTATTACAAATATATGCTCCAACTGATGTCAAGGGACACATTTCAGTGGAAAAGCGTATTATATTTAACTTTTAATTGGAGGAACATTGTTTCAACAAAAACTAGAATTTATAGAGGCCCTGGAAGAGTAGATTTCGTAACGTGCAAGTCACTATAAGCGACGACAACAGCTCTGATCACCACCTCTTTGTGACTTTTGCTAAGCTAAAGATTATATATAACACCTCTGCATAACAAGCTAAAAGTACGCCCTATAAAAACTCATGAATAGAGAGTGTAACCATACTTGGGCTTATACTTTGGCTTTATAAGTGGCGTAACCTGACATATTGTAAAGAAGGCATTTTGAACACACGGTGCATGCCAAGATTGTCTGCTTTTACCAATACAGTACAATCTCGCTAATCCGGATCGATTAAAACCGACCGATGCGGAGAGGTACAAAAATATTAAAGAAAAATATGTATAAGTGCAAATTCATTTATTATAACAAATAATAGTAATATAGGTATTAAAATAAAAACAATCCATTCAAAATAAGCGTTAGAAATAAGCAAAAAGTAATGGAATATATGCGCAAATCCGCCAGAATTAGCGTTTTAGCTGGCCTCGTTTTTTTGGAGTACATATTTCAGCTATATGTTTTCTTGAAGCTAAGGCTGTCTTGAATTAATACTCAAGGCTGCTTAATTAAAATTCAGATAGCTATTTATTTTATTTAACTTTATATGTTACTTTTCATGTTTTTTTTTAGCTTCAATGCAATTTTAACTATGTCTCCCTTTGAATTTTAATTGCTCCTCCTTGAATATTAATTAAAGATAGTCTTAACTTCAAGAAAAACTATAAGTAAAGAGTGAGCTCCAAAAAAAAAAAAAAAAATCGAAGCCATGGTCGAGCTAAGATGACAATTTCTTTTTTTTTTTATTTTTTTTTTTTTTGGAGCAGACTCTTCAAACATGGTTTTTCTTGAAGTTAAGACTATTTTGAATTAATATTCAAGGAGGAACAATTAAAATTCAAAGGGAGACATAGTTAAAATTGCATTTAAGTTAAAAAAAAACATGAAATGTTACATGTAAAGTTAAATAAAAAAAAATAGCTATCTGAATTTTAAGAAAAACTATGGCTGACAGATGTACTAAAAAAAAAAAATAAATAAAAAACGAGGCCAGCTAAAACGCTAATTCTGGCGGATTTCCACATATATGTACATCAATTCAAAATTTATTAAAAAAAATCGGTATGGAAATTTTTACTTTTCTACCCTGTCTGGATTACAGTATGATCCGGATAAGCCATATCCGGATTAACGAGATTCTACTGTATTGTTTTTGGTAGCACTGTCCTCAGTAAACCATTTGGAAGGCATCGCTTATGAATATGACCTCTCGAAATCAAACAGTCTGACATGTAAGTAAGACACACCGTCATCACATCTTTTTCGAAAGAGGTAGGTTTGAATATCAACATAAATAAAACAAAAAGTTTGTTTATCCGCCCAACAAGTGCCAACAGTAGTTTCATGACAAGTGAATCTAGGGTAGAAGAGGTGGTTGATTTAACTTATTTTGATATCGTTACAATAGTCGATGGCGGGACCATCCTAGCTAGAATTAAAAGAACGGAAAGCACCTTCGTCATGTCTGGCAATCTTTATTATTGTCAGCGACAACGAAACTCAAAATTTTATTATATATTAGTAGTATGGCTGAATGTAAAGCCAGTTCTTTTGTAAAACATGGTTACTCAATAATTGAGGAATTGGCGAACAGAAAGGTACATATGCATAGTGGGTCGTTTTGATTTTTTTGTTGGAATCGTACATAATTTCCGATTAATTGCATGTATTTTGAGAAAAACACCACAATTGGCGTTATTAAGGCATGACGACCACTAGATATATGACGACCACTAGATATATGACGACCACTTCGGATTATTCTTTCATAGTTAGGGAGCCCGTGGCCTAATTTTCTAAATGATTTCATCGTGCGGCAGAGGCTGAAAATCATGAAGTTCTAAGTAATATAAATAAAATTAACAATCTCTGCCATTGCGTTGGTGTTAACTGGTTCTATTACTGATAGAAAACATAAAAATAGAGAAGACAGATGATTCCAGCACTGTTTTTTCAAGAGCAGATGCCTTAGAGTACTTACGGTGTATATTAGTAAGTATACTTATATCTATATACAGATTAGCCAAGATGAATAGAAGCAATTTGTGGCCTTCTCAAAAAAAAAATTATTTATATTTTCGTTGTTTATACTAAGTATGTATGCCCTTAACACAATAGATCAAGATCTAAGTCCGTTGCTTTTAGAGTTATTGGTCGATAAGTCAAAAAATCTATTTTAAATTATTTTAAGAGCTATTCTTTTGGCGCCAACAATCAATTTATTAAAAAAAAAAAGTTTTTTTTTTAAAACTGCATTAAATTCTATATTTAACAGTACAACGGGAACAATTAGAGCCGTTTAAAAATAAAAAATGGAGACATTTATTCTTAAAACTTTAGTTTAACATCACTTAAGACCCTGGACATACACATTTAGATCGAAATAGTGCAGATGTATTAGTCATTTAATTTTACAACAAAATGCCCCAGGTCGTTAATACCAAAAATCGTTTGTTTTACAGCTATAGTTCGATGAATAAAAAACTAATTTTAAGTACATTTTTTAGGCTTTGGATCAAAAGCGACTGGCCAATTTCCAATAGAAACACAACATTTTTTTGCAGATCTTATTTTTTACCCTCAATCTATTAGAAAATGCGTGTGGAGAGAAACAAATAAAACTTTTTTCCTGAGAGCTAAATTTTGCAATCTTAAATAATTGAGGATATGAAAACTTAATTTTTATTCAGTGCTACCAAAATATGAAAAAGGAAGGTTTTTGAATTTATACGGAGCATAAATTTAGTGACTTTTAAAAATGAGCAATAAAGTCACTTTTTTCGAACTTTGATCGCTTGTAACTCCATCAAATCTTATTTGATTCCCATTAACACCAACCCGTTAGTAGGAAAAAAACTACGTTCTGAACGATGTGCAACTGATTTAGTTCAAAAAAAAATTTATGGAAATATGGCCAGACAACTGAAAAAAGTTCAAAAAACGGGTTTTTGGGGGATAACTCTAAAACGATTCTTAGGAGAAAAAAAAGGTTGGCATTTTTGGAATTTTCGACCCAAAATACATAAAAAAAGTATGTGAGGAATCAGATATTTTTGTGTGTAAACTAGTGATATAGATAATTCAATCATAAAAAACAAATATAAAATTTTCTAAATTCGAAAAAAAATAGAAAAAATTCTCAGAATATCTCGAACTGCAGCTGAAAAGTAGCGTAATATAAGTAGAATTTTCAGAAAATTTTTAGAAAAAATCGAAGGTGTCGCACTTTTCGAAAATGTCGATTTTAATCATAAACGTTAATAACTAACTGATAATTACTTCGAATAATTTTTTTTGTTTTTTTTTTCAGAAACTACATTCAAATACAAAACAATGATACCCCACTTTTTATTGATATCGATATTTATTACTAGTATATCGTTAATTAAAATTTTTTTGCCATAAAATTTAAAAAACCGATTACTCAATAACGGTTTGGAATACAAGACTGGAAATTGCTGTGCTTGTTGCTTTTAATACGCACTAAAACATAACAAAAAAATGAGCAAAATCGAAGAGGATCGGGCCAAAACCTAAGTGATTTGGCATGGAATGTCCCATATATTCTCTGAGTTAAAAAGTTGTTGTGAGATTTTCATTTTTTCATCGACCCCCACCCTTCCCCCTTGGTGAGATTTTTCCGGACCCCTTCCCACTCTATATTGACTCAAGTAATTTAAGGACGTCCCCTAACTACAAATGCATTTATGTGCTTATTAATGTTTCTTTTTGGTATTTTCAGACTTCAAAATTTGCACAACCTTTTGAAATTGGAAGAAGATGTTTTTTTAAGTAAAGCGCTGGGTTATCCAATAAAAGGATTTTTTTGATATATATGTGTTTTAATTTTCTGAAATTAAAAAGTATCCACATACATATATTTCATAAACACATCAGTTCATAATTAAAAAAAATACATTAATTTTGAATTATTACTTATTTACTCAACGATAAGGTCTTTTAAATGCCAGTAGTTCGTTCCGACACACAACGTTTAAATATTTTCGCATTCAAATTTTTGTTTATTTTTGTAAATTTTACTTAAGACCTATGTAAAATAACTTTAAGGAAAATTAAATAAAAAATCTATCCAATCTAATCTAATCTACCAGTAGATCGTTTCGTAACTTTGTGCAAGGTTCGAGAATCATTGCTTTAAAAGAAAATTCAATTTTGAAAAGTAAGCAATACGGACACGATCTCTGAGAGGAAGTACTTTATTTTGTAATTAAAAAGCTTTGTGAGGTTATTAGTAATAGTAAAAAAAATAAACAGGAGGCTCAGTAATAAATAATTAAAACAAAATTAAGTTTTTAAAAGGCCCTAAGGTTCAATGTTTGCTTAAAAATTTCACATGTTTGAGGAGTTAAATACTTCGTCAGAATTTGTCTTGGTAGCATTACTTTTGTTAAAGCTTCACTTTGATACTTTTTGCAATGTCACGATTATGATAAGTAAGATTTTCAAAGCTTATTTTTTACTGAAAAGATTAAGTAAAACTGTAGCTAAAAGTTTTAAAAATCGACCACTGATGACATTTCGCTCATATAGTTACCAGACATTTTGGACGAATTCGAACTTGAATTTTTAGTGATATTTCAGTGAAACCTTACCCTATGATAATTTCTTACAGAAATATTCGGGGCGCACAAGACGCATGTCTTGTGTGTGTCTTAATACTGTAGAAATACAAGTTACTTGAAAAACATGCCGTCTCATGTTTTCCTAATTTTATTATGTACTATAGAAAGAGACGCACGAGATATGTCAAATGTGAGAAAGATATAATATGCCCAGTGCTGAATTTATAGTAACGCAAACTAGGCACAGGCCTAGGGCATCAGCGCGGAGGGGGCACCAGATATAGAAATTCTGATATAAAATTATGTTTTATTATAAGTTTAAGTTTAGTTTATTATTGAAAGTGATCTACTACGTGAAATCGATTTTGACGATATTATCAAGGATTTAGCTATTAAAAAGTCAAGGAAACAGTATTTCGGCCATTAAAATTTGTAACTATTTTACTTTAAATAAAAAATCAATATAAAATGAAAAACATTTTCACCATTTTCTTTAAAAACTTAGGGCACCAAAAATTTAAATCCGGCCCTGGATATGCCAAATGAGAATCGTGCAGGACAATGGATCGTTGGGTTATGGTTTCGAGACCGGCGTGGAAATGCACCTCAAAAATATACTTTACCGAGTCTTATGAAAGATAACAGAGAGGGGAATATGTATTTATACTTCACACACCAAATAGCTCTTATTAGCCTCATAAACAATTTATAAATATCGAGTGTTCACAAAAACTTTTTAATTGAAAGACATAAATTGTGTGAAATCTTTATTAATTTTTATTTGAAATTAAAGTACATACGTTGGCTCCGGTTAATAATAGAAATGAATGTTGTTCAAGTGACCTCCTCTGCTAGCTCGGCAGGCTGTCAATATATTACCAAAATTTTGAAAAACTTTTTCGCATAATGATGGTTCAATTAGTGATATTTGTCGTCGAAGATATCATGACTTTGAGGTGTTGAACAGTTTAAGGATTATCCGAATAAGCTTTACTCTTCGAGAAACTTTACCCTTCTGTTGAAACCACATATTGTGCACATCAATATATTCTAATTGACTCCACAAAAAGTTTCTAAGTTTTTAAGTTTCTCATCTCTCGATATTGAACTCCATTCACAGTAATTGCATTGCCATTTTGATTTTCGAATGAATATTAACTTTTTTTGGTTTCATTGACTTTTCAAACAATCCTCTAGTATTTTTTCAGCCCAAATGCGAGTTTTGTTTGATGAAATGATTTTTATCGCTGAAGATAATTTCCTTGAAAAAAATTTAATTTTCTTCTATGGCTCAATTAACAAATTCCTGACATAATGCTTGATCATTTGGCTTTAATTCTTGTGTTAACTGTATTTTGAGAACCTTTACATTAAGATATTTTTGTAAAATACTGGACAAAGTTGTTGGTTTGAGGTAAAATTGATGTGAACGACGACGAATTGACGTCCTTGGCTTTTCAGCTACACTTGAGCTAATAGCTGGAATAATTTCACTTAAGCGACCCCTACCATGATAAATTCTACTTCTCTGATCTTGAACTGAACCAGTTTTTTTTTTTAAATATATCAATGATAAGTTTGTCGGAGAAAGCTCTTTCGTATTTTGAACTAAATTTTCTTCCAACTTCTGAATAACTTTCAACATATTTTTAGCAATGAAAACATGTTTTTCACTTGTGTAGCGATTCATTTTAACTTACCGAAATGTATTTACTTCTTATCTAAAAAACATCGGTCATTGTCTAAAAAACATCGGTCTTATCTAGTATCTGTAAAAAAATAGCGGCAAATTTAAAAATATACCTCCAATTTGAATATCCTTTATAATATGTTGTCTTTCTACTTAGTTGTCTTTACAAGGCCTGTAAAATAAGCTGTTATACTTTTTTTTCCAAATAGAGTGGCTTTATATTTTTGTTGCATTTACGCAGATAGATCTCATAGTACCAACTTGTCTAAATCTGTTCAAATTTTAAAAGTTAAGAGAAAGTATTTTTTCTTACAAAATTCGGTTTTTTTTCAATTCGAAATAAATTTTAGCTTACTGTTTTAATGCTGTTTTCTGTTTAATAAGTATCTATTTAGATATCTCCAACCTCAAATTTCACAAGTTGAAATCAATGTGGGCTATAGTTGAATTAAAAATGATATTTTTTCCTGACTGTATACCTATACTAAGCAGCATTGCAGATTTTTAGCCAGCGTGCGGATAAAATTGGATGTCAGATAAAAAAAGTTTATATTTTTTTCCAGACATTTAGAATTAATTAAGTTCCAATATTATCCAAACGACCTCTCAAATTTACATTGACTGTTACGGCTACTGTTCGCAACATTTCACAACTAGCTGCGAATCATCAAATTTCTTGTGGAAAACCGAGTGGGGATAGTTTTGACATGGATACTAAAAGTTAGTTTGCTCGTGGAATACAGTTGCGATTATACATTGAATCCTATCAATTTCTGAAGAAGCTGCTGCAACTATTGAGTTAATCCCCAAGGAAAAAACTTTTAAGGCCTTAATAAATATCCCAAAGATAGGTATTTACAGCAAGAAGTCAATGATTTTTAACCTACAGCCTTATTCCTAATATATTTTTCGATCCAAGACTCACTATTTTACCATATTACCACCATAGTAGTGACCTCATCGAATTTAAATTTTAATTTTGGGAATATTATATCCAAATACTATGCTAAGCAGTGTCTCTTTACAGCACTAACTAGATTTATCTTTGCAATACTAACTAGATTTGTTTCTAGTGCTTTTAAAATGCTTTCAGTTAAGTTAGATACAGTAAGAGAAAAACGCTTGTATGCAATTATATGATAATGTTAAAAGGCGGTATTTAAATCGAGAATAAAGAATTTAAGTGATTTAACATCGTTTTCAAAGTAGCTTTCTTCTAATAATAGCTGCGTTTTATTCTTCATCCACTGCTAACTATTTGTGTATGGGAAAGCGAAAACAATATCGCAAGGATGACCGATGGGATGACCTGGCAATGTTAAAAAAGCGCTATTCGAAACAACTTTTCAAGATTTCCAGATCAAGCGTTTTCTTGATCATGTTCCATCAACAGGACGACAGACTGGCGTCATTGTATTGAGCCGATCATGAACTAACTTAATGGCTATATTAAATAGTTCGCAAATGGTACATATTTTATTGCACTATCTCCCGAACTTAATTGAGGGTATTCCTCTAAACGCGAAAACTCGAAAAGCGCGAAAACTCGAAAGTTTTCGAGCTTGCTTTCAGGAACACCCCTATCAATACAAACTCGTAAACGATTGAGCAATTGCAATTTGACAGTTTGATCAGTGTTACCGCTGCCATGAAAAAAAAAAAACGGCGGGTTGCACTCCGGGAGTGCCGACAGAAGTGAAAACAAATCGTTTAATGGCAAGTTAGTGCGTTAATTGGTATGTGTGCGTTTTCTTTTTATATGGCAATGCAATGAAAGACAAAAACGGAATATGTATTCAAATTTTACTCTCGCTCTCATTCTCAATTTGTCAACGCAACAACGCGGACATTGAAAGAAACAAACATGTAAGCATAACAATCGTTGAATGAGAATTAAATGTGTCAGTTAGTGTGTATGCTTTGCTTTTTGTCTTCCACTTGGAATATTTTTTATTTAAAAGAAACAATAGAACATTAAAATTTTACCATCGCATTCATGACGGGGAATCCCGATGACGGTCGGTGTCACGAGTTTATACTTTTTTACTCAGCCGCACAACGTGCCATAAGAAGTTTTCACTTCAAAAATTGCTGGAAGAAGTATATTCGGCTCAGTAGCCTCAACTGTGAATAATTAAATTTGAGCTAAGTACTCCTTATGTTTAAAAACAAAAATTTATTCTGATTGCAGTAAGACACATCATTGCGAATTATGTAAGTATAAGAAAAAATCAGGTAAAAAAAGTACCTGGACCTGTGACTAAATAGCTTAAACATAATTTTTCTTAAACTTAAGATAAAAATCTGCTTCTTCTAACAGACACTATGACACCACATTTATCAAAATCGGCTTATTCGTTGCCGAGTTCTGGCTGTTAGAATATTCAAACTGCTTAAAACGCCATCTTGTGACAGTTAATCATAATACAAATGACTTCAAAAAAATTGCTTGTTCTTAAAAAAAACTATTACACCTCATTTGTCTAAATCGGTTTAGTAATAGCCGAGATATAACGTTTTAAAGTTTTTCAAAAAACCAAATTTGCTTGCTGCTGGTTCAAGGTGGCCTGGTATTTCAGATTTTTCTCTGCTTTGGGCTGCTGGCTCTGCTTTCGGCTGCGCTAGCAGAGAAAAATTTGCTTACTGAGCAACAACTAACCGGAAGTCAACATATGTATGCTACAAATTTAAAAATTTTTTCCACAAAATTACATACTTTCATGGGCCAATTTTTTCAAAAAACGTTGCCTACTTTTAGGCGCTATTAATAATTTACCCTTAAGCGGCCCTCACACGATCAGTATTACTGACAGTATAATTACTGACAGTATTTACATTACTGTCAGTGTACCACTCACACGGTCAGTATTGTTTATTGTCAGTAATCAGTTTTTTTGACATTCGACTGGTGAAGGTGCGAACTATGCTCCGGCTACGTGACCGACAGCCGAAAATGGCTGACAATAAACAATACTGACCGTGTGAGTGGTACACTGACAGTAATGTAAATACTGTCAGTAATTATACTGTCAGTAATATTGATCGTGTGAGAGCCGCTTTAAAAGTATGCAACACTTTCCGACGAATTTCAAAAATAGCACCTAAAATTAGGACACATTATCTGAAATTTTTAAAATCGTTACCTACTTTTAGGCGTTCTTTTTGAAATTTGTCAGAAAGTGTTGCCTACTTTTAGGGGCAAATTATTAATAGCACCTAAAAGTATAAATTTTATAAATTTCCAAGTCTTCAAAATTTTAAAATCGAGTTCGTTTCCCAAGTCTTCAAAATTCCAAAATCAAGTTCGTTTCCCAAGTCTTCCAAATTTGAAATCGAGTTCGTTTCCCAAGTCTTCAAATTTCTGAAATCGAATTCGTTTCCAAAGTCTTCGAAATTCTAAAATCGAGTTCGTTTCCCAAGTCTTCAAAATTCCAAAATCAAGTTCGTTTCCCAAGTCTTCCAAATTTGAAATCGAGTTCGTTTCCCAAGTCTTCAAATTTCTGAAATCGAGTTCGTTTCAAAAGTCTTCAAAATTCCAATATCGAGTTCGTTTCCCAAGTCTTCAAAATCGAGTTCGTTTCCCAAGTCTTCCCGATGACGGTCGGTGTCGCGAAATTATACTTTTTTCCTCAGCCGCACAACGTGCCATAAGAAGTTTTCACTTCAAAAATGTATCACACCAAAACGAAAAAATATGTAAAATTAAGTTAATAAATAACAAAACACAAGTAGGTAAACAAACAAAAATTCTGAGAATTGCGCTTTTATATATTTAAAAATCATTCTGTTAAGTTTATGTGCCAATTTCTAAAGAAACTTCAAACTGGCAGCAAATTATTTCGACATACGGCAACACTGATTTATTTTCCAACTTTTCGAGGCCACTTGCTCAACTAATTAGCCTCGAAAGTTGAGCAAACTTTTCTTCATACAAATTATTTTCGAGACTCGAAAATGTGCTCAGTTTTCGCAGTTTACGCAGTTTTCGAGGCTTTTTCGCGTTTTCAGGAATACCCTCATTGTAATTTAGTATGTAAATGAGAATTCGGTATTATCGATTACAA
Organism: Tricholauxania praeusta; assembly: GCA_949775025.1. Lineage (NCBI taxonomy): Eukaryota > Metazoa > Arthropoda > Insecta > Diptera > Lauxaniidae > Tricholauxania > Tricholauxania praeusta. Next base: position 58,951,982 of record OX459029.1, read on the forward strand.
GTTTGTTTTTCAGAGTTGTGTGTGCGTATTATGAAATTAAAATTGTTTATATTATAACCTATTTCAAATCACAAAATCAACAAGAAATAATCTCTTTGTTATAAAGTGCCAAAAAATTTCAGTTCAGTTAATCAATGTTGGCAGCAAGTTACTTCATGATTAAGTTTATTTTATCGTCTTACAAAAGTGCCGACATTTATAACATATTTTTTATTTATTTATTTGTAGCTAAAAAAAAAAAAATTCATTTGACTTGACTTGATGCAGCTCAACTAAAGTTAAGTTCTTATACATAATAGGGCTATTAAATAGAAAATAGGGTTATGTTAAGTTATGAATAGTTTTTATCAAATTCAAATAAAAAGTTTTTACACTACTCAGAATCTCCATGTCAGTTCGTGATACTTTTACTCAATTATTTTTTAAAGACTTCGTTCCATACTTTGGATATTGATTTGTATGCGTTTGGCACTGAAAAGAGAAATTAAAACTTTTAAAATTAAGTTTTATAAGACTTCTGGAAATAATTTTTGAACTTTAACAATTAACTACAATTTTTTTTGCAGCTTTTTGTGTTTTTATTTATTTTCTCAAAAAAAGTGATAGAGCCTTGTGCTTAGAATAAAATTTTGTCATAAATAGGATCCAATAAAGTTTCGTCACATTACCTATGTGTTTCACATAGAATTATATGCAAAAATGTTAACTTGTGTTAACGCCTACAAACTTTCCGATCCTGACTATTTTTGGTTTACTAAAAGCTAATGATGTCTTTCGTGCATAAGTTTCCGTCGTGTATTTAAAAAAAAATCACATTAATAAATGCTGCGCATTCACTTCAGCCAAGCAATTTTTAACAATTGCAAGATTTTAAAACAAATTTCGGTAGTTTTAACTAGTGCTTCACCGATACGAGAACGATACAATACAATGGCGACAAACTTATCGCCTCGAACTCGTTTTCGAACGAAAAAGGTTTAATCTGAATCGTTATCCTCTCGTTCTCGTCTCATTATCGCCGATGTTTCTCGGTTATTCTCGTTTACATTTATGTATATATTACTTAACTGAACCAGTGGCTTTATCCGCACAGTCTATACTACAGACATTTGAATAAATATATTGAATTTCCCAAATTAGTATAAGCACCAAGAATAGCAATATAAGTGTATTTGTTGTATGGAAGGAGCTAAAACACATTATCAAACCCCGTTCTAATTTGCGAGTTGCTTGCCACAAACAATTTGCATTTACGTATCAGGTTTCACAATTGTAGCTGCAATAGACGCCAACATATAGCGTTTTAAGTGCTTCTGTTGTATAAAAGTGCCGCATCTCGTTATCAAAAAAGTTAAAATTATATTCTGAGCCTTTCGACACTTAAACAAATATAGCTTTTAAAAGTACCTCCTTCGGGTGTATTTTTTCCGCATTTTAGTCACACGAAAAACGTGGGCGTGGTTTGACAAAAGTGGGTCCCCATTCAACCAAAACTCCCAAAACGCTATATCTTGGCACTTAAGGCCATTAGAATTTTTCTACGATTTAGTAAGTCAGTTTTTTCGTTAAATTTCAACGAAATTGGACATAAACTCTGCCCGCGCCGCTTACATGTTTGAGCTAGGAAGCTCAAATGTTGGGACAATTATTTTTTTTCCTCAAACTATAATATAGGAAAAAAATAAATAAAATCCCTCTGCTAAAGTTTGGAAAAAACCCCTTATGTACATACATACATAAAGGTTTTTTTTTACATATATTTTAGCTTGAGGCTTAAAAAAAAAGTATTGTACCAAAATTCGCTCTTTCTAGCTCAAATCTGTAAGCGGCGCGGACAGAGTTTATGTCCAATTTCATTGAAATTTAACGAAAAAACCGACTTACTAAATCGTAGAAAAAGTCTGCATTTTAGGTTTTTGAATGTCATTAAATGGATTTGTCCATTTGATCGTTACTGACTGGCTGCAAATTCATTGATATCATTAAATAATTTGAGCTATACTTACTAATTATCAGTTAATCCATTTATAATAGTAGCTATCATTGGTCCAACATAGTGTTCACGTAAGACATAAGTATGTATCTGATTTGTTAAACAGAGTACATACAGAATATGCATTAATGGTAATCGTTGAAAGTATTTTAACACGGTGCTGCTTTTATCTGTTTGAAAAGTTGTAAACATCTTATGCAAAATTTCCATACTCAATACTAAACCATAACATTGTAAAGTTAATTTCGGATACAGTATGAATGCGATACCACCTAAGAAAGCGGCGAAAATGTGATTCGATTCCTGATCAGAGCTCGTTTTGCGATTAAAGTAGCAATGCATAAACTGTAAATAAAATTAAAAATAATTATGTGTATTCGATAGAAACGAGTATATGCAAATCAGTCATACCCTGTATATACCGATGTATGAAGCCATAAATGCAGTTGTACGTAGACTGCAAGTTCTTAACTTCGCAAGCACTTTTCTAAGAAATCCACCGGAAGAAATTGGCGCTTTCTCCATTAACATTTTGATTGAATCTAATGTTAAGCCGATTACAATATAATTTCGAATGCCCTTTACTAGATATAAATCACAACTACTTTCTCTATGCGCACAATAAGGATTTGAGCTAGAAGTATTCCGTGTTATGCCGTTTTTGTTTACTGTATCTTGCATTGATTGTTGGTTATGGGATTGCATTTTAGTATTTGGTATCAAAAACCAGAATCCTTTAAACTTATTATGTCGCTTTGCATGTAAAATGAGTGCACTACAGCACATAAAAATAAAAGTTTGTATCGACAAAGATGCCGCAATAAGTTTTGTAATAGGATTCTTACGTTTAATCAGTTGCGACTCAATTGCCTGAAAAATAAAAACTCTTATTTCTTTTTTCATATTTTCTTCAAAATTATTCATACGCATTGTATTACTGATGTAAAAAATAAGCGATGGGTCCTTTTTGTACCCACAAGTATAGTTGCCATGCCGCCGAATATCGAAGGAACATAGGTCAAGGTTTGCATCCGAAACTCTCCTAAAAGATTTCTAGAAGAAAATAATATTTTTTTATATAATATATTAAATCGATAAAAATCAAAAACTTTGTTATTAGAATGATGCTATGAACATGAAGGTTCGGAAACAAACATAACTTCAGTTGAAGTGAAGTTCAATTCTTGTTTTTAACTAAACTAGAGTTCGCGCAGTGGCTTAAATTAGCGATGGGCTTAATACGAAAAATAAGTCAATTGTTGCTCTTTACAACAAACACGGCAAATTGAAAGGTAATCAAAATAACAAACACAAATATTCTACCTTGCTAAGCACATTTTTATTGTTGTGGCTTTTTTATGCGCTCTATATTCACATTGAACTAACATTGGGATTTGCATTGTTGTTGCATCATGCAGAAAAAAAGGAAGCGAGCGAACAAGGAAACAACAATGCGCACATTGAGGGCAACTTCTCTCGTTTCGTGTGATCAGTGTACTTTTATTTGTACAGTCATGTTGTTCTTGTTTAATTCTTGGAATTGGCTTTTGGGTTATTGCTGAATTTTTTTTGCTATTGAGATCGAATTTATGGTGGGTCTGTTGTTGTGGGTCTTGCTTCCAAAATTTTGCCCATCTATGTTTCTATATCACAACGGTTTTGTAATACTTGGAAGTCAATTTGAACATCCACTCCTTATTTTAAAGGACAGTCCTTTATTTATTTATACAATTTTTGCAACGTAGCTCCTAATTTAAGATGGGTGACAAAAATAAATTTGGATCACATTATTTTTGCTTTAGGGTTGAATTTTTTTCTTTAAATAAAATCCTTTCAATTAAAAGAAGATTAAGCTCTGCTACCTTTCGAAGAGATGCTCTAATCATAGCTAAATTCTAATGCATCATTATCGCTGTTCACTGTATATTGGCGTTTTAAGAATTTTTACCTGATTCCACAAATCATACATAGAATTGTCCAGCCTGTAATAGTTCCACAAAAAACAACTTCCAAGTAGTATTTTATTGTATCCCATAATAGATCGCTATTTAGTTTTTTAATTTTTAACAGCAAAGGCATCTGAATAGAGTTAAAAAAGTAGAGTACTTAAAATAATATCCATAATACATACAATGGAGGCCTTAGATAAACTTATAATAAAATTTTTTTTTGAAAATAATAGGAATATCGTTAGTAAAATCTAAAATTCTATCATTTGCACTTTTAAAAATAAAAACACTTTTTCGCAAAATTACGTTATGAATCAAACTTTTTTTTTAAACCTCTATATATCTTTGAATTTTGAGTCCGAATCTGGTACTCATTTCACGTTCATTTTTTACGCCATTTATCTTCAAAAAAAACAGAGCTTGACCATTTTCATGCACTCATGTCAAGAAACAAAAATTCTTTCTGGAGCTAGTGGACTTTCTCATTAAAATCCATTAAAAAACCTTAACATTTTCCATATAGAGGAGAAGATGTTTCTATTTTTTTTTTTGACCACCGTGTTTGTACACACATTGTACTTACGAATACAACGGGAGCAAAGTAAATTGTATTTGATATTGTAAATCTATATAGAGAATAGAGTGTATTGTGTAAGCATCCATTTGGATGAACGAAATCATTGCAATGGCGATTTTTTAAAGCCTCAAAAAGTTTACTTAAGACCACCATTGTGGAAGCGAATGTTTATCTAAGATAAGCACAATTATCGTACACGCGAAATTTACTCGGCGACTTTTTCTATAAAACTAAAACAAAATGAATATTATTAGGCACAAACGTTCATAGGGAAAATTCTATTTATCATAAAATGTGTAGTTTAAAAAACATTTATACAAACTTGTTGAAGCTTTTAAGTATTGTACTTGAAATACAAAACAATAAATTAAATAGTCGAAATTAGAGAATATTAGCATATGCATAAGCTTAAGCTTAGCGACGACGACACCTATTAACAGTTGAACCTCAACTGTCCGAACCCATGCTATTCTGATCATCATAGCTTAGGCCGCAGTTGGGACCATTGCATACCCTATTTATAATTTCATTGTTAACCTATACAAACCATTTCGAAAATTTTTATTAAATTCAAGATATTTTTTTTACACTATTGAGCGATATCTTCAAGAGAGTAAAAGAAGTGACATTGGAACGCCTTGAAACCCCGTTTTTCCAGCACTGGGTAAACAGACTCTTCGACGTCAGGATCTTTACAGCTTCTACAAAGATTTCCTTCGTCAGTAGGTTCTGGTCTTGAGGCAAGACACCTCCGAAAATTTTCCGGGTGTCGAATTCGCCAAATTTCGGAATACCCCTTAATTGGATGATTATTTGGGAAAAACCGTGAATTTTAGGATGTTTGTTATATGTACTTAAATTTGTTTTTATTTATCGAGCATTTTAGCATCGATTTTGTCCAAAAAATAAATTTCGTATTAAGCGAAAAGGGTCATCAAGTTTATGTACCAAAATGCTTTATTTTGTCATTGGGGACTAAAAAATAATCATTAACTAAAATAAAATAAAGATTTATTCAGCAAACATTACGCTGAAACTAGTCATACTAGTAAAACGAATAAAAACTTTCTCTTTACGTTCAATAGGATTCATACGATTCCCAATATGATTGAGAATTATTAAAGAAACAGTTTATCCTTCACCTTAACCTCAAAATTTTTCGAAAAAATGGCTGAAAACCGGTTTTTTGGTTTTTAATTTTTTTTCTTTGACAAAAAAGTTTCTATGGAGCTGAAACTTGGGCAAAAGATACTTTTCAGTGTTACACAAAGGCAGTAATTTTTTCAGACGGAAATATTTAGAGGTTGTTGTTAAATTAAATTTTTAAACTTAAAAAACCGAAATTTTTAGCTGAGATTCCTCTTAAAACTACACCTCCTAAGAAGTTCTGTTGTGGTTCATTTACTCGTTGTTATGTTTTCTTTAGATAACTGGTAAAAAAAGGTATACTGCAATAGAAAAAATTACCGAAAAATTGAAAATCGTTTATTTTTAAATGGAAATTAATGTAGTGGCATTGACAATTTCAAATTTTAGTGTATTAAGGTGAATGCAGTGAAAACAGCAAAGGATTTGAGCTGTTACACAAGAAACACCAAAGCTCTACTCGTCGGAGAGACCACAGATTTTCAATTTTTCGATAATTTTTTTCTATTGCAGTACACATTTTTTTTACCAGTTATCTAAAGAAAACATAACAACGAGTAAATGAGCCACAACAGAACTTCTTAGGCCGCGGTTACACTGGATGCGGAAATTTGTTCGTACGAATTCTTAATAATTTGTTCGTGCGAATATATATGAACAGAGTGGTTACATTAGACGCGACTTCGTTCATACTTTCAGTTGAAGTGCAATCCATCAACTGTTTTTCTCCTTGTTTTCGTGCGACTGACTGATGAAAAACCATGGTGTAATAACCAAGGTGGCGTACTTAAAAACGAAATTCTCAAAAGTTTGGGTTTCTTGTCCTTCATTGTCTCTTTTCGTAATTTTTTTTGACACTTCGGTGTTTTGATTAATTGGCCCGTTCAGCAACTTCAGTATTTTTGAAGCGCTTTAAGCAACTTTTTACTGAGAGGTATTTGTGTTGAGTTTCAAAATTCTGATGCGAACAAAAAACTACGCTAAATAATGTAGCAGGCTTCAATATGATAGCAATAAGTCTTTTTTTGTTTTTGCAATAACAACTACATCGACTAAATTTTTAAGATTCAATGTAGTTTGCAGCTATCGTTCAGAAAATGTTCAAGATCTTACGCCTAAGCGCTGCAATTTCTCAAAGCGCTTAAGTTTTCTGAATGGGCTATTGAAATGTTATGAATGTCAAAACTACAGCAAATAGGATGACAGATGATTGAAAATCGAGGCTCTCCCTAATTACTCCACCTTGGTTATTACACCATGGATCAACGCAAGAAACATTACATAGTAGGCTTGTAGAACTACTATACTTCGGCTAACAAAGCTTACTGATGATATGACGTAGCGGTCATTGAAACTAGTATAAGCAGCTCGTTGCCCATTTTAATGCATTTTGCGCTTGTAATTTTTTTGTTGTTTTTTGCACTAAAAGTACTGAACAAGAAGCTCTGTACAAAAATATTATTATTATGAAATTTTGTTCCAAAAACACAAATAAAAAAATTTTTTTGTTTTTTAGTTTTAAAATTAAATTTAACAACCTCTAAATATTTCCGTCTGAAAAAATTGCTGCCTTTGTGTAACACTGAAAAGTATCTTTTGCCAAGTTTCAGCTCCAAAGAAACTTTTTTGTCAAAGAAAAAAATTAAAAACCAAAAAACCGGTTTTCAGCCATTTTATCCAAAAATTTTGATGTAAAGGTGGAAATGATCAGTACAAAAGTTGTAGATCTTCTTATTTTCTACAACTTTTGTCTTGAACTTTTTTTGATATTATGCACAGTTTAGCCAGAAAAATTGCGTTCGACCTCTAAAAATGCGCCCCATTCCATCCCGGATAGCTGCTGTCGGTTCGATTTTTTGTCCTCTTTTACATGAGCTTGTTCAACAATATTCCGCTGTCAGATTGCTGTAACGATTTATTTTGTTGTTCAAACCCTATTTCTCCTACACTATGTATCTATCCACACGTTGAATAAAAATACCATTTCGATAAGCCCAAAGCTTGCAAAAGTAGATTGGCTCTCGTTATTCAGCGCTTCCGAAATGAGCATTAACAGAAATTATTGGAACATTGTCATTAAAGGGGACATGACACCTTCAAAAAAATTTGTCTTATGTGTTTTAAAATGCGTATAACTTTTATAAAAAACAAGATATCATTTTGAAACTTTACACACATATTTTGACACAAAACAATAGCGGTATTCACGATCTGTGGTATTTTTAGTATTTTTTGTAAATGTTTACAATTTTTGCTACACATTCTGAGCGCTCTAAAATGTTTTATTGTTTCATAATTATTTTTTTGTTTGTTTTTTGTTGTTGTTATGACAACTTTACTCAACAAATGTACAAATACTATACCAAAGTTACAATAGGGTTTTGTCATAGTATTTGAAAAAACCACTTGTTTTGTTTTTGTTAAGATATCAAATTTACTATAAATATCAAATTTATCAAAAATACACAATACAAGACCAAATGCTACTGATCGTGACTACCGCTAATATTTAAAAAAAAATTTTTATTTATTTTTTTATGAAATTTATGACCACTAGAATTTTTAAACAAAAACACAAAAAAACCACGGTGGGCATTATTGCAGCTCATTGGATTATCTGAAAGAAAAAAAATAAGAGGTTTTAATCAGCATCAAAGCCGCTAAGGAATGATCTACAGGCAATAATTTTTGTCCAAAAATAACAAAATGGCGTTTTTTTTTTGAAAATTTTCAATTCTTCGGGCCCAAAATCGTGCCAGAAATCAAAAACTATAATACCGATCTTTCTGTCCGTAGTTCATTCCCTGCATTTATATGTGCACAACATCATATTGAAATTTCAGAAAGATCGGTTGAGTTGTTTTTTTTTTATCATGCCCACCTACTCGAAAAACGTGGTTTCGAGAAAAACGAGCTTAAAGTTTACTGACTATAACTTTGACACGATGTTACTTAAATGATTGCTGTATATTTTATAAGCCGAGTTTGAGGTTTATTTTTATTAAAAACGTATTTTTCAATATTTTTTAAACTAGAAACAGTCAAAAAAAAATTTTTTAATTCTTGAAGATTCGAAGGTGTTATGTCCCCTTAAAAAATGTATTTGGGCACCAATTTTTATTTTTTTGAATTTTAGAACAGCATTATTTTTTTCTCAGTAAGCTTGATGGTAGTTCGGATTGGGCGATTAATGCTTCCGAAAACTTAAATTTGACCAATAAAGTATATTTTCACTTCTCGTCATACACACTGAGGTTGACAAATAATTTGAGCGAATAATTTCAGAGTGAACATCCTTTAAATTACATACTGCTGTTTGCTGTTGAAAGTTATTTATTAATATTAATGCACAATTTTGTTTAAAAGAACTCTTTGACGTAAATAATTTAAACGATTTTGAGATCAAACCAGACAGTACATATGTATATATGTAAAGGGTGTTTTTTTTAGAGGTTTGTTTTTCGAATAGAGATAAAACTGGCATTTTATGGTCAAATCTGGCAACTCTAATGTCGTTTATGTTCAGTTTGGTTTGCCATTTCATCATGAACAGGTTGACAAAAGAACAACGCTTGCAAATCGTGCAAATTTATTTCGAAAATAATGGTTCAGTTCGCGAAGTTTACCGCAAGCTCCGTCCATTTTATGGTCGACATAATCGTCCATCAGAGCAATTAATTCGGTTAACCATGGGTCGTTTTCGCACTACGTTTACTCTATGTGATAATACGCATCCGCAGAGACGTCGAACAGTGCGCACCGAAGAAACAATTGCCGCTGTAGAGCAAAATGTTGAGAGGACCCGAATGAATCGATTCGCCACCGTGCACAGCAATTGGAGCTTTGTCCATCAACTTTATGGAAGATTTTGCGCAAAGATCTTGGCTTGCGACCTTACAAGATCCAGCTTGTGCAAGAATTAAAGCCGCGAGACCATGCAATGCGTCGTGATTTTGGTGTATGGGCCGAAAATGAGATTGATCTCGATGCTGATTTTCATCGCAAAATTTTGTTCAGTGATGAGGCTCATTTTTGGTTGAATGGCTACGTCAACAAGCAAAATTGCCGCATTTGGAGTGAAGAGAATCCACATGAGACCCTTGAGACGCCATTACATCCACAAAAACTGAGTGTTTGGTGTGCTCTATGGGCTGGTGGAGTCATTGGGCCATACTTCTTCCGAAATAATGCTGGAGAGTCAGTTACCGTTAACGGAGACCGGTATAGAGCCTTGATAACCGACTATTTTGTTCCCGAATTGGATGGCATGAATGTGGATGAGTTGTGGTTCCAACAAGACGGCGCTACATGCCACACAGCGCACGTCACAATCAATTTATTGAAGGAAACATTCGATGAGCGCATAATTTCGCGGAATGGACCTGTCAATTGGCCACCAAGATCGTGTGATTTGACACCATTGGATTATTTGCTTTGGGGATATGTGAAGTCGCTCGTCTACGCCAACAAACCAGAAACGTTAGGGGACTTGGAAGCCAACATTCGTGGCGTTATTGCCGACATACGGCCCCATATGCTCGAAAAAGTGGTTCAAAATTGGACCTGTAGAATTGGCTTTATTCGAGCCAGCCGCGGCGGCCACATGCCCGAAATCATATTTAAACATTAATGGCATAAAATTATCATTCCAATAAAGCCAAATTGATGGACATTAAAACGATTTTCTTGTGTTTTATATTAATTCGAAGCTCTATACCTCTAAAAAAAACACCCTGTACAAACTAGTTCTTATGATGAACTAGTTGTTTATAGGCCAAACTAGTTGATTTGTATGCCTAAAAGTATGCAATTTAAATTTAATGCAAAAGCACTATGGATAGCGAAGCCGGTGTTGAAAATACTATAGACTGAATCGTGAAGTCGGTGACGCGGCCGAAGGCCTCCCACTTGCCAAGTATGCAATGAAATTTATTTTATTTTTTATTGTCATACTTTGACTTAGTCTTCACTAGCTACCGTACTTTTGCATTAAAATTTCATTGCATAGCTTTAGGCTTACGGTAACTAGTTGGGCCGGTAACATATACATACTAGAGATGCTAATTTTCGGGATTTTTTTGATCCCGGGATTTTCGAGATTTGAAAATGCGATCCCGGGATCCCGGGACAGTCCCGGGATTTAAGAGTTCTAAAAATTATCAATATAAATTTACCTATACGTCGGAAAAAGCTAAAATAATTTGACTATTTATAACGTGGCAATTCTATTTATTTAAAAAAATAAGTATAAATACTAAAAACTTCTTCATAACAGTTAAAAAAATAAGAAATTAACATTACAAAATATAATTTTTTGTTAGGTATCACACATTTTTATAAATACATATATTATTATACGTTAGAGTAATGAAGTCTGTTCATTATGAGGAAATATTTTTATAAATTAAATTGGATATAAAACCTTCCCATTCTTTTTTAAAATATGACCCTAAAAATATTAAAGCATTCAGTGTATCATCCTCTAAACGTGGAGGATGAGAAGCACTTTCCCGCTTTAACACTTGTCGGCTCAATTGTTGCCAGGAAGTTAAAATCTTTTTGTAAATAGAAGCCCCTGTCCCCACCATTACAAAACATATCTATTGCTTTATTTAGAGCATCGACTAAAGAATAACTTGTCCTATCAAAGGAATTTCGGGTAGTGTTACTTAAAACATAACGTAATTTTTCTTTTTAACTTGCGGGTGGATTTAAATTTCTTATTTCAGTGTTATCGATATCATCGATTTTGGAGTTAGTCTCGTTTTTTAATTTGAACAAAATATCATATAACTGTTTCTTTATAATTGTTAGTGATGGGGCTTTAGAAAAGTCAAACTTAAGCTTATAAATATTGTCAGGATTCATTAAATATAAATGAAATGTCAGATAAAACAGTTCTTCTTTGCTTGATTCTCTCTATAATTTGATAAAATAAAAGATTGCAAAAGGAGATTTATTTTGATTGATTTCATCTAGCATGAAATTTAATACTATGTCCTATATAGATCCATATCACGAGCACATATGGCTTCAATAATTACTTTAATGGGTTGAAGTACATTTACTACATCTTTTAAAACTTTGAATTCATGATCCAATAATGTATTGTACTGATTTAATTAATCCCGGGATTCAATGGCACCAATCCCGGGATTTTCGGGACTCAAAAAAGGCCGGGATCCCGGGCTCCCGGGATTGGCATCGCTAATACATACATATATTTGTCACCGGCCAAACTAGTTTTTAGGACAAACTAGTTTATCCTAGGCTTGAAAGTATGCAAATTAATTTTAATGCAAAAGCACTGTGAATAGCGAAGTCAGTGTTGCACATATTATGGACTGAACCGCGGCCGAAGGACGCCGCGAAGCCGAAATTGGACATATTAAAGGATATAAATTCTGAGCCGCGGCCGAAAGCCGCCCAATTACCCTCACTTACATCTTGCCAAGTATATAATGAAATTGACAAATTTTGTTTTCTTACTTTGCTACTGTCGTAGTCTCCACTTACCACAGTGCTTTTGCATTAAAATGTCAGTGCACATCTTTAGGCTTAACCTAACTAGTTTGGCCGGTAACATATTCATTGATCATAAAAATATTTATCTTGGGCCTAAGGAATAAATGGCTCTAAATGAATTTTCAGAAGCTGATATCATATCAATTAAAAAATACTCTGCAAAGCTTTTTCTGAAATTATAAGACTATTTGGCATTGCGGGTGAAACTTCTGAAATAAAATCCTCAGAGTATCAGAGAGAGTATGAGTGCTCTGTCAATTAATTTCCAAATATATGTAATGAAAAGAGTGTTACGCACCAAAAAAATGTTGCTAATACAACTATTGAAAGCCATTAGGGTAGGGTAAATAACTTAAGTGATTGGTGTCCTTCCAAACATTTATTAATTGTAAGTAAATATAAATCATATCATTAAGACATATGGTATATTTTGAATTAAATGCAATTAAAATAAATTTCATATCAAAACGTGACGTATTATGTATTCATTTTGAACAAGTAGAGTACCGAGGCCGGGGCGTAGGCATATTTCGAAGTTAAGTTTAAATTTAAATGGATGAGCTACATCTTTCAGGCAGTTTAAAAAGAAATCAGCACTTCCAAAATTTAAAATTTGGGAAATCCTTAGAGGCGACACCCAATTTTTCTATCCCACCCAGGTTGTGATGCTAGTTATTTTACCTAACATACATGTTAGTTTCGATATTGCCTTGGCACTATTTGGCATTACTTTTTAAGACAATTAGCACCAATTTTTTTTTATTCGGTCATAATGCATTAAATCTAATTTAAATTTTTCTACAAGGATTATTGCTATAAAGATTTTTTTTGGAAACATACCCAGATTTTGAGAATTTTAATCAGCGGTATGAACCTTATCTGCTTACTGCTGAATATCTTATGGTATTGTTTATATTTATAAAAGAAAATTGTAAAACCGATCAGATTCAATTTGATTTGATTTGGGATCTGGGCTTTTTGCCAGTACCGTAAGTCCCGGCATTAGTTCCATTGAATCCCGGGATTAATTATATATGTATAAAAGAAGCCACCATAGATCTAAAACTTGCTTATTGCGTTATTGGATCATCAGTTCAAAGTCTAAAGAGATGTAGTAAATGTACTTCAACCCATTAAAGTAACTATTGAAGCCATATGTACTCGTGATATGGTTCTATATTACTGCGAAATAGCATTTAATTTCATGCTAGATGAAATCAAGCAAAATAGATCTCGTTTTAGCAATATTTAATTTAATAAAATTATAGAAATAACACTAGTTTACACTCAAAATGTTCCACTGATCTGAGTTTACTTTTCGTATGTAGATTTTCCTGCTGAGTTCGAAAATGAAAATGAAAATTTTTTGAATGGTACAGTTTTCGAGATATTGTGGTTTTTCCGCTTTTTCGACCTCTCTTCACTTTGAAACTCATATCTTGAGCTACAAATGCCCAATTTCCTTTTTCTTGATGTCATATTAAAGATAATAAAATGACAAATAAACGTGTGCAATTACATTTCTTATTAAAAAAGTGGTTCAAAAGATATAGATAAAAATAGACCAGATTTTAAGAAAAATCAAATTTTACATTTGATTCTGTGGCCACGAAAAAATAGAAATAAAATAAAAAAAAATAATTTTACTTTTTGCACGTAGAGCTGATACTTTTACGCAAATATTAAAACATTTCACAAGAAAATCGACTGTAAAATAACAACGTTAAAAGCGATTGAATGAATGAATTCAAATTCGACATTTTATGAATATATTAATTTTTTCGACAATTTGTTGAGCCTAATCGTTACAAAAAGATTTTTCTCATGTACCTTTGATAAGAGGGTACTTTTCTTATGTACTTTTTCCTGCTGAATTCGAAAATGAAAATTTTTTGAATGGTACAGTTTATAAGCTTAAGCTTGACTTTTCCAAAGCCCCATCACAAAAATTATATAAAAACGGTTATATGATATTTTGTTCAAATTCGAAAACGAGACTTAGTCCAATACCGATGATGAACACTGAAATAAGAAAATTAAATCCACTCTCAAGTTTAAAAGAAAAATTACGTTATGTTTTAAATAACACGTGGCAAAATTCCTTTAACAGGACAAGTTACACCTTAGTTGATGCTATAAATAAAGAACTAGATATATTTTGTAATGGTAGGGACATGAGCTGCTATTAACAAAAAGATTTAACTTCCTGCCAACAATTCAGCCGACAAGTGCTGAAGCAGAAATGTGCTTCTCATCTGCCGGGTATATTTGTAAGAAATTTAAGTTTGGAAGATGATACACTGAGTGCTTTAATATTCTTAAGGTCACATTTTAAAAAAGAATAGGAAGTTTTTATATGAAATTTAGTTTTGTAAAAACATATCCTCATAAAGAAAAGAGTTGATTACTTTAATGTATAATAATGAATGTATTTAAAAAAATGTGTGATACATAGCAAAAATTTATATTTTGAAATGTTAATTTTTTTTTTTTTACTGCTATGAAGCAGTTTTTAGTTTTTCTATATGTTGCTTTAAATAAATAATACGTTATAAATAGTCAAATTATTTTAGATTTTTTCCGACGCATAGGTAAACTTATATTAACAATTTCTGGAATTTTTAAGTCCCGGAACTGTCCAGGGATTGCATTTTCAAATTCCAAAAGTCCCGGGATCAAAAAATCTCGAAAATCGGCATCACTAGTGCAGTCCATATTTTTTATTGAAAATACCCAATGAATTCGTGTTCGACGCTCACTAAAACCTTACAATATCACGTTTCAGTTGGGAAAAGAAATTTGTCCAGTGAAACTTAATTTGTTACCACTGTGCGTCGCATTGATCTATCTACAAAAATGTATAAAACTTCAATGTGAGGGTAATCTATTATCTGTGAAGTATCTTTTATTGAAAAAGCACATTAAATGTATAAACAATTAATTGTATGCAATATCAAACATATGTATGTATATACTTACAACGTTAAAAAACCTAAGAATAATCTCCAACAAACTAAGAAAGATCGTTGTATAAACAATGATTTTCATTTTCGGCCATAATTAATAAAAAAAAATAAAATAAGAACAAAAGTTCACTTGTATCTATAATGCGTAAGTTTATTAAGAAATTCAAACATTAGTGTTACGTTCTTCGTCGCGTGGACACCTTGAGATTTTTCGCTTAAAATTTTTCTTTTTTCAATACAAAAAAAAACCTTAAATAAGCAAATATGAAAAAAGAATTTTTGCATATAATGATTTTAATTATTTCGGCGTATAATGGTATAATTTTAGTTCAGCATTTATATTGAGTTTGTTATTTCGATATCAGACTTACAGTTTTCAGCAAACATCATCATCATCGACACTGGAATCATAATAATCAGCAAAACTTTCATGTAAAACCATATTTGAATATTGATGCTTTTGGAAACTGTCACGATGATAATCGGCGACTTTCAGGACGTTGTATACGTTTCCAAAACTGTCCAGGAGCCGTTATAGCGTGGCAACAGCAGCAGACACAACCACTTTCCTGTTACTATACCACATATGAGAATTTCGTTTGTTGCCCAGACGCACCTATTTCACAATATTTACCATTATATACACCTCAATCAATGATGCAAGCTTCTCCAGTTTTGCCAACATTGTCTTCACATCTACCACTTCAATCGCCGCCTCCAATCCTGAGAAGAATTGGTCAAAATATAGACCTCAGCCAAAGTGAACAGGGTAAATACGTGTATGCACAAATTAAAAAAAAAATTCAAATAAAAAGCGATAAAAACTTTCCTTAGAGTGTATAAATACATACTTTCCTCGAAGGCATCACAGAAGACGACATCGTGAAAGAAGAAATCTGGACGAAGACAAAAATGATACCGCAGATGATGGTGTAGTAGAAGAAATAATTGAAAGAGAATCTCAAAATCCAACAGAAGCTGTTGGTGGCGTTGAAACTGAGAGAGATGAATTTCCGTATATGGTAAGTAAGATAACTATGAATGAAGTCCGTATATTATATAAGTTAACACACCTACTGATTATGCTAGCACACCTACTGATCATGCAACCGATCGCTGATCAGTGGAAGCTCCCGGATGCGCGTGTGCTAAAGCGCGCATTCTTTTCTTTCGTTTCTTTCGTTTATTTCGTTTCTTTTGCTAAAATATCGCAAGTTATTTCATTTAAAGCACGTAAAGTATCAAGTTGCACTGCTGGTCAAAGTATGTGAATTTGCCAGCACTGCAATTAAAACATTTATTGTAATAATTTTATTCTAGCAACTAAGAGTATCAAATTGCACTGCTGGTCAAAGTATGTGAATTTGCCAGCACTGCAATTAAAACAGTTATTGTAATAATTTTGTTCTAGCAACTAAAATTTTTTGAATAAAGAATCAGTTTTAACAAATCCATTTAACCGAACGGTATTTAACTGGCGCCCAACGCGAAATAAAAAATCTTTGCAAAAGATTTTTAAAAAATCCTTATAAAGGATAGTGATTGTTCACCTGTGTGAGAATGTTCTCAAATCCTTATAAAGGATAGTGACTGTTCGCCTTTGCTCTCATAGAGAAGATTTCAAAATTCTCATAGAGAATATTTTAAAATCCTATAAGGGATAGTGACATTTTTTTTAAATAGAACAAAGCAGCAACTAAAAACTTTGTGAAATAAAGCCTGTGTTTCTCATAGAGAAGATTTCAAAATTCTCATAGAGAATATTTTAAAATCCTATAAGGGATAGTGACTTTTTTTAAATAGAACAAAGCAGCAACTAAAAACTTTGTGAAATAAAGCCTGTGTTTCTCATAGAGAAGATTTCAAAATTCTCATAGAGAATATTTTAAAATCCTATAAGGGATAGTGACTTTTTTTAAATAGAACAAAGCAGCAACTAAAAACCTTGTGAAATAAAGCATTAGCTTTACCATAGCCAAAGCAGCTACTAAAAGCTTTGTGAAATAAAATCATCAGAACGCAAATAAGCAAATAAAAAAAACAGGAAAACAACAGTAACAACCATCAGAACATAGCCAAGAGAAGAAACCAGTCTTTGAAACCGCTGAGAAGCGCAACAGGGTCAACAATATCCAGTACCACCAGTACCTACGGAATATAGCAACAACGAAGAATCACCACTAAGTAAACATGAGGATAGTCTTACTGTAAGTTATAATTGTCGGCTCAATTGTTTTATCGAAATTTTAAAAGAAATTAGTTGCTTAAAGTATAAAGTTTATTAGTTTACGAATTTAAGACTTAGTATTCCTATAATAGGTAATTCTATTTCTTTGCAAACGCGAAATCTTTGGGGAAATCTATGTCTAGTGGTAAAGACGAGCTTCCTGACGTAGACGATTTAATAAGGAAATTAAGAAATTTTAATTTGAAAAAAAGTAAAGAAACTGAAGAAATGAATGCTGAAACGGTCCAAGCATTGCTGCAAACGGCAATTAGCCAGGCAACCGAACGAACCAGGACCGATTTTCAAGCAATAGTTGACGGACTTGCAGGAAGGTTAGCAGAACTTGAAACCCCTGTCCAAGTAGAGGAATATAAACCTATAGTGATAAGGGACGGAATAGAATGTACTGAATCACTCGATATTGTGAAGTCAGTTCCCGAGTTCAATGGGGACCCAAAAAAGTACGTCTCATGGCGACAGTCTGCATTGACTGCTCATGACCTGTTCAAAAAATTCGAGGGAAGTACTCGCTATTATCAGACCGTAGCAATATTGCGAAACAAGATCGTTGGTTCCGCGGACACCGTTTTGAGCGCGTATAACACCGTACTTAATTTTCAGGCCATAATAGCCCGTCTGGATTTCGCATACGCGGACAAAAGGTCTATTTACACTTTAGAACAGGAATTATCCACCCTAAGGCAAGGTCCAAAACCATTAATCGAATTCTACGACTTGGTTGAACAAAAGTTAACACTGATCATCAATAAGGTAATAATGACCAATGAAGGCAATAGGCCCCTCATAGATTCGTTGAACGACAAGTACCGTAAGGATGCTTTAAGAGTGTTCATCTCGGGGTTAAGAAGACCATTGTGTGACACCTTGTTTTCTTGCAAACCGGCAGATATGCCTTCGGCTCTCGCGCTTGCTCAGGAGCTCGAGACTAATCAGAACAGGTGCCACTTTGCAAGCGTTTACAGCAGTGGCTTGCAAAGCCGACAATATGTCAACCAACCAGGCACATCTAATTCCCCCCACTACCGAGTTCGCTCGCTTGTAAATCCGACACAACGTCAAGCTTCCTTCCCCTCATATGTTCCTCAACAGCAACAAGTTCGCACACCAAACAATCAATTCCAACAAACAACCCCAAATTCCCCCGAACCAATGGACGTCGACAGAAGCTTAAGAAGTATGCAAAGGAGCTTTCAAAATCGGGCTGCGCAAAATCAGCCTCAAGCTGGAAAGCGCCCCTCGGGTCAATCCTTTGTGGTAAATCCAAATAAATTTCAGCGAATAAACCATTTGGGTGGAGCTGAATATTTTGGCTCGGAAAATGAAAACTTGGGCGAGGCTTACGTTTTTGAGCCATCCGCCTACGATGACCTCGAGATAGATCCAGAGTATTTGCAGGAGGACCAAAGTAATATTCAACCGGCTGACGAAATAAATTTTTTAGGGGAGACTCCCTCCTCCCATATGTAGAAAAAACTCTTGGTGGAGGGATAATTAAGTTGTTAATCGATACGGGAGCCTCTAAAAATTACGTTAAAAACCTAACTGCACTTAAAGGTGTTAAACCCGTAAATAAGACGTTCAGTGTTAAGTCTCTTCATGGAAACTCCAAGGTCTCGCACAAATGTCTCATTAACATATTTAATAAGACCAGTAGTTTTTTTTATACTTCCATGTTTGAACACGTTTGAAGGAATAATTGGACTTGATTTCTTGAATGAAATCAACGCTCAAATTGACCTTCAGAGAGGAATTTTGCGGTTTGACGGCGGCGAAGAAAAATTAAAATACTTACCCTGTAAACAGGTCAACAGTATAACACCAAACAAAGACAAACCGTTTGAAAATAACTTGCTAGCAATTCTTGAAAAAAATAAAAAAGTCTTTGCTGATCCGAATGAAGCTCTGCCCTACAATACCAATGTTATTGCGAGAATCAGAACAACGGATGAGGAGCCAGTGTACTCTAGATCCTACCCATACCCCCAAGCTTTAACCAACTTTGTGCAAAGAGAGCTGGAGGACCTCTTAAAAAATAATATCATTAGGCCATCAAAGTCCCCATATAACAATCCAATATGGATTGTCAATAAAAAAGGCTTTGATGAAGAGGGCCAACAGAAAAGACGGCTAGTAATTGATTTTAGAAAATTGAATTCTAAGACAGTTAGCGATAGATACCCAATACCAAATATTTCCACAATACTGTCAAACCTTGGAAAGGCCAAAACTTTCTCCACAATAGATTTGAAGTCCGGGTTTCACCAAGTCCAGCTATCGGAAAAAGACAGAGAAAAAACTGCCTTTAGCGTGAATAACGGCAAGTTTGAATTCTGCCGGCTCCCTTTTGGGTTAAAAAATGCCCCTAGCGTGTTCCAACGCGCAATAGATGACGTATTAAGGGACGAAATCGGGAAGACATGTTATATCTACATCGACGACGTTATTATTTTTTCTCCGACAGTAGAGCAACACCTTGCAGACATTGACAGAATTCTAAACAAATTGTATGCTGCAAACATGCGAGTCGCAAGGGAAAAATCAAAGTTTTTGAAAAATTCAGTCGAATTCCTGGGATTTGTGGTTTCGGAAAACGGGATCAAAACTTGTCCCGACAAAATCCGTGACATAATTGATTATAAAATGCCAACAACACTTAGAGGGTTAAGATCGTTTCTTGGACTGGCAGGTTATTACCGCCGATTCATCAAGGACTACGCAAGTATTACTAAACCACTTTCGAGGTACTTGCGTGGTGAAAACGGTCATGTGAATGCGAAAAGCTCACAAAACACTTCCTTGGAGCTAGACGAAAACGCTGTTAGGGCGTTTAACAGAGTTAAAAAAATTCTGGCATCAGAAGATGTACTTTTGCTTCAACCTGACTACGAAAAAACCTTTGAGCTCACTACCGACGCGTCTTCTACGGCAATAGGAGCCGTCTTGTCACAAAATGGAAAACCCATTACCATGGTTTCACGGACCCTTTCGAGAGCGGAAGAAAATTACGCTACTAATGAGCGTGAACTTCTCGCCACAGTTTGGTCACTCCAGAAACTTCGCAATTACCTCTATGGGGCCAAAAATATTAAAATCTATACAGACCATCAACCCCTTTCCTTTTCCCTTTCGGAACGCAACCCAAACACCAAAATCCGCCGTTGGAGAGCCTTCATTGAGGAGTTCTCGCCTACCTTTTTTTATAAGCCAGGAATGGAAAACACTGTCGCAGACGCACTATCTAGACAATATGCAAATCCTTTGGTCTGTAATAATGAGCTTTCTGTAAGTGGAACAGATTGTGCAGTGGCTGGGTCAGATACCGACACGGCCTCAGAAGGACAGGAAACTATATCAGCATCAGAAGGGACAATACATAGCGAAGCATCATTAACCAGAGTCATCCGAACCGTTGTTAACCCAGTAAATTGTTTCAAAAACCAAATTATTCTAAATAATGCCTCTGCACCTCAGCTCTCGACCCTAACCTTGTTTGGAAGCTTTGTTCGACATTTAGTTAACTTTACCTGTGTTGAGGAAATTTACTCTATGTTGAAGAAATGTGTGAACCCAAATGTGGTGAACTGCCTTCAATGTGATTTACATATCCTAGGTAAAATTCAAGATCATGTAATTAACCAGTTTCCTTCTGTCAAAATCGTTCACTCACATAAAGTGGTCATAGATGTAAGTAATCTTGATGATCAGCTAGAAATTTTAACAAGTGAACACAATAGAGCACACCGCGGTGCACGAGAAAATTTTAACCAAGTTCTTCAGGACTATTTTTTCCCTAACATTAGGCAAAAATTGAAGGAAATTGTGGCGAATTGTAAAACATGCAACGAGTCAAAATACAAGCGCCATCCTCAGAAAACAAATATTGAACAGACCCCTGTACCTTCCTACCCGGGGGAAATCCTGCACATCGATATTTTTTCAACGGACAGTCAACACTTCCTGTCTTGTCTGGATAAATTTACTAAATTCGCGCTTATGCTCCCAATAGAATCGCGGTCTATCGTCGATGTCAAAATACCACTTCTCAAAATCATGACCTTTTTTCCAAGCGTAAAAACTATAATCTGTGACAGTGAAAAATCATTTAACTCTGGAACAATTAAATCACTTATGGCAAATCAATTCGGCGCAAAAATATTTCCCGTACCTCCAGCCCACAGCGTAAGCAATGGACAGATAGAAAGGCTGCACAGCACAATAGGCGAAATAGCGAGGTGTCTCAAGGGAGAAGCACCTTACCATGATACTAAAGAATTGGTGCTTATTGCGGTCTCCAGGTACAACGACACTTTACACTCAGTAACAGGCTTTAAGCCAGCGGCAATTATACATTGTCTTTCAGAAAAAGATAAAACTGACATTAGAGAAAAACTCGCTAAAACTCAAAACAAGGACCTGACTTACCACAACAGGAATAGAACGACAAAATTCTTTAAGCCAGGGGACACAGTTTATGTCAAGGTGAACAGACGACTGGGAAACAAGTTTAGTAAGCTTTTTATTAAAAAGGTGGTACAGAAAGATTTAGGAACTGCTTTACAAATTGACAATAGAATCGTCCATAAAGACAATATTAAATAAAAATCATTTCAGAATTGCTCTGTTGACATCAACCAATGGCAAGTTGCTGGACTATTCCAACTCATATTACATCCCTATTATAAATGGCTCGGTTCGGATAACAACGGGAGACGACTACTTAGTTCATAGTGTAAACCTGACACAATATGAGGAAATGGGTGAGGAGGCCTTAGAAATGTCAAAATTGCTATTGAAATCGGACGCTAAAACTGAAATGGAGGTAGACGCGGAAAATATCCTTCGATTAGTGTCCATGTTACGTATCCATCATAAACAGGCTCGAAGCATTAACCTCATAGGGACAGCTCTCAAATATATTGCAGGTACTCCGGACGCAGACGATTACGAAAAAGTCAGGGCGATACAAGAACGGCTCACAGACTCAAACAATTACCAAATATTAATAAACTCAGAATTTCAAAAACAGATTAACAATTTGACAGACTCATTAAATATTTTATTGACCTCACAGAAGAAACTTGCTGTAGAAAACGGACAGTTATTTGAGTTGGTAATGCAAAGAAATAGGATGATATCAATAGAGCTTAATAATATAATTTATTCAGTAATGTTAGCAAGACTAAATGTCATAAATCCTATTTTATTGGAAACTTCTGAGATAGAAAAAATTTTCTCTAAAAATATAAGAAATAATGTAACTTTAAGTGAAATAATTGGCGTGTCTTCTTTAAAGGTAATGCAGAATAGAGACACTATCGTCTTTATAATTCGGTATCCAATTGTAGAAAGAATTTGCGAACTGATAAATATTTTTCCTGTAGCGCATCGGAATGAAATTGCTGTCTTTGACACAAACTTGGTGGCGAAATGCCAACATACTTACGAACCATTAACTAACTGTAGAAAAGGCCCCTTCTCTCCTTTTTGTCAAATTTTTCATGATGCGGAGTGCGTTAGTTCGTTACTCAATAATGGCAATGCACGATGCAAGAAGACTACGGCTTTCCACCTGGAACCAATTCAAATTGTTGACGATGGGGTCATCATTTTAAATAATTATGCAGCAAAAGTAATCGAGAACAACGGACCGCCCGTTTTTATAAACGGTACATTCCTTATAACATATCAGGATAAGGTTTACGTAAATGAAGTACCTTTTCTAAATCGGAAAAGAACTATTAATTTAAAGCCAGAGATTCCAAGCTCTCACAGGATTAATTTCACTGATCACTCCGTTTCTTTATCCTTACCGTTTTTAAAACACATCAGTGATCACAACCTAAATTATATTCATTCTTCAAGGGACGAAATCTACGGCAGTCTTACCGTCAGAACCTTTTCTTTCGTTTTCATTTGGGTAATAGCGATTTTGGTCTCAGTTTCTTATATCCTGTATAAGAGACGTCAGGGAAGACTTCAGATCGAACAGCTTGTCTTGAATCTTCGAGCAGGCAGGGACGCCAGCTCTTTAACGGGGAGGATAGTTAACACACCTACTGATTATGCTAGCACACCTACTGATCATGCAACCGATCGCTGATCAGTGGAAGCTCCCGGATGCGCGTGTGCTAAAGCGCGCATTCTTTTCTTTCGTTTCTTTCGTTTATTTCGTTTCTTTTGCTAAAATATCGCAAGTTATTTCATTTAAAGCACGTAAAGTATCAAGTTGCACTGCTGGTCAAAGTATGTGAATTTGCCAGCACTGCAATTAAAACATTTATTGTAATAATTTTATTCTAGCAACTAAGAGTATCAAATTGCACTGCTGGTCAAAGTATGTGAATTTGCCAGCACTGCAATTAAAACAGTTATTGTAATAATTTTGTTCTAGCAACTAAAATTTTTTGAATAAAGAATCAGTTTTAACAAATCCATTTAACCGAACGGTATTTAACTTATACATCAGTGATCGGTCATCTCTTTATTTTATACTTAATTCTTTTCCTGAAATTACTGGCATTATTGAAAATACATAAGAAATGTATATAGGTGAAATTTTTAAATGCTCTTATGGAAAATAATTGAAATTTATTGTATCTGAAATAACCTATAAGTTTTCGAAGATCTGAAGATCAGCCTATTGTTATTTTTTGGCTGGCTAAAAGTATATTCTTTCAATTATAAGAAATCGAAAACTCAATTTTTCATTTTGGCAGAAATGTAATGTAGTCTTAGTTTTACCGAAATTAGTAATAAGAATACACTCTAAGAAAAAATTACTACTATAATAGTAGGAAACCGGTTACCTTTATTAATACTAGTAAAATCGCACGAGTTGTGTAATAAAATTTTTACACTATAAAAAGTGTAAACTGAATTACAGATTTGGTGTTAAAATCACACATAAAAATGTGTTTTTTTCGCTAAATAATTTGTAATTTCCCGTGCAGTGTGTATTATTACACTATCAAAATAGTGATTCAAGCCTACGGAATTTTGTTTTGAAATAAAATTTATATTTTTATTTTGCACAAATTTTTCTTTATTTCAAATTTAGTTAAAAAATTCAGCATTTGAAGAAAATTTATTAGCATGTGTATATAATATAATTATATATAAATGCATAAATAATATATATACAGTGGAACTTCGATTATCCGTCTCCCGATCAACCGTCACTCCGATTAACCGTCACATTTTGTCAGCAAACTTTTTTTTCGTTTTGTTTCGATTCTGTTTATGTATGCACACAATGCGAGAAACGATTCTGTCTGAAATTTTTCTTATGAAATTCGGAGATGAAAATTTCGCAGAAGTTTATTAATCTAGTTCTTTTTGTTCGCCAAGTCAAGTGGATTACACAAATTTTTGACGAATTTTTTCACCAAAACATCTTGATGCGATTGTAAACTATCTCATTGTTTTTTTATTCGATAATAAAATACGAAAATGACAAATCAACATTTTTTGTTACATTTCCTTTTTTCTTTTCCTTTTTTCACCATACAGAATCAAAACAAAATTCTGCCATATATTCGATTATCCGTCTATTCAATTATCCGTCAGGCTGCTGGTCCCGTGCCTGACGGATAATCGAAGTTCCACTGTATAACATAATTAACTAATTTATCAAAATCAAACTTAATATATTGCAGTACATTTCACTTAAATCAATAATTTTATAGAAAAGCACAACAACTCAACTGATCACGCTGGTTAAAGACTAAAACTGTTCGTGTTGTGTTAAGTCTTTGCTAACACAGAATTTTTACACACAATACTATAAAATACGCATATTGTGTAAATTCCCAGAAAAATAACGGCAATGCAGCACAGCTACAATTAATGCACGAAAAACTGTGTAGATTCATGCAAAATAAAATGTTAATTCCCAAATATAAGGGAAAAACACACATTTATAGTAAAATAATTAAATTTTCATACAAAACATGAAAGATGTGTGTTTTCACTATTCAAAATTTTTGTAGTAACGATAGCGTTGAGTGTGTTGAGCCAGGTGTTTTTGTTTTTTTTGGCAATATTTATATCAATATTGCTGGAGCTATTTTTTGAACATGCACGACGAGCAAACGAAGAGCAATTTTTCTGAATATATTTTATTTTTATAACTAGTAGTCACGAAAATTCACATATGTATGTAGCTATTCGATACATCATGAAATCTGTTCTGATAGACGAAAATACTTCAGAAAGACCTACAAAACCTAAAACTCTGGAAACAGATCGCTAGGTATGATCAATTTTATAGCACTGTTACCTAAGCATGAATCACATTACGAGTATTTTTGTTCGCCTGCTCAGCAAAACTATTTACATATGAGTCAGATCACGCCAAGTGGGCACCCAAAACTCCACTATGTTTTGGAATTAAAAGTTTTATGTATCAATCTAAAGTACTTACCATTAGAATAATTTGTCTCAAAGGATTAATCAAAATTTCAATTATTACTAGCTTTTTTTAATGCAATGAAAATTTCGCGACAAGTTTAATTAAAAAATTAATTCATCTTAAAGTTGTTAACATAAAATTATGAAACTTGGTACACATGTTAACAAATAATTGCACTTTCTATTCATAATAAAAAACAAAATTTTATATTTATATTTTCACATTTTTATATAACTTTTAAACAAAAAATCAATAATAATTTTGTCTTCTCAATACGTAAAATTAAAATTTGTGTTTTTGTTATAAGTATTTAAGATTGAATATATCGTTACCTTAATATAGAAAGGCCCTATCTACCATTTTATTTTACTTTTCAGGAGAACAAAAAAACTTAATGAAATTTAAAGTTTTGTAGTATTAAAATGAGTTATGACTTTTTTTTATTTGCTGGTATTTGCTTTATTTTCAATCGTAGTACACACAATTTTTTATCAATGGTATATTAGTGGGTGACCTACCGAAATCTATATAAAACTCGATTTTGAAAAAAATGTTAGTTAGGGCCTTTCTATATTAAGGTAACGATATGAAAAAAAATTAAGGGTGCCGCTATGCATTTGAATAGAAATAATTCTAAAATAATGTACAATGAAAATGCGAGTATTTTGTATGCGTATTTATTGTTTATAAAATATTAAAAATTAATAGTTATTTGCTGGATTACATTTAACCATTCAGTGAAACACATCAATAAAAAAATTATCTGAACTTAGCAACCGTTTAATACGTAAGAAATAATGGAAAAAAACGATTTTATTTATTGCATTAGATACGCGTTTAATGTTTTTTTTTTTTTTTTTTTTTTGTAAATACTTATGGGCATTTCCATGGGTCCCGTTCGACCGTCGAACATACTTAAAGTAAAAAAAAAAGTCAAAACAAAATGGCTTTTTATTTTGACAATAAGCTTAAATTATAGCTCCTAATTAGCCTTATAATTGGTGCTAAGGTTAAATTTGGGCAATTTTTTGTTTTCAAGATAATTGCAAGAAACCAATTTGTCGCACGGGACAAACATTTCCGTTTTCGTGGAAATACCCATATGCGACATTCAAACGGAAAAGGAATTGATAAACTTTATTTGAATGGGCAAAGTCTTTTTTTAAGAGCATTAACTTCGGGTTTTGTTCACAAGAAGAGCACGATTTACATGAAGAAAATTTGAAATCAAACTAAAACTAAGTAAAACCAATCAAGAACACGCGTCAGTTTCATCAATATAGACTGGTAGATAATGAAAACATTGAATGCAAATATTTTTCAGCATTTGTCCGAAATAAAATAATAAAAAAGCAAAAAAAAAAAAAAACAAATAATTATTAAATTATAATTATTTTGTCGTAGATCGTTTGTTTTTCTATTAAAATGAGTGACGGCACCCTTAATTTTTTTTACATATATTCAATTTTAAATACTTTAGGCTTATAACAAAAATACAAATTTTAATTTTTCGTATGGAGAAGGCAAAATTATAATTGATTTTTTGTTTAAAAGTTATAAAAAAATGTGAAAATATATTTATTAAATTTGGTTTTTATTATGAATAGAAAGCGCAATTATTTGTTAACATGTGTACCAAGTTTTATGATTTTATGTTTACAACCTTAAGTGGAAAATTTTCATTGCATAAAATACGCTAGTAACAATTGAAATTTTGATTAATCCTTTGAGGCAAATCATTATATTAGTAAGAACTTTAGATTGATATATAAAACTTTTAATTCCAAAACAAAGTGGAATTTCGGGTGCCCACTTGGCGTGATCTGACTCATATGTAAGTCCAGCACCAGCAATGGCATTTTCGGTACATTTGTACTTTTTTCAGTACATTTGCGAATTTCCAGTACATTTCTAATAATTACTTTTATTTTTGTTTGTTCTTAGTAAATTTCTGGTGAAATTGCTTTTTTTATAATTTTTGTTATTGTAGTAATCGTTGCTGAAATATGCGTACAAAATCGAATGACCTATATTGTTTGGTAAATATTAGGAAACTTGGAACAAGTTTAGTTTACTACAAATTCCCCAAATTTTTTAATTTTTTTAGGAAAGTAGCGCTGTAAGAATATAAATAAATATGCAATAAAAATAAATAAAATAAGTTGGAAGTCTCTGTATAAATATCCAAAATATTGGTACCATATGAAAGGTAATTGAATATGGCTCAGTTGTTTTTTGTTTTTGTTGTAATTGTTGTTGTATCGTCATTGTTGTTGTCTATGTCACTGTAGTCTTAGTTGTCAACAAATATATGAAGAGCTGAGATGCAAAACCCGCCAAGTCCATATTTTGCGTTTTTGGGAAAATCGAAAAAACTGTTTTCCACTGAAATTTTACTATAGTAAAAAAGTAGATTGATCCATTGTAATAGTTGTCAAAAGTTATTAAAATCCTGGTTTTTCATTACATTTTATGACCTAATCTATAAGGACTACAATAAAAAAACTTTTGGACTTGGCGGGTTTTGAAACAAAAACTGTGGACTTGGCGGGTTTTGGAATTGAAAACGTGGACTTGGCTGGTTTTGAAAGTGAAACCTCGGGATTTGGCGGGTTTTGAAAAAATATTAATAGTAAAAGGTTTCGAAATCATTTTTTAAAAATGGCTAAGTTTGAATTAATTCCAAAACATTTGAATAAATGTAGACTGAAATTTTAATTACACAATATAATTTCTATGTTAAAATAACATAAAACTACTTGTATTTATGAAAGCCAAATCTTTTTTAATGAAAAATTGGACTTGGAGGGTTTTGATTTTCAGAAATGTGGACTTGGCGGGCTTTGATAAAAGGAATTTATCAGAAATTATTGCAATCAAAAGTTTGTGAGGGGAACATTTTTTTTTATACAATTTAGAGTATGGAGGCTTGTAAACAAACATTTTTTCTGCCCCCTCCTGCAATATCTCACATTTTAATTTTTTTGGACTTGGCGGGTTTTGCATCTCAGCTCTTCATATATATTTAAAAAAATATATCTTAGCTGCAACAAGATAGTGGTCGGAGTCAATTTTGACCCCCCAAAATGTACGCACATCCAGAACGCTTGAAGCGTGCCTTCCGTCGATCACAACATGATCAATTTGGTTTTTCGTTTTTTGATCCGGGGATAGCCAGGTCGCCTTGTGAATGTCGAGGTGTTGAAATCTGGTACTACTAACTACCATGTTTCGCGCCGCGGCGAAGTCGATCAGTCTCAGACCGTTGTTTGAAGTGGTCTCGTTGAGACTGAACTGACCGACTGTAGCGCCAAAGATGCCTTCTCTTCCGACCTTCGCGTTAAAATCGCCGAGGACTATTTTTACATCGTGGGTCGGACAACGGTCATACACGTCCTCTTGGCTCGCGTAGAAATCATCCTTGGTGGCATCGTCCTTTTCCTCCGTCGGGGCGTGCGCGCAAATTAGTCTTATGTTGAAGAATTTTACCTTGAATCCGCAACCAAATTCGCGCCTCTCCGCATGGCCGCTGTAGTAGATATCACAGTTCGTCCGTTTAGAGCAGCCTTGTCCTTTCCATCGCATCTCCTGGATGGCGGTGATGTCAGCCTTTATTTTTACGAGGGTTTCCGCCAGTTGGATAGTTGCACCTTCCCTATGGAGGGTCCGGACATTCCAGGTGCATATCCGTAAATCATTGTCCGTTTTTCGTTTGCAGTGGACGTCATCGTAGTGGGGGCTTTTATCCGAGGCTGATTTGGTTTTCATTGGAAATGATGATAATGTGTGGTGGGACCCAAACCCTACGCACACATTCCAAGTTTTAAGTCTAGGAGAGACTCGCCTTCTCACAACTAGCTCACCCCTGGACGGGTGTCCAAGGGATCTCCAGAGGATACTTGGCCAAAAAGGCCGGAAGCTTGTGAGCTGCTTGAACTGCTTGCAAAAGAATCATCCCTGGCCACTCCCAAGTGAGTGGCGATCAGGAACTTTTCCCACTTAAGTGGACTTCTACAAGCAGCCCCATCCTCCAAAAATGGGTTAATATAAAGAAATTTGGTACAACTGATACATTATTTTAAAGTAAATGAATTAAGCTTCTTATGGTGCTAAAAAAATTACATGCTAATAAAACATTTTTTTGGAAAAATTAACGTTTTTTAGAAAAAATGGGTCGACATTTTACAAAAATCGTTATACCTCGAAAAATAATAAATAAATCTTAAATGTTTGTGTGTCGATCTTATGCCTTATTTAATTACCTTTCATATGGTACCAATATTTTAGATATCTTCACAGGGTTTTTTAACTTATACTGATTTTTATAAAAGCTGTATCCGCAACTTCCGATAGCTATATCTCCGAAACTAAATCCGTCCGGCCCTCTTTTTTTGCATATTTATTTTTTATTCTTATAGTGCTACTTTTCCGAAAAATTATAAAAAAATGGAGGATTTGTACTAAAGCAAACTTCGGCCGAAAATTTTTGTGAATTTTGGTGTACATGGTAACAGAAAGTACATTCCCCACTAGGCATTTTTGCATTTATTAGGCTCTTCAAGAGTTCTATATAACCATTCTTTAAGAGCAGAACTCTTGGAAATATTCGCTAAAGAGGTTTTAAAACACAGAATAAATGCTACTTAAGACCAAAAGGGCACCTTCTATGGGGACCTTCAAGAGGTTTATGTAAGAGTTAGCTATGACGTTTTCAAAACCTATTCAAGAGTTTAATGAATTAATACACCTAGAGGTCTATAAATATTTTGTGCTCTTGGAAATATTTATACACAATTTTTTTTCGAACGGAATTTTAATTAGTTTTGACGAAGTTTTAATAAAGATTTTGTTTTTGGTATACATACTTTTTGCAGTATTACAAAGTTAAATAGATAAAAAGAGAATAGCAAATGGAATTATAAAATGGCAATATGAAAATGATGCAACGAATAATTATGATTTTCGGCACAATTATTGACCAAAATTTACGTGCGAGCAAAGATTTATCGTGAAGTTTGGGGTTTTGCTTCGAAAAACTTAGCGCGCTTCTGAAATATTACATATTAGAAAAATAAAATATTTGGGCTAAAATTAATTTTTAGGTTTTTCTTTAATATTTATGTCTCAAAATACGTTTAAGTGATTTTTTATGTAAAAGCAAATTGAAATAAAATGATTTACTGCACAAAAAATCATTATTTAGGCAAAAAAAAAAAGAAACGCATTTATTTTTTTGTTGTTGTTGCTATTTCGTCGGCATGTATATTAAAAAAGATGGCCGACGACGCCAAGTTTTTAAAATTCCTCGATAAGTGGCATATAAAACTTAAGGATTATCTCTAAAGCTTCATAAGAGGTACTTTAAACTTAAGGATTATATTAAGGGCTTAATAAAACTTGACAGTTTTAATTTGCTAAAATTGTTTATTTAAAATAATTTTGTGTCCATTGTTAGGGTTACCATATGAACAAGTGGCAAATTAAGAAAGAGATGTTTTATGAGCTATTTTCTTTATAGAAATACGAATTATAACCCAAATTCGATTAAACATATTTTGGGCCATCTTGCGTTTATTTTTGTTTTCTCAATTTAGTTTTGGAATTTGTGCCTCATATTTTTTTTTAAACAAATTTAGCAGTGGGTGATAATTAATTTGTATACGCTTTATTTTGATTAGTGATACCAATCTACAAAATTTTGTAGCAATTTCGTAAGTCATAGATGTTTCATTTGAAAATGCTGTGTGTAAGTAATAAAAATGGTCGGTCGCCTGCCCATACACTGGTTGTCCAATAGAGATCTGCGTTAGCGTATTTAAATCGGCTTTTAAGTCATTTGCCACATTTCAACTCAACGTAAGTTTATATGATTTGAATCAAAATTCAAATCAAAATAAAAATAAAAAAGCAGCAAGAGAGGTGGTCGCTGCAACCGCAAATTAAATTATCAACACAATACAAGCGCAAGTATTAGGGCAAATCGTACGTTTTCATGCTTCCTTTTACTCTTAATTCGATTTTGTCTGTTGCGAAGCGTACTATGGAAGAGGCTAAGTTTAATTCAACTCCAAATTATTATAAAACCATACTTTTCTTATGTAATTTTAAATTTTAGGAATGAATATGTAATCAAAAATCTCGGTCATATGTAGTTTCGGAGATAAAACTGCCGAAAGTTGCGGATATAGCTTTTGTATAAATCAATATAAGGTAGAAACCCCTAGACTTACATATATCCAAATTATGTGTGTCGTATGGAAGATAGTTTAATGAGCTACAATATTGGTTAAAAAATCATTCAAATTTGACATACAATTTTGGAGATGTGATGAGTTTTCTGAAACATTTAAAAATATTTTTTTAAGCATCTGTTATTTTTTTAATGAATGTTAATAACCTACTGGACGCTGGCGTTAATGTGCGCTTTGTTGTTGTTTGCTTGTGCGTTCCGTATATTTTTTCATAAGAAAAACGACATTGTAGTTTTATATCGTATGTTGTGTTCTCAGCGTACCACAAATCATAAGCAAACGACGCTAAATCATTTCGTTGCATCGTCCTGTTTCGTGCTACTGTTACTGATGTGCTGCAGAATGTCAAACTTGATTTAGAAATGTCAATAAATCCAATAGTTTGACGTAACAGCAAGCGCATTTACGCAGATCTCTATTGTCCAATGCCAAGATCTGGATAATTAAAGAGGGCGAAAAACGTGTTTTGCTTAATATCTCGGAAAGTAAGCTGCAACAGAAAAATATATTAAGGCCGATGTTCTAGAGAAGATGAAAACACATCAATTTCATATCAAAAAAAATCTTCGTATCACAAGATTTGACCCTCGTTTCATAGCCTTATAATTTCCAACCACCATCGCGATTTTCGAACAAAAAAAAGTATTTTGGCGAAAAATGTTTTAATGGAAACTTTTAAGCTAATATTACTTGCTTCCGAAAACTAAATTTTTCGCCCTAAATAATTATTTCTGTTCAAAATTAAAGTATTTATTGTAAGTTTTAATCAAAGTTGGGTCACTTGTCACATGGAAATTTTTCGAGCATGAAATCGATGTGTTTTGATCTGCTCCTCTACAACACTGACCTCAATATATTTTTCTGTTTGTGGCTTACTTTCCGAGTTCTTGAGTAAAACTTGTTTCTCGGCTTCTTTAGTTGATCAAATCTTGCCATTGGACAACCAGTGCACGGATAGGCCGCAATTTTTATGACGTACATCACTAGCATTGTCGAATGAAATAATGTTTAACTTTGCAAAAATGTGAAAACGGAGTAAACAAGTCGAAAAAACGATACTACTTTTGGGGACTTGAATCAAGAATTTATCAAATTCCAAAACTTTAATTTTTAAGAAAATGTTTAAGTTATAAGTTATTTACTATTTTTATAAGAGTACTGGCCATTTAAATTTTTTTATTGAATTGCGGACGTTTGGTAACCCTACTTTTCGATAAAAAGTTTTATGGAGCTCTTATGAAGAGTTCTATAAATAAATGAAACCAAATAAAGTTTTATAAAGCTCTTGCGAAGAGTTCTATAAATGTATGAAACCAAAAAAAGTTTTATAGAGCTCTTGGAAAGAGTTCGATAAATACATTAACTCATACAAAGTTTTATAGAGATCTTGAAAAAATTTAAAGAGGTATTTAAGTGAAAGTACAGTTATTCTGATAACGCACTGAGCACAAGCTATGTAATGAATCATTGGGCAACAACTACAATTGTCATTTTAAGCCATATGCAGCCATTTTGAAAACTAGTTCAATTTTAAATACGATTTAAGAAGCTCTTCATTAAATGTTGATATTTAAAGAGGTATTTTATAAGTTCACGTAAGAGTTGAAGCTTATATTGGCACTTATATAGCACTTAAAAACTCAGAAATTGAAGAGCTCAATAAAATGTATGGCTCTTAAAGTAAAAAATAAATTTTATTTATTAAAAAGCTTTTATCAAACATTTTTTAAAGATCTTGATAAATATTAAAATGTTTGAATACAAAAATATTTATAAGCGTTTTATGAAGATCTTCCGAATCCTTCTTAAGACCTTATAAATACCTTAGCTCTACTTAAAAAAGAAACTTTTACAGACGATTTAAGAACCTCTCACAAGACGTTGTTAAAACTTTGATAAATACTTTTAAAATTTTGAGTATTTTTTGTATTTGTAAACATCTTAATTGGGAGTTTTGAAATGCTTTATAAATAATTTTGATCGCAAGATTTAATTTTATTTTTTTAAGAGGCGAATAAATACTCTGGTATAAGTTAAGAGCCCTATAAATGTTTATTAAATGCTTTCGAAAATTCACAAGAGCTGTGGATTATTTTAATGCCCAGTGGGTCGCCATCTAAAAAGTATATTCCAAGTCTCGATCCAGTACATTTCCACAAACCTAAAATGTCATCACTGGACCGAACATAAGAGATATATAAAAGTTCTAGTGAATTCAAAGTATCTCTAGCTATGTATATTTCGCAAGCTTTTTATAGAAAACTTCAATTTAAAATTCAAACCTTGCCATCTGCGTGACATGTAAAACTTGCGACAGGCTTAAGCACAGCCAAGAAGACACGCAAATGGAAATCAAAGCATTTAGAATTGAAAAATTGTTGTGCGGAATTCAACCACGGTGTTCACGTTCGATCTGCAAAAGTCTTTAGAAACGCCCTCTTTGTCAGACAGGTATTTTATGTACTTCCTTTTGCTCCATAATAGTTCGCCATGTCAGGCATGGCCGCCTTTGCAATTTCAAAAACTCATTGCGCGGCAGCAGTAGACGGTGTTTCCGGAATTATTGAGATTGTGTGCTTTCGTTTTTTTGATTGGTGGAAATTTAAAGATATCATGTATCACTATTATACTTACTAATGTAGAAGGAGAGTGCTTCATTGGCAAAAACAATAAGTTATGAGGTTAAAAAACGCTACTGCCATGCACAATGTCTGCGAAAAAATAATCATAAGTTTTCAAAAAAATAACTTCTTGCGAATGAATATTTTATTTTAATAAAATAAGTAAGCACACTAGTCAGGCAATCTTTCAGTAACTGCACATTTTGTTTTATTTTGACTTTTTTGAAACGAAATATAATAAAAAATAATAAAAACTTAAGATAAATTTGTTTAACCATTAATTTTCTTTAATAAAATTAATTATTTTATTTATAAAATTGTTTCTCAAAATATCTTCGATACATAGGAAACAAACTCATTGCTAGAGTTTTCTTCAAAATCGATTCTATAATTAAAAAAACCTCCTTTTGGTTGTATTTTTTCCGCATTTTTAACAACGTGAAAAATGTGAGCGGGGTTTGACGACAATGGGTGGCATCTCCTATACAACTAAAATACCTAAAACGCTTTATCTTGGCGTGTACTGCAGACTTTTTCTACGTTTTAATAATTCGGTATTTTCGTTAAATTTCAACGAAATCTTACATAAGCTCTATCCGCGCCGTTTTCAGGTTTGAGCTAGGAAGCTCAAATATTGGGAGAACTATTTTTATTCCACAAGCTAAAATATAAGCAAAAAAATAAAATCCATCTACAAAATTTTAAAAAATAAACACCTTACATATTTTTAGATTTGAAGTTATTCTTTATTAATAAGATTTTGGCTTACTACTTACATATACTGTTCTTTTTAACAAGAAGCATAATCCATATTTTCGTTTCTTGCAAGATAACAGAGATCGCATTACATTTTGTAAGAGGAAACTTCAAAATGATTGTCGAAACTTGAGCATTACAACATTATTTTTATAAATTGTACATTTTTTTGAGAAAGAGGCAGTTTAGCTTAAGTCTTTATTGAATTACATTTTATTTGCAGTGCGCTTTAGGTTGGAAATCTACGATATCTCGAAGTAAAATTAACTACAATTGCGGGTGTGTGTTAATAGCCAAACGCTACGTGTTAACAGCAGCACATTGTGCTATATTGGGAGGGTAAATATGTACTAATTCATGATTAATATATGTATGATCAACGTTTTTTTTGCATTTTTAAATATGTATTTATCTTTTTACTCATATATACATATTTGGTGAATAACAAAACAAATTATGATCAAACAAACAAACATACATACATATATGAAATAGGGAATCCCCTACGGTTGTACGTTTGGGTGGAGTTGATTTGGATGAAACACATGCTGAAATTTTGAAGATTAAGAGAATTACTCAACATCCAGACTACGATGATGAATCCGCCTACAATGACATTGCAGTTGTAAAGTTGGAAAAAGGCTCAAGGTATTATGAGAACGAATATTTGCTTAAATTGCAAAATAAGAAGTATTGCACGGCAAAAAATAGTGTCTAAAATTTTCTAATAAAAGTTTTTTTTTTTTGCATTGCACATTAAATACAGCAGATTACACATACATATAACATTTGACAGATTTAGTTTATTGTGCAATATAGGTAACACTTAATCACAAAATCAGGACAACGTGTGAAGGCCACTCATATATTTTATTTGGAATTTTTTATTTTTTGAATGCAGAAAATTTATTTTCTTGTCAACTCTACTTTTAGTATAGAATAATTGAATTAATTAAAGGTCAACATTATTTAAACTTACATACATAAAGCCAGCTGTGAACATGAAAATAGCAGTACCTTAATCTAAATTTTATTAAGTGCCATATTTTTTTTCCACACAAGCCCTATCTAACAATTTAAACATTAAGTTATTACTAGAGGCTCTGGGCTTATGAAGGAGCTTAAGTCTCACAAAGTCTCAACTCTGTAGTTGAGGTAAGTTACCACGTTTTTTCGTGTAACATTAAAATAGCAGTGGGATTATTTTTTTGAATTTCATTGAAAGAAGTGTAATTTTTTCCAAAAACTTTAATTGAAGTAAGTTTAATATTCTTTATTTGTAATCTTTTTATAAATTACACTGAAAATTAACGCATTTATTTTAACTTTTTTGGCCACAATGGGGCGCGCCAAACATTGCACTGCTGATCACCGAAAATTAATTTTAAGGATTAAGTAATTAAAAGGAGCGAGCGCACATTGACGACAGCTTCCTTCATATCTATTCATGTGAAATTTTGTTTGATCCTTTGAATTGGTTTTTGGTTTATTGCAGAATTTGTTTTTTTTGCCATGGAGATCGAATTTATGAGGGTTTTTTTTCTTCTGTTATTGTAGTTGTTACTTTTGTTGTAAGTAGCTCCTGCTTCCAAAATTTTGCCCACCTATGGTTTTTGCCAATAGAAACTTAATTATTGTATTATTATGAAAGATACCAAGCGGCCGCGTGCAGGAAAGGAATTGCTTACGCCTACTATATGTGTGCGATGCTTTCAATGCATTTTAACAGATTATTTTCACAATGATAACTAAATATACGACCTTCTCCATTGGTCTATATGTTTACATAGAAACCCGCGAAATAGTCCACTTTGAAAAATATTCGAGATGAGCCCTTTTCGAAATTGCGATTCATTTTAAGGAAAAGCAAAAACAAAATCGCAAACTTAATGAGTAAAATTATAGCTGCTATGTATGCAAATATTCCTTGTAGTTATAAAAAAATATTGAATTTTCTAAACACAAACAATAAATAAACGTCTAAAATTGCATGTAGTTCAAAAATAAATTGAATTCCCTAAACGCAATGAATAAAATGGGAAATAAAAATAGAAAAAATAAACTTAATGTTTACGATTCGGTTTGAACAACACAGAACAGCTAATAATTTCACAATTTCCATGATTTTACCAGCAAAAATCTTTCTGACTAAATTTTGTAACTTTGGACAAAGAGAGGCGCTCAATTACTCTGTCACCCCCGCACAAATTTATATGTTTTTAGAGTACATACAGGAATAATGCTTTTCGAACTAAATGTGACTAAGTCCTGTTAATCTGACTAGTTAAAGAACGGACCTATTATTGTCAAAGTTCACTGTAAAAATGGATAGTTTTCGTATTTTTTTCGGGAGAAGGGTTTAAAAGAGAGCATTGGGACGCATTTGGTCGACATTTTGTTTCATACTTTATCGTAACATTTAAACTTTGCAATGCAATATATATATTTTTATTTTGTATGTATGTATGTAATATTGTGTTTAATTTAAAAACGAAATGCCCCGCTCACAGACACTCTATATGAGAAAATATTGAACTGAAATGAAACAAAAGAAATATTTAAAATTTGCCTTGAATGAAGTAATATTTTTTTAAAATTGGTTTCTAGAAAGTTAAAAAGATTTATTTTTCTTATAATGTATAAAATTATTTGCATAAAAATGACTGAAGGGTTCTTGTTTTACCCAAGTGGTTCTAAATAAATAACATTTTATGAATAAAAAAATGTATTAAAATAAAAATGTATTAAAGAAAAATATTTTATATTTTAA
This sequence comes from Tricholauxania praeusta, assembly GCA_949775025.1. Classification (NCBI taxonomy): domain Eukaryota; kingdom Metazoa; phylum Arthropoda; class Insecta; order Diptera; family Lauxaniidae; genus Tricholauxania; species Tricholauxania praeusta. Next base: position 58,990,194 of record OX459029.1, read on the forward strand.
GAAAACCACCAGCGTGCCTATGGAACTCCGAGTCTTTGCCAGTGCAGCGTTTAACTGCTATTGGTTATGGTCAAACCCAATTTGGTAAATCAATGAATTATGTTTCTTTCTAATTTGTAAAAATTTCTGAAAAAATATTTCTTCCAGCTGGTCCATCATCAAATAACCTGCTTAAGGTATTTTTGGATATTATTTCCAATGAAGAATGCAGTACATTTTATAAGCCACGAGATAAACTATCACATGGTCTTGGCGCAGGACATATTTGTGCAGGGGATCCACAAAATCAAATGGACACTTGTCAGGTATGATTCTATATGTGTATGTATGGATATCTATACTACGAGTATACATATATGGATAGTGGCAGAAACTGAGCTCGTTTTTTTTAGTTTGCTTACATATATGTTAGGAATAATCTTTTAAAAACCTGTTTTTTTACTTTGGAAAGCGGAATTGGCTGGAGAGCTAACTGAAAATATCATCAACATAATATTTATTTTTTGAAAAATGTTACAAATTGGGTTCAGAACGTGGAACAGTAAAATATAAAATCCTATCATTGGCACTTAAAAAAAACAACATTTATATGTCATTTATTATGATTGTCTTAAATATTTTGTTGTGGTCTTCCATATGAAAATAAAATAAGACAGCACAACTCTGCGCCCAAAACAGGAGTGGCAGTCAAATGCGAACCGACTCACTTAGACCAAATTTTGGTCCATTGTGATGTCTCTGCGCACTATGTGCTTGAAAGTTGTATTTCGCTTTTAATTTGGTAAGAGAATCGCATAGGGAAAAGAGAGCGTCAAAAAAAGTTTGTAAACAATAAAATTTTGCTGAGAGAAGCGATGAAAGACAACATCAAAATTTTTATGGCAGTTATAAAATTTTAAAACATGCTGACACGTTAGAGCACCTGTGAATTGCCTAACTGTGTTCGTAAAATTACCAATTGCTTGAAACATAAATTTTAAGTTTTCCAAATATTCATCTATCCTTTCCAGAATCAGATCAGGACTTTGCGGAGCCCGGGCCTGAACTGACGAAATTTTCAACATAAACAAATTAAGAATATATCTCAAGAACGAATAAAAATATAAAATTACATATTGATGAGAAAACAAAAGGTACTCATGTCCTCAAATGTATACAACATCTTGCCATGTTGGGGGCCCTTGAGTTCGGGGTCCGGGTCGTTGCCAAACTTCCTGCGCCTATCAGATGTTTTAATCTAGTGCCAGTTAGGGGGCCCTCTCTAGCCTTTCTATGAGATATATATGCTCGAATATTTTTAAAAATACCGAATTTTGTAATTTTCGTGTATCTATGACACCAATTCTTTTAGATCATTTCTACACAGAACAATATTTATTAATATCAATTGATTACTGTGTACAGCGAATTGTATAAAAAACAGTACTGATACTGGCTACACTTGTAGCTATAATTCTAAAAAAATACAAACATTCGCAAGAAAATAGAAAATCTTACACTAAATTTCTCTGTACTCAAAAGGAGAGGTTGTTAAGTCAACGTGACTTGGCTCGGTATGGAAAGTTTGGTGATACAAACAATGACTAGACAAAAAGTGTGAGAGATTGGACAAGTTGGCGTGGAAGCAAAGTGAGTGAAGTTGGCTCAATGGGTTTGTTTACTGTCAACACAAATTTTAACGCATTTCGAGATTTTCACCTTATAATTCGAGCATGTTTCACTCTTACATTTAAACGGTTGATTTTTCACTATAATTAATAAAAATGACATGTACTTTATCCAGAGAGGGGAACATTATACTGCCACTACCATTTCTTCATATTGTTAACTATACTATACGAGCGTTTAATTCTTGGGCAGCTTTGATTAATCGAAATTTATTCCAATTAAAAAAATTAAATGTTAACATTAACTTCTTAAAATTTTCTAGGGCGATTCTGGTGGTCCACTTATATTGAAAATAGCAAAGCAGAATACGCTGGTGCCATACATTGTCGGACTGACATCTTTTGGGGAAGGTTGTGCCAGTGGCACACCAAGCGTTTACACAAGAATTTCTGCGTATATTGACTGGATCGAGGATGTGGTATGGATATAATAAAACAACTTCAAGTTATATGCTGCTTGTGTTTCACATTGTAGAAATGAAGTACTTACTCATTTATTGTACAAGTATGTATCACTGATGGCACAAATGGCTTTGTCATAATATTATCGTATATTGTAAATTTATTATAAATAAATACACACATGCATACCTCTAATTCCGAAATACTATTTTTTCTATCCAATCTAAGTAGGAATAAACTTTCGTATAAACACCTGGTGCGTTTGGAGCAGCACAAAATTTTCCAAATGATGTTACACCCACAATAAATTTGACACAATTATACTCGGGCAATTCGGCATGAAGTGGACCACCTGAGTCACCCTGACACGTATCTTTGCCACCCTCTAAGTGTCCGGCGCAAAATTGTTCTTCCATAATTCCACGAGGTAGACGCCTTTCCTTGCTATAGATATCTTTGCAAGTTTTCTGATCTATCATCTTCAAATCGACTTTTTGCAATTCATCTGATTTGGGGCCCATAAATTCAGTTCGTCCCCAACCGGCAGCAACAGCCGTATGGAAATTCATATCTGGTAATTGCCAAAGGCAGGCAGGGATCACGTTGTAAGAAATGATAACACGTTTCATTAGCTTAAGTAGCGCTATATCATGATTGTATGAGGATGATCGATATTTTGGATGAAGGATAATAATTAATATATTAATATCCAATTGTTCCTTGGAAGTTTCATTAAGGTTTTGTACACCTAAGCGCACCATATCGGGTGGCTTCCTTCAAAACAATAATGTTAGTTGTGCATATGTATGTAGCTTCCAAAATCTTGAAACCTTACCCGCTTGAGGTAGCACAATGGGCTGCAGTTAGAACGAAAATCTCGCTGATTAATGCACCACCACATCCCCATTTAATAGTGTCGTCATTTTGCGTCCAACCTAAAGCGGCCTAGTTTTGAAAACATAGATTATGAGCATATTTGAGAAGCAATTTGTATTATTAATATTTTTTACCATGTGTGGATATTCACCGGATCTTGTAATTGCGCCACCTACAATCATAGGCACACTAGAAACACATCTTCTTCCGGAGAAAGTGCGTGATTGGTCAATTTTTACACCTTTCAAATCATCATGAAGTTCTTGACATTCTGAAAGTGTAATATTGTGTGGAAAATATATATGGAAATTTTCAAACGATTAATCAAAGTCCACATCCCCTTTAATATACCAAATTTCTTTCAGATCGGTTGATTTTCTTGAGAATAACAAGCTCTATTTTTATACCCTACACCGAGGGTATATTCACTTTGTCCATCCGTTTGTAACACATAGAAGGAGGCGTGGCAGGTATGGAAAAGTGTATATATTCTTGATCAGCGTCACCACCTGAGTTGATTTAGCGATGTCCGTCTGTCTGTCTGTCTGTCTGTCTGTCTGTCTGTCTGTCTGTCTGTCTGTCTGTCTGTCTGTCTGTCTGTCTGTCTGTCTGTCTGTCTGTCTGTCTGTCTGTCTGTCTGTCTGTCTGTCTGTCTGTCTGTCTGTCTGTCTGTCTGTCTGTCTGTCTGTCTGTCTGTCTGTCTGTCTGTCTGTCTGTCTGTCTGTCTGTCTGTCTGTCTGTCTGTCTGTCTGTCTGTCTGTCTGTCTGTCTGTCTGTCTGTCTGTCTGTCTGTCTGTCTGTCTGTCTGTCTGTCTGTCTGTCTGTCTGTCTGTCTGTCTGTCTGTCTGTCTGTCTGTCTGTCTGTCTGTCTGTCTGTCTGTCTGTCTGTCTGTCTGTCTGTCTGTCTGTCTGTCTGTCTGTCTGTCTGTCTGTCTGTCTGTCTGTCTGTCTGTCTGTCTGTCTGTCTGTCTGTCTGTCTGTCTGTCTGTCTGTCTGTCTGTCTGTCTGTCTGTCTGTCTGTCTGTCTGTCTGTCTGTCTGTCTGTCTGTCTGTCTGTCTGTCTGTCTGTCTGTCTGTCTGTCTGTCTGTCTGTCTGTCTGTCTGTCTGTCTGTCTGTCTGTCTGTCTGTCTGTCTGTCTGTCTGTCTGTCTGTCTGTCTGTCTGTCTGTCTGTCTGTCTGTCTGTCTGTCTGTCTGTCTGTCTGTCTGTCTGTCTGTCTGTCTGTCTGTCTGTCTGTCTGTCTGTCTGTCTGTCTGTCTGTCTGTCTGTCTGTCTGTCTGTCTGTCTGTCTGTCTGTCTGTCTGTCTGTCTGTCTGTCTGTCTGTCTGTCTGTCTGTCTGTCTGTCTGTCTGTCTGTCTGTCTGTCTGTCTGTCTGTCTGTCTGTCTGTCTGTCTGTCTGTCTGTCTGTCTGTCTGTCTGTCTGTCTGTCTGTCTGTCTGTCTGTCTGTCTGTCTGTCTGTCTGTCTGTCTGTCTGTCTGTCTGTCTGTCTGTCTGTCTGTCTGTCTGTCTGTCTGTCTGTCTGTCTGTCTGTCTGTCTGTCTGTCTGTCTGTCTGTCTGTCTGTCTGTCTGTCTGTCTGTCTGTCTGTCTGTCTGTCTGTCTGTCTGTCTGTCTGTCTGTCTGTCTGTCTGTCTGTCTGTCTGTCTGTCTGTCTGTCTGTCTGTCTGTCTGTCTGTCTGTCTGTCTGTCTGTCTGTCTGTCTGTCTGTCTGTCTGTCTGTCTGTCTGTCTGTCTGTCTGTCTGTCTGTCTGTCTGTCTGTCTGTCTGTCTGTCTGTCTGTCTGTCTGTCTGTCTGTCTGTCTGTCTGTCTGTCTGTCTGTCTGTCTGTCTGTCTGTCTGTCTGTCTGTCTGTCTGTCTGTCTGTCTGTCTGTCTGTCTGTCTGTCTGTCTGTCTGTCTGTCTGTCTGTCTGTCTGTCTGTCTGTCTGTCTGTCTGTCTGTCTGTCTGTCTGTCTGTCTGTCTGTCTGTCTGTCTGTCTGTCTGTCTGTCTGTCTGTCTGTCTGTCTGTCTGTCTGTCTGTCTGTCTGTCTGTCTGTCTGTCTGTCTGTCTGTTGAAATCAGGTTTACGGGAAAACCAAGAGAGCTAATGGAATGAAACTTTCACACACAGGTCACATCTTCTTGCAGGCATCTTGCTATTGAATATGGCCGAAATCGGTTGACGGACACGCCTACCGCCCATACTCTATGTAAATTTACCCAGGCGAATTTTGAAAAAAGTTGCAGCGGTTTTGATGAAACTTGGTGATTTGGTGCACATATGAACCAAATTAGGATTAGGCTAGGTTTCAAGTTTCCAAAAGGTCGTACAGGGGCGTGGCACAGCCCTAAATTTTATCATTTAAACTACCATATCTTGTAAGCCGTTCAAGATATTGCGATTTGATTCAAATTCGGTATACGGATACATATCAAATATATCTTGAATTGAGATAAAAGTGGGCGGAATCGAGAAAATGGGCGTGGCAATATTCAACTGTTAAAGATTTTGATTCCGTATATCTCAGAATTGGCACAAACGATTTCCATAAAAATTTTGGGGATGATGCCGCTGAAAGCAGTCATCAAAACAAGGTTAAGCACTTTACTCAAAAAACTCGTTGAAGGGCGTGGCACCGCCCACAATATTTATAAACGTTATACATATAAAGAGAACTAACAACGTAATCGTTATGAAATTAAATGAGGTAGATATACTTCCTATAAGGTCTCTCATTACAAAAATTTGGTCCGATATAACTTGTGGGCGTGGCACCTTTCATATAAGCAAAAATCGTTTATTGTTTTAACAGTGTGCTATGAGAGTAATCTTCATAAAATTTGTCCATAGATGTCAGTTACTATAAGCTTTAAAAATAAATGAATTTTGACAGGATTGCATCAGTGGGCGTGGCACCTCCCATATAAACATAAATTTGTAAGCGCTGTTTTAAGTGAACTATTGCAGCAATTGCTATGAAATTTAATGTAAGTGGTTCAGTTGCTATAGAGTATATCTGAATAAAAATTGGCTGAAATAGCACCAGTGGGCGTGGCACCTCCCATACAAGTAAAATACGGTAAGTGGCATATTTATCGAAATATGTGAGCAATCATACTAAAATTTGGTGTAAGAGGTTTGCTTATGGAAAGCTATTTTTGGATCAAAACCGGGCTGGATTGTACCAGTGGGTGTGTCACCGCCCTAAGTTTTAAATTTAACTGCTGCACATATCGCAAACTATACAAGCTATTGTGCTAAAATTTAATATGAGGATGTCGATCACGAATATAGTTTATTGAACCAAAAGTGGGCGGAATTGGACAAGTGGGAGTGGCATATTTCAAATTTTTCATTTTTATTCGATTTTTTTCAACATTTTCCTTATTCTTTCGACTTTTTCAGCCCTGTAACTTTTTCCAATATATCCTATATGTATTTGTTCGACTTTTTCAACTTTCTTCATTAGTTTCTTTATTTTTTCGACTTTTTCGTCCATTTTGAATTGTTTCAAGTTGTTTGAACTTTGTAAAGACCCGGTTTTCCGGTTTATAGCGGGGCTAGTCTCAGCGGGTGTCGTGTGGTCCTTTACAATAAAACTCGTGTAGGTTAAACGTTACAATTTATTTCTTTCTTACTGGTTTAGTTAATACTTTTATAAAATTATGTTATTTTAAATTTCCACTATGCGACTGTCGTTTAAATCACGTGACTTTGCTTTGGCGCTGCTGTTGTTGATTTGCACGGTGCACAACGGTCTTCTGGGTAAATTTTTGGTATAAGCTATAGGTAAGGGGGGGAGGATCTCAATCACGCCACCAGAGGTGAAAACCCCGAGGATATGACGGGATAGAGCTAAGATTTACAGGAAATTCTCCAGCACGCCACCAGAGGTGAAGACCCCGAGGATGTGACGGGATAGAGCTACGATCTACAGGAAGTTCTCAATCACGCCACCAGAGGTGAAGACCCCGAGGATATGACGGGATAGAGCTAAGATCTACAGGAAAGTTCTCAATCACGCCACCAGAGGTGAAGACCCCGAGAATATGACGGGATAGAGCTAAGATCTACAGGAAAGTTCTCAATCACGCCACCAGAGGTGAATACCCCGAGGATATGACGGGATAGAGCTAAGATCTACAGGAAAGTTCTCAATCACGCCACTAGAGGTGAAGACCCCGAGGATATGACGGGATAGAGCTAAGATCTACAGGAAAGAGCTAGGAGCTACTAGGAAAGACACTTACCGATGTGCACTAGCTGGCGTCCGCCGCGACAAGAGAAAGATTTTCCTTAGTGCCTTGCTTTATATAAGGTAGCGTAAATGCTTCTTCATGTTACTTGTGTGTATTGCTATTGTTAATGAGTGTATGAGTCTGAGGTGACCATGCATGTCATACCAATAAAACTAGTTATGGTATGATACAACATGTTTGATTCGCTGATGTTGAATGTTGTGTTGATAACTTATTGTATTATAGCTAAAAATAGACTACTTCATACTAACAGTTCATTTCTTAAAAAAATACAATTCATGACTTAAATGCTAAAGCTTCATTTATTAATTGTAAACAAAATATATACGAGTATATAAATAAAACATGTATGAATTAAATTCGTTAGAATATACTTCCTTACAACTTTTTTAGAGCTTTTCAACCTCTCTCAACTTTTTTCAACATTTTGCATATATTTTCGACTTTTTCAACATTTTTCAACCTCTGTCAACCTTTCTAACATTTCACATTTTTTTCGACTCATTCAACCTCTTCAACGTTTTTTTAACATTTATTTAAAAGGTACTTTGAACGCAGTGTAGGGTATGTGAGTTTCGGCATGGCCGAAGATAACACCTTAACTTGTTTTAAATTTACCTAATGTTTAATTTTACAATAATTTTGTTAAATAAAAATAAGTATGATGAACATTTTTCTTGGTCACATAGAACCGTATATATAACATTTTGATACATATCAGGATGATCGCATTATTATTACAAATTCTTCAAAGGAGATGAAGTCGTAAGTTCTATATCCGAGGCTCCACAAGTTTAAATGTGATGTTTTTTGGTGCAATACTAAAAGGCCATATCTACATATCTACTTTTATTAAATGAGCTAAAATTGTATGTACTCGTATGTATATAAATATATAAATTTGTATATCGCTGAACTTGGAAAAGTGGGCATGGCACTCTTCAACAATTGAACATTTTGATGCAACATTAATCGAATAAAATCACTAAAAGTAGTCATTATTATAACCTAAGTCACTATACTGGCAAAACTCGTTGAAGGGCGTGGCATAGCCAACCATATTTATGAACGCTATTATCATAAAACTAACAACGCAGTCGCTTCGAAATTTGAAATGGTAGATATACTTGCTATAAGGTATCTCATAACCAAAAGTGGGCGCAACAGTGCCTGTGGGAGTGGCACCTCTCATACCAACATTAAACATTAAATGTTAAATTTAGTGTGCTATGTTAGAGAGTAATCTTTCTAAAATTTTGTGTAGAGGTGTCGGCTACTACAAGCTTTGAAATTAAATGGATTTTGACGGGCTTGCATCAGTGAGCGTGGGGCACCTCCCTACAATCAAAAAACGTTTAATGTAGTACGTTAGTGTACTACGACTATATGAGTGATTCGACGGGATCGCACTAGTGGGTGTGGCATCTCTTATGTTGGCAAAAGGTTGTAAGCGTGACATTTTTTGACCCTTTTTTAATATTTTTAACTATTTCATAATTTTCCCTTTTTTCAACTTTTTCAGCCTCTTTGAACTTCATTGAACTTAGCGATATTTTCCAACATTTCAGTACGAGCTTTTCGACTCTTCAGCTTTTTTCAATATTTTAGCAACGGTATCAGACTTTTCAACTGTTCAACCTCCTTTAAATTTTTTTCAACCTCGCAATTTTTCCGAATTTTCCACATCATTCAACTTCTTTTTTATTTTCTATATTTTGTCGATTGTTTTAGCCTTTTTCAACATTTTCTATTTTTTTTTTTAATATTTTCCATATATTTTCAACTTCTTCAACTTTTTTCAACATATTCCGTTAACGCCCTTTTTCAACTGTTCAACTTCTTTAATTTATTTTCAGCATGGTCAATATTTTTTCGACTATCTCAACCTCAACTTTTTTCGATATTTTCAACTTTTTCTCTTTTGACGTTTTTTAACATTTTTTATACCAATTTTTATTTTTCGGCCTTTCTCACACTTTCCAACAGTTTTGAATTTTTTCGATTATTTCAACTTCTTTCAACTCTTTAAATATTTTCCAATATAAATAATACTGTTTATGGTTATATTTGAGTAAATAAGATGAGCTATAGATGGTAAGGGTAAGCACTAGATAGTCTAGACGGGTCTTGATCATATTATTTTCTTTACGTCTGGAAGCATAGATATATGATGGAAAAATTGGATAAGTTAGGACAGCCGCAATTATTTTTAAAGCAAAATATGAGTCGCTTTGAAATTATTTAAAAATAAATTAACACAAACTTGGCAACTCAGTAAACGAAAATCCTGTGAAAGCAACAATTTCACATTAGCGGTATCAAAAATCTATTTACGAAGATATAATCATACTTGGTCGAAAATATAAAATTTATTTATTTAATATCAAATATTGAAATCAAATGCGCAATTTGCAAAAAAAAAATAATAAAAAACAAATGGAAACACATTAGAAATAATAATACTATAATGATTCAATGTTTTTAGTTAGATTTAATTAAATTTTAAAACTGGTTCTTTTTAGCTCTACAACGTCATCGTGGCGTCAACCTTATGCAAAGATATCAGAATTAGGCACAGAGCTTACCCATACTACTTATTGACTTTAACGTTTTTGCATGAACATCACACTCTCATGGATATAGCAAGCGAATAAGAGGTCAAGTCTGCCGCTCCTTCTCCCCCGTAGGAGGTTTGGTATTTTTATAAATATATGTGGAGCATCACAAAAACCTAAAACAAATGTTTGGTAAGAAAAGTATAACATTTTGTATGGAAATTAATATGAAAGAAATAAGGAAAAAATGGTAAAACTTCCAAAAAAATTGCGTTTACTATACCAAAACTTACACTTCTGATTGTACAGATCGAAAGAGGGTATTTGAAAATGTAGAAAGGCGATAATAACTAATTTTCGACCAAAATGGTCTGTAGATTATAAGAGCTCACGTGAAAAATGCTTCAAACTTTGGCTGCCAGCTTTTGAAATCATATTCATACACGGTCAAACACAATTAACTAAAAATCTTAAATACAAACGAATTGTTCATATGAAAGCTGCACCAATACGATGATGTGTGTATATTATGAATAAATATTTTAAAGCAAGAAATTTAATAAGTGTCTTTGCCGAATTCGACTTTGCGCACATTTTATATTATTCTTTTTTTTTTAAATGAACAAGAATTAAGTACAGTTTCCATAAATTATACAATGTATTGCTATTTTATGTGGAATAGTGTTGCCGATTGAAAATAGATTGAGAAAACTAACTTTCTCTCAAGTATTGTTAATGTTACCCTCTCTTAGATAATATCTATACACCATTTTAAATATTTCACATAAATTAACGGCCTCATAAAAGTTTATTAAAAAACTGGTGTATAAGATTACAGGATGGGACTTTGGTGAAACTAATCTACCAGAGTTGCCTTGTCAAAGACTGTCCCGATGGCTGAAAAAAACCGACTTTGGACCGATTGAGCGCAGCGGAAAAACATTTTCAAGGTGTCAAAATATTTGTATGCTCAAGAGCTTTTATATGAAAACGGGTGTTTTCGAATTTTTTTTTTAAGGAAATGGCGACCTTAAAAACGTTTTTACGCTGCGCTCAATTTTGGGCAGACCACTGTCCCGGTTGAAATGGAACGTCCCATATATAGTACAGTATATAAGGTCTAAGTTTCTTAAAATGTAAGGTTTTTAAGGGCTTTAATTACATGCAAAGAGTTGCCTTATAACTTCTTGTCGGAACCAAGGGATGCCACATATAAAAAGATGTTATTTTGTGTCGTAAAACGACTCGTACATAAAAGTCTCTTACATGTACATATATATACTACTTTTAATACTTAAATGTGGGGAGTTTCAGCCGTGGATTTTCCACACAACTCCAGCTTGAATTTTAAACCATAAACTTTTTTCCAAAAATGTTGGTCCAACAAACGGGTGGCAACTACTGCTTAGAACAGGACTTAGCAAGGCGACCCTATATATTCTATTTAGGCTCATCGAGCTCTATCATTTGGCATACATTTCAAGCCGTAATCTTAAACACTTTTTATTGAAAAAAAGATCGGTCCAAAGTCGGTATCTTTGGGCCATCGGGACAGGCTTTGGCAAGGCAACCATGGTAGGTTAGTTTCACCAAAGTCCATTATTACCTTTCCTGTACATCCCATCCTGTAATCTTATGCACTCGACTTTTCTACAGCCGGATCTCCGCCTATTTTATAAATTTTGAAAAATCAGGTTTGACACTGTAATGGGTTAATAAAGTGAAAATTTTTCTATTAGAGAAGCGATGATGTTGAATATCATCACTGAAAGAAACATTCAAGAGAAATGTTTTTACTTTCATATGACCTTGTTTTTAAATGAGTGTTTAAAGAAGAAGACGATGATAACAAGTTCTTATGTTTTCTGTTCACAATTTTATTTGAAAAAATTTCCATGAATCAGTTTTATGTAGTTAATAAATAAGAAGATATGGTTTAAGGAATTTGTAATCAAAGACTGGGCCATTCGCCAAAGATTCTTTTTAAAGGCAAATTTTTCCACAATTTTCTTATGCTTATTCTACTTTTTTGGACATCGTCAAGTGTAGCAAATCAACTTAAATAACAAAAATGAACATTGCAAAAGTCAAAATTTTTTAGAACACCTAGAAAGCCATTCCAACTCCTGGAGAAAACTTGATGCTAGTGTATAGTTAGTGAGAGGGTATAGTCAAGTACCCTGTGGTATCACAATGGGCCAACATTTGGTCTAAGTGAGTCGATTCGCAACTGACTGACACTCCTACCTAACCTAACCTAGTATATAGTTTCAAGAACAGCATTTGCAATTTTCGAACGTTAAATATAGTAATTGCGTGATGAGTAGACTGATATGGTCATATGTCTCCATGAGAAACAGTCTCAAGCAGGGACGGACTGGGATACTAAAGCGGTCCGGGAATAACGGAACCTGCGGCCCTCAAACCTCTAAAAAAAATTTAAAAGTTGAAATCATAAACCTTATCGCCCCACGCACAACTACACCTAAGTCCTACATAAATCCGACAAACCCATTTTCACCAATTTCCAAATTATTCAAACAATAAAACTTTAAGTCTTAAGTCTAATTACATCACGCTAATTGCAATAAAAAATATGTTAATAATCAAATTCAAATAATTCTTAAATATGAAATAAGAATTAACTTAATTATGCTGGAAAACAGCATAGGGTATGTGTTTTGGAATAATTGAACGTAGTTAATAACAAATCATTACAAATTATTAACTAATGGTTAACCAATGAAATTCGGGGGTTTAACCAATGGTTAACTTATGACTGAAAATTAAATGTTGTTGGTTAAACCTTTGTCATTAGTTAACTAATGACTGCGAATTCGGGCCTAAGTATGTACTTATATATTTTATTATTTTTAATACAATAACAACTTTTGGAAGACTGAACTTTTATCTACAATGCTGTTTATTATCACTTCTGTTTGTTATCACTTCTTAATCGATTTTTGATAGATTTTAAAGTACTGAATGACCTTTCACAAGCTACTATGCTTACTTTAGCATATACTTATATGCTATACCAATGAGGGGAAACGTTCCCGTCAATAAATCATACCTGTTTAATAGCCGGTAACAACAAATCGCATACATAAAACGTGCTTTCCTCCAAATTCTTTCACTGAATCTTCACCACCCTCATTATCTACTGATGATGCTTCAATGTTGTAATTTTCAAAATTAATATTATAATCTTCTAAATGTGTTGTTTTAAGTACGTTCCATTGGGCAGCTAAACTTATTAATTCATAGCGTAAGTTTTCAGCAGTAATTTTTGGTTCAAAAGAAACCAGTTTTCCGCAAAGAGCTTCAAGTGATGGCGCTTCTAATTCTTTGTCTATTATATCATTGAAACTTCTCGGATCTAACCAAGCAAGATCTGCACATAGCTTGTTAAATACATCAAAGCGACGATCTGAGGTTGATACGACTGTGTCGATGATTACATTTAAAAATATTTACCCTAAATGCTTTGTCTGGGTCAGAAATACTTTCATCAATAGCATTTTCTCCATGCATTCGATTTTTCTTCTTAGTCTCTTTTGTGGTAAACAATTTTCTAATTCTGATTCCAGTTCTTTTTCTTCTAATTGCGTGTTTGCCCAGTTAAAAAAATTATCGGCCGTTGTTTTCATATCATCAAATTTCGTTCTAAGTGTTTTTAATTTTTTTATTGTTACTTATACCATATTAAAAGCTTTTAAAATATCAAGTCCACTTGTTTGAAGGTAGTTTGATGTGTGGTAATGTGAAATATAGAACGAAAAATGAACGCAATTAAAACTGTTTCATATTTTAGAAATGCTTCTCTGTAAACTTAGCGTTTACCAGTGTTTCCGATTTTGATTGAGTGTAATTTTCAATTTTTTCAAGTGCAGTAATAAGCACAACGTATAAAAATTTTTCAAATTTTCCGGTAGGTTCGAATATTTTTGTGAGCGCAGTATCTTTTGCCCACCATCTTGTTTGTCCTATCAAGTTTAATCTTCTGTTATCATTAGATGATAACAATGAAACCCAAACGTCCATTCTGTTATAAGAATCTAAATAAATGCAGCTGTTTTATTAAATAATCCAAATAATTATTCGCAACATATGAGGCGCCCGGTTTCAAAACCGGCCAAGTCCAAAAAAATAAAATTTTGAGATATTCTCATATATAAAAATCTAGACCATGCCTTATCGTTCTACAATGGTTTCAGATTAAAAAAAAATTTTTTTGACACAAATATTACATTTTTTAATTTATTATTGATTCATGGGTTTTAAAACCGGCCAAGTCCATGTACTTGCATTCAAAACCAATCCAACGCCTTGGAATCAAAACCGGCCAAGTCCAGTACATTGGTATCAAAACCGGCCAAGTTCGCTTTTTTTCCAACGCCTTGGAATCAAAACCGGACAAGTCCAGTTCATTGGAATCAAAACCGGCCAAGTCCAAAATTGTTTTCTCAAAAACTTTCGCAAATAAAACTTTAAATATCTGATCTGACGTACCTTGAGTAAGAAATTTTATAAGCTATCATGTGTGAAATACTAAAACTAATTTTTCTAACCTCAACAACTTCCTCTGCTTCGAAAATTGGGAGGCAATTTATAATGAAAATGATCCCTCCAAAGCATATGATTTATTTCTTAATATATTGTCTAATCATGTTTCAAATAGTTCTACTATGATTGTAAGAAGAGATAATCGTTTCAAGAAACTAAAGCCCTGGATTACCAACGAATTGCTGAAAAAGATTAAAATAAAAAATAAACTTTTTAAAAAAGCTAAGAATCATTCTAGCGATTCTGAAGTTAGGTTTAGATACAAATCTTTTTCTAAAGAGATATCTAAAGAAGTTTTGGCTTGCAAAAATAATTATTACTCCAGCGAGTTTCAAAAAGTTAAAGGTAATATAAGAAATGAGTGGAAATTTGTTAATGACATCTTAAATAAAACCAATAAAAATGATAGTGTCCAAAGTTTAACAATTGACAGTAAAATTATGACTGAAGCCAGTGATTTATCGGAGCACTTCAATAAATTTTTTGTCTCTATAGGCCCAAAAATTGCCTCAGAGTGTGGGAATGTTAACTCTCAATGTAGTTGTCTGTCAAATGAGCAATGTCTGCCTAAAAGTTTTTTCTTTGAACCCATTACTTCACATGAAGTTTACAAGATAATTATGTCATTAAAATTTTCACATTCATCTACTTACATTGAATAATTTCTCCAACTGTTTCGTCAAAAAGATCGTATATAACATCTGTGATATTCTGAGTCATTTATTCAACAAAAGTGTCTATGCAGGCATATTTCCTGATAAAATGAAATTAGCTGAGGTTATACCCTTACATAAAAAAGGTGATCGCTCCAATATTAACAATTATAGACCGATATCGCTTCTTCCAATTTTTTCCAAAGTATTTGAAAAAGCTATGAAGGTCAGAATTGCTAATTTTATTGAAAAAATATGCTTCTGAGCTAATGCCAATTTGGCTTTAGATCTGGTTGTTCTACTGAAGACGCGCTTTTAAACTTTTGTAACAATGTATATTCTGGGCTAAATAGTAAACTAATTACGGCTTCCCTCTTTGTCGACATTACCAAAGCGTTCGATACTGTTGATCACAAGATTTTATTACAAAAACTACACAACTTTGGCTTTAGTGGTTCGATGCACACTTGGCTTAATTCATATTTATATAATAGACAGCAGTATGTCAAAATCAATGGTCATCTTAGCTCCATTCAGATAACTTCAGTGGGGGTTCCTCAGGGTTCAGTGCTTGGACCTATTTTGTTTTTAATATTTATCAACTCACTTTTCTCTTAGATTTCAAAAGTCAAATAAATGTGTTTGCTGATGATATGACATGCACCATTACAAATAACTCCCTGTCAAATCTTGCCACGGATTTGAATCATGATT
Source organism: Tricholauxania praeusta (assembly GCA_949775025.1). NCBI lineage: Eukaryota > Metazoa > Arthropoda > Insecta > Diptera > Lauxaniidae > Tricholauxania > Tricholauxania praeusta. The sequence continues at coordinate 59,005,867 of OX459029.1, forward strand.
TGGAGTTATTGAGTCACTGGTTTAAAATACATAGGTTAGTCATTAGTGACAAAACTAGAATTATGTTTTTTAATGTTTCAGGGAAAGACTTAGCTCTCGATAATTTCTCTTTCCACAGTGGTAAATGTGGTACATTTTCTTATTGCAGTGATGTTTGCCCATACTCTGGGGTTTCTTCAACTGTTAGTAATTATTCCTGCTCTTCTACTTGCTTTCAAATTGAATGTGTTAAGTCGTTTAAGTACCTTGGACTCATACTTGATTATAAGATGAGTTGGTCTGAACACGCAAATGCTCTCAAAAGGTATTTTCTATCTGTTAATAGACATCTTTACTTATTAAAAAGCTATTGTTGCCAAAGGGTACTTAAATGTATATATTTTGGTTTATTTCAATCCAAATTGGAGTATGGTTTAACTTGTTGGGGTGGTACTCACAATAACAAGATATATCCTCTTTTAATATCCCAGAAATTCGCCATTCGAACAATTTGTAATAAATCTCGCTGGACTAATAGTTTACCCCTATTTAGAAATCTAAAAATTTTACCACTAAAACACTTATATTATTTCAAAGTGCTAAGAATGTTTTTTATAAAATCTGGTTATACGCTGAGTAGAAGCTCTACCAATTATAGCTTAAGAATTAATTCGCAAAATTTTGTCTCAGTTCCACCACATAACTCACAATTATTATTAAAATTTTATACAACGATTGCGCCAAGACTAATTAATAGTTTACCTGTTAATCTAAGATCAATCCGCAGTAAGTCAATATTTCTTAGAAGCACAAAATTTTGGCTGTTAACATTAAATTTTGATGAAATTGATGCCCTAATCTGCGTTGTCAGTTAATATAATATATCTTTTTTTCTTTAACTTTGCACTTTCCTAAGTAAATTTTCTTAGCTTCGTTTCTATTTAAATTAAACTTAAGTCTCTTCATAATATTTTTTTTTTTTTTTACTCCTCAAACTTTAAATATTTAATTTGTTAATAATATGTTATAATGTGATAATACAAATATGTAATTTCTTTTTTCTTCGATTTTTTTCTTATATTTATATTTGTTATTCTGATATATATTCACTATAGTTAACTAAGATAATTATTTCAATTTAAAGTAAAACTGCCATCGCTTCTAGTTCCTAGTGGACTATAGATTGCAGTTATTTCTTCATTAATTTTATGAATAACATTATTTTTATATTGTGTTACTGTAACATTACCTAATTACCTTTGTTATATAATGTATTACTTATTTAATGGAAAAATGAATAAATAAATACAAATACAAATACAAATACAAATACAAAATACTTTTTAATTTTTCAATGAACATAGATGAAAACAAACGTTTTTCGTTGTTTTCCCAAAAGTATGAAATATGGACTTGGCCGGTTTTGAAACCGGGCGCCTCATATAGTGCTACTTGTTGCATGAATCATTACAAGGCTTAATAAATGGCTGTAGCACCATACATGCATCAATGATGGAGACTCCGAAGATAGCCATGCAGTAAAGCCCTTATATTCATCCTGCATTTTCGCTGCGCCGTCTATTGAACACATTTTTTAATATTAATGTTAAAAGATTTGAGAGTTATTTCCACTAGCTCTTTAAGGCCTTTAACTGTAGAATCCCGACATTGAACCATACTTAATAAGATTTCATAAACAATATCTTTGAATACCATACATAACGCCTAATAATAGAACATTGATCTTTCCTTGTTTTATCTTGTGTCGTATCAATTTGTATAGAAAACATATTCGTTTCGTTTATTTCTTTGGCGATAGTATTCTTTACAAGATTGGAAATGATATCCAAAATGTGATTAATAGTTGTTTTTGACATCATACTTACAAAGCTACCTCTGCCTACTTTATCTGCAGGTTTTAAAGAATGATTTTTTTACTTTTATCAATGCACTCTTTAATGTGACTTTGCAAAATAGGATCATATTTTCCTAAAAGTAGCATAATTTCAAGAAATTTTCCGTGACCTAAGTGTTCATGATCTAAAGTATACGCAGCTTCCATTTTATAATATACAGTTCTTGGAAGTTTGATCGTTGATTTTTGAAAAATATTAATTTTTGACAAAATGGCGTGCGTACAAAGAAAATTTTAAGTTTTTGTGCACAGAACAGAGGTGGTTTTAAGTTATAAATCATAAAATATGTATAAAAAAAAAAATCGAATGATCCAACGCCCAAGAACTGTTTCCTAAACCGAAAAAAGCTTAGTTTTTTTTCGGACGAACCAGTCTCCAGATATCTTGCTCACCGCAAATTTTGAGGTCGTTCACGGCATTGCACTTTTCTAACTTATGGACAAATATTTTTGGACCAAAATTTCGGGGAAAAATCTTGAATAGGTTTACTTTAATAATGTAAGAAAAATTTTGGTCTTAGATAAAATGCAGCTTCAAAAAAAAATTTTAAGTGTATTTTTATTAAAATTTAAAATTTAAATTTTTTTTTTATTTTTCAAAAAACTCCCGGAGGCCCATAAGTAGGTTTAAGTTGTGGAATTTATTTTGTATATAATGAAGAAAAGTTTACGACAAATTAGAATTTGTCAGCGGTAACGGCCCTGCGGCTTCGCGTGAGACAGCTCGTCCATACATATTGCATACAGGCGAGCGGTTACGAAGTTTAAAAGAACTTACTTTCTTCCAACTTGCTGCCCGAGGGGTATTGGGTTATAGCTTTTAAGTTCAAATCTCGACCCCACTCGCCTGTATGCGATATAAAGACGGGCTTTCTCTCGACTTCAAGAGATCCATTTCCTCCGACTCGCTGTCCAAGGAATATTGGGCTTACTACTTAAATTATTCCGGCCCACCGGGGATTTTCCCGAACTCCAGATGGCCAGTCCGGGCCTGGTCTCAAGTTATATGAATGTTCCATGCTAGGCGCCTACAAACAGCATCTGTTTCCAGAGATAATGTTGACTGAATCATACAAGCTGAGCAGTGATATCTTCTGGTACCAATTTCGCTAGGCTGACGCACTTTCATTTTGTCAAAGATGACACATCCATTGCAGGAAATAATATAAAGTGTGGGTACAAAGTCATTTAATGTATGTGTGTATTCAAAATTCACTAGATAACAAGATATAAATTCCGCAGATTAGATTTTATCAATTAGTTATTTTGCAAATAAACTTTTCATTGAACGTTCTAAAACGGCGAAAAGTAATTCAAATCTTATTCCCAAAATAAAATAATTTTTCTTAAATTTTTGGAAAAAAGGTGATGATTTTTTTTTTTTTTGGTCAGCAATATTTAAAAATTAAATAAAAATACCTCCTTCGGGTGTATTTTCCCGCATTTTTAGTCACACGAAAAATGTTGGCGTGGTTTGACAATAGTGGGAGGCGTCCCGCATTCAACTAGAAAACCCAAAGCGCTATATCTTGGTACCTAAGGCAGACTTTTTCTGCGTTTTAGTAAGCCGGTTTTTTCATTGAAATTGGATATAAACTCTGTCCGCGCCGTTTACAGGTTTGAGCTAGGAAGCTCAAATGTTGGGACAATTATTTTTTTTCTCAAGCCATAATATAGGAAAAAATAAATAAAATCCATCTCCAAAAGTTTGAAAAAAAACACCCTAATGTATTTCAGATGAAAACGTCTAAAAAATGGAAATTATAAAGGGTTTTTCAATAAGGGCGCTACAAAAGTTTTTTTAAATAAAACAAAAACGGTTTGGGATATCAATGAAATTCTTTATTCTTGTAAAAGAACATTTGATGCCATTATGTATGGATTTCAATTTCTTTTGCATGGCCACCACGGGCACGCCTGCAGAAGTTCAGACGCAGAACCCAATTTTCGACAGTTTTCAAAAAAATCGGCCGATACTGCTGCTATTTCACGTTCGATATTCGTACGAAGTTCATCAATCGTCGCTGGCTTGTTGGCATAGACCATAGACTTGACGTAGCCCCACAGGAAATAGTCTAACGCCACGGCGTCAAATCGCACGACCGAGGCGGCCAATTGAATGGGCCATTTCGTGAGATAACACGTTCACCAAACTTGGTTTTCAATAAATCGATTGTGACATTCGCTGTGTGGCTTGTGGCGCCGTCCTCTTGGAACCACATATTGTCCAAGTTCATATCATCCAAGTTGGGCCAAAAATATTCGGTTATCATTGAGCGGTAGCGATTCCCATTCACAGTAACGTGCCGGTCTTGATCATCACGGAAGAAGTACGGCCCAATGACGCCGCCGGCCCATAAACCGCACCAAATCGTAATTTTTTCGAGATGCAATGTTGACTCATGGAGTACGTGTAGATTGCTGCCTGACCAATAACGCATATTTTGCTTATTGACGAAGCCATTCAGCCAGAAATGAGCTTCATCGCTGAAGATGATTTTTCGATGAAAATTCGGATCATCTTCAAGTTGTTGCTCAGCCCAATTCACGAACATACGACGATTCCGGTGTTCAAGCGGCTTCAGTTCTTGCGTCAATTTGATCTTGTAAAGATGTAGGCCAAGATCTTTTCGCAAAATTCGCCATAACGACGTCACAGAGATGCCCAACGCTTGAGAACGACGTGTGAGAGACTGATTTGGGTCTTCCTCAATTGATGCGCTAGCGGCAGCAATATTCTCGACACTACGAGCACTTCTTTGTCTCACTGGCACGGGAACAATTTGTACTGTGCCTGTGGATTCAAATTTTTCCACTAGACGCTCAATTCTTGATCTGACAGGACGATTATGATGACCATAAATTGGACGTAGCGCTCTTAAAGTTGAGGCCACTGACTCCGAATTTCGGTAGTAAATTTTAACAATTTTGACTCGTTGTTGGATCGTATATCTTTCCATGATGAAATGGCAAACCTTACTGAAGATAAATGTCAAAAGCTCGGGAAAAATATGGCGTCGTTTGCTGTCCCTATTGGTCTACTTTTGTAGCGTCCCTATTGAAAAACCCTTTAATTTCATAACTTGAATTCTGTGTTATAATTGAAGAGTGGGCGAACGGAACATTACACTAACCTTCAAATAATTTCAATCTCAGGCACTTCTAAAAGTTAATTTTTTGATAGCAAAAAATTTCTTAACATTTTTGCAATTAGAAATGTACCGTTCTGTTCGTCCACTCCTCAATTGTTGTTTTTTCCTCTCATTTGCACTATTGGTGTTTAGGTTCGAAATTAAAAAAAAAAAAAAAACTCTAATTTTTAATTTGTTGCTTCTTTTAAGCCACCTGAACACGTGGAAAGGATGAAAATTGGCTAACGAGATTTCGGGCTTTTGAAGTTCAAGGTTAAAACTAGATATCCTGGAAGTTTCATATTTTTATCTCGTGGTCCACATGCTGATATAATTTTAACAACAGAAAATTTCCTATAATGCTGATTAATTTAATTTGATCTTTAGTAAACTTTCGGGATTGATTATGGGAAAAGGTAGAGAGTCTCTTTTTAATTCTTCGCAAAAACTAAGAGTTAAATGCTGTTTAGAAACCTATTTTAAAAAAGCAATAGCTATCAGCTTTAATTATTTATCGATTAATGAAAATACTTTTTAAAAACTCTTTCCAAAAATTTCTCAAAAACACCTTTCGTAGATCACGTTTTTGCATTGATTCCGCACTGTGTGAATTAAGTATAGCAATCTTCGGTTGAAATGGTTTCTGATGGGCAGTCTTAAATTTGTTGTGCGTAAGGAGATAGTTGAGCACACATATGTGAGCTTCATACAAAATAAAAGCTATCTAGTGTACGTTACTATATTGAGTTTTAAATTGGAAAATGAGTTAGAGGTAATCTAGGTGTTTACCGCAAAATTAAAATTCTGGCTATACCACTGGAGCTTAGTGCTAAACACTTTCAAAGGAACAAATGCACATTACGCATTTTGGTGATTTTTGCAATTTAATATTTTCCAAGAAAACAACAATAACGAAAACAACAGTATCTGCTGAGAATTTAAAAATAAATCGTCATACTGTTGTATCTGCTGATTGCCTGGTAGTATTAAACATAAAGTTTTCTCAAATACAGCTCGAAATATTCCAACCAAAAAACCTTTTTCATCATTTTGCTGCAATTCTTTATTTCGATCAGTTTGATTTCATTCTAGTAAGTCGAATGCTGAGACTAAATAACGATTTCACGGTAAAAACTTAGATCAAATGCACATTGTACCCAATTTTCTGTTCAGGATATGTAATTCTTTGAGTCAAGCCGAAAATATTCGAAAAAAACGTTGGCAACCCTCAGATAGGTAATTTTGTGAGCGGTCTGATGATTTACATATGAGCTTACAATTTAAAATGATGACATTTCGAATGACAAAAAAAAAATTTGTTTGTCTGTTACACAAAATAACGTTACGACACAATTTTTAAAGCTAATTGTTTGGTGTAAGCTGCTAAAAATTTAACATTTGGTATTAATTGGAATCATAAGTTGGATTCAATTTTTCTAATGAATTTTCGCCATATGAGCTCTCATCTGTACAAGGTGAAAATTCGGATTCCGTAAAATTTGAAAATTTTCTTATTGATCCATACCTTAACCATCATTCATATACTCAATTTTGCGAAAATTAGCAATAAGCTCTTAAAAATATATGTGATGTGAACACGTGAAGTAATCCATACGAGTATATTAATGAAGTTTGAGCTATATGAATATGTTTATTTATTTTGGTTTTGTATAAATCATGTAGACAAAACTTTTACATAAGTCCTAATGAAAGAGATTTTTGTCACACAATAACGCCGAAAAGTCTTTCCCGATTAACATATTAATGCTTTAAGTAAGGTATATGATAATTTTTACCCATTAGCGTAACTGTGTTGCACCTTCGATAGAAATATGTGTTTGTTATATAAAATAGGGTGGATCAATTAGTTAAATTGAAAAATCGCAAACATTTAGCTAAGGAGGCACAACTCAAAATTTTCAAATTTTCAGAAAACGCAAAAAAATGTTTTGAGCTTGTGAACAATTTTTTATAAATAAAGTGTGAAATATGTAGATGCAGGTACTAATAGGATATGGTTGGAAGCCAAGTCGCAATCACAACAGCTTGAACTCTCCGACACTAAAAATAGGACACTTTTGCATATTGTAGCCTAATTTCTATTGCAACATGAAGAAAGACATAACTGTTTTTTTAACACCAATGTACAGCAAAAAACGAGCTAATCTCTTTTGTGCTGACAGATGTGTGTATGATGAACAGTTTTAACAAGTAAACTCGAAAATGGGAAACTTTGAGTTGTGCCTCTTTAGCTAAATGTGTGCGAAATATTGCCACAATTTAAAATAAATTATGATAGTTTTTCATATATTGAGATTGGCTGCTTCTCTCAATAAAGGCCGAAAAATCGAAAATATTCCCTAAAAATTTCTTTCCTGTACCAAAGATATGCAACTCATTTGAAAGGTTTTTTTTTGTTATAACAACTTTTAAAAAGGAGATAGGCCAAGTTTAATGCATTATATACAACTCCATTCTCAGCACTACCATTATAAATTGTGACAAATAATACTGTAGGTCTATAAACTTAATACCCAACTCAACGCTGCATTGTGGAAAATTTGATAAAATTATACTCACTTTGCGCACTAATACGTTGATTATCGACATGTTTATCGGCCAGAGGACAGCAGATTACCGGAATATTCTTACGATAGGTACAAACGTCAATTTTTGTGCCATGCAAACGATAATCTCGAATTACATGAAGACACTGATAAGCTAAGATACAATAGCCGCTACGTCCATCAAAGCTACGATGACAAAAGGAGCCCTCATCACGACGTACAGGTGCATTGAAATTCGCTAATCTGCCATCTGAATTTGTGGCAAATTGTATTTGCATTCCTGCGCTATTGACAAAAGGATTCGGTTTTAACATGGGCGCTGGATTTGGTGGGGGCAAAAATGAATATGCGCCATCATCTATTTCAGAATTTAGCGTATTGGGCAAACGTAGACGGGAATTTGAGACTGACTTAGACGGATCCGGTGTGTATTCGAGCTTGTTTTTAACAATTTTTGTTGATTTTTGTGACCATGGACTGTTGGATATTGTGTATTTTGTAGTCTGATAGTAATTAAAAATATGTGGAACATCAAAACCTAAGAGAAAAGTAAATAATACTATAAGTAATGCTCATTCCATGTAGTGATGACGTTAACTTACACAAACTGAATTTTCGGAGTGGTACATATAAAAAAATTAATAATACAGAGTAGATTGAAACCATTATTTGGTTAACTATAAAAATAGACGAAAACATGTAAATAAACACGTGTACTGGAAGAAAGAAATTTAAAATATAAACAAAAAAGATTAGCTCAAGAACTATAGTATGTTAAGTCAATACTGACTTTGAGGGTTTGTAAGTTTATGTTATGTGCGAGCAAAGCAATCTAAACATTCATATATGTATGTTCATATGTACATTAGACTGTCCGTTACTTCTCAAATTTCTCTCCAAACTTATAGCGGTATTATAATGTTTCTGTTAAAATAAAAGAAAAAAGCTTTGAGACAAAAAATAATATAATCCGAAAATAATTTTTTGTTTATTTAAATCGTGCAATGACTTTTCATTGTTTTTGTTTTATTTCTTAAAAGCTTAGTAAAATTTCAAATCATTTTTTTTGTAAGTCAACTGCTTTCGAGTAGTAACATAAATACAGGAACAACGTTAAGTGCTTGGTGGCTCGTCAACTAGGCAAAAATAGAAATTTTTTGAGGTCGAAATTTTTATAAATTTTTTTTTCAAAAACATTGGTATACCGATCTCCCTGATTTAAAAAACTTATCTTCAGCCAAAAATCGACACAATCAATTGACCTCAAATTTAGCTGTACTATTCGATGGTAATGATATTCTAACAATTCTGTTTCTTCAAAAACTTGCTGAGGTACGGGGGATGATTATTTGAGATCTTATGTTGATAATTTGTTTGCTGAATTACAGACAGTGATTCAAAAAAACTTAAAACGTTATTTTTTATTTAAATAATTAGCAAAAATGTGCTTTGAAAGTAAAAGAAATATATTTTCTCTGCCATGATTTGCTTTGTTACTTTCTATCCCCTAGGTTTTCATTCTTAATTATAAAAAAAAAATCTTAACGTTTCCAAACTTTCTTGGCTCACTGTAACTGTAAAAATTTTAGTCCAACTGCTTTCGATAGATTTGTTATCTACCGTACTAAGCGAAAAAGACGTATCTCAAAAAAAAAAAAAAAATTCCGAGATTCTTATGGCATCGGATAGCTTAAGAAATTACGCGTCTAATGAAATACTCCAAATGTCGGCATCTTAGTTCAATCATATTAAAAATCTACTAAGAAAATTTCCTCTATCTCAATTTTGCAGGTATTTCAACAAATTAACATAAACAAAACATCAATTATCTCGAAATTAATGGTACGCTTAGTACGGCAATAATGTCCTTTCGAATGGCTCTAATTATTTTTCGAAAATTTTAAAATGAATTTTTAAAATCAAAAATTCCTTTAATTTACTAAACAATTAAATTATTACAAAAACCCCCTGCACAATTTTATAAAGTTTGTTAGTTATGCTAAACCAAAACTTCAATAGCATATTGCAAACATTATTTTGCCATCCCCCTCACCCTAGGCATGCTTACGGACCATATATTTTTATAAGCGAATTGGAATCATTGAGAATAAAATAGCTTTAAAGGAAAATCAAATTTTGGATAAAATTGTTCAAGTTGTAAATACATGACATGCTTATTCTTGCCCAAATGATCTAGAAAATTACCTCCAGTAAAAAATTTAATAGTACCATCGGTTAGTTTTCTAAAAACGGTTAAGTAACTTTTTGTTAGAAACTATTTTCTGTAAAATATTTTTTTTTTTCGAGTTATTGCTTATTCTCCAAACAAATAAGACACCTTGTATATTAAGGACAGTTTTCGACCTCTGGAGCTTCGTATTACACTGAATGGTCTCCATACGCATTGACTTCTGTAATTTGGATATGGACTTTTGAGCTTTTCATAATATCAGGACCGTGGCATGAGTTTTCGGGACCTTAGGGGGAATGAAGACAATATTTATTATACCTTATTTTTGACTTATATTTTTGGGAAAATCTGCTTCTTTCTAAACGTTTTCCTAATGATTTCCAAACTGATGGATAAATAAAAAAAATCCTCGAATTTCCGCAAAACTTTGTGTTTGCAAGCCACCTTGAAAGTACAAACTTAAATTGTCTTCACAAAAAACTTAGGGCAAAAATTATCTCTTGACCTAGAAAAAAAAACATATAGAAATTGTGCGACAAACATTAAACAAGTGATTGTTTTTAACAAACAAATAAGAAAAAAAACAATGTTAACAAAACAGAATAACAAAAAAATATAAATAATTTCTTCTCCAATGAGACATGAAATATTTTTCAACAATACTACAAGTATACGTAGTAAGAGAACATTTATGTGGTTACGGCGAGCAACGAATTTCAATGAAAAATGGCTTCGTAAATTTGGCAGAGTATACTCTTATGTACATTAGGAAAGAGCGATTTGGCAACCGATACTGCGCCCTTGAAATATGTGATTACGAACAAAAAGTTCTTCTGCCACATGGATCTAAAACGTACTTCAAGGCTCCTGAATATGATCTTACGGAAAAGTTTTGGTTTATATAGAATTTTCATGGCACTTGGAATTCTTTGTTATAATTTTTTCTTTAAAAATTGGTATTTGGGGGTTTTTTCCTTCTAGGAATATATATTTGATATTTATTTTTAAATTTAAATTTGAATATATTCCGAACTGGCAAAAGTTGACAACTGCCCAAAGTTGGCAAAAACATATCAATTTCCAAGTATAACTTGGTTAAGCTTCGCCTTGTAAAATTTTGTTGCGTCGTTCTCTTCTTCTCTTAATCGTAACAATTTTTTTTCTTTTATGTACTATATGGTTATTTTTTTGAAAAATATAAGCGGACGTCGTCTTTTCGAAAAAAGAATTTATGGGCATAACCCCATTTGTTTTCTGTTTGTAATAATTTTGAGCTTTGTATTTTTTAATTTGAGGCATACTGTTCGAGTAAATAAATGAACGAAAACTAAACAAAGTAATGATTTTCCGTGTTCTTAAATTCTTTATAGAACAAGGTAACTACCATAAAAAATAATTTTGGAAAGGGGAATGTATGTAAGTTGTTGACAAACATTTTTGTAGGCAAAATTTGAACAAGTATCAGTCGCAAAACTGCACTGATTTGCAAATAATCCACTCCCAGGTGGTAAAAGATTAAGCTTTTGTTTTGTCTCTAAATTTCCATTTAATTACCTTTCCAATTGAGTTATATAAAATAGAATATAATCTTAAAATTCAAATTATTTTTCCATATTATTGAGTTTTTAGTTGTTGCACTCAAAGTCACATTTTCATTATTCTTTTTATTTTTTCCTTAAGGGCGTCCGGGAGTTTTTCGAAAAATAAAAAGAAATTTTTTTAAAATTATTAAAGTATAACTATTCAAAATTTATTTCTTAAATTTTGGTCCATTCGTCAATAAGTTAGAAAAGTGCAATGCCGTGAACGACCTCAAAATTTGCGGTGAGCAAAATATCTGGAGAAGGGTTCATCCGAAAAAAGAAAATTAATTATTTTTCGGTTAAGCAAATAGTTGGGGGACGTTTGATCGTTCGATTTTTTTTTTGTGGATACATATTTTTTGAGTTATTGCCTAAAACGACCTCAAGTTTGTGCACAAAAAATTAAAATTTTCTTTGTACGCTCGCCATTTTGTCAAAAATTAATATTTATCAAAAATCAAGCAAGCAAAATTTTGGTCTAAGATAAAATGCAGCTTCAAAAGAAAAATTTAAAAAAATGTCTTTTTATTTTTCGAAAAACTCCCGGACGCCCTTAAAGAAGATGAAATGATGATAAGGTCTGTTATTTTTACGGTAAATTTTACGTTATAAACTATTTTTTTTTTTTAAAAATATCAAACTCACGAAAAAAAAAATAAAATATCAAAAAAAATAAAATAATAATGATACTATCGGTTGCACAGCAGGCTTTGAGCCTGGTTTCATTCTGTTTGAAGACTACAGTTCCACGCTACCATCCTCTGGCATCAATTTCATTGCAGTGGCATAAAGTGTTTGTAAGCAATGACACAAAATGGTTGATTTCTTCACTCGACCTTAGCTCTGATAGTTAGGAACTTTAAGTTTTTGAGCCCAACAGAGTTGGGAATACCATTTCGCCAATTCCATTTCTGATATAAGCTCAATCAGAATTAGGAATGAGGCTGCTTTATTTTTCATTATTCTTGGATTCAACCATTAGTATGGGGTTTTTTGCTTATGGCCATAACTGGTGCGCCTTATCTTTGACATGGTTTGCTTTAGGTGTTGTCCTGTCAAAATACTTTTATTGTGAATATTTTTTTTTCTTTGGCTGTCGCTTTCCATAACTTAGTAAAATTTTAACACCATTTACTGACAAATTTTTGATTAGCATAATTTAAGTTTCTACCTAACCGTTTAACCACCTCTATTAACAGATTACATCTTACAAGAAAGTAGCGATAAGTGAATCATATAAAATATGTTAATTAATAGGTTTTATTGATATGAACATTAATTAATTGCCACAGTACAATGGTGTGCAAAATAAGTAAAACCTAGCAGATTTTGTTCATCGATAGTAATCTAAACTTTCATCGATCTCATAGACTTTCTATCGCCTCCAGAATACATGATTTTTAACACGGCGATGTCATAGCAAAAGTAGTGTATGATTCTTTGCATTACCGAGTGTGTAAACTTTTCATCGATATAAAAAAAAATTTAAAAAAATTGTCTGACCGAGTATCGAACTCACGCACTTAGAGTTAAGAGCTCACAACCCAAACCATTTGCCCACGCTGCTAGTTGTTTTGCAGGTATCTATTTCACAGTATGTTATTTATTGTTGTGATTTAAAAATTTGTTTATGCATTACGTCTTCGCTTACTTCATCATGCATGTATTCTCCATCTAATTATAATATATGAAATCAATGATTACAAATCGTAAAAAAGGTAATACATGGTCCCAAAAACTGCTGGGAATATTGTGAACACCATACATACATGTTTATTTCGTTGATATTCTCATCAAAAAATTTCTAAATTTAAAATTACTGAAAAAATAAATAGTGCCATACTAATTGAAAATGCTTGACTTTGATGAAGAGTTCGCAAATTTAAAATTTTTTTCACTATATTCAACAGTTTTTGAGATGCAGTCTGTTAAATTTGGAAAAATGTAAATTTTTTAAATACATACATTTTAAACATAGTATATTGTTAATTTATCCACTATGTGAGCCATTTACGAGATACTGGTTTTTGATAAAACTGTCTATCGAATTAAGGTCTGAAGCCCCGTCTCAAAATACTCGAGATCTTAAAGTCAAACTCAGTTTAACTTAATTTATTTTTTTTATATATGTATAAGTATGTTAAATTTTACATTTCATTTGGACAATATTTTTTTATTAATCATTAGAAAGCGCGTTATCAGCATCAATGACTATATTTAATTACATCAATAAGAAGACGTGGAAACTTCTCTGTAGCCAAGCAATAAAAAATTCCTTACATAGAGACAGGCGCATATATAGGATCGTCCTTTTACTTCATCTTGAGAAGAAGTCGTCTATACATTTCGTATTATAATTTATTCATAGGAGGCAGATGACGCTCTTAAGTTAATTGGTTTAATTTAAAGTTGCAATAAGAGGACTTCATTCTTTAATATTTTCGAAAAATATGTCTCTTAATTTTTTTTGGCTTAATACAAGAACGTTGGCGCGTACAATGCACAGAAGCGGCACATTCAAAGGGCGGAAAATCACCCGGTGTTGAACGAAAAATCTTATACGTTCCGTCCCACAACTATCACTAGGCTTCTTTTAAATTAAAAAAAAAGGAGACAGCAGTATGAAGTGTCCTTACAAAATTGTCTTCATAATAAAGGAGGCATCAATATCGGACCTGCACGTGAGCGCTCAGTTAGATAGTGGTGCTTCTGGATGAATGATTTTGATAAAAAATTTTCTGCTTCTTAAAATTCGCCAAAAGCAATTTTATCGGCAATTCAACAAAACTTTTTCACCGGCTTCGCTGAAGCTATAAGGCTCAACTTCTTAAATTTTTTTAAACATGCCAAAAATTTTTTAGGTGGTAGACTTTAAAAAAGTGTTTTCACTTATGAAATTCGTCATTTGGAAATATTAAGATAAAAGTTTATAGAGACATTTATAAGATGTCTAAGGATATATATTTTTCTTCACGATTTTTTAATGGTCCTTGCATGGTTCTCAGCGATAGCATCGAAAATAAAATTTCTTTAGAGCATTCTTTACCCTACTACTTACGAATCGTAATTTGTTCATAAATTTCTTTTATTTTGCTAAATTGTGCACACCACTGTATTCAAATCCGCTTAAATTTAGCAAAACGTATTAAGTCTTTAAGTGATCGCTCGACAGACAAAAAAAAATAAGTAAAAAAGTACCGAATTTCAAATAAATCATACCAAATCGAAGTCTCGAAGAAAACCAGAAACACAGTGTTAATTTCAAAGTCAAAGACAACGCAACGTTTTTTTTTCGGCTTTATCAAAGAAGAACTTTAGCAAATAATATGCTTTATCAGCAATGAACTCAATCGCGTGTTTGAATTTTTTTATTTTAGTTGTGACAGTTTTTTCTCAGGTTCGGGCACAATATTATCCGTATAACAATAATTACTACGCGCAAGGCGGTAATAACCAATTTGCAAATAGGTGGCCCCAACAAAATAACCAGTACCAATTCGACAATCAACAGCAGAACTCTAATGCTTGGTCTTCCAGTTCGTTTGGCGATCAATATAATGGAGGACAAGTAAGTGCAGCCAGCAGTTTCAGCTACAGTGATGGAGGTCAAAATAGTGCAGCCAGCAGTAATACTAATGGTGGAGACCAAAGGCCTATACGTATGTCACAAGGTAACAATCAGATGCATCACGGTGGTAAGAAAAACCACTCAAACAAAAGGAGACGGTATCATCCTCGTCGACCGAATTCACAGAGACATAAAGATTTTAAGGCGGTTTATCATGAACTTGAACAAAAAGCGAATCCGGATACGTTCAATGCAACCCAAGAAGAAAGCGAAAGCAATGATGATTTCAATGGACGCTCAATTGTGGCACCAGGACAGTACCCACATATGGTATATAGTATATTTGTTTTATGTGTCTGTAAAGCAAAATGAGAATCAACTTTACTGATTTGTGTGGAATTCCTCGATTAGCGCAAAATTTTTTCATTTTGTTTTGTTTAATTTGTGGGGAAAATCGTAGATTTTACAATTTTATTAATTTCCTTCTAATTTGATTTATATGAACAACTAAACCAAAGGCATATATGTGCAATCAATTTTTATCAAAGGAATATAAAAAGAATTGTGTCATATTATACCAATAAGATACTCCAGTCCTTGGTGCTATTAGAGTTAATGTTCTAAGGGCTTTTATTGTTAACACATTTTAATAACATGTTTCAATCAAAAACGCAGATTCATGAATTGAACGCAGAAGTAGAATATCTTTAAAAAAGCTGTTATACAATTACTTGAACATTAACTATTCCTGGGGAGCATTTTAAAAACATATTAGAAAAGATATATATTGAAATAAAAACTACAGAAAGTATGGAAAGCAACTTACCATACTACGAGCTTCTTAAAAACATGCCAAGCTTTTTATATAAGACATACGAAATTAGTACACGAATAGACCTCTTTTACTTATTACCACTAATACAATTTATTTCAATCCGTTTGTAGCTCGAAAATATAAAATGAATAAACTAGCACAAGTATTACTTAGTATTAGCACGATTTCTTACAAAGGGTTGTTGGGGCTTCAATATCACCAAAAAAGTCTTACGCAATTAATGTACGGCTCAAAAATAGATTGAAGAGTGTGAGGCCCACGCTGTGATTAACTACTGTCAACGTGACCTTAATGTAAACAAATGTTCAGAAACTTACTGGGCTGGAGTATTTTGTCTGAAAAACAGTCCAGAAAAAGTACATATTCTCAAATTGAATACATGCCATAATTTGGTTAAGCGGATGTTCAGTGTTTTATAGTATTCATCTACCAAAGAAAGCATTAAAAAAGAAGGAGGTGATTAAAAATTCATACCTTTGAGCAAAATGGTGATGAAAATGATATAATGTGGTTGCACGACTAATGAATGTATGTTTTCATAAATAAATAATAAAATAACGCTGATATTAATTTGAAATTTTGCTTCATATGGAATGAAATTTCAGTTTTATTGACTTTCCCCGATGTGGGAATTATTGGCAATGTTGTTAGGTATTTTAGACAATTAGCGCTGGCAACCTTGGATGCAATAATATATTAATTTATAGCCAAAAACTGGATATCAGACTCCATTTAAATTTCATTAGTTTAGCGTGTGTTTGACTTTTTTGCTTCAATTTTAATATTTTGACGTCAACAAATGTTTGTATACAAACCACATAGCTTCTGTTCTTACGCTCAATCGACGGTCCATGCGAATATCGTGCTTAGTGCAAAAATTCAACCAGAGCGAGTAAGAAACTGATTTTTGATGACTATCCATTCTACAAGTATCAAACTAAGTAGATGAAGTTTAAAATTTTTTTGGTTCACTATCTCAGTATAAATCAATAGTATGCAAAAACATACATAACTTCACTGCATGACTATATCGTGGGTGGAGCGTGCTACTCGATTCATGCCAGGCTCCGTGCTAATGAAGAAGCCCCGAGCATCAAGAGAAAGGTCACATTGGTTGATATAGAAAAGTGAGAAACTGATTGGGAAACTTGCGTAGAAAATACTTTTACAGCACTACCCTACGTTACAGAATGAGCAATCAAGCAAAGTCAATTTTTGATGACAGCCACTTTTGCTATCTAACTATCAACATAAAATAAACTTCACAGTTTTAGTTTCTGTATTTAGTACCACGTGTGTTGCTCAGTTTAAATTAATAATTGGTTAGCTTAGCAGTTTATCTTACCTAGCACGTTATACGTAGGAACCATCGAAATTATGCTAATAAGAGAATAAATAACTAATTGTTGATTGATACTCGTTTCGCATACAGGCTGCTCTTGGCTTTCGTACACAATCACGTGAAGTTGAGTTCAAATGTGGTGGCAGCTTAATTAGTGAACTCTTTGTTTTGACTGCGGCGCACTGCTGCTACCTTAATGGGTAATTTTCGTAATAAAAGAAAAAAACCATTCAAGGCTATATTCTATTATTTTAATTGCAGACAGGAACCAAATATTATCAAAATCGGCGATATCAGATTGAAAGAACGTGAACGTGACTTGAAGCCGCAGCGTAGACGTGTGGCGCAAATCTTCGTTCATCCGCTTTATAACTCTTCGTTTCACTATCATGATATTGCACTAATCCAGCTTAATACGCCGATTGAGTAAGTACGTATAAGCGATATTAATTCCACGATCACCACCTTTTCCACTACCAAAAGTCCAGAGATTAATCGATGTAAATTCGGGTATTTCGAAATAATTATTTCTATTGCAAAGCATATGCAATTGATTCTTGGACATTATCTCCGTTTAAATTGTAAAAAATCATTTCCATTTGCAACACTGAACAACAGCTTTGTGTGTGTAAAACTTATTTTTAAAAACAGCTGACTTCATCTTCTCTATCAGATATTCTCTTAAGATCATATTTGTAGCCATAGCAAACAAGTTGATTATATTAAGCTCAACACATTTGGGCATTGAACTGTGCTATATTTAACTTGCTCAATTTAAAAGTGGCGCCAAAGCCAGCATCGATTTAAGACTTTGCTAAAACTACTACACTACCCTTAAACAAATATTTTATGATCACAATACGAGACAACTTATATTTTTTGAAAATGTATGACAAAAAATCTGAAATTATTAATTTTCCCAATATGAGTGGGAAAAAAAAGTTAATCAACGAATAGGCTCTTTCATGTGCATTACCAGTGCGGTCAAAAAATTAAAACGTTCTCCTGCTTCGGTGCTTCTAAGATCACCACAAGGCCCATGTCCTATCTTAAACTCTTACCAAACAACTTAATATTGCATTACTTGGGGTCCGCATGAAATCGAGGCCTCTAGCTCTACCTTAATCTGCCGCCGACCAAAGCCTGTTGTTTTTATGTAGATAAATATGAATAATATAGAAAAAATATAAATACAGTAGAACCTCTGTAAGTCGAAGTTGAAGGGAGACGCCTAAAAATTCGAGTTATAGAGCTTTCGACTTATGGAGGACTTCGACTGAAGCGAATTTTGTCAGGAAATGTTCGGTTTGTAGAGGTTAACATTTATTCCAACTAATTTAGAGTTATAGAGGCATTAAAGTTTGGTGTGTATTGCAGTAGGACCAAACTATTTCTGATAATTTTTCAATCGACAATAATAAAGTAACTTCGCTAAAGTTCAAATGAAATCATGTGTTAACGTCAGTTATAAATTCCTTTATCATTTCATATAATTGGTTTATTGTATAAGTATGCTTTTAAGTTGATTTCTAAGAAACAATGATGTACATTGTCGGCATATTCTTAAAGTCGGTGTCTTATTTTTCTTCGAGCTATAGAGGTAATTCGTTTCAAATGATCGAGCTATAAAGGTTGTAAAATCAAACATTGCTATGTTCGAGATGCAGAGGTCAAATTTATTTTTTCGAGTTATAGAGGAAAAATATGTACTGAATTCACTTGTAGGGACTCACTAATTATTTCGACTTATAGAGGGGTCAGATTTCGAGCAATGGAGGTTTTAAGCTTGAAGGGAAGGGAACACAAAATTTATTTGAGTTTGGGAGGTTTTCGACTTATCGAGGTTCGACTTATAGAGGTTTCACTGTAGATAAAGAAGTCATTCGTGCTGTAGAACAGCTGAGGGTTATTTCCAAAGTAATTTTTTAGGCTGAGTCTGAATCTGACCTCAGAAGTACCTTAAAAAGTGTTTGCCGTTATTTCTCTTTAAAATGAACTTTCAAATTATCATCTATGATGTTTACATTTTAGAGTATCAAAAATAGGTATGTAAGTATATTAAGAGTACATCTAATTATTAGATTCTAATACGATAAAATATCAAGTTTTACATTAAATTTTCGCGATTATATTTTATGTTCCCAAAAATCCTGCTATTGATAGGGTCCCGTTGATTGATATTTCTTGTACTTACTGTTGTTAAGAGTAATCCAATTCCAGTTTCTGATATTTTTTTTTTTTTTTTAAAAAAGACACAAATATTCGGATTTTATTTTATTAATCCAACATTTGATTATGTATTCAATTACTTATAAAAAATAATATCAGTCGAATATACTGTCTCTAGATCTTTTGCAGTTTTGTTTAATGACTTTTCACATATTTCTGGCGGTATCTCGGGACTTGGCAGATGTTCTCTCTTAGACGCTCTAGTGTTTCGAGATTGTCAGAAAACACATTACTCTTACACGAACAAGCAAAGCGACGTTGAATTTTAGTATCTTGGCGATTAGTTGATGGCACCAAAACTTAAAATATTGTGACATGGGAACTTTTCCCAAAGTTGCATTCGATGTATGGCAAGTTGCGCCGTCCTGCTGAAGCCATATTAGTAGAACATTTAGTTCCTATCGATGGTATAATGGACAGACACCTTCTTGTTACAACAAAATTTGAAGCCTTTTATGGATAGTTTGTGTCTTAAAGGAAATAGATATTCCAATAGGACAGCAATCCCTATAAAATCTTTTGTATACATAGTATTTAAACATTTGTCCAGCGTATTTTTTCGGGTTTTGATGAATTTACTGTTATTTGTGCGATAAGCTAAAGTCTTTTTGATTTGTTTTTATTTATTATTGAACTAATAATATACTACATACATATGTACCTACTTGCATTTCTGTCGAAATTCTAAGTTTTATTTAAAAGTGAGGTATGTATTTAAGCTTTAACCCTTTCGCGTCCAGAATTGCTTATAAGCAACTTCAATACTAATCCTTGTTTAAGTGACACAATCGCAATAAATTTTATAAATTACATACCTTATTGGTTGATTTCAATTCTCAGATAAAAAAAAAACTTCAAAAAAGTAACCGTTATGTTGTGATCAACAAAATTACGACGCATTTATTAAGATGAAGTCAAAAAAGTCACATGTGCAGTAATTTCAGTGCAAAATATAAAAATTAAATAAAAATACTTATAATATATTTTTCAAAAATCAAAGTACGCAGTTTTACTTTTATACTTTTATTCAAAAAGTTTTCAAAATAAAAGTTTCTTAAATCTTTTTTGATATAAAAGTTTTTTTAACTTTCTTTAAAAACTTTTATTGAATAAAAGTTTTTCCAAAAAACTTTTTCAAAAAGTATTTACATGAAAGTTTTTCCAAAAAAACTTTTGTAAAAAACTGATTCATAAAAGTTTTTTAAGTTTCCTAAGTGTTCATCAATAATCCTAAGTGTTTGAAATTTTTTGCTTAGTGATTCAAGATATTATTTTAGGACTTACCTCGTTTTTTCATGAAAAAAACTTTTATTTTCGACTTTTGAAAAAACAAGTCAAAAAAAAACTCTTTGCATGGGACTGTTAAAAATATAAGTTAAAAAACTTTTAAGAAAAATTTATTAATAAAAGTCAAAAAAAAACTTTTATTAATGAATGTTTTTTTAAAGAGTTTTTTTTTTGACTTTTTGAAATATAAGTCAAATAAAACTTTAAGTTTTAAGGGAACTTTTATTTCACAGATATAAAAGTTTAAAGTTTACTTACTTTTACCTAAAAAACAACTTTTTTGAAAGTTTATTTCAAGCTCTGTTTTGAACCGGGTAATTTTATGGAAAACAAGAGAAAAATGAATGTATTTATTTTAAAATCGGCAAATTCCATGATTTCGTGTCTTTGAGAATATACATACTTCAGAAAATAGTTCTACAAGATTATTGCAGGTAGTACTATAAGCAAATTTTAGTATTTTAAAACCTAACTGAATTACATATTCAAGTTCAGCCCAAAACTTTATAAAGCTACATGTTTTTTATGTATCCTTTAGATAGAGCCTTCACTCCTTTTCATTTGGAAAGATAACCCTAATATTATCTTATAAATTACAGATATACTCATTTTGTGCGCCCGATCAGACTATGGGCACAAGATGAAATAACTTACGAAAAAGTTTTTACCATGGGTTATGGTTCCACAAGTTTTGCACAATCACCAACAAATATATTAACTGAGTTGGATCTATCTATAGTGCCATGGGATGTCTGTAATGCAACAATGCCTTCAGAAGAAGCAGCACCCGAAGGAATTTCTGAGGGTCAATTATGTGCAAAGGATTACATCAAACATCGTGATACATGTCAGGTAAGCTAAAGAACAATATTAACCTTAAAGTTTAAACATTAAATAAACATTATTAAACATTTAGGGTGATTCTGGTGGACCATTACAACTTAATTTGGAGCGAAGACGACGTAGAAGCAATGGGGATAAAAAGTTTCGTTATTACTTGGTAGGCATAACGTCTTATGGAACTATTTGCCGTAGTGAATACCCTGGAATTTATACGAAAGTTTCATGGTATGTTGATTGGATAGCTTCTATTGTTTGGCCAAACTATTTCGGAGATGATGATGCTTAAATAATACATAAGATATCATTCTGCATATGTATTTACTTAATAATATCTTAAATACTTATGTACTTGTACGCAGGCTTAAACAAAAGCGAAAAGCGCCATGGCAACAAAACTTTTGTTATATCAATAAAAAGAATTTTTACTCGTTATTTATCAGTTTTTAGCCGTCATTTAATTTTTATTTTGGCAAATGGGTGGTAAGAGCAAAAAGAAACGTAATAGCAAAGATTCGACCTCAAGTAATGCTGGCAGCGGCGAAGGTGAGGACAAGAAAAAAAAGGACGATAGCAGCAAGAAGAAAAACGCTGGTGGAAAGTCTTTAGGATGTGACATTTTCAATGATGCGGCAATGGAAAACGCTTACTATTGCTGTCACAATGTGCAGGTGCTTACAAACAATTTCGATTCATATGTTTTTAAATCAAAGTGTGCAGTTATTTAAAGAATGACCGATATCGTTATCTTAATATAGAAAAGCCCTAACTAACATTTTTTTTTCTAAATCGAGTTTTTTGTAAATTTCGGTAGGTCACCCACAATACACTATTGATTAAAAATTGCGTGTGCTACGATTGAAAATAAAGCAATTACAAGTAAATAAAAACAGACATACTTAACTCACTTTAATACTAAAAAATTTTAATTTTCATTAAGTTTTTTGTTTTCCTGTAAAGTAAAAAAAATTGTAGACAGGGCCTTTCTATATTTAGGTAACGATATGTAAATGTAATTTTTAGGTGTTCATCTCCTTGAATAATTTCTTAGGTAACACACTCATACATAAGCTTTATAAAAAGAATCGCTACTCAAATTTACTTTTTTTAGGACGTATTAAAATCGCGTGGTTTTGCATGGCCTGATGGACAAAAGAAGAAGAAGAAAGGAAAACGTTAAAACTAGAACAGTATAAATAATTTAAGCTAGTTTTAACTATATATGTACATGTTTCATACTGCAAAATTTTTAATGTTCCAACCATCCTGTTATAAAAGAATGTGAAGAGCGGGAAATAACAAATGGATGGACAAATGTTCAACTATCATTATGCTTTCCTTCGAAATGGCTTCTGTCATAAGTATATATTTATATTATGTACACATATGGCAATTAGCTATCGCCAAGCGCATCACTGCACTTTCAAGTCAGGTGTACTTGTTAGTGCAATAAAAGTATCAAGAGATTTTTTTGTTAAAATCTAAGATTTGTATATTTTTCTCTAATATTTTCAATTTCAACGCAATTTTTTTTTTCAGATATTAGTAATTTTAAAGTGCTATCGATTTTGGATAAAATAGTTTTTTTTTTACTAAATTCTTTTACAAATTGTCGAAGTTACGAACCTTTTCCATGAGAAAGGCAATATGTATATATGTATATAATACCATATAACACAGGACCACAAAAAAAAAAAAAAACAAAAGGTCTTGTAGTTGGAAAATGAGATATCATACGGTATGTATTTAAGCGTTCTAAACATGAATCCGAGGTTGAAATTATTCCATCACCCTCAGATTTTAATGTAACCTCAAAATTACACTTTAAAATACGTTAAAAAGAAAGTCCCTCAAAAAAAAAAAAAAAAGAATGAAAATCCAGAATGTAGACCTTACTTATATTACGTATTTAGGTGTGCCAAAATTATATCTTACAATAAAAATGAGTTTTAGCTGTCCACTTTTTCCCCAGCACCCCCATTTACCCCCAAAAGGTTAAAAACTCATTCCTCATAAAAATTCAAAATTAATGCATATCCGTAGGAACTTTGGGGCACTAAGGCTGTTAATATCAATAAGAACTCATTTCTACCCCCTAATCACCCCTCAAACCTACCCCAGTACCTTATAACTTCTCTCCAAAGGTTTTTATCGACATTCTGTCCTCAAGACAAACAGAGATCTTAGCGTCCCGACTGAAGCAGTGGAATATTGTGGAAAGTGACTTCAAAGTTACTTTCGTACGTATTTACTCGCATTATATTCTTTGATAATAATTTACCGGGTTTTTTGTTGGAACACAAATTCGGAAGCTTATGACTGATACAGACTTTTTAAAAAAATTGAATCAAGTTGAAAAAAGAGCATGGCTGAGTTTCATTTCACTGTGTGAGAACTTTTTGGGCAGCAAGAAAAGTCATAATTATGTTGAGGTGGTAAACGAATTTCTGGATTCTTATGGAGAAATGGGATGTAATATGTCCATCAAAATTCATTTTCTGCATTTTCATTTGGGATTCTTCCCAGAAAATTTGGGTCAAATCAGCGATGAACAGGGTGAACGATTCCACCAAGAAATATCGGCAATCGAAAAGCGCTGTGAAGGAAAGACCCAAGACAAAATGCTGTCTAAGTACTGCTGGCCACTCAAACGAGACATTAAAACACTTTTTTCATCTGAAATCGATGGCACTTTAAGAAAATGAAAATTTCAATGTCTCTGCAAATTGTGGCCAAAAATTAGTGTTGAAGTTGCAAATATTAAAAAAAAAGAAAACGTTTTTAGATATACACAAAAAAAAATCACTTAGTACTTTTATTATACTGAAGAACTAGCACATATATTTTGAAAGTATTGATATTTGACTTTCCAAATCCATTTTGAAATTTGAAATCAGTTGAAAAATTGTTGAGGTAGAAATTGTTGAGTGCGAAAAGTCACCAAAAAACGGTTTTTTGACCATAAATTGAAAATTTGGGGGTGTTACAAAATTTTCAAACACGGTTTCGTGTTGCACTCGACCAGACCTACAACTTGCATTAGGTCATTTGAAAAGTTCATTCAATTTTTTTATTTTTGTAGCACCGTGTTATTATTGCATCCTGCAAAATGCACTTCAATTGTATCTGAACCTTAAATTGAGTAAAAATATTTTTAAGTAGCAATTTTTTTAAAAAAAAAATGTGACATAGCAAAATACTTAATATCTTTTTTAATAGTTTGACTAATTTTAAGAATTTTTTACTAAGTGCGATTTATATTGAAAATTGATAGTTCACTAGAAAAATGATATAATGTGAAATTTAGACTAAAATTATTTTTATCAATAACGGAAATACTAAAAATTCAATAGAAAAACAACATAAGCAAAACACATCTATTTTTTAAAATAAAATACAAATCTGCAACAAAAAATATAGGTTTCTCTTCAAAAAAAAACCACAGCCGACTTTGATTTAACATTGAAATTTTGACCCAAACCTAGACCTACCAAAATTTAAGTTCTAAGATATAATTAAACTTTTGTCTGAAGCTTTTTTTCTGAAATCAGCTTCTAAAGATTTTGACAACTTAACCCTAGGAGGTTCAGGGATTTTTTGGCGCTAACTGGTACAACTAGGTCTGCGCAGACCTATATGGGATTTGTATTGGAATACATGGGCCGATGTCCTAAAAGTATGTGTAAATGTGTTTAATGCTATGAATAAGACAAAGTGAACAATAACAAGTTAAGGTGTTATATTCGGCCAGGCCGAAATTCACATATCCTTCACTGCACTGAAAGTGCTTTTTTTACCCTAGAAAGTTCAGGGTTTTTTTTGGCGCTAACTGGTACAACTAGGTCTGCGCAGACCTATATGGGATTTGTATTGGAATACATAGGCGGGTGTCCTTAAAGTATGTGTAAATGTGTTTAATGCTATGAATAATACAAAGTGTACAATAAAAACATATTTTAACATTTTCTAAGTAACAATTTACCATATTTTAGTAATCATAGGTTTGAGAGGTCTGCACAGACCTACTTGTGCCGTATGAACCATTTCGTTTGAAAACACGAATAAAAACGAACACAAAACCATAAACGGTCGGATTTTGTGCTCATCGTGTTCGCCGTAGCCGCTTCTGGGAAGTCATGGACGTATTCATCTCTAACACCTAAACAAAAAAAGTTATACACACGTTTATATGCAAAAGGTCTGCACAGACCTGGTTGAACCTCCTAGGGTTAAATGAAGCACACTTATGGGTGCGTCTACTGAGAGCGAGCCATTCGGTGCCATCACTGTCACATTTGAAGAAGGTGATAAAGTATTAATCAAGTACAAAGTGTGGTACACGAATTTTTAAATGTAGAAATAAAATTAAATAATAAAATTGATAGTTTGGTCATAAATGCTTGATTATCCTCTATCATCTTCTTTTAATAGTGACTATCTTCTACTAGTCAAACTTAGTAAATGTGATTTAGATGTATTATCACTCGAAGTGTTCTGAGTCAATTTTTAAGCTATTATTTTTTCTATTATTTTGCGTTCTTATTCTTCATTGTTACGCTGTGAAATAAGGCAATTTTAATTTTATATCGTATACAATAGTATAAACTTCTCGTTTTTTTTTCTAGTTTTGTATGCATTTACTAGAACTATCAATCCCGGGATTGGAAACTTCGATCCCGAAAATCCCGAAACTCAAAAAAGCTCCGGGATTGCCACCCCTAATACATACATAGATGCAATGTTCATTTTGTATATGACATTTATCTACTCACGCCTTCAATTATGATGTTTGTTTAAAAATACTCAAAATGTTTCATAGTTTTTATAAGCTTTTATCAAAAAATTGCTAATTTACGTTTTTTTCTATTTTTGAGTAGAATGTATGGAAAGAGAGCCGATAGTAAAAATATTTATTTCAGTTAAACAAGAATCATTTGTGAATACAATGAATGGTCCATGGTCGGTATGTATGATCACTTCCGGTAAAATTTTCAAGTGTTAACTTATGTGGATGTATATAAGAGTTCTTAAAAAATATTGAGGTACAGGGCCATTCCAAGGAATAAAACTAGTAAAGATGTTATATTTGGCGTCGGCAAAAACAAAGTACCCTATGCCCTACACTAAAGATATTTTATTGTTTTATACATACATATGTTTATTGTACCCTCTAAAAATGATTAATTCACAAAATAATTTACATTTGAATCATCGCTTGGAAACTTATCGAATTTTTAAAAGCTATGCTTGTCTAGAAAATTTAACAAAAGTTTTTTGTTTGTTTGCATTTGAAATCCCACCTACTTTCCATTCAGTGTATGCTTGTGGTAACCAGCGATCGCTTCCCAAAATTTAAGTCAATATCTCTTATATGTAGTTCAGCTCTGAAATTTTTGTTTTCCACTATGTGGTATTTATGAAAAAATGTGATGATATTTAATATATGTTTAATATTTAATATATTCTTTACACTTGAATGCGCTTCTTGTATCACGTCAAACTTAAAACAATTTATCGGTTAGAACGTTATAGGTTAACATTAAATCGAGAATCATAAAAATCAGGCCAAAAATTTAACATTTTTTCTAAGTCTAAGTCTAAAATGCTATAAATTGCATTAAAGCGTTGAGAGATTCTAGAATAAATAATCTTAGAATTGGAAGAAAAAGTACCCTATTGGCGCTTATCTTGTGAAACCATTTTAGTGTACGAAATACCAAAGTTATAGCCTTATCAGCTGAATATAACGGGTGTTTTTTTTAGAGGTTTGTTTTTCGAATAGAGATAAAACTGGCATTTTATGGTCAAATCTGGCAACTCTAATGTCATTTATGTTCAGTTTGGTTTGCCATTTCATCATGAACAGGTTGACAAAAGAACAACGCTTGCAAATCGTGCAAATTTATTTCGAAAATAATGGTTCAGTTCGCGAAGTTTACCGCAAGCTCCGTCCATTTTATGGTCGCCATAATCGTCCATCAGAGCAATTAATTCGGTTAACCATGGGTCGTTTTCGCACTACGTTTACTCTATGTGATAATACGCATCCGCAGAGACGTCGAACAGTGCGCACCGAAGAAACAATTGCCGCTGTAGAGCAAAATGTTGAAGAGGACCCGAATGAATCGATTCGCCAACGTGCACAGCAATTGGAGCTTTGTCCATCAACTTTATGGAAGATTTTGCGCAAAGATCTTGGCTTGCGACCTTACAAGATCCAGCTTGTGCAAGAATTAAAGCCGCGAGACCATGCAATGCGTCGTGATTTTGGTGTATGGGTCGAAAATGAGATTGATCTCGATGCTGATTTTCATCGCAAAATTTTGTTCAGTGATGAGGCTCAAATTGCCGCATTTGGAGTGAAGAGAATCCACATGAGACCCTTGAGACGCCATTACATCCACAGAAACTGACTGTTTGGTGTGCTCTATGGGCTGGTGGAGTCATTGGGCCATACTTCTTCCGAAATAATGCTGGAGAGTCAGTTACCGTTAATGGAGACCGGTATAGAGCCATGATAACCGACTATTTTGTTCCCAAATTGGATGGCATGAATGTGGATGAGTTGTGGTTCCAACAAGACGGCGCTACATGCCACACAGCGCACGTCACAATCAATTTATTGAAGGAAACATTCGATGAGCGCATAATTTTGCGGAATGGACCTGTCAATTGGCCACCAAGATCGTGTGATTTGACACCATTGGATTATTTTCTTTGGGGATATGTGAAGTCGCTCGTCTACGCCAACAAACCAGAAACATTAGGGGACTTGGAAGCCAACATTCGTGGCGTTATTGCCGACATACGGCCCCATATGCTCGAAAAAGTGGTTCAAAATTGGACCTGTAGAATTGGCTTTATTCGAGCCAGCCGCGGCGGCCACATGCCCCAAATCATATTTAAACATTAATGGCATAAAATTATCCTTCCAATAAAGCCAAATTGATGGACATTAAAACGATTTTCTTGTGTTTTATTTCAATTCGAAGCTCTATACCTCTAAAAAAAACACCCTGTACAAATTCTATAATTTTATAATTTTAGCCAAAGTGGGTAGAATGATATCTAAAAAATATATTTTTTTTTTCGCATTGATATGGAGAGATCTCCAATTTTCGGACCAAAAGAAATTAAAAATTTTTTTTTGGTTCAGAGTGTGAAAATTGTAAGACGTAATACTTTTACATTTGCAAAGGCCAAAATTTTTCTAAAGTCGTCGCTTGCAAATTTGCAGCAAAATTTCTGTCGGATGAATGTTATGTTTCAATTGCACCGTAAGCAACTATATTCCCACAATATAGAGCGCAGATGTATGTTTTGCCCAGATTAAATCATCGGTTGTAGATCCTTTGCTAAAAGTTCAATCTCCCGCAATATTTCGCACAAAAGCGATGTACTTACATATAAGCATTTTCCACTAAACTGTATGTACATTAGAACAATCTCCTTAGGCGTAAACAATCTAATTTATAGTTGTTATTTAAAACATTTCATTTACAATTCATGTTGAAATTAACATTACATTACTTAAATTAAACTATATAAAAAGAGCAATTAATTATGAAATAAAATAGAACGTGTGGTAAAGAATACGTAGGTTAGGATAGGATTCACTATTGATGTAAAATTCTAAAACATTTTTCCAAAGATGTTAATGCTGCATTATGACTAGATATTTATGCCTTGGTACCATCAATTGGGTCGTTTATTTTCAAAACGTGACTTGAACGTTTAGAGTAATTTGTCATTTTAGAACAAAATAACCTCTATTCAGGACGCGTTTTGGAATGAGGTTTATTTTTCCACTTTTTATGGCATTGTGCTGAGTTTGATACAAAATAACCTGCACCATTGGATTCGTGGAGTGACTTACATACATTAAGAATTTTTAGTCAACTCAATTTCATAAAAAATTTATCTGATCATGTTTTGGAAACAAACGACTCAATGGCAGTGTTCATGCTCAAA
This sequence comes from Tricholauxania praeusta, assembly GCA_949775025.1. Lineage (NCBI taxonomy): Eukaryota > Metazoa > Arthropoda > Insecta > Diptera > Lauxaniidae > Tricholauxania > Tricholauxania praeusta. The sequence goes on from OX459029.1 coordinate 59,035,305, forward strand.
AAATTGTTTGAAGGGTTATAACACTTTATTTGTGTAGTTTCTTATTGATAATAACAAATCTAACATACCCCTTCAATTATTTTCTGGGCAACGGTCCAGTATGGTATTTCGAACATTAAATTTTGTATATCTTGATGCAATGACTCGGCACGCTAAAATTCTATTAGATAACTTAGGTGTCTTTAAAATATTTTTGTTTCAAATGAGAAATGTTTCGATCTGTGTGGCTTGCCGAGAAGAAATTTATGACCAAAGCCTCTGTATGAAAATTGTGCTGCAAAAATATGTTTCAAATACTTTGCTATGTATGTAGTGAAAATAGGAGGAATTAGAAATAAATGTGTAGGTTTGACCATGGTTGCCAAGTTTAAAAAGAGGAATTCCCGGCTCCTTCCCAAAATAAAATATTTTTTCCTTAAAATGGTAAAAAGTAAAATTCTTTTTGGGAAAAAAGTTGAGGAAATAATCAATATAATCAAATCATCCAATTGCCGGCTTTTCCAGCAATTTTTTGTTTCTTATAGGCTTGGCCTGGTCAAAATCGGCCACTTGATAACCCTGAGTTTGACTGCTGGAATAAGTATGTATATTGCTATTCAATGTTTACCAGGCTGTGTAACTTCAAAGAAAAAAATAAAGCAATTGTGTAGTTTTCAAAACGTGTGGACCAAAAACTGTATTTGAATAAAATCTTCCGAGTTTACAAATCAAGCATACAGTAATTTATGTCCAAAGAATTCAGTATAGCAAAATCTGAAAATGTTTTCTCAAAAGTCAATTAAAATCAATTTTTTTTTTTGCATTATTGGCCAAAGTATTTTGTTTTTGAATATGATTTATAATTTTTAATTTTTGAGTTGCGAAACATAACTTTTTCTAGAGACTCGACATGATAGTTAATGTCCCGACTTTTTCTTTTCTCGTGCCGCAGTTTACTACTTTATATCTGACATCACTACTGCCAATTACGAAGAAAGAATTTGTCTTCACGTTTAATAATTTCACCATGACCAAAAGCAAAATTTCCTAAGCAGCAAATCCGTAAATCATAGTTATATTAATTATGATTAATCATAGCTTATTCTTAAATGTTTAATAGTACTATAACTTATACTTATGTTAGTGCCGCTTTCAACTACACACTCAATGATCAGAGATCACATATTAAAGTTACATTAACGATAACACAAAATCACCCACTTATTTTTAAACATCAACAATAAAAGTCTATTTTTAAGAGTTTTAAGTCATGCGAAAACAAAAATAAAACAAATTGAATAAAAACATCAACATTTTAGATCTACATATATTAAAAAATCAAATTCTAGAATATTTAAAACAAAAACCATTTCCAAAAAAAATAAATGTACAACAAAAACAAAAAGTGACGAAAAAATTTTCCATCTGAGATCGCTAACTTAACGCAAGTAAAACTGTTGTATGTTGCCAACAGAAAATCGGCAATAAAAACTGCACACAAATTCAATGAGTGATATATAAAGTTTTCTATGGGAAAAAGCATAAAATCAAGTGGAAAAATTTAAAAATTCAACAGTTGTGCGACGCGTTTCAAACCATTCGGTTATTCTTATAGTACCCGTATATCGCTATACAAAATTATATATTTTGATAAAAATTATTGCAAAGTGAATTAAATTACAAAATCGTGAAAACCATTTTGGTGCTAAATACGAAGTTGTTTTACCCTTAAATAAACAACATATTATTAGAAACACGAAACGAGTTCTGCCTCGTCGTCTTGCGTTTCTATTGCATCCAAAAAATTTTAATCTAAAATGGGCAAAACACCAGCAATCGGCATCGATCTTGGCACAACTTACTCTTGTGTCGGAGTATGGCAGAATAACAAAGTTGAGATCATCGCCAACGATCAGGGTAACCGCACTACTCCCAGTTATGTTGCATTTAATGATACGGAGCGTCTCATTGGTGATGCTGCCAAGAATCAGGTAAACAATGCATTAAAATTAAATTATTATTAATTTAGAAAATGAAGATAAATGAAAATAAATGAAATTACTCATTACAATGTACACGCGTACAATCAGAAGCGTAGCAACATCTTTGGGAGCCTGGCGCGGTAACACCTTACGGGGTCTCCATAAATAAAATTTCTTATAAATATTTGCTTGTGATGACCTTTTTCAATTTACTTTGGGGTTCCCTAAAGATTAGTTCAAGGGCAAACTAACCCCCCAACCTCGCTTGGCTAGGATAGCGTGCATAATAACATTAAGAGTTAAAGAAAGAATAAGGCAATTGATCAAAATTATCAATATTATAATCTGAAATTTTGGTTGATAGCATCGTGGAGAAGTGCAATATTTAACCTTAACTTAGAAAGTTAATAATAATTGAAGAAATTTTTTTTTTAAATTAAAATTATTGTATTTGTAGCAAAAATTTAAGAATACCAGTGGACAGTTTTATTAATTTTGCGCTTGAAAGTAACTGTAGAACAAAAACCAATAAAAACTATGCAATTAGAGATTTGCCGATTGTATTCTCTACATTTACCAAATAATAGGAACTTTTTTTTTCAGAACGAGAAGAATGTCAGTAACTTTCAATTTCCATATCATCTTAGAATTAGTATTTACCAATTGTGATTTTGGTGAATGAAAATTCGAGGTTTTTGACCACTGGATGCAAGTTTCAATTAAATTAGTATTTATTAAACTTTTTTCTGCCATTTCGTCGCTTTATGGCGACATCTTCAGAGATGTTTTTGTTCAACAAATTAGGAAAAAATTGACCGTAAATAAATAATAAAACTTGATTTCAATACTAGTGATATATTTATACTCAATTTAAAAAAATATCACACGGTACGCGCTCAATTATGTCACACGAGTTACTACTTTTTAATTTAATTTTTCAGGACAGGGGCAGATATAGTTCTCCTTAAGGAATACAATTATCAAAACTCTTTTTTAATTTCTTTCGAGAGTTTGGAGTTTACAAATGTACACAGTTGAATGGATCTATTAAAAACTTAGAAGACATACTATAGACATAGCGAAATCCAAACCGTCTTTAAACTTTGCGGGGGACAAAAAAGAAAAAACTGGAAAAGAGCTCCTTTTAAAAAAATTGTATGCACAATGCCCATTGGGCATACTAAAAAAGTTCGTACTAAATATAGTACATATTCATGACAAATTAAATTATCCTATTTTTTAACTTTCGATTTATTTGCTGGCAAATGTAATCAATAAGAGTCGTCTGGTTGGTATTTTGAAACAAGAGATCCAACAGTGTGGGTCAAATACCAAATAACCTGTATAGGATGCCGACATTATAACTGGGTGTTCACAGCATGAACTCCAACTTCATTTGTTCATATCATATGAAGATATTGGTCATTTAATTTTGTTGACGGAATTAGGAAATCACGATTACGGGCAAATGAAGCGAGATAATTTGATGAAATTTGATAATAAACTAAATCTAAGCTCGTTGGATTGAAAATGAGTAAAAATCAGCTTACTGGAACGCATACCACCCACCATAGGTGGGCACCGTTAATTAAATAGTTAACTTCGTTAAACGCTAATCCGTTGCTAAAAAAGTTAACTTCGTTACACGTTAAATTTCGTTACATTTCGGAGGCACGTGATAAAAATTGCATTTTTTATATCGTTGCATTAGTAAATATGGAATAAAAAAAAAACTCTAAGTATTTTTTTCCTCTTGGTGTATATTGACTATAAATAACATTCCAAATAATTCTTCATTCAAGTTTTTGTAGTAACTCAACTTGTCATTTAAACTTGGTTAAAGCCCACCGTGTATGCCGTACCACCTTCCAAGGGAATAAGTCAATAATACATAATGCGCATTGTACTTTCAAAATTTTCTATAAAAAACACGTTCGTCCACTTTGTTCAAAGAAACGGTAAGGGTCAAATCTTATCGTACTGTGTTTTTTCACTTTCTCTTCAACTTTTGACTTATTAAATATACACATATATTAGTTCAAGGTTTTTTGAGCTATTGTTCGATAATCTTTTTCGGCCTCTTTAGGCTACCGCTAACAAAATGGCAGTTCCTTGAAGCCGTAACTATGTAAGGTATAACTAACATAGCTAACTCTTAGCTCTTAATCAAAGACGTTCCTAAAAAGGCTCATGAGCTTTCGGTCTATTATTGCACTTGACCGTTTAGAAAAAGCAACAATGAGTGAATTATAAGATTAAATCATATAATTTTTCCCAGCCGCACAGTGAACAAAAAAACATTCACTTTTCAATTGTGTACAAGTGCGTTTACTATTTGTGTATCTTAACTTACCAAATTAAGGCTATCGATATCGAAACAAAAATATCAACTTGACTGGCTGCTTATGTTCGTTGACTAAATTTAATGTGAAATAAAACTTATTCCTGATATTTTGGATTTTTTCTTAATTTTTTTGTTTTTCTTGTCTATAATGCAATGTCATTGCTGTAATTTGACAAGAGTCTTGTTTAGCTGATTGATAGTTTAATATTTAGCTGACACCAAAATTGCAAGATTTATGAGGTTTTCATATTAGAATTGAGTGATTTTTTTATTCTTCATTGTTGCATTAGTAAATGTGTGAAATGTTGTCAGTACTAATTTTGCCATTTACAAAATATGTTATAATAACATAGAAAAATTAAATGTGACCAAATATGCTTGGAAACATGCTGTTACAAAGCAAGTATTGTATGTTTATGGCTACATGATTTTGTTTTATTTTATCGATGAAATTTTTTTTTTTATTATTATTTACGTAAAAATAAAATCAAACCTGGATTATGTTATAAAGGAAACAAATTTTTCGTGTGTTTATTCAACAAAGTCATAGAAATGTGCAAAATTTCTACAAAAACACCAAATGTTTTCATTAATACAAAGTCATATTTCTTAATTTTTCACGTAATGTTGGTATAACAGAAATAGTGCACACGATTTTGTTTGTTTATAAATAACATATAATTTTCTATTTTTAGGGTTTTGATTCTCATTATAATTTCAAAGAGCGGAAAATTGTTTCTTTTCTTTTTCTTTTTGGAAAAACGTGAGAAGAAAACATAGATGTTCTGGCAAAATGTATGCATTATAAAGCGAAAAAATTACATATATTTCGCGTGTTTTTAAAAAACTTTTTAAATGAAAAAATACAAATTTTACACTCTATATATCTATGTTAAGTCAATTAATTATCTTTATTTGTCATTTTACATGTCAAAATTGTCAGATTGGAATGTATTCAATGACATTTTTTATATAATTTTTAGATTCTTAAAATTATTATGGAGGACAAATTCCTAATAACTATAATAGAGTTGTCATTTAATTTCAAAATCAAAATTTTGAATAACAAATTGAGTTTCACAAACGATTTTGAAAAACACTTTTATACAGTACTTAGGATTGGTCGGAAAATGCTTTTTTTCGCATTTCAATATGTTGTAGAAAGTCTCTCTGACATATGAATATTAGAGCGGTTCAAAATAAAAACTTCTTGATTTTTACATGATGTGTCAGCGGATTACAGCAGCCTTATATGTCTGGACAAGGCCCATTACTAGGATTAAAGTTAATATTGAAAACTGGACTAGCGCCATCTGTTTTAAGTAAACAACCCATTTTTCAAAATATTGATTTAAAAAATGATGCAAGTGACAGACGCTATAAAATTTTCCAACAAAGTGGGTATGGTTTTCGGGAAACTATCGATCGTGGATTTCAAATCCGTGATTTGTTTTTCTTCTTCTTCTTTCTTTCTTATAAAAAAAACTGACAATTGACCGGGGGCTGATGGGGCTGCTTGTAGAAGTCCACGTAAGTGGGGAAAGTCCTGATCGCCACTCACTTGGGAGTGGCCAGAGATGATTCTTTTGCAAGCAGTTCAAGCAGCTCACAAACTTCCGGCCTTTTTTGGCCAAGTATCCTCTGGAGATCCCTTGGACACCCGTCCGGGGGTGAGCTAGTTGTGAGAAGGCGGGTCTCTCCTAGACTTAAAACTTGGAATGTGTGCGTAGGGTTTGGGTCCCACCACACATTATCATCATTTCCAATGAAAACCAAATCAGCCTCGGATAATAGCCCCCACTACGATGACGACCACTGCAAACGAAAAACGGACAATGATTTACGGATATGCACCTGGAATGTCCGGACCCTCCATAGGGAAGGTGCAACTATCCAACTGGCGGAAGCCCTCGTAAAATAAAGGCCATCCAGGAGATGCGATGGAAAGGACAAGGCTGCTCTAAACGGACGAACTGTGATATCTACTACAGCGGCCATGCGGAGAGGCGCGAATTTGGTTGCGGATTCGTTGTAAGTCGAAAATTACGCCACCTAGTTTCCCGGTTCACGCCAATAAACGAAAGGCTGGCTACGATCCGTATCAAGGCAAAATTCTTCAACATAAGCCTAATTTGCGCGCACGCCCCGACGGAGGAAAAGGACGATGCCACCAAGGATGATTTCTACGCGAGCCTAGAGGACGTGTTTGACCGTTGTCCGACCCACGATGTAAAAATAGTCCTCGGCGATTTTAACGCGAAGGTCGGAAGAGAAGGCATCTTTGGCGCTACAGTCGGTCAGTTCAGTCTTCACGAGACCACTTCAAACAACGGTCTGAGACTGATCGACTTCGCCGCGGCGCGAAACATGGTAGTTAGTAGTACCAGATTTCAACACCTCGACATTCACAAGGCCACTTGGCTATCCCCGGATCAAAAAACGAAAAACCAAATTGATCATGTTGTGATCGACGGAAGGCACGCTTCAAGCATTCTGGATATGCGTACATTTCGGGGGGTTAACATTGACTCCGACCACTATCTTGTTGCAGCTAAGATCCGCATGCGGCTATGCAATGCGAAGAATGTACGCACGGGCATGCAAAGAAAGCTGGACGTCGCCAAGCTGCAATCACAACGGACTGCCGAGGCGTACTCCGCTCAACTCTCGGTTAAGCTCAACCAACCAACCTCTGGAACCGACGACGCCGGTGGACTTTGGACACACATCTCCCACTCCATGCGTGCTGCTGCCGAGGAAGTCATTGGTTTTCGACGCCTACAACCTCGAAACCAATGGTATGACCAGGAGTGTCGCGATGCGACTGTTGAAAAAAACGCCGCATACAAGAAGACGCTGCAGTCAGCCGCAACGCGAGCAGTGCGAGAAAACTACCGCGAAAAGAGGAAGGAAGAGAGGCGCATTTTTAGACGCAAAAAAAGGGAGCAGGAAAAGCGTGAGCGTGAGGAACTTGAGGTGTACCAGGGCAAGAAGGATGCACGAAAATTCTATCAACAAGTTAAGCATCTAACTCAAGGTTTCAAGCCCGGAGCATCCACTTGTAGAGACGAAAATGGAAATCTTGTTACAGATACACAGAGTGTACTGAGGTTATGGAGGCAGCATTTCTCCAACTTGCTTACGGGCGATGATCCCACCAATTCCGCCCAGAGAGAATGCAGTACGATACCACCAATCGATGATAACGCAGTGGAAGTACCATCACCTAGCCATGAAGAGGTTCGAGTTGCTATCCAGCGACTCAAAAACAACAAAGCAGCGGGTGCTGACGGCCTGCCAGCTGAGTTGTTTAAAGCTGGTGGCGATGAATTGATAAGGTGCATGCATCAACTCATCAGCAAAATATGGCTAGCGGAAAGCATGCCCGACGATTGGAATCTCAGCGTGCTTTGTCCTGTAATAAAGAAAGGAGACCCGACAATCTGCGCCAACTACAGGGGTATCAGTCTTATTTCCATCGCATATAAGATCCTCTCGAGCGTATTGTGTGAAAGATTGAAGCCGTATACAGAAACGCTGATCGGATCCTATCAGTGTGGCTGTAGACCTGGTAAGTCCACCATAGACCAGATTTTTACACTACGCCAAATCCTGGAGAAAAACCCATGAATATCAAATCGACACTCACCATCTCTTCGTCGATTATAAAGCTGCGTTCGATAGCCCAGTGCGAGATTGCCTATACGCAACAATGTCTGAGTTCGGTATACCTGCAAAGTTGATAAGGCTCTGCAGGATGACGTTGAGCAATACGTTTAGCTCCGTCAAGGTAACGAATGACCTCTCCGGAATTTTTAATACCGAGCGAGGTTTCCGACAAGACGACCCGCTCTCGTGCGATCTCTTCAATTTCATTATGGAGGGGATCGTACGAAAAGCCGGTGTGCATCATAATGGCACCATTTTCTTCAAAGGTGTTCAGCTCCTTGCGTACGCTGATGATATTATCGGTCGGAGTAAGAGAGATGTTACTGCTGCTAACACTCTACAAGACGCTCATTATACCTGTGCTTCTTTATGGCGCTGAGGCATGGGTGGTTTCGACAACAGACGCAGCCGCTCTTGGGGTGTTCGAGAGGAAAGTTCTCCGCAAAATCTTTGGTCCTGTTCGAGTTGGCGACGACTATCGCATTCGAATGAACCACGAGCTGTATGAGCTCTACGCCGACATTGACATAGTTAAGCGTATAACAATACAGCGACTACGCTGGCTGGGTCATGTCCATCGTATGGATAAAGAAGCTCCAGCGAAAAAGGTATTCGAAGGGAAGGTCCCCGGTCAACGACGAAGAGGGAGACCATGCCTCCGGTGGATAGACCAAGCTGAGGAAGCCCTAACCGCGCTTGGCATTAACGATTGGAGAAGGCGCGCGCAAAACAGAGGCGCCTGGCGAGAGCCAATGAGGTCGGCCGTAACCTGACAACGGGTTGTTATGGCCATCTAAGTAAGTAAGTAAGACAATTGACCGGTCAAAAGTAAATAAGTACCGATTTTCCATTTTCTAGTTGCAAAACCTTAAATATTATGTTACCGCCGATCCCATGGCACATCATTTTTAATATACTGTTATTTGCTTAAAATAATGCCGAAACCGCCTATCATTATCTTATTTCAAAACCAAGATATCTGCATTTTTCTAAATTAACCCTTTGATCATTATTTGAAGTAGAGATGTTGTAAAAGCCATATCTTCTTCGTCCAATTCGAATACCCGTTCATCGTCATCGCTATCCTCGGCATTTATTAATTGAATGATTCCTTTCTCTGTGAGGCAGAATCTGCGTGATCTCGGCATTTTGTGACTGCAAAAGTCGAACGATAACAATATTACTAAAGCACATATAAAAAAAAAGACATGAAACTTAAGAAAATTTGATAAAATTCCAGACAAATTGTTAAGCAATAATACTTGTCACTCCTTTCGATACCTCTCGTGTCAACAACTATTTTTCCCGCCAAAAGTGACACTCAGTCGTCGTTATGAATGCATTCCAGAATGCGTCTGAATACTGCAAAAGTGAAAAAACAGTTGCATACATTTTTACCTTTGACGACCATTGGGAGATATAGGTCCCACGACTTTTCACACCTTTGCTCGTAAAACAATTTATATTTTGTAACACTTTTGTTTAGTAATTTGGGGTCGCTGAATACGAATCCGGTGTTGGATTTGAAAATATTTCAGGGGTTCAGGAGCGGTCGTCAAAGGGTTAACAGACCTGATTTTTTTCGAATCGGAGTCGACAAATTTTCATATTAAGGTGATTCAAATTTTTTTTTTATTTCAAACAGTTATTACATATTTATCGGGAAATTCGAATCCGTGATTAGTTTTTCTTCTTCTTTTTTTTTCCTTCAAAAAAATTCAAAATTGGCCGGAAAAAAACTAAAAAATTCCCAAATTGTACTTTAAAGTTGCAAAATCACCCCATAATATTTTTCCGCGATCCCGTGTTACATCATTTTTAATGTACTGTTATTTGCTTAAAAGAATGCATATCATTTACTTATTTCGAACCCGAGATATCTGCAGGAAATATCAGCTCTGGCAAGAGATACAGCAATTTTATTCGTACGTTTACCCTTGTGGAAAGCTCAGATTTTTTTTTAGTCTAGTTTCGTGAACTAAAATGATCTAAGCTATCCTTTATCGCCAGCTTGGAGTTGGCCATTCATATTTTCTTTTATATAATATGAAGATTTTTTGAATTAGCATCGCATTCGTTGACTGCAAAAAATTCGACTCGGATCATCGAGGAAAGCTTACCAAAGTAGACTGGTAAATACACAAAATTTAACTCTCTAAAGATATCAGAGCCGGACCCTCTTTTCAATTTTGGCCAATCCGTATACCAGATAAGAACAATACGCGTAGCGATCATGACTCTACCTTCTCGAGAATGGAACTTTTACTTAGAGTTTCTATTAAATGTAGAAGAAAAATAGGCATGAGACCTTCCCTTATCTCGGCACTAGGATGCTGATTTTTTAGATATGGTGCGAAACATATATTTATTATTAAATTAAATAATATTCAATCTTAGCTCGTTAAGTAATATAAGTGACACCACTTAGCCCCAATTTCAAACTTAAAATGCCATTCAAGCTCGTTACGTTATTTTCATTTTCCTAACATTTACAGTCAACTTAAGTTTCTATATATACTTCATTGGACTTTTAATACGCTAATGTTCCTTAGTCGAAAAATTTAAATTCCAAAGCTCAATGTTTCAAGCAAACTAGATGCTGGAACTATTTTCAATTGTGATTTACATACTGTACATGTTCTGTAAATTTCAATGTTAAAAGTTTGCAATTCTTTGGTATCATAATTTTTGTCACTTTCATTCTTCCATACTTTGAACGCAAATCGAAAAAACTGGGTAAGGATAAATGAACAAATCATTGTACTAATTTTTCATTTAAAAACTTATAAATCCAAAATTACTTTAGTTTTGAGTTCAAAAAATATTTTTTCAGAATCAATATATTTCTGATTTGAAATCAGTCAAGTCTTATCGGACTCTGAAGTTTTGCTTCATTGTCCTTCAAATTCTTCTGAGCAAAAGTATAAGCCCATTTTTATGAAAACTTTTTTTTCTTTACATAGGTTGCCATGAACGCCAGAAATACCGTCTTTGATGCAAAACGTCTCATTGGCCGCAAGTTCGACGATCAAAAAATTCAGGAAGATATGAAACATTGGCCATTTAGTGTTATTAACGACTGTGGAAAACCAAAAATTGAAGTGGAATTCAAAGGAGAACGTAAACGTTTTGCACCAGAAGAAATTAGTTCTATGGTACTTACGAAAATGCGTGAAATAGCCGAAGTTTACTTGGGTGGCAAAGTTACGGATGCGGTTGTAACAGTACCTGCCTACTTCAATGACAGTCAACGGCAAGCTACTAAAGATGCCGGCTCCATAGCTGGTCTTAATGTACTGCGCATTATCAATGAGCCCACAGCAGCTGCTCTAGCTTATGGTCTGGATAAAAATCTTAAAGGCGAAAAGAATGTACTGATCTTTGATTTGGGTGGTGGTACGTTCGATGTTTCCATTTTGTCCATCGATGAAGGTTCACTCTTTGAAGTAAAGTCTACTGCTGGTGATACTCACTTGGGCGGTGAAGATTTTGATAATCGTCTGGTTAATCATTTTGTTGAAGAGTTTAAACGCAAACATAAGAGGGACCTATCCGGAAATGTGCGAGCCTTGAGGCGCCTACGAACAGCTTGTGAACGCGCTAAGAGAACTTTGTCATCGAGTACAGAAGCGTCTTTGGAAATTGATGCATTGCATGAAGGTATCGATTTTTATTCCAAAATTACACGCGCTCGCTTTGAAGAGCTGAACATGGATCTGTTCCGTTCTACATTGCAACCAGTAGAACGCGCTCTAACCGATGCAAAAATGGATAAGGGAGTAATCAATGATGTTGTTCTTGTCGGTGGCTCAACTCGCATTCCTAAGATACAGAAAATGTTGCAGGACTTCTTCTGTGGTAAGCAACTAAATCTTTCCATTAACCCTGATGAGGCTGTGGCTTATGGTGCCGCAGTGCAAGCAGCTATTCTCACTGGTGTGGATAGTTCCCAGATACAGGATGTACTATTGGTCGATGTGACACCGCTGTCCCTAGGTATAGAGACTGCTGGCGGTGTTATGACCAAACTAATCGAACGTAATGCCCGTATTCCATGCAAACAACAACAAACATTCACCACATATAGCGACAATCAAAATGCTGTAACGATACAGGTGTATGAAGGTGAACGCGCCATGACCAAGGATAATAACCTTTTGGGTACTTTCAATTTAACCGGCATTCCACCAGCACCGCGAGGTGTACCTAAAATTGAGGTCACATTTGATTTAAATGCTGATGGCATCCTTAATGTTTCGGCTAAAGATAACAGCACTGGCAAGTCGGAGAAAATTACTATTACAAACGACAAAGGTCGCTTATCTAAAGCCGAAATCGATCGTATGCTTTCCGAGGCAGAAAAATACAAGGACGAGGATGAAAAGCTAAAGCAACGAATTCAAGCACGAAATACTTTGGAGGGCTACATCTTTAGTTGTAAGCAGGTAGGTTGGTTTTGGATACTTTCGATAAGTTTTTTTTCAATTGAATTTTCTATAACCAGGCTATTGAGGATGCACCCGCGGGTAAGCTTACTGATGCGGATAAGTCAACAATACGTGATAAATGCTCTTCCGAAATGTCTTGGTTGGATGCCAATACTTTAGCCGAGAAAGAAGAATTCGAAGATCATCTTAAAGATTGTCAACGTGTTTGTGGTCCTATTATGTCGAAAATGCATGGAAGTGGTGGTGGTGATGAGGGTTCAAAGCCACAAAGTGGAGGCCGAGGTGGACCAACTGTCGAAGAAGTTGACTAAATTATGAAACTTTTTGCATAAATATACAATTTTAATTTCTAGAATATATTTTTAATTATTTTTTTATTTTTCCTGTCGGACTTTTTTAAATAGTCATCAATAAATTCTAAAAGAAATTTTCTATTTCACGTATGAAATATGATGAAAACTCTCGAGCAAAAGCACATATGTATATGAAATTTCCATACATGTGTCCAGAAATGAATCAACAAACAGTTAATGGAAACCATACGAAAATTTTCTTAACGAAATTATCACACAATCAATAACGAAACTTCTTTAATAAACAAACAATAAATATGTCAAGACGGTCGAAAAAGGTTGAGAAGTCGAAAAAATATTGAAAAAAAGTTGAATGGGGTTGATAAATGTTGATAAATAATTTAAAATTGCTAAAACAATTGCAAATTTTTTTTTTTTTTTTGTCTATGACTAAATTGGCTGCAACACTATGGTTGATAATGCCAGATCTGATGAATTTTGTAGTTATTTTAGATGATTCTGCTATTCATAGCAGACAATTGTGAAACTATAAGAAGAGCATATGTATGTGTGACACATATTAGATAAAAATTATCGCACAAATGAATGTGTAAAAAATAAAAATAATAAATGAATAATTATACATTGGATAGTAATTAAAATAAATTTATATGTCAATTTTAGATTCCTTAATAAATTTAGTCAGCATAGAGAACATCATTTCATCCTTTATTAAAAGTAAATCCCTCAAACAATTAAATCTTTTAAGTAAATCATTTTTAACTCGAATGGAGTCAAATTCTTTACAAACAAAAATTAAGTGCTGAGCGTCTTCACGAACATTGCATATAAGAAAGCACCCTTCGTTTGTGAAAGCTGCTTAAATTCCTCATTCCAATCTTGTTTCAACAAATTTAGTATTTTTCTTAAAGCTTCTTTAGGTGAGTATTTCGGGAAAATAATATTTGAACAATAAAGTGCATCTTAAGCTATTCTATCAGCTTTTTCATTTATTGTGATACCAATATGACCATGTACCCATATAAAGTGACAAAATAATATAGATGATTTTTCAACAGAATTGATAATATCACCTACCACATAATTGTCTGCAAAGTCCTTTTTTAAAAGAATTAGACTAGAAAGACTGTCAGTAAAAAAGACTACTTTTTGTAAACCAAGAGAGACAACAGTTTTGACAACACATTTGAGAGCTATAAGTTCAGCCATTAAAGAGGATAATTTTTCCTTAACCTTGTATTTGACAGAGTAATTTGCAGAGACATTATAAAAACCTATACCTGAGGAGGAAGCATCAACCCAACCATCAGTAGCAAAAATAATAAAATTGTTATTTTTATAGAAATCCAAACGTTCAGCATACATAGACTGAATAATTTCCACCGGAATGGCAGACTTTTTATTATTAAAAGAAGATGATATGTTAAGAAAGAAAGTTATTTTTGTAATTGGTAGTGTTTCCACTTGAGTATTTATATTATCAAATATATTTTTAAGCTTTTGATAATAGACAACATACTCGTAGCTTAAAAGTGCAGAGGAGGTTTTGATGTTTTCAAAAAGAGAATGATTACAAAACATAATTTTAACGATTTCCTTAGATGTCAAAAAAAAAAACTCTTTCCCTAGGAGAAAGCTCATTAGACAAGGCATATAATATATGCACAGGGGTAGAAGAAGGAACTCCAAGACAACGTCTTAAATGCAGTGGCGGATTTACGCCTAGGCCCGTGAGGCCCGGACCTAGGGCGGCAAAGTTTTAGGGGCGGCAAAAACTTAATAACGACAGCATTTTGAAGGCGCAAGAATATAAGGACCAAATCCATCTCAAACCATGCACGCGGATTATTTCATGTTACGGAGTTGGTTCAAATCGGGGAAATATGGGTCCCCTTATGCCCTTTGAAAACAATATATTTAATCGGCAACCAATTCCATAATATGAAATAGTCCAACTGCATGGTTTGAAATCGATTTGATCTTTAGTTTTCTGAATGTTTCACTTCTGCCACGAGTGAACTGCACACATGATTTTTTTTTTTTAAATAAACCACGCAAGCTATGACGCCTTTTCGCAAGCCTTCATTTAAACAGCCGTACACACAATAACCGATAAAGAATGCAAGATAAAATTGACTATCGGACTACTGAGAAAATTACAGCATTTAACAACAGCAATAATAGTAATTGTTTGAAACGCAATTTTAAATCGCTTCAATGTTACGGAGTTGGTTCAAATCGGGGAAATATGGGTCCCCTTATACCCTTTGAAAACAACATATTTAATCGGCAACCAATTCCATAATATGAAATAGTCCGACTGCATGGTTTGAAATCGATTTGATCTTTAGTTTTCTGAATGTTTCACTTCTGCCACGAGTGAACTGCACACATGATTTTTTTTTCTTAAATACACCACGCAAGCTATGACGCCTTTTCGCAAGCCTTCATTATAAACAGCCGTACACACAATAACCGATAAAGAAAGCAAGATAAAATTGACTATCGGACTACTGAGAAAATTACAGCATTTAATAACAGCAATAATAGTAATTGTTTGAAACGCAATTTTAAATCGCTTCAATGCTGCGAATAAAAAACTTCAGGATTCTCAAATCAATTTATCATCCGTTGTCTAAATTTATGGCTTTTGGCTTCTTTTCTTCAAGATATGGTAGATAAACAGTTTTCTGAATATGAAGAAAAAGCCAAGACACTATATGGAGTCCATGATTATTATTATAATGAAACTTGTCGCCAAAAAATCAGAAAATTTCAGCCAGACGAGTCACGAGCAAACGAAAGAGCACCTGTTTCTAGGTAAGAACATTTTCAAACTACTTTTAAATATCTTATTTTGGATGCATTCCAGATAGAGTGCTTTAAAGTTGGAATTCGTTAAAAGAAAGCGAAAAAAGACGTTTTTATCTCATTTCCATCATAACAGCCATAACATTAATACTATTGTCACATTTTGTACTTTAAACTGTTAGTAAGACTCTCCTCTAGACATATTTAAAATTGGCTTGGCTGACAATCAAATTTCTTACAAGCATTTATATGAAGTATGTGCTCTCAACAGTGTATTTGTTTGAGTTTTGCTATTTATATGGAAAATTGGGACCTATCGAAAAAAAACATTACGATATTCGGATTCTAGGGAAAATTTCACTATGCATAGTTAGAAAATGTTTTCGAAATTTGTTATGGAAAATCTTGTTGAGTAGTGTAATTAGATATATAATTTTGACAATCACTTTTACGTAGAAAAAAAGGGCGGCACATCGGCAAGGGCCTAGGGCGGCATCGAACCTAAATCCGCCACTGCTTAAATGATAGTTTTGAAAAGTAAGAATACGCTTATCAATATATTTTGTGTGAATGACAAGAAGTCGTTCTAAAAGATTCAATTTTTGACCTCACTAATGATTTATATAGATTAATAGCTACATAAGCTACATTTTTAAAAGACGTCATCATCTTGAGGGCATTTGAATTGCTTGTTGATTCATTAATGTCATTTATATAATGATCTAAAAAGGTTAAGGTAGTATTAATATTTCTTCCTAGAAATTTTAAGAATTTACTTGCTGAATATAGAGGTTATTAATTTTAATTTTGATTTTTTTTTTGGAAGCCTTAGCAAAAGAAATACATTTTGTTTTTTTCAATATTAAAAGAAAGGTTTGGTTGATTACAGCTTCTATAAAAATTGTTAACCTTGGATTGGAGATTACACACAGCAGAATCAAAATCTTTAGCAAAGGATTTAATTAAAAAATCACCAGCATATTGAAAAATAGCTGTACATTAGACCGTACCACCTTACAGGCAAAAAAATAAAGTTCACCGTACACCATCAAATCTGAAGCATTTTTGCAAGATAGTTTCGAAAACTTTTTTTTTTTTTACCGAAAATAGAGGTCGTGCATCTACATTTTTCTTCATATCATCGGCATTTAAAGTCCGATCTTAAAGTATGATATATCAATATTTTTGTCTGGAGTAGACCAATTTTTTTCTTTAAAGGTCACTGACATCAAGGACCCCGTTCCAGTACTTACCAACCAGATCTCAGTTCCTACCATCTTGATGTACCTTTTTAGTGTCAGATAATTAAAGCTTGCAAAAAATCATTAAACTTTGCTAACAGAAGTATTTCGGTTATTCCATTAAAACTGTTTTAAAAACTGTTTTTAATTTTTTACCGAACGTAGCGGTTCTCTTATTAAATTTTTGGTCATATCTCCGGTATTTACAGTCCGATCTTAAAACATGATGTTTCGATGTTTTTGTCTCGAGGAGACCGATTTTTTTTTTGCTCCAAATGCCATTGACCTCAAGTATCTACCCACCAAATCTCAACTTCTAAGACCTTTAGATTTAAAAGTATAACCTCAACCAATACCACGAATTTGGTTACATGTGGAGAGTTAGCATCATAAAAAGAATCATTTAAATTATTATTATTAATGATAGAGTTTGGGGAGATGATAATGCATTTTGAGGCAAAACACTATTTGCATCTTCATCACTAGAATCCATTTTAGATACTGAATCTAAAAAACATTCACTCAATAAAGCAGAATTGTCTTCGGTAGATTTCTTTAAAATTTAATTTTTATCCATTTGGACATTTTTTTTCCACACAAAAAAAACAAAATGGCTAGT
This sequence comes from Tricholauxania praeusta, assembly GCA_949775025.1. Classification (NCBI taxonomy): domain Eukaryota; kingdom Metazoa; phylum Arthropoda; class Insecta; order Diptera; family Lauxaniidae; genus Tricholauxania; species Tricholauxania praeusta. Next base: position 59,052,712 of record OX459029.1, read on the forward strand.
TTTTTTTTTTTTAAGACGCGTAGTCACAACCGCTCAGTTTCACAAATTTTATAAAGTGCGAGAAAGAAATTGTGAAATAAATTAATATGTTGAAAAATACTTTAAATGAAAAATGTCAAAAAAAAAGATATGAAAAATGTTAAGAAAAATTAAAAACCTGTTGAAAAAGTCAAAATGAATTGAAGTCAAAAAAATATTAAAAAAATATTTTAAAAAAATTAAAAGTTTTTGAAAGAGTCAAAAGAAGTTGAAATGTTGGATGGGGCTGAAAGAGTCGAAAAATTAAGGAAAATGTTGAAAAATGTGTAAAGAGGTTAAATAAATCGAAAAATTATGAAAAATGTTAACAAAAGTTAAAAACAAGTCAAAAAAAGAAACTTGAAAAAGGTTGAAAAGTAACAAGGCTGAAAAAGTCTCATGTACATTAGGCGATTCAAAAAATTTAAACTTTTTTGTTCCAAACAGGTTTAATACTAGTAGTTCCAGGCACATGCTAGATGAATTCTAGTGGAAGGAGAGCTCATAATATTAATATTTCAAACCTGTAATGGGAATTTGTGTTCAATTTCATCAAAATTTTACGAAAAAATCTACATACTAAAACGTAGAAAAAGTATGCCTTATGTGCCAAGATATAGCATTATTGGTACAATTAAAGATATAAATGATCCGTATCCGTTTACCAAATTTCATCGCAATATCTTGCACGGCTTACGAGATAAGGCGTTATAAAGTTTAAAATTTAGTGATGTGTCACCCCAGCCCAATCCTAATTTTGTTCACATGTGCACCAAATTTCATCAAAATCGCTGCAACTTTTTTCAAAATGGACTTGCGCAAATATAATTAGAGAATGGCGGTATGCGTGTTCGTCAATCGATTTCACCCATTTTCAATCCCAAGAAGTTTGTAATCAGGTGTGAAATGTGTCCAAATTTGATTCAATTAGATTGCTTTGTTTTCCCGTAAACGTAACTTCAACAGACAGACAGAGAGACAGATGGACATAGCTAAATCGACTCAGGTGGTGACGCTGATCGAGGATATACATATATGTATAGTTTTCTATACCTGCCACCAGGCCCGTGCGCAAGGGGGGATTTTGGGGGTTCAAACCCACCCCCCATTGAGAATTTTTGCACATAGGTTTTTATTAACATTTGAACGAAAAATCAAAAAGACACAAACATTTTTTTTTTTAAATGAAAGAACTAAAATGCCAATAATCGTCGGAGCCCGAGTTTTTTATTTTCGACAAGATTTGTTCTCTTTAGCTATTTTTGAACCAAAAAACATGATTTGGGACCACTGCGCGTCGCTAAGGCTAAGTAACACGAGCGTTCTTTCAATTCGAGTTTAAGCATAGCTCCAGTTTTAAGCATAACTCAGGCATCAATAAAATCAGCTTCAATGAAAATTCATGCACAAATCTATTCGCAACATATATGTATGTATGTATTTCAATTTTGCATGATAGTTCACGTCACATGTGAATAAATGAAGTTCAACTTTGACGTCAACGCATTGCTGGGCAAGACATCAAAAATTCTCTCGAATCACTGGTTATTTGCTATGGAGACGCGTTTCCAAATGTCCATCAAATGCTTCATATTATGGCAACTTTGCCTGTGACAACAGCAACAAATGTACGCTTTTTTTCAGCGCTACGTCGTCTTAAGACATACCTCTGAACCTCTGAACATACCTCGTCCTGGGAACAGATAAAAAATCTAAGAACTTGAATAAATAGGGCGGTTCACATTATCACACATGTTGTCCTTCATTGCTTGACAACATGTGTGACTGTCAATATTGCTTTGCGTTCGCATTATCGAGCATGCCATCAAACATCAATTGCAGAACAATTTATTAGCGTCCACATCGAAGTAAACTGCCTGAAATCTTATTTAAAATGAAAAATGTTCACTAGGCTTGACAGTCAGTTCACACAGGTTGTATAGTTCGACAAGCTAGCAGAAAAATCAAAAATTTTTCAAATCCATCCAACATGTGTGTCAAGCGGTCCATCCTACCGTTCACATTATCGAACATTGATGTTGTCACACCATGTTGGTGCACATTCAAAATAACAAGTGCGCTTAAACTTATTTCGTCCTGGGAACAAATAAAAAATCTAAGAACTTGAATAAATAGGGCGGTTCACATTATCACACATGTTGTTCTTCATTGCTTGACAACATGTGTGACTGTCAATATTGCTTTGCGTTCACATTATCGAGCATGCCATCAAACATCAATTACAGAACAATTTATTAGGGTCCACATCGAAGTAAGCTGCCTGATATCTTATTTAAAATGAAAAATGTTCACTAGGCTTGACAGTCAGTTCACACAGATTGTATAGTTTGACAAGCTAGCAGAAAAATCAAAAATTTTTGAAATCCATCCAACATGTGTGTCAAGCGGTCCATCGTACCGTTCATATTATCGAACATTGATGCTGTCACACCATGTTGGACAGCATGTGTGATAATGTGAACTGGGCTAATCTAAAACTCCAAAGTAAATAGGACAAACTATTTTGTAATATAAACGTAAATAATCACTTATAAAATTAGAATGAACAAATTTAACAAAATCTTTAGTTAATTTTATTTTTATTTCGGGCAGTGTATTTTTGTAATATTTTTTTTTGTTATGTTCAGTCTTAAAATTAGTCTTAGCTAAATGTTATTTTAAACATTTATTTTACTTAGATTTTAATATAATTTTTGACAGACGAAAGAAAAAACGTTGACCGCTGACGTCGACTTATAACACAATTCAGACGGGCTACGGAAAAACCGGCAGCGGAAACTCGTTCGAGTTGTAAAATAATTTACAAGTTGTAAATAAATTACAATAATAATTTTTGTAACGAGATATTTTTGACGGCTATCAGTCGGCCGAGAATTAGTTTTAATGCAAGCAGTCATAGGTGCTCTAATTTTGACAGCGGGTAACTGCTGGTGGTTTTCCCGTCGTCCGTCGGAACTGTGGGTACGCTATTATTCATATTCTTTTACATTAATCATTCGTTCGCAAAATATCGTTTGTGCCGGTCGTAGAACGATTTGTTAGTGCCAAATTAGTTTTTAATTTTGAATATCCCAAATTTTCTACTTAAAATTTAGAATAATTGTAACCAAAGTGCTCTTAATTTAATGTTTATGTGCCATTTTTACGTTAAGAAATAAAGTGTTTTGTGAAGATAGTGTCGGTGTCGTGCAGACAGAATTGTGCATGTTTAAACTTGTTGCGGTTTCAAATATAAATCTTTTAAATTTATTGAAACAATAGTTTTATTAAGATCATCAGCCCATTATTCAATGAAAAACTTGAATGGTCAGTAAGAAAATTTGTTTTGTAACAAATTTATTTCTTTTCCTCTTTCGTTTGCAGGTAACGAAAATCGAATTTCATCACAATCCGTTGCTGAAGGATACAACAAAGTAGAGAAACAAGAATTCACTAAACATCGCCGCAGAGTTGCAAGATGATTCAAGACAACATAATGACACTGGACGGATGCATTGGTGCATTGGTTCATAATGAATGCATTGAAACAATGTAGTGATTTGATCTAGCTCAGTTTTGGACATGCAAGTTCTTTAATATATTTTAAATTTTTATCTACAGTGTGGAGGAACATCCTGGTCAATTCATAAGAATGAATTTGCAACAACAACAAATACAACAGTTTCAGCAGCACCATCACAACCTGCAACAGCAACAAGTGCTTCAATCCACTGCATTTTATCAACCTAACGCTCATCTAAGCCATGGCAACATGTTTACTGCTGTGTGAGTTTCATATATTTTTATTTATTCAACATTTCGCTCTGGTGTCCCTTGTATTTCCTTTTTGCATGCCACATTAAACTTAAGGCTGTCAGCATCTTGAAGAGTCAATGCGAGACTCTTCAGGTATGGCCCCAAATTTTTAAGAGATAGAAATTAATACTTTCTCAAAAAGTACCGGAATTCGAATCGAATTTTTTAATTGAAACTGAATTTAAAAAATTCTGAATCCACATTAACAAATTTGACTTCGAAATCCGCTTTCAATTCCTTGGCAAAATAAAAAAGGTATTTTCGTCAATTCTATTCCAGGAATCATAATATGGAATTTTTTAGTTCCAAGAAAAACATTATTTCCTTACTGATCCTATTACAGGAATCAAAATTTTGTATTGAACAATTATTATTCCATTCCAATAATAAATTAGAAAACGAGTGCAATTCTGATTTCTTATTTACCATGGAAATGACAAAATTGATTTCTAAATAAAAACAATAGGTTTATGCTTTTTCATATAGCACAGTTCTAGTAATGGCGTTATATTTGGCCTTGCCAAAAATTACATACCGTAAACTACATACTATTCATTAACAGTAATAGTACGCATTAAAGTTTCAAATATGTACCTATTTAATAAAAATATATTTTTCCGTGAGAGGCGTGATTGAGGTGCCCTTTCTGTAGTAAAACATCCATCTTTTATTTTTATTTATTTAGAAATGAATTTTTTTTTAAATTCCATTGCGAAAGAAAAAATGGGCAGTTAAATTAATTTTTCTAATTCCTCAAAGAATCAAATTGATCATTACAACTATGAAATGCAATTGACATTTCTAATTCCAAATTTCATGTCATGGAATTTAAAAAGTGGATTCCGTATTCCAGTTCCTTAGAATAGAATCGACAAAGGAATTGGTCCTTTTACCATGGAATTGTAAAAGTAAGTTCTGAATTCCAATTTCTTGGAATCAAAATTTTTCTATTCTAATTCTGTTAAATTTAAACTCTCATTGGCCTTAAATTTGAATGTTTTTCTTAGATAATATCAGATAACGCTTTTTTGATAACTTAATTTTTCCGTCACGGTACCATTGTGTGGAAAAACCCATATATTTAAAAAAAAAAACATCATATTAATAAAGCTCACTAATAATAACACTTTGTGTTAAAATGAGACTTAAATTCTGGAGGAATATCGACTGATATCAACTCGGGGTAATTTGGGGTCAACAAACCCGAAAAATTCGGTTACAAACGCTCTTTGACTTTTTTTTATTTCAAGTCAAAGGTTTGGTGCTTGAGGCAAAGATGTTCCTCATGAAAAGAAAAATAATTTTTCATTTACATTGCCCTTCCAGCACCACTCTTTAAACCTCCCCCCCCCACATGGAGCATTTTAGTTATTTTTTCTGATAAATTCAAACATAAAATTTTTCACATATGAACAATTTTTTTAGAAAATTTGACTAAAACCTCTTTAGGGTGTTAAAGAGTGGTGCTGGAAGGATAGTGTAGATGGAAAATCAAACCACTAGCACCAAACCTCTCAGACTCAGAGAAATAAAATAAGTCGTAGAAGAGCGTTTCTTAATGTTGGTTCCTCTTTGTTAACTCAATTTTTTCCGAAAACAAATTAAGGCAATTGTAAAATTTGTCAACGACAGCAACACCAACAAAATCTTTATGATGTAGACGCCTTGAAATTATTCTGCAAATGATATTTTACAGCATGCTGTAATTGACCGTATAGCAACGCATTTGTTTCGGGTTAGCGGAAAAAATTTTTTAGGATACAAAAGTTGCACAACTATTTAGTTGTATGTATGCTTTGATCCTTAAGAGCTAAACAGAACTGGAACGTGCGATTTATCATCAGTGTCAAATCGCACCAAAAAATAGAATTTTTTCTATTTCTCTGCGATAAATTTACTAGTGTCAATTTTGTACTCACTACAAACGTATAGGAAAAACAGAAGAAAAATCGGTCGTCCCAGTTCTGTTTAGCTCTTTAGCAGATATAACTATCTAGTTAAACTCAAATTAAATGCCATGTCAAGTATAAACAAAAAAAAATCAGATTTTGACAGTAAAGGTAGTCCTAAAATTAAATATGAAGAAGCATAACTAAGCACAGCTGATACCATCATAATTGTATAATGATGCTTACAGTGTTAAAATGCAACTCTGAAGAAGTGTTGCTTGTGGATCGTGTTGTTTGTGTGTTTTTTTTATCTTCTTGTTTTTCATTCTTAATTTTTCTTTGTAAATTATTGATACGAAAATTTTATTAAAAAGCAATTGCATTGATAACTTTTATCATTATATAAGGTAAAATACATTGGCACAATAAAATGTCTTGGCATAAAATAAGGTAATTTGTAACATGATAACTAAGATAAAAGATTTTTTCAAAACATTCCATGGTCAAATTCCTCTAGTACCTAATGGATTCAGAGAACTTCACCCTCATGGTGTCATTTAATAAAATAATGTCCAACGGCGACTTTATTTTTTATTCGCTTATCAGCAACACTTGTTGCACGGGGTTTTCCTGGATAACGTCCACTGCCACCTAAAAGATTTCATTCCATAGCTAGCTTTTCTGCAAAATTGCAGTCTACTTTTCGTAATGTTTGTGCTTTCTAGCTCTATTTGACAGTACGGATCGATTTGACTTTAAAGTATGTAAACATCCAAAAGCTCTGGATTTTTCTCATTCGGTAAGCAATGCCATATTGTACCGCTAATGCAGTGTCAATATTGATTTCACCTTCCATATATTGTGTTAGTTATAATGCCATTGAAAAAGTGTTTCCTTTCAATTATTGAGGTATTGAAGAAACTTTAAATAAATTTATTGATAGTGAAAAAATTTCCCTTCCAAATATCTGCGTCAAAAATATTGTTGCGTGAAAAATTGTGTGCTAGTGAAATCGTCACAAAATTTAGTAAAAGAAACCAAATTTATTTTGTGGTTGCGAAAACATTTACTACCTTATATTCATGCCAAATCTATCTCAGATTATAAAAACTTTAATATTTTTTTTTTTTTTTTTTTTTTTTTTTTTTTTTAAGAATTTGATTTGTTTAAGACTAATAATTATTATATTAATAATTGAACAATTTTATATTGAACTTTTTTAGTCATTTTTATTCAACAAACATGACAAAGATCACAAGTGGATCAATTTAACCTGGTAATTGGTGACATATATTTCGGCTATTACCACGTATATACATATTTATATGCATATACATAGCCTCATCAGACCAGTTTTGGTTAAGTTGTACTGGGATTCTTGATACTTGTTATCTTTGTCATGTTTGTTGAATAAAAATGACTAAAAAAGTTCAATATAAAATTGTTCAATTATTAATATTTTTATTTTATACTTTCAGTAATGAGACTTTGATCGATGCTAGCAAAATGAATCCAGATTTACCAGTTGACGAAATCATAAATACATCAGCGTCTACTGTTGAGGATCCATTGAATGAAAATGAAGTGTAAGGATTGTGGATTTTATTTAGTTTCATATTTTAAAGCTACACACTGAAACAAAATTAACAGTTACTAACGATTAATCAACAAATTACGGATATTTTGATAATTTTCAAAAGATCATACCCAGCAAACATTCTGACTTTTTTTAGAGTCAGATATGATTCATAATTCTGAGCTTATACACTCACTATGAGTTCATAAAAGAGTCAGAAATGTGTGTATTTCCGTTCTTCGAAGGGCACACAAAAATGAGTCAAAAATTAGACTCATATAAGAGTCTGAAATATGAAACTATTCTGAGTCTGAAATATAAATGTTTTGACTTTTTTCGGAGACATACAGCTGTTGACAACTAATTGGAAACCAAATCATGCATTTGTACTTTTTCTAATTTATTTTTCTATGTGTACCAGAAAATTATACATAATATAAATATGGGATATATAAGCTTTATAAAAAGAACATAGCTGAATTTAAATTCATAGTATAAAAAAGTTTTATGAGAGATTTTCTGCTCAAACCTCAAATTTGACTGAGTCAACTAATTGGAAACAAAAAAATAATTTGCAAAAAATAAAAGTAAAACTTGATAAAAGATTCCAGAAACGATATTGTGATATTTTCATTGCTTGTAGGAGCACTTTTTTTTACCGAATTTTCTGTCGAACTGTCGCTCGTCGATTGGTTGAGGCTGGACTCCATGGACGAATTTCACGCAAAGATCCATTCGTGACAGTTAAAAAGAGGAAAAGCCGCATACAATTCGCTAAGACGCATGCCGTTTGGTCGTTCAATAAATGGAAATAACCCCCCTTTGGACGTATTACATGTCTTCTACCATCTAGGCCAAGGCGGTTTCGTCGATCCAGACCACATACTTCTAGTGGACGGACAATCGGCATATGTATGCGGCTTTTCCTCTTCTTAACTGTCACAAATGAATCCTTGCGTGAAATTCGTCCATGGAGTCCAGCCTCAACCAATCGACGAGCGACAGTTCGTTTGGATATTTGTGCATCGTATTGATCAATTATTTCGCGTTCCAATTTAGCCTTGCGCACAATCTGGCGATCCTTGTACCCAGAAGTCTTACGAGCTCCCTTTTTGCTAGGAATATTTTTTGCTGTGTCATACTTATCGAAATGATGGTACTGAATACCATCTTTCTGCAGCAATTTAGCTGTGTTGCCATAACCGTCTTTCGAAGTTCAACAATTGACTTACGAACGCCCGGTGTACAACTTTTGGCCACTACCCATGATTAAGGATATTTTAATAAGCAAATTCGGTTAAAGATGTTCCTACAAGCAATAAGAATATCACAATATCATGTCTGGAATCTTTTATTTTTTGTAAATTATTTTTTTGTTTCCAATTAGTTGACTCAGTCAAATCTGAGGTTTGAGCAGAAAATCTCTCATAAAACTTTTTTATGCTATGAATTTAAATGCAATTATGTTCTTTTTTATTCTGAAATATAAAACTATTCTGATCCTAAAAATCAATATTTTGACTCTTTTTGGAGACATATATGACTCATGATTTAGAGTTTTCACAATCTTCAAAAAAAACAATAGTCTAGGCGTGATGAAAAATGAGTTTTATAGATATTTTATTATCAAATTTAAAGCATTCCTAAACACTTTATAAACTGACATTTACTTTTACATATGTACATCCTGATAAAAAATATGAAATCGCTATTTTAAGGTCTAGAACAGAGGCGTCAATTGGGTAGGGCTGGGGGGCATAGGCCGCCCCCAAGGATCTGATATTGTTAATTACATTTATTCAATTAAAAATATCATCGATTCGATATGTTATTTAAAGTCTCAAGCTTTTGGTGAAATGACGCTTCTGGTCTAGAAATCTTCAATTTGAAGCATTTGCCAACTTCTTTTGAAATTATGTTAGAACAATTTTTAATAGCCCCATTTTAAGGGTCGAATTCTCTGCTTCGATGTCGCCTAAAGGAGGCTTAACCTGTTCATACCCTCAGTGATACAGACGGCGTTAAACCTGGATATATTTGAAGAATAGGATCTGACCAGCTTTTGAGCTCTGACAGGCTTTCCCACTGGTAGGGAAATTATAATTTTTTTTACGTCAAGTCATTTCTAGTTAAATGTGTATCCTCTAAAATGTCGTTGTAACAGCGCAATAAAACACGATTTTTAATGTGGTTAGAGAGGCCGGTGTTTGACATACTATAAACTGTGAACACTGGATTTCGTCCGGAGTTCGTCTATTTACCAACATTTAACTGCAAAGTAAGCATCCTATTGATGTACCTATTGATGCATTGAGATTGTATGAAAAGTGAATTAACTTCACTCCCAAAATCAGCGGTGAATAACTAAAATCGTATCTAATTTTTTACGCGTACGCTAACTTAAACGTAAGATGACGGGTCGGAATTTCACTCTTGTTTGGGTTTCGATGCCTAACGACATTATATAGTCCTCTTTCTTTATTCGTTGCAATGATTTTGGTTTCTGTAAAATAGTGTAAAACTTAGGCTAATCTCAAGCGTATATCTAATGCTTATTCTTATCCTATGAGCACGGTTGTGTTCATCTTAAATTATTTGACCAATACATTCTTTATTGCAGATATCTTTTAAAATTCTTATTCTAGACTCGTAAAAAAGCGCATAAGCCATCATATTTGATTTGCTGAGATTGTAGTTCCTACTCCCTTGACACGCGTAATCTGCCATAAAATCGATACTGAAAAAAGTACTCTCAAATGAACTAGCCTATATGAGATATGTTTTTTTAATGGTAACGAAACCTTTTCCTATGTGTAACGTGTTTTATTTTTGAAATAGAGAAAAAAATCCACTTAAGGACATACAAATTAATTAGATATACCGGCTTGTCGCGAAAATCGATGCGTTATCATTTCGAAAACTTCTTGAAGCAATATGTCTTCGAAGTCAAATATGAATAGATTTGTAGTATTTTTAATGTAGTTCATGTTGTTCACCTTTCCTCCATAAATAAAAATGCAGGTTAATAATTGAGGTCTGCATGAGTGCTCTTGAAACGACCATCAAGCCACTCGCCACGTTGCAAGTACATCGAGCCTTGTACACAAAAACCACAAATCAAATCAAAACAAATCGAAACACCAAGTAAAAGTGGTGAGTGCTGCACTTGTAAATAAATCGAAAATAAAATGTTCTACAAGTTCAAACACTCGAAGTTCATTGCATTCGGAAGTTTATATGATGATCATTTCGAGTGCACTCATGCAAACCTCTAATTAATATCAACTTAATAAAGATGTCACTTTCTTTTAAAATATTTCATTCAATTGCCTAAATTCGCATAAAACGAATTTCAGATGCATTTTAAAATCGTACTTAAACTTTTATTTTTTAATCAATTTTGAACACATTTAAAATAAAAATTGCACTGAAAATGTACTGTTTTTGTTTGTTAAAGCTATGTCTAAGGATACAAACTTCGACCAGAGAGCATTTATTTGTTTTTTAATTGTTTTAAATTTTTTCTTTAAAATCCTATAGAATATTACTCGTAGTATTTTTAAAAAGACACCTGTTCAAAGTTTTGTCCTCGATCATTTTATTTGTAGTGAAATGCTTTAAAAATAAAATACAACTAAAACGTCTAATACAAATTCGCCAATCGGCTCCGACTTTTTAAAACGTTTCAAATCCACCTCAATTTTACTTCGTCGTATAAGTGAAATTCGTGACAGGTCGGATAAGCTTTAATTTTGACTTATGCCTTTCCTTGAAAATAGCGATTTTTTTTTTCAAATAGGTATATATTTTTTATCTTTATTTTTTATAATCCTTTCACACAATTAATTTTTAAAGCTTTGTATTTATTTTTTGTTGCAGCCCTAGGGAAGATGCCTTTACATATTTGCAGGGCTTAAATGTAAGTTTCATAACAATTTTTGAAAAAATTAAATTATTTCAAAACGACTTTTCTATTTTTTCTTTACAGTCGGACAATTTAATGCAATTTAGTCAGGTAAAAATAATATTTTAACTCACTAGAATTTGTAGATATAGAAAAAACGTACTTAAAAATCCAATGAAATAGCTCTGATGTGTCTACCTTTTTTTAATGTGTTCCAAATTCAATACATAAACTCAAAAGTCTATAACTCGCTCGTAATCGCAGGGAAGTGGCGAAAAAATAAAAATAAAAAAAATTAATCAATAGATTTTGATCTGCTCTTTGTGATGGTGCCATTAGTTTTCGTGACGACAAATAATAGAAAACGTAACAAAAATCGAAACGAAATAATTCTAGAAATTTTGATCAGTCCCTATCCTCCTAATGAAGAAATAGGATATCAAGTATCCTTAAGTATACCTCAATTAAGAACTTGGATAAAGCATAAGTATATCTTTCTCAAAAGCTCTGTTCATTGACATTAATATCTAGGTAAACATTTTTTATCTGGATGCAACATAATTGAAATATTTTATGGACAGTGGCACACATTGTAAATACAAAAAATAAATTTGATAAAAAAAATTGTACAGTGTTAATTCTATTTATTAAATTGCTGCCGTCAAAGTAGCGAAAGTCTTAATTTTTTTTAATAAATAGAATAACAATGATAACATCGCAATTAAAACAAAATTTAAGTATTATTCAGTTTTGCTTCTCTACCTGTAAGCGTTCAAAACAAAATTTGAACAAGAAGAATTAAAAAGCATCAGCGCCAAACACTCAACTGCGACTTTTGAAAAACTGATACAGCTTCAACTTACGAAAGCTAAAATCTTGCTGCTGCTTCAACTTGCGACAAACTTTCAGCCGATCAAGACGAAAATTACCGAAAGTGTTGATTGATGAAGTGCTTTGCAGTTTATCAGCAACAATTTTTTGCTTCTGCTATGACCTCAACTTTTCGATTTTCGCGAACACAAGTTGAAGCAGCAGCAGAAGCAGAAGCAGAAAAAGTGAAAAATATCAAAAATTTTTAAACGCTGGTTAGGGGACGTCCATAAATTACGTGATATGTTTTTGAAAATGCGGTCCTCCCTCCCCTTGGTGAGATTTGTGGAGATCTGGCGGGACTCCCCCCCTTTTCGTGAGACTCCCTATAATTTTTAGATGTAATCTGCTATAATAATGTATACTCTCTGCATTAAAATGTCGACGTGAGATTTTCATTGACCCCCCTCCCCCTTGGTGAGATTTTGCCGGACCCCCTCCTCCCTATTTTGACTCACGTAATTTATGGACGGCCCCTTAAGTCATATTTTAACTATAGGCGCTTATTTATACCATTTTTAAAGTTAGCAACAGCTTTTGACTGTCTAAAGCAGTGTCAGGCGAACTTATACCAATCGATGTCAATGTCTTAGAAGTCGTATCGAGCCGTATCACATTTCGCAGCGTACACAACGAGTTTACGTACACACAACTTCCGTCTGAGTTCAGCCGCAGTTGCCCGCATGCGGCAAAAAGCTTTACACTGGTGTAAAATCTGTTGCTAACTTTAAATCGGAGTTTTAAAATATCTGTGAATATGAATATGCGCCATAAGCTTTTGAATTTCTTAGAAGTTAATAAAAACGGTTCGAATCGAAACAGTTTCCTGCGGCTCCGAACTAAAAAAGTTATCTCTTCACATCAAATTTTTATAAACTATTTCAAAGAAAATCGTAGTGTAAGATCACTTTGTATCAGTATTAGCAAGAAGCTAGTTACAGCTGATAATACCTGAAATAAAAGAAAAATACTTGGGGTTATAATATCTAAAATTTAATGTTTGTGTGCCTTCTGAGAGCTTACATCATGCACCAACGATAAGTTGACTTCCAATAAGCCTAAAGGTCTTATATTAAATTTTGTGTTAAAAACCAAAAGTGAAAAGGATTCAATTGACTGCTTAAAACGTACATCTGCGTGTACTAAGTTGGCTCTTTGTAAAACGATGCCTGTATGCCTGACCTGTAAAGCATGTAAGCGCGTACTTATTATTTCATACATAATAAACTAAAACATATATACTTAACTCGCTTATACTGTCATTACACATGCTGGCCTGCATAATCACTTCCCACATGGCGATAACCAAGAAGACTGCATTGGTAATAACATTAAATACGTCATATGGCTCATCGTTGATAAGTGTATCCGCAATGGCATTGTATTGTGTAAAAAGACCAGATGTGATACTCAATAAGTTACAGAGTAACGAGCATATAAACGGTAAGCTTACCAAACAGATATATTCATCTGTTTGCTTACAAATCAAAGCATACTTCTCAGCTAACATATCGATCTTTTCGGCTAAATCACAAAAACGATGCATACGGTAGAAAGGCTTTTGCAATTTCATCTGTAACTCCAACTGCATACAATTCACCTCTTTAATTATTTCTGTCAGATTGGAATTCAACATGCACATGAGCTGCTTCAAAATGATTTGCGAACAAAAAAAGCAATTTGGCAAAATATTTGAAACAAAATACGGCAATAATACATATAACGTATAAAAAACGCTACTTTCTGGTTCATTGCGCTGTTGACGCATCACAAGCGTTAATTCTATTATGATGGGAAATATTACAGCCTTAATAGATGCTTGTATGACTGCTGAACTTATGATTTGCTTAGGCACATCAAAAAATGCGATTGTTTCAAAAAGACGCACCTTATTCATAAACTCCAATGAAGAATTTGTAAGAATCAGATCATGTATAAAAGATATAATTGATGCTATGATATTCATGTAAGATGATAATTTGACAGCGTTTTTTAAATTGAAATCATTCTTGACATAATCATTAAAAATATCTTGAAGATAGTAAATTGTGAATGATGCATTGACCAGAAGTGCATACAGAAAAGCCAATTTTGATGTAGTAAATTTTTGTTGACGCCATGAAAAGGTATAAGTTGCCAAACCAAAAATTGCTACCATTAAGATCATAAATGCAGCTGTTACTTTTATTAAATTCATATACCATGATGTATTCATTTCAAGAATTATTCTCTATGTACTTTGCGAAATAAAAATACACTATTCGACGGAGTTAACAAAAAGCCTTTTATTACTCATAAATGTTGGTTTTGTAAAAATTTTATTCATATGAATTTAATGGCTATTTAATTATTGCTGTTTCGATTTTTATCACAATATGTCAAAGTTGGCTATAATAGTAATAAATGCCATTCTAAAATAAGTTCGCTTTGATGCTTTTGTTCAAATTAAATATTGGGTGGGCTTTCGAAGTGTATTAATTTTGGTTCACTGATTATCTTATCCGCATGGGTATATCGCTATTAAGTACCAACTACATAAAAAGTGCAAAGTAAAATTCAATTCGTAACAGTGATGCACGTAATAATTATTGAGAAGAATAAAATCATTTTAATTTGTTTTCTTATCGACTGATTATTATTGATTACAATTGAATGCTTTATATTAAACAAACAAATGAATTCAACCTGTTAATTGGTGACATATGTTTCGGCTATTACCACATACATACATACTCATATACAGTAAAATTCCTCATAACCGGACACCCACCGTCGCAGTCTTTTTGTCGGTTATGGGAGATGTCCGCTTATGGGGGAGGGGCAAGAATTTTTGCTTAAAACTGCCATTTACTGAGTTAGCTGAACGAATTTACACACCACTGGCATTTTACACAAGTTTACATACTAATTTGGTTAAAAAATCTAGTAAGAGTAGATTGTTTTAACTTCGATTGGCTCAACATAAAATATTGGGTTGGAAATTCGTTTCTACATTCTTGATGTAATGAAATTCTAGAAAACCATCTCTGGCAAAATGCTTCAAACGGTCAACTTGCTTCAATGCCTCATCATATGAAGTTATGGGGTCATCAATTTCTTCATAAGCTTCGTCTTCAGACTTGCTTATCTCTGGAGTGGCACTTTGATTTTCAAATTGAACTTCAGTATTGTTGTCTTCAATTAATAAACTTTCCTAAATTTTTGAAGATTTGTCAAAACCAGTGTATCCTTTTTGAAATTTCGCAAAGGTTGCCGGAGGTTATTAATCCTCGGCATCAAAATCGGCAATAAATATTGGTTTCAAGGAATCGACCTTACGGAATCAGTTTCTTATGTTTGTTGCTTCAACTTTATCCCAAGGGGCTTTGATGAAGTACAAAGCTTCAAGAACATAAATCGATTTTGACAACTCTGATTTTGAAGTCGCTGTGTCATCTTTTTGTAGCAATCGTTTTTATAGAGAGCACCTTAAAATTTTGTATTATGGGTTGACTAACTGCAATTATATTTGGAGGCAAAAAAACAATGATTAAATTTGTTAAGTTTAATTTCCTTGGATGAGAAGCTGCGTTATCCAAGAACAAAAGAATGTTTCGTTTTTAAGATATCATTTTCCGATTCAACTGCTGCAGCCATTCCGACATGGTTTCTCGAGTCATCCATGCTTTTTTGTTAGATTTTAAATCAACCGGTAGTGCAATAATATGAAGATCTTCAAATGCTCAAAGGCAAAAGTCCAACTCTACTCAACATTTTTGACATGCATAAATGTGTGCACTCGTGTTATTGGGGGAACCGCCAAAATAGTTTCT
The DNA here is from genome assembly GCA_949775025.1 of Tricholauxania praeusta. NCBI lineage: Eukaryota > Metazoa > Arthropoda > Insecta > Diptera > Lauxaniidae > Tricholauxania > Tricholauxania praeusta. Next base: position 59,068,597 of record OX459029.1, read on the forward strand.
TACAAAACAAGATCAATTAGAATTTGTAAAAAGGGGAAGTAAGTAGTACAAATTTAATTCAATTCTTATTTAATTATGTCCGTTTGAAAGAGATATTTGGATCAAAACGATATAGAATGTAGTATGTGCGTCCGGTTATTGGAGCGTCCGGCTATCGGAATTAATTTCGTATGGAAATGTTAATGAAAAGTGAGTGTCGCTGAAATGTGTCCGGTTATGGGGGCTGTCTGTAGTGGGGAATTTCACTGTACATGTATATCCATATAAATATGTACATATACGGGCCATTTCGCGCCAAATCGGACACGATTTTGCTTTTGCACATCTAATTTTTTTGAAAACTTTTTTCTTTTGGTATATACTGACGTAAAGGGTGTTTTTTTTAGAGGTTTGTTTTTCGAATAGAGGTAAAACTGGCATTTTATGGTCAAATCTGGCAACTCTAATGTCATTTATGTTCAGTTTGGTTTGCCATTTCATCATGAACAGGTTGACAAAAGAACAACGCTTGCAAATCGTGCAAATTTATTTCGAAAATAATGGTTCAGTTCGCGAAGTTTACCGCAAGCTCCGTCCATTTTATGGTCGACATAATCGTCCATCAGAGCAATTAATTCGGTTAACCATGGGTCGTTTTCGCACTACGTTTACTCTATGTGATAATACGCATCCGCAGAGACGTCGAACAGTGCGCACCGAAGAAACAATTGCCGCTGTAGAGCAAAATGTTGAAGAGGACCCGAATGAATCGATTCGCCACCGTGCACAGCAATTGGAGCTTTGTCCATCAACTTTATGGAAGATTTTGCGCAAAGATCTTGGCTTGCGACCTTACAAGATCCAGCTTGTGCAAGAATTAAAGCCGCGAGACCATGCAATGCGTCGTGATTTTGGTGTATGGGCCGAAAATGAGATTGATCTCGATGCTGATTTTCATCGCAAAATTTTGTTCAGTAATGAGGCTCATTTTTGGTTGAATGGCTACGTCAACAAACAAAATTGCCGCATTTGGAGTGAAGAGAATCCACATGAGACCCTTGAGACGCCATTACATCCACAAAAACAGACTGTTTGGTGTGCTCTATGGGCTGGTGGAGTCATTGGGCCATACTTCTTCCGAAATAATGCTGGAGAGTCAGTTACCGTTAATGGAGACCGATATAGAGCCATGATGACCGACTATTTTGTTCCCGAATTGGATGGCATGAATGTGGATGAGTTGTGGTTCCAACAAGACGGCTCTACATGCCACACAGCACACGTCACAATCAATTTATTGAAGGAAACATTCGATGAGCGCATAATTTCGCGGAATGGACCTGTCAATTGGCCACCAAGATCGTGTGATTTGACACCATTGGATTATTTTCTTTGGGGATATGTGAAGTCGCTCGTCTACGCCAACAAACCAGAAACGTTAGGGGACTTGGAAGCCAACATTCGTGGCGTTATTGCCGACATACGGCCCCATATGCTCGAAAAAGTGGTTCAAAATTGGACCTGTAGAATTGGCTTTATTCGAGCCAGCCGCGGCGGCCACATGCCCGAAATCATATTTAAACATTAATGGCATAAAATTATCCTTCCAATAAAGCCAAATTGATGGACATTAAAACGATTTTCTTGTGTTTCATTTCAATTCAAAGCTCTATACCTCTAAAAAAACCACCCTGTATGTTATATTATTTAGTATATTTGAAAAAACTCACATATTTTTTAGTTGTGCCATTATGTGCTAGCTGTGATTTTAAAATTGCAAATATTTCCAAAAAAATGTGATTTATTTACACATATTTGAGTGCACCGTAATACTACCCACAAGTTCACTATACAAAGTTTTAACTTGAGGCGTGTGCTTTTCCAGCCATTAATTTATCTCCACTCAATGAATTTCTTTCTAATAAAAGTGTGACTAATCCAATCCTTTCTCTGTTATGGGATCGGATTGTAAATAAAGGTCAGAAAATTTTGGTACACACTTAAAAGTGAATTATTTGCACTTCTTGTGACATGAACTGCCAGAACTTCTAAAAGTGATTAAAGAAGAAGTCATCAAACAACAAGAAACTTTGCCAAACACCTTGTAGCTCATAGGGTGTTTAAGATAGACCCCCTCCCATATAATTTTTTACTCACTGTGAACCGCGAAATGGAATTCTTGAATATGGCCGCTGTTGTTCAAAATTGGACCATCCGGTGTAGCATAACTAGCTGCTTTTTCTAGTCAAGCTTAAAGTTTATTTTTATAGCTTTATGGAATATTATTTTGAATAGAATGTATTACGCCAACTTTTTGACCAATGCTTATCTGCATCGCCAAAAGTTTTCAACCCAAGTCTGGTAACTTTGTTTTCTTATATTGGAGGTGTCAAAACCTCTTGTTTAACCCCGTTCACATTTTGTCCAGTACTTGCCTGTATCACGAAATATTTCTGCATGAAATTTGGCAAAATTTCCTTTTATATTTTTCTGCGCGTTGCAACATTGCTTCAATGGGAGGTGCCACGCCTGTTTGTCAAAATCCACTCACTCCGTTGTTTGCCTGTGGCACCAAATGTTGCTGTACCAACTTTAGTAAAATTTGGTTAAACTTTTTTATGTACATAGCGTTTCGAAGTTTTTGCTTATTTGGAACTTACCACGCTCTACTGTCTTCCCATGCTGAGCTTGGCAAAATTTTCCTAAGAAGTTTTCTTATCATAACATTTAAAAGTTTTTGGTTAGTATGGGAGGTTCCCGCCCACTTATGAAACCCCATACCAAGTTTGATAAAATTTGATGGAATAGTTTTCTGCGCATACCGTATTAAATTCTTTGCTCGTATAGGACGTTCACTTATCAATGTCTCCAAATGTTCACGTGTAAAGTTTGGAAAAATTTGCTTGAATAATTCTCTGTACATAGGACTGTAAAGCTTTTATATGTATTTTTTTATTTAGAGGTACTACGCCCACTTGTCAAAGCCCGCCAACATATTGATTGAATATTTTTCTGCGCGTAGCGTCTTAAATTCTTTGCTTAAATATAAGGTGCCATGTTCAGTAGCGTACCGTGCCACATTGGGCGCCTAGGGTGAGTAGGTAATTTTCCGTCTCCTACCAACAAAAAATAAACTCTGTTTTTGAAATTGTAAAAAATTTCCGTAAAAAAAGTCCTCATATTTGCTCCACGCAAAAAATGGTCAGCAAAATATGATATACCATATATTTCACATTGAATTACAAAATCATCAACAACACATTCTCTCTAATTATTTTTCATTTACTAAAAAAAGGTTACCAAAAAAAAAATATCAATTTCATATTACGAGGTCCATTATACCAAACCCCCTCCTAGGTACGCTACTGGCCATGACCATGATTAACTGGGGTGCCATGCCCACTTGCCTAATGCTCACCATTTTTTGGGATAATTGTTTGCCGTTGCAAATTTTCCGTTTTTGTATTCGTTTTCGCAGACATATTCGAAATTGTTTTCGAAAACACTTTTTCGGCCTTTCTTTTTGAACTAATGTGAAAATTATGGGAAACTTATCGAAATCATCATAAGATCAATTTAAACAAATGCCTAACTCACAGAGAAGCCGAAAATGTATTAGAGTTTCCAATGAAGTTATTTTTTTGTATAAAACATTTCTCTTTCTGGCCCTTTAAGGGCCAAATACAAGACACAAACCGTCTGCTCAAGTGACGACCACACACAAACAAACAAAGTTTGCGCGAATCGAATTTTCCATTTCGATTTTACATTAAGATGTGTGTGTATCGTAATTGTGCTGCTATTATATTGCTCCGAAAAGAGATGAAGAAGAAAAGCCACTTAACTTTCTTCCTGATCATCTAAAAACTACATCAAAGCGAAGTACCACAAATGTGACACGTTTTCGTCATCGCCACTAAATCTTCCTAAATTATTTAATTTCTTGAATGATATTTCTGTGGTGGCTTCGGGACATGGATCTTAATTTTTTGAACTATAACGCTACATGTGCACTATTTTTGAGCACTCTATTGATATATTCCTTGACTTTTATTTTCCATAACGATGTCAAAGATTGATATAAATCAATAAATTCTTACATAAATTTCTTTTCCTCCATATTTTATTTCCGCACACGTCCGCACTCGATGAAAATTTAAATATTGTGAGAGAATTTCGTCCCACACGGCACAGACCATTTGCGCAAATCGAACATTTGATTTTACGCAAACGGTCAACGAAAATACGAAAAATGCATTTGACACGGCACAACACTCTCCACAAACATATAAGCCTCTTAATGCTATTAACAGTTTTTTTCATTTTGTTAATGTTTTTGGTATAATTATACTTAGCAGTTCAGTGAGAGTCGGATTTTTAATTTAAAAAATCACACAGAAGTGTCGGTCCTCTGCTTCTGAAATACATACATATATTCATCGGAAACTATGGATATATCATTTTCAAAATTCGCTATAAGTTGTGAACCCATGCAGCGATTTCAACAAAATGGGTAGCATTTGAAGGATATTACAAAATTTTCCGACTTGTCGCGAATTTCACTTAAACGGCAAAGTAAAATTGAAGTGCATTTGAAAAGTTTTAAAGAGTCGGAGCTGATTGCCGAACTTTTATTAGAAGATTTAGTATTATGTATTTTATTTTTAAGGGATTTTACTCGAACTAAAATTATCAAGAAAATCTTTAAACATTTTTTTTTTAATATTAAAATGCTATAGGATTCTAAAGAAAAAGCAAATGCTCTCTGCTCAAAATTTTTATACAAAGCAAAAGTCGTAAATTTAACATTTTCGAAGTCAGCTGTTAAGCTGTATGAGTGGAATCAGAGACGTTATATGTACATATGTAATTATCTCTGGTTAATTAATATTAGTTCGAAAACGAGTTGTCAGCTTATTTTAGCAAATATACTTAATTTTCTGTGCTATTTTTAGTGTAAATGTGTTGAAAATCGATCAAATATTAAAATTTAATATACGATACAATAACAATATGGATTTAATAAAAGTTTTTCAAATAAAGTATCTTAATAACGTTTATATTAAAAGGCGGGGAAAATATGGGAAAGGGAAAAGACGCAAAATATGGGCGTATTGCGTACTACCCCTAATGTACATTAGGATACTAATCTCGAGCTACTGCCGATCAAGAAATCTGTTTGAAAAATTGTATACAAAAAGAGTAAAGGTAAAAATGAGTTAGAGTAAACTCCCTTAAGGCAGAGCAATATATAAATTATCACAACTGGCGAAAATTACTCATATCTCAAAATTGTTATATAATCGCGCACTAGTGTTGTTTCAGTCCAATTTCACAATCTGATTTTACAATAATGACGTCATTGTGACTTGCAATTGCTGCTGCATTTGTTTATAAACATTAAACATTTCCCAAATCAGCATTTAGTATACGGCAAGCATTGATGCAATGAAGTTGCTAAACTTTTTTAGGGGCGATGTATGTACATATCTTAATATTTAATTATGTTTAAGACTAATGAAAAACTTTAATTTTTACTTAAAGCAATCGGCACTGCAGGAATTGATGAATGAACAGATGGATATAAAGCCGGTATGTTAACAAGCTCAGGACTTTAATTCAAAATTCTATTTGTTTCTTTCTATAATTTCCGTTTTCTTAGAATTTAGATGTTTTACCAACATTCGAGGAACACGATATTGGTGGTTATAAATTTAAATTAAATTTCGACTCCCAACGTAAGGGCAAAGTCAGTTGGATTTACTCGCCAGTCATGAATAAAGTGTACTTACGAATGAATGACATATTAAATATTGAGGCATCGTATACTCCGAAAATTCCATTACAGCTGTTACGCATACGTGTCCTCATATGTTTCACGAAGGAGGTTAGTGAACCAGTATTGCGATGTCAAAATCATTTGAGTACTGATACAGGTAAGGATATTTAGCCAACCAAACTAAATAATTTTGTATATATACAGCTGTGAACATGAACATAGCAGTACCTTCATCTAAATTTTATAAAATCAGAATTTTTTTTTTTCACACAAGCCCTGGATAACCATTTGAACACTAATTTATTACTAGAGGTTCTGGGCTTATGGAAGAGCTTAAATATGATAATAAAAAATTTCAACTCTGTAGATAACGGGTTTTAAAGTATGTAACCACGTTTTTTCATGTAACATTAAAATAGCAGTGCGACCTTTTTTGAGTTTTGTTGAAAGAAGTGCAATTTTTTATTATTTGTTTCGAAATTCTATTTTTTGAGTTCCTTTTAATTTTAATGACTATTAGTCATTAACTGTTCCAAACTTTCGACTCGGGTCTAAAAATAACTATAAATATGCGCTTACAAGCTTGAAGTTTATTAAAACAAAGAAGACAATACATGAAATAAGGTGTGCTTTATCAGGGTCATATTTCAGTTGATTCAGTAAAAAGTTTGAAAATTTATGTGTTTCTAAATCTAAATAAACTATTTCGCAATACAGAAAGTCATCTAAAAATACGCCGCAGTTTCTTACGTTGTGAAAATCCTACTGCTGATTATCGTGGAAAGTGTAAAGGAAAAAGCATAAATGAAAGGCTTTCTGTTGTTATACCACTAAGCAGTGCAACAAAGCCGGCTGCTAACAGTACGCAAAAACAGACAATTGCATTAAAGTTTACGTGCCAGAATTCATGCATTGGACGAAAAGAGACGTGCCTAATATTTTTACTTGAAAGCGTAAAGTAAGGATCGAAATCACGTTATTATTATATCGACGGTTCCTACTTAATTATATCGTGTTAAGTGACAAAAAGTGCTGAGTAAGCCGATTAATACAAAAATTTTAAAATTTCTTTTAAAATTAGATAGAAAATTAATTGTTATCACAAATCGGGGTTGGCTCGTGCTGTAGAATTGTATTTTTGCACTTAGCTTAGATATACGTAGGAACTGTCGATATGATCATTATATACGTTTTTTTCTTTAGTGGTGAAATTCTTTCACAAACTGTGTTGGATGTAAAAATATGCAGCTGCCCAAAACGAGACAAAGCTGTAGATGAAAAGAATGCTGAGTTGCCTAAGAGAAAAATGGAAGAAGAAGGTAAGGAATATTCTTTTATTTTTAAACAAAAGCAAATAAATTTTTAGCTCACTTATTTTAATCTGGTGAAGTTGTATTTTATTAGCTATTGTTTGAACTTTTCTACTTTCGCAGATCACCCATTAACTTGTAACCTTAACCGGCTTCCAAAAGTTTCTTTGAAATGATCTTTTGATATGGCAGATATTTTAGGATCACTTGTCCGAGCTTGTGTCGATATTCCCACATGGGTACATCCAAGTCGCATTCCTATATCTTGTGCGAAACGACGGTTTCTTAATACAGCATTTTTATCTCAAAACTTTCTGTTGAAATAGAATTGCGCACCTTCATACATTACAAAGTGAATTAAAGTAATGAGTGTACACTAGACATGTTCAAAATAACCTCATGTTTTACAATTCTTCGGGAACGATTAAAATCGAGTATAGCTAGAGAGCTCGTTTTAGAGCATTTTCCATAACAGCTGTCAATATTTGTGGCTGTAGCGTTCGAATTTCGGCAACCATGTTGGCCTTGAGTTCAAGAATGGTTTCAGGCTTGTTTACATACACTCTCTTCTTCAAATAACCCCAAAGAAAATAGTCGGGTGCTGTCAAATCTGGCGAACGCGCTGGCCAATTAATTTCCGAATTTCTGGAAATTATTTTCTCTCCAAAAATTTGCTTTAAAAGTGTCATTGTGTCTCGGGCAGTGGCTCCATCCTGCTAAAACCACATCTCAGGTTTGTTTTGAAGAGCAGGACTTAGAAAATTTTCAATCATGTACCGATACCGCACTCCATTTACGGATACAGCACTTCCATCTTCATTTTCGAAGAATTAACGCCCAATGATATTTTCAAATGTAATGCCACACCATACTGTACACCTAATGGGGTGGAATTGGCGTTCATGAATGACTCTTGGATTTTCAGAACCCCAGAACTTGGAGTTCTGCTCATTAACAAAGCCATTCAAATGAAAATGAGCTTCATCACTCATAATCAGGTTTTCAACAGATTTTCTTTGCGTTAAAATAATTGATCGCTGACTTAAATAATAAAATTCTATTACTCTAGTTCTCTGTTCAGTTGTGAATCTCTCCATTATTTATTCCCCAGGTGTTATTTATATAATCTGAAAAAATAAAAAAAAAATAAAAAAATATATAAACGAAAAAGTAATTAAATTTTTAGGCTTAGAAAATGGCGGTAAATATTTTTAGACTCTTGTGTACAATAAGAAAATCGAAAAAAATTTAAAAACTTATTTTAAATAAGATAAAATTAAATTTTGAACATTTTTTGTTTAATCAAATTTCGAAAAATGAGAATTTTGCAGCTCTGGCCAAGCCTAGATTTTTTTATTGAGGATATAATCGAAAATGAGTCAATTATCAGATTTGAAGCGTTCCTGAAGAATTCTAGAACATTAAATTATATACATACATGTCTAGTGTGTACTTCCAGATGATTATATAAATACATACCCAGTAAGCAATTGAGCAAGCCCGGTCTTGAAGAAAGCCTAGCACTGCTGCAGCAGCGTAAATATATTTGCGAGCATTGCTGCATTTGTAAGCCCTTATATGATACCTTTTCAATCAACCAAATGAAACAATATTCTAGCTTGGTCTTATTTTCCGCTTTTAATAATATTGATACATATATGAATGTCGTTAGTATGGCCACTTTGAGCCAAAAATTATATTGTTTCTGGCCAGTAACTTTCTTTGACCAAGGACAATGACCAAACTTGGAAAAGGATTTAATTTAAAAAAAAGTTCCAGAGATAGTAAATCGCAAACCTATAATTCGTTACGCATCAGACCTTCCATAAAAAATGTTAAGACAGAAAATGTTGGGCTTATTGTTCTAAATTTGCTCCAGGCATTACTTTCGTAGGATAATTAGCTAAGCAAATATATTGAAAACACCAAATTTGTCGCCTTTGAACCGAAATGTTCAAAAATGCAAAACTACAACATAGTTAAGAACTTAAATTTTTCAAAAGGGTTGGCACCTTAGGGTTTGTCCATATTAAGTAGCGAGTTTTTCGGAAATTTTTCCCACCCACCCCTCTCCATGTCACATCATGCCGGAATTTCGTTATTTCCCAAGTTTCTTTACTCGAGAAGCTTAAAATATTAATGTTCTTGTTGAAACGAATCACATTTAATAATCCACATAATCTGAAAATAAAGTTTAAAGCACTGTAATTTTCAAAATTAGTTGTAAGAGCTGATGGTCTTGAGATCTTCATTTTTCAAACTTTTTTGAAAAATACCACTCGTAACTTCAATTATTGAATAAAAAACATATCGTAAATAATTATTATTAAATTTTCTACAGACTTGTATCCATGCAAAAAGAAAATGAAAAGGTCTGAAAAATATGTGTCCGCTTTTGTAAAAAAGGAGTCTGCTGAAAGTGAAACCGATGAGAATAGCAGTGACAGCAATTCACGCAGAGGTTGTGATCTACAACGTACACCAAGTGGCCGTTTTCGTATTGTAATGGAAGTAGCTACTAAGGAAATCGCTGTTCATGCCATTGAATGTTGTTTTAATAAAACAATCTGTGAAATGTTTAAAAATCCTAATCATTCAAATCGTTATTCGCGTGATTGCCAAAAGTTGAAAAAACTTTATTGTAAATATCACATACTGTAACAATAACATAAATAATTGTTAATATATCTTCTTTCATTTTCAGACGATGCTCTCAAGTTGTAAATTCTATTTTACGACGCTACGTTTTTTTATTGTTAATGCTTTATATAAATTCTTCAATATCATTCACATATGGTTTTCCATTATTTTTAATTAAGTGTGTTTTTTTAAGTAAATTTTATTTTATAAACTTATTGAATACCATAAAAGTACCTTAATTACTTTATTTAATTTAGTTCTTAATTTTTGTTACTTAACAACGTCTTTTTAAGTTTTTATGTACCAATGAACTGTCAATAATTTTTGTTTCTACTTTTAAGATAACTTTGTAAATTAAACGTCTTCGCAATGAATGCAACAAACCTATTTTGGGCTCACAGAAATGTACTCAGACGATATTTCATTGCTGATGCTGTTTTTTTTTCTTTTTCAAATTAACCCGCTTAATTCGAAAATTTAGAAGCATAATTTTAAATTAGCTTCTACAATGTCAAATTTTATGTTTATTTAATAACCTTATGCAACATTTCCTTTTAAAGCTGGTTTAAGTCCTTTACAAATTAAAGTCATAGATATGAAATGGTATACGAATTCCAAATTGTTTTTTATAAACTCTAACACAACATATATTTTAAATAAAAAATATTCATATACACATGTATTTTTTAATTTAGCATGATTTTCTTCTGTACAGTTTGATAAACTAGACTTTAGATTTATTTTCAGAAACGGACCTAGTATTTTTACGCCTTACCATCGGTATTTAGCAATTCCGTCAATTCCATATGATATTTGAGTGATTTTGTTATCAAGCCACTTGTTTCATCAGCATTGCTTTTTTTATTTTGTTTGCAAGCAATTAGCTTGCCGCAACTATTTCAAAAAAAAAAAAAAAAAAATTTCGGTCACAATAATTTTTTTTCGCAAAATATTTCTAAGTTTTTTACCCAAACTGATGTAACCAGCTCCCGAAGTAGATTTTTGTGTGCATTTCTGATTTAGAGGCAGTTTATTCAGTAGTTATTTTGTGACATAACGCGTGAGTCGTGTCAAAATTTCATGGTATTTCTGTTCAGTATATTCTATTGAAATAGTACCTCTAAATGAATCACCCTATATATTATATATAAGAATACCAGAGATGGGCGATAAGGATTACATGTGTAGTTAATTGCGTCTAGGATTACGATTATTTCAATCGCAATTTCAAATTTTTTTAAATTTGAATTGCTGTTGTCGTTCATCGAACGAATCTAGATTACCATTGCAGTAATCTTAATTTTGGAAAAACACAAATTACAATTACAGTAATCGTAGTCTCAAAGCCTTCAATGAACTTTACTTTAATATCGAAATTTTTTTAAATTCTGTTTTTTGGAGTAATCGTAAACGAATAATCCAAGAAATATCCAAAAGTTAAACGCGTTAAACGATAATATTTAACTATACAAAAAAAAATTTTTAAAAATAATCCAGACATCAGACAATTTAAATATGACCATAAAACGTAAAAGGTTCAAACTTTACGTATAGATATTTGATATCGAAAGAATTCCCGATACACGTGTTCATACACATCATGCCTTATTGAAATCCACTTTATAAAGTAAATAACAGTGGCTTTTATTGATATAAAAAAAACGGGATTACAATTAAATTCATCGCTCATCGAATGAATTTTGATTCATCGTTCATCGAATGTATTTTGATTACGATTACTTACTTACTTGGGTGGCCATAACAACCCGTTACCGGGTTACGGCCGACCTCAAAAGCTCTCTCCAGGCGCCTCTGCTTCGAGCGCGACTTCTCCAATCATTCACACCAAGCGTGGATAGGGTTTCCTCGGCTTGGTCTCTCCATCGGAGGCATGGTCTTCCTCTTCGTCGTCGCCCAGCGGCTTCCGCATCAAACACCTTTTTCGCCGGAGCTTCTTCGTCCATACGCACAACATGTCCCAGCCAGCGCAGACGTTGCATAGTGATGCGCTTGACTATGTCAATGTCAGCGTAGAGCTCGTACAGCTCGAGTTCGTGGTTCATTCGAATACGGTAGTCGTCGCCGACGTGAACAGGACCGAAGATTTTGCGAAGAATTTTTCTCTCAAACACCCCAAGCGTGGCTGCATCAGTCTGCGACACAACCCATGCTTCTGCGCCGTAAAGTAGCACGGGTAAGATGAGCGTCTTGTAGAGTGTCAGTTTTGTCGGGCGAGAGAGGTCTCTACTACTCAATTGCTTACTGAGACCATAGTAACACCTATTAGTAAGAGTTAGTCTTCGCTTTATCTCCAGGCTGACATCGTTTTGAGTGTTCACGGCGGTGCCAAGATAGGTGAATTCCTTGACAACTTCGAAAGTATGGTTGTTCGCAGTAACAAAGGATCCAATACGCCGCGTCTCCCTGTTTGTGGACAGCATATACTTTGTTTTGCCCTCGTTCACCGTCAAACCCACTTTCGCTGACTCTTTTTCGATAGCAGAGAACGCAGCAGTAACATCTCGCTTACAACGTCCAATGATATCAATATCATCGGCATATGCAAGGAGCTGGACACTTTTATAGAAAATAGTGCCATTACGATGTACACTGGCTCTTCGCAACACCCCTTCCATCACAAAGTTGAAGAGGTTGCAGGATAGTGGATCGCCCTGTCTGAAACCTCGTTCGGTATCAAATGGTTCGGAGAGGTTCCTTCCTACTCTGACGGAGCTGGCTGTGTTGCTCAACGTCATTCTGCAAAGCCGCACCAGCTTCGCAGGTATACCGAACTCAGACATGCAATCCCGTATCGGGTTATCGAAAGCAGCTTTAAAATCGATAAAGAGATGATGGGTATCGATCTGTTTTTCGTGGGTTTTTTCCAGGATTTGTGTGAAGATCTGCTCTATGGTGGACTTACCAGGTCTAAAACCGCACTGATAAGGCCCAATCAGTGTGTTGGCAAACGGCTTAAGTCTTTCACACAGTACAGTCGACAGGACCTTGTAAGAGATGGCAAGAAGACTGATTCCCCGGTAGTTAGCGCAGATTGTCGGGTCACCTTTCTTCAGTACAGGACAAAGGACACTGAGATTCCAATCGTCGGGCATGCTTTCAACTAGCCATATTTTGCAGATGAGTTGATGCATACACCCTATCAGCTCATCGCCGCCGGTCTTGAACAATTCAGCAGGCAGGCCATCGGCACCAGCCGCTTTGTTGTTCTTAAGTCGTTGGATCACAACTCGTACCGCGTCATGGCTAGGTGGTGGTACGTCCACACCATCGTCGTTGATTGGTGGCATCGGGTTGATTTCTCCAAAGACGGGATTGGTGGAGTCATCCCCAGCAAGCAGCTTGGAAAAGTGTTCCCTCCATAATCTCAGGGTACCCTGCGTATCCGTAACCAGATTTCCATGGTCATCTTTACAGGTAGATGCTCCGGGCTTGAAACCTTGGGTCAGACTTGTTGGTAAAATTTTCGAGCATCATTTCTGCCACGTAACACTTCGAGTTTCTCACGCTCGTGCCTTTCCTGTTCTCGTTTCTTGGGTCTGAAAAGGCGCCTCTCTTCCTTTCTCTTTTCCCGGTAGTTTTCGTGCACGGCTCGCGTTGCTGCTGACTGCAGGGTTCTCTTGCAGGCGGCGTTTTTCACTGCAGTAGCTTCGCGACACTCCTGGTCATACCATTGATTTCGCGGAAGTGGGCGTCGGAAAACAATGACTTCCTCAGCGGCAGAGCGCATGGAGCGGGATATATGCGCCCAAAGTCCACCGGCATCATCGGGTAGAGAGTCAGGTTGAAGGAGCAGTTCTGAGAGGCGAGCGGAATAGGCTTCGGCCGTCCGATGTGATTGCATCTTAGCGACGTCTAGCTTTCGTTGCGTACCAGAGCGTACATCCGTTGCATTGCACAGCCGCATGCGTATCTTGGCTGCAACAAGATAATGATCGGAGTAAATATTGACTCCCCGGAACGTACGAACATCTAGCACGCTGGATGCATGCCTTCCGTCGATCACAACATGATCGATTTGGTTGCGTGTTTTCTGATCAGGGGACAGCCAGGTGGCCTTGTGGATATCGAGGTGTTGAAATCTGGTGCTACTTACTACCATGTTTCGCGCCGCGGTGAAGTCGATCAGCCGTAGACCGTTGTTTGAGATGGTCTCGTGAAGGCTGAACTGACCGACAGTGGGGCCAAATATACTTTATCTTCCGACCTTTCCGTTGAAATCCCCGAGTACAATTTTAACGTCATGGGCCGGGCAGCGGTCGTATACTTCCTCGAATCTCGCATAGAAGGCATCTTTGACAGCATCGTCCTTTTCCTCCGTCGGGGTGTGCGCGCAAATCAAGCTCATGTTAAAAAATCGAGCCTTGACGCGGATCGTTGCCAACCTTTCGCTCACAGGTGTGAACCTGGAGATATGGTGGCGAAGTCTCTTGCTTACTACGAATCCGCATCCCAATTCGCGCCTCTCCGCATGGCAGCTGTAGTAGATATCGCAACTTGCTTGCTTAGAGCAACCTTGTCCTATCCATTTTATTTCCTGGATGGCGGTGATGTCAGCCTTAATTTTTCCGAGGGCATTCGCCAATTCGATAGAGGCACCTTCCCTTTTGAGGGTCCGTATATTCCAGGTGCATATCCTTAAATCATAGTCCTTTTTTCGTTTGCAGTGGTCGTCAACGTTGAGGGGTTCTGTATCCGAGGCTTTTTTAGTCTTCATTGGAGTGTTTTTTTACGTGGCGGGTACCAAACCCTGCGCACAACCCAGTTTACTTCCAGGAAGGACACGCTGCACACATTCGCTCACTATCTCAGCGGATGCGGAGATAGCTACCCAGATGGAGCCGCGGGGAGGCTGTGTGTCAACTTGCTAATGGTTGGCTCAGAGATCGCTCTGGCAATCCCCAGGAGGAAAGCAGTCAGAAACTTTACTCTGATCAACCAAAAGCCAATCCATCCATTACGATTACTGTAATCGCAATATCGACTTTTTCAAAATTACGATTGCTCCAATCGTAATCTAAGATCCTTCGATGAATGATTACTTTAATTGTAATCGATTTTTGTTTGCTTTTAAGGACTACTGTAATTATAAACACGTTGTAATCGTAATCCTTATTGCCCAGCTCTGAGGAATACAAGTTTGAATCAATTAACGGAGATGTCAAACTCCATTATGTTCGTTGCATTGTTTTTCACTGGGGAAGATGTTTATTTCGTTAAATAAAAATAGGGTAAGTTTTCAATAAGAAAATAAATAAAAGTAACCAAAAATACTTAAACCATTCAGCCTTGCAGAGCTAATTTATTTTTTTCACCGGAGATAGTAGTGCTGAAATAAAAAATACCCTCTCTTTTGCTTAACGTAAATATGTAAATTGAAAAAACCTTAGCGTTCTTTCAAGAATATAAAAAAAATCATTAAAAAAAAGTTAAATTTATCTTTATGCTGAAATCGCAATTCGGCGCTAGGTCGGTCGCGCTTTGAATAACTTTGACCGGCGTTTGAAAAACTTTACAAAAATATACGATATTGGCTGTCAAAACGCCTGACCTTACTTTTTGTAAATCATAATGTTGCGAGCGTCTGTCATTTCAAAATTGTCAATAGAAGGAATTCTATTTGTCAGTTTTTTGCTTAATTTTGTCGTGTTTTTTAGTTTTGATTGTTATTTTCATAAAATAAATAGATTTCAACGAAATGTATAATTTAGTGGACCTTATTTTATCACTGCATGAAACGCTGAGTAAAAGAGAAGTGTCAAAAGCACGTTCTAGTAGAAAGTAGCTCTACTCGAACTTCGGGCATGGCGTTGATCGTATTTACGATAAAACGCAACGCAACGCCTGAGGTCGCATTTAAGATTACAGCATAAGCATGCATTGTTTCTACTTCACCTGTCAGAGTGCGACCGACCGAACGCAGCATTGCGATTTCAGCATTAATTTTGAAATATCAACGTCAAATTTTAAAATTTTCGAAAAATAATTACGACCATTCGAAAGGCCATTAGAACATCTTTCAAAAGCACTTGGACTAAGATTTTTACAGTCCATCCAATAGGACAATAGTTTTCAGGTCAATCGGATATATTCCATTTTTGACTTAGGACACTGACATGAAATCCGTCATACTTATATGTATGTATTAGACATGTTCAAAATAACCTCGGGCTCAAAAATTCTTCGGGAACGCTTAAAATCGAAAATTTTCTCCCTTCCGAGTATACCTTCAATAAAAAAAAATTATAGGGTTGCTACCAGAGCTGCAAAATTTTAATTTTTCACAAGTTGAGTAAAAATTCTACTTTTTTTCTTATGTTAAATTTATTTTTTTCTCGCTCTACACATAAAAAAGTGGCGAAAAAATGTTACCTCTGTTTTTTAAGCCTATATATAAGAAAAACTCCATTATATCTGCGGAAGTAGAGCTTTTGTAATGCTACTTCAATGATGCTACCATAATACACGATAATCGCTTAAAAAAATAAACGAGAAAGTATTGGAACACTTTTACTTTAGCTGACATACTCTAATTTTTTTTAGGGGTAGTAGGGGTTAAAAAGCAATAAAATAACAATAAAAAAAAAGTGCCTACAATAATGGTTAACAAAGTTTTGAAATTTGAATTATAATTTTGGAGATATTACGGTTTTCGGTTTTTTATTATTAAAAAAAATGTAATTTTTCCAAAAACTTTATTAATAACCTTTAACTTTTAAAGCATGTTCAGAAAGCTAAATTTATTCTCTTTAAAACATAGTTTACACTTTGTAGTTTGCGATCTTTTAGTGCATTGAATCTTTTCATAGCCATCTATAGACCAAAAAATTAATCAACAAAATTGTTTTTTTTTTGCCTTTTCTTAGAAATGCTCCAAGGATTTATTATGTTAGTGTGTTTTGATTCAAAGAAAAAAATTATTAATTTCCGACAAGATTTGCGCTCCAGCAATTTTTGAACCAAAAAATATTAAAAACAAAATTTTTTTTGGAACTTAACTTAATTAACTTATATAATATATAAAACTCATTTTCAAAATTCGGGCTCCGACGATTTGTTGACATTTTAGTTAGTTCCATTTAAAAAAAAAAATTGTTTATTTTTGGCAAGATTTGCGCTCTCTGGCGATTTTTGAACCAAAAAACACGATTTGGGACCACTGTTTTTTATCCAGTTTTTTCAACTTGTTTAACAGTTCATTCTTTGTACGAATTCCATCTATGTATTTTTTTTGTCAATTTTGAGCTTAATTTCACTTGGTAATTGGAATCGGCCAATGACCGCAGCTTTTCCAAATCCTATTCATTAGCTGTATCGACAGCTGTGAGAATGGCATTGTTTGTAAAAAACGATTAGAATGTTGATTTCAGCATGATGGCCGATTCGCTTCGCTTAACCAGTGTTTCTCCAACAACAGGCTTCTTCAGCATTTTTGACTGGCGCCTATTCCGAATTGGACGACTTGAGGCGTGAGCTGATTCTGTGGGCTTCAATTTCTTCAACAGATCTGTTGTTTGAAAATAATATTTATCAAAACTCTTGTGATCTCATTTTTTCGATCATCGTATAAACAGCTCTAATGAGTGGCATAGAACTTTTATTCCAATCGCTCACACGGAAAAAAAGGTTTTGTAAAAAATAACGTGAAATATTCAAAAAAAGCAAAATAATCAGGAAAAATTGTCGTATAGCCCTGTAATTTCTAATTTCATGGAGTACTCAGTATAAATTGATGCGCAAACTGCAATCATTACAGTCTAAAACCTTATTATTACAGTTTCAGAATGGAAAATATACAATGTGGTCAGGAAAAAATTTAGTTAGCAAAAAGTACTAAATAATTAATGAAAATTTCATATGATCGACAAATAAAAATTACAGGGTAAACTGTAAAAACTTCAATAAGTATCACATAATAAATTATTTATCTTATGATTCGATATAACTTTTTTGTCAACTGCGTTGTACAAATACGACATAAAATGTAGATATATGGTTACAAGAAAATAATTATATGAATGTTGCCAGGCTGGTTCTCTGTTTCATGCTATGTTAAGAAGTATGGTTAGGAAGTATAATAAAACATAAAATAAGAAAAAAATCAAATAATAAAAAAAAAAAATAAAATAAAAACAAAAAGTAAAATTTTCCTTTTTAAAATTTTTTCGGAGTAAATGATAAATTTTACAGTGCATTGTAATTTTTCATTGACAATCACAATCAATTATTACAGTTTTTCGCTTACTATCTGGGCATTACAGGGAAAAACTGTAATTATTGTCGGAAATCCAA
Source organism: Tricholauxania praeusta (assembly GCA_949775025.1). Taxonomy (NCBI): domain Eukaryota; kingdom Metazoa; phylum Arthropoda; class Insecta; order Diptera; family Lauxaniidae; genus Tricholauxania; species Tricholauxania praeusta. The sequence continues at coordinate 59,086,615 of OX459029.1, forward strand.
TGAATTTTTACAGAATTTTTGTTTCCGTGCAGCCTTACATCGTCATTATTAAATACCCCAATGCGCATCAAACCAAAATCGCATTTCTCCTGATTCTAAGGCCGTTGGTTTTACTCTTCGCAAAAATAAGAACACATTTCAATAACCGACAAAACCGGGAGTGAAGTTCTTTAGTATACATGGTATATTTTTTTGCCGACTGCTGAATATTTGGTTGAAAAAAAAAAAAAAATGTTTTCAAAGAAGACGTTAAGTATAGTAAAATTTGTTTAACCCCCCGCAAAGTCGGGTAGGTACGGGTCTAGTCTAATAAATATTTATATTAATGAATTTATTTTTGAATAATTTTCCCCACCCGAAAAGTATGTATGTATAAAAAAATCCGATATTTTTGATGAAAATATTTAAAGTTTAAAGTTATTTAATCCGATCCAATCTTGTGTAACTATTCGCACCGAAGAACTATTCTGACTGGTGTATCAAACGCGATTTAATCAGCTTTATCGAATACTGAAGCACAAAGTCTATCTATCCAACCAGAACTAACAATATTTTCACCATGGGTTAATCCAGCATAAAAAAGGTAGATAGCTTCATTTATTTGGGCAGCGTTATAACATCTGATGATGGGACCAAATAAGCTTCGATACATCACTCAACTACAGGATTACTACAGAAACCCTCAGGTTATCAGAAAACGTTGCCGTCCTGAATCCTCGTGGAAACGCTCGCTGGAACAAGAACCACATCACTATGGGAAATGTTGGAGAGAATTAAAGGAAGTGATCCACCCTAGCCACGGTAGTGACAATATGCCCAGTATTATTTGCAAAACATTCACAGATGTACTTACACTGCATTTTTTGTTCTTATTCTTTTATTTCTAAAAAAAGTGCACAATTTAATGCGTTTTTTTGCATAATTTGAAATCTGCAATTAAATTTATTGTTGCACCACAAAAAATGTGTTTTTGCTATCGTAGAAGCAGCAGCTCATTTTTTTCTGCCGTAATGTGACAGCAGCGCGTTCTACGCAAACGCAAATGCACGCGTCCCATATGCTACACATTTCCTTTAATTTGCTACACAAATCGTAGAAAAAAGTCAGAAAGAATTTTAAAAACAGATGTTGAGATTTTAGAATTTTTGCCACATGCGTTTGTTTGCTTAAATTTAAGTTGTCGCATTAAACATCAGCAGCAAATGTGTTGCTGCTGCTAATGCTGGTGTTATTTTACGCATAGTCAATGACCTATCTTAATATTTACATATCTGATTGGTGTTATAGTTCGTCTTCAGATTCAACTCAGAGTTAAGTACAGTAGTGTGTTGCTGGGATGATATTGCTGCAGTAGCTTATAGTAATTATTTGAGTTTTAACGGATTTCTCGAACATGAATATGTAATCATTTCCGCACGTTTTCAGAGATATTAACTTTGTACATCAAATAAAGGCCAAGGCTATGCATATTCTTTAAGTTTTATATTTTGCTTTATTCCAAGGTCTAACGTTCAAGAGTTTTTCGATTTTGTTATCACTCCTCGATTGGTCTCTTTTTCAAAGTGTTAAGAATGACAAAATCCGAAATTCGCTTTCGACCCCAATAATATATGGAAACCTTTGTTATAATGTGTCAACTCTCAAACTTTGTTATTGATTTATGAATGCAGGTCGATTTTAAATAATAACGTGTTTCTATTTTCAAAGCAATTAATTTTCGATTTCATAGCAGTCCATGGTAAAAAGTTGAGGAAAAACTAATTGGCCCATAATTATAGTCATTAAAACCTGGTTTTTACCCAAAATCGAAAGTACAGAGTGATCCCATAAAAAAAAGAAAAACTTGCATTAAATTATGAGAAAATTAAGAAAAATAGATTACCCTGCGTTATTGACACAAAATATTGTAGACACAGTGAACAAAAGGAATAATAAAAAAATCGAATAAATGAGGGAGGCAGCGTGGCGTAATGGTTAGGACTCTGAACTCATAGGCCACAGTAAATGCCTATTGAAACCACAAACAGAATCAGAAAATGATTAATTGGAACTATGGCAGTTCTACGATTTGGAAGTTTAAACTTTCTAAATTCCTCTATACTATGCCAAACATAGGTTACTGTCGAAAAGGCCGGGACTTAAGCTGCAGATTTCAGGGAGGTATCAAATTTTGTTTTTTCTTTTGCTATTGACATTTTCATCACTTGGCTGTTAAATACCTTGGTTTATTTTGCTGACCCAATTTACAATATGCATGGGAAACTTCTTTTCGATGGGGACGTAAAATTTTTTTTACGTCTACACTTCAAAAAAGTGTCAAATCAGTCCAGCTTCTACATTCTTCTACAAATTTGTGTTATCAGCTATCGATGTGTCATCATACGATGCAAAATAAATAGGTAAACAAATATATTTGAGTGGTTGTTTTTATTCGATATAGATATTAAGAAAGATTTTGTTCCCAAAGAACGAAGCTTATGACAATCATTTGCGCAGTCACAAACCGGACGACGCAATAAAAATTCGAACAAAGTTCGACAGATATGGTAAATGATATGGCAATCGGCCAGGTGAGTAACACTTGTCACAATGTCTGACCGCTGCACAACAGGCTGAGCGGTTACGCAGAAGCGAAGCCTGCGTGGTGCGCATTCTTAATGTTTAATAAAGTGTGTCAGAAATCAAGAAATTGAGAAATGAGTTGTTTTTCTCTCAAGTTTAATTAAGTAACTCAAAAATAATTTTATATTTGTATTTTGGATTGAGCAAGGGTGTTGTACAAACATGGCTTGGTAAATAAATCTTAAAATATCAAACAAAATAACTTGTTTTTAATTAACGTTTTAATTATTCCATTCTTTGAAATAATAAAATCTGACATTGAGCAAAACCATCTCAATTTTATACTTGTAAGGTATTTTGTAGAAAAGCGAAATCATTTAATTTTTTTTGGGTAGATATTTTAAATATGTGGGCTTATGACTAAATTTGGGTTGTGGCTTACATTTCTTAAGCGCATTTTTAAAAAAATAAAAAAAAATTTGTAAGAAAATGTAGGTTTGGTTCAGAATGTTAAGTAAAAATTTATAGTTTTTATATATTAATATCGTGTGGCAAAGGTTGAAAGCCATGAATTTCGAAGTAACATAAATAATACGAACAGTTTATGCCATTGCGTTGTCTCTGCGTTATTAACTGAGCGTTCTTTTAAAACTGTTAAAAAAGTAACATAAACTATTTTTTTGTTTCTGTCTTTTACTTTAAAAAATGTGTCTAAGTTCAAAAACAAATAAATGCAAGAGGCAGACGTTTTTATGTTTTTTTTTAAGTTTTTTGATGTGTACAAACTTAAGTTATTTATCGTTAATCATATTGCAATTGTCATTCAAAACCTCTGCCACTAATTAATCCTGCAAACTTATAAAAAAATAATTCAGTGATAAATCATTTTATCACTTCTTTCTTAGCTGACTGGCCCTTTTACTTATAAAAAAAACTTAAAATGCAGAAGGCAGACGGTTTTGAGCACTTTATGTGCATAGTGAGAATTAAGAACATATCTATGTAGTAGACGTTCAATACAACGTACTAATTAATGAACGGGTCAGTCGTAATATCGAAAAATTCCTTGTATCGAAGGGTATTTGTATTAAAGAAACTGGCTTTATTTACGCATATACATAGGTGCCGTCCATTAATAATATGAGGTGTTTTTTTGAAACTCAGACCCCCTCCCTCCTCTTAGTGAGATTTGGTTAGTTCTGACGGGAAGCTCCCCCCTCCCTTCCGTGAGACTTGCCTCATAATTTTTAAATGTAATCTGCTATAATAATAGATAGCCTCTGCATTGAGAAGTTGACGTAAGATTTTTTTTCATCCCCTCTCCCCCTTGGTGAGATTTTTCCGGATCCCCTACCTCCCCTATTTCGACTCACGTAATTTGTGGACGTCCCCATACTAGTATAAAAGTTTGAAGCTCATATTTACTTACGATCACTTCTACTGGTATTTATTTCTTACCATCTTCAATTATTTTAACTTTATCACTTAACGACAAAGTCAACAAAAACGACGCCAGAAAAAATTCAAAGGATTAAAGTTGTAAAGCAGTTATTCCTAAAAAAACAACCCTTGTTGAATTAAACAGCGTTCATTATTTAGAATAATGAAAAGACTTAGCTTTCGTAATTTAGAGATATCAATTAAAAAATACAATTTAAGAAAACTGTTTGTTAAAATGGAAATTTGTTATATCGTTATACGTTATATCAGACGTCTAAATTGTGATTTGCAAAATTTACTATTTAGTTTTTCCGGCCATTTACATGATTTTTCTTCAAATCGGAAACGATTTTGTTTTTGCATTCCTGATATTTTTGTAATTTTTTTTCTTTTAATACTGGCTAAGCCACGCCTCCATGATTTCTTTCAATTTTTTTTTAAGCTGCTCAAGATGTGTAAGTTTTTGAAAAATACCTTGGTAAGTTACATTTTTTGAATTGTTCATAACTCCGCGAATAATCAGTCAAATCGCATTCTTTTTGTTTCAAAATTTTCGATTTTACATATCGCTCACTTACTTCAAGACTGGCATAAGTCAAAAAACATAAAGTAGGAGAAAAACGCATTTAAAGTTTTTCAATAAGTTGCTTTTTATATGAAAGTGGTGAAAAATATGTCTACATAAACTCTTCTCACAAGGCAAGTTTATGAGACACTTTTCTGATTTTTTCACACAAAATAAAACATGAAATGGTGGATATTCATTCATGCATCATTAACTCAGAAATCACGTTTTTTGAGTTATGCCAGTCTTGAAGTAAGTGAGCGATAAGTAAATAATAAGAAAAATCGAAAAACTTTTAAAACAATATTATTATAAAATTTGTATCATAAATGGTCGGTTCGGTGGTTTGCATGAATCAATGCCACTATTTTGTCTTCATAAACTTCCACTTATACATATTTCAATTAAATTTTTTCAAGATTAAACAGCACTTTTACCTTTTCGATACTGTTACCACCGATAATGTAAGCACCACTATATATTCATGTCACCAGTTCCTTAACCTTAACTTCCAGTGAAAACAAGGTTTTTTTTTTCAAACTTTACGTCAAAAGGGTTCACTGAATATTGTAAAACTGGCCCTTGATTTTGTTAAAGAAGAAGAATTTTGGAAGGCAATTTATTGTTTCGGAAACAATTTATTTCTTTGAGTTAAAAAGAAGTAGCTTTTACAAGTAAAATAAACAAGTTTTTTCAATTTGAATAAAAACAAATGTTTTTGAGAATTTATTACCACAGTGCGAACTCTAATGGAGCACAGGTAATAAAATTGCGATCGATTTTGAACTTCAAGAGTTTCTTAATTGCACTTACACACCTGGTGTGAGTGAAATTCCAAGCTTTCTGGCGCAAAATCTGAGAAAAACATAAGAAATCAATCTGTAAGATACAAGATAAGAGACAAACGTTGTACACAGATACATACAAACGAATGAGCACACCCATCATTGTTGTTTTTTTTTTTTTTTTGTCAATATGAGTAATAATTGAGTGAAACCAAAACGAACGTGACAACGGTGCGCGACGTCGCTGTCAACGTTCTGCTAGCTACCACACACAAACGCTGGGTACCATTGGAGACCTACTGCTGGTCAGATCAGTTGGAATTTGTGCGCATTTTGGAATTGACGGAACAAGTTTTAAGCGCAGCAAAGTTATGTTATAAGTAAGGTGAAAAAAGCTAAAAAAATAAGAAAAAGCTTAAGAGGAGATTTAAAAAAGAAAGTGCCATAATAAAAGAGATCTTGAGTTACAAATTATCTAAGTTATTTTTTTCTTATGATAAAAACAAAATTAAAGCTTGTACAAAGATTTAAAGCAATAAAAATTAACAATGGTGGAAACGGCAACAACTACAACGGTTACGCGTACAACCACTACCGAAAGACATCGTCCAGGACAAAATGATGAAGTCACTCGCGGTGTCTTCAATCTGAAACAAATTATATTTCTATTGCTTCTGCCGTTGATCCTATTCATAGTTTTTCTGAAACATCTGTTGGATTATATTTTTGGTTTGTTTGAAAAAGAAAAAGACGTTAGCGGCAAGGTTGCATTGGTAAGTAGCGATGTGTTCAAGACAGCAAACATAAAGTTAGGAATTCCAATATTTGATATATCTCTGAAATATAATAAAAAAACTTGTTTTCTGACGTAACTTATAATGTTGTAGAATCTACATGTTATGTTAGATCAAGCAAACAGTTTGGCAATCGAAGGGTTGATACACCTGTTGGTTATTATCACGTTTTTTCCTGGATGCGAATAAACTCCTTGAAGCTTCGTAGATCCTTAGTTTTTTCTAATTCAAAAGCGGCCATAACAATTTGTAGACCCTGATTGATTAGATCCCTTGTTCTGCTTTCGAGTTCTGTATAGAATTCTAGTAGTGACGTACTTACGATTGCAAACAAGCAAGTTCGATAGCTTGCTTGTATCTCTCAATTTCACAATGGTCAGACACCCGGCAAAGCCTGATGTTATGCTACGCAAATGTGGTGTAAAGATTTTGACATGCTACAATGCGACCATGGCTAGGACCATGATTGCCGCTATACTGCTGACCCATTCTATATAGCTGTCATATGCGCAGTCTACTCGCTACTTGATGAAGTCTTGAGACGTGTCCCATCGTGAGTGGCTCTTAAGGACACTGTTATTCTCAAGCAGGCTTGACTTTGCACCCTAGATAGAGCCTCTACCTACCGCACTAGAGCTCCTAAGATTAGCTTAGAACGAACAGCCGATGTATGTATTCAGTGTGATTTATCTGCATTTATGGTCTACGTTATCTTCTATTTTGTATCGATAAGATTTTCATGCCTCTGGTAAAGGGGGTGTTCATTTGTCTTGTCCAAAGCACTTCCTTGTACATATAAGCTCAGTAAAGCTCATGTTCATCAGTAATTCTAGGCAGCGCTAGATTAAAGTAGGACTCGAAGAGGATTTAGCCCACGATCCTTAGCTAAAACTTTGAACTTCAAGAGAGATACAAAAATGTTTTCTTCAAATATCTCGTTCATTAAAGATTTCCAAAAAATCGTAGTTTTACTGAGTAGAATTTAAGTTTAAACTTTTTCAATAGACCAGTGGCTTAGCAGTATAAAGTTCATATTGTAGAAAAATGTTAGGGGTATTCCTTACATACATACCCATATGAATTGGGAACTTTCTCGGTTTCTAATTCTTAAAAGAATTTCCAACCAGCTTGATGTTCTTCTCTTATTTGCTTTTTTGTGAATAATTTTCCCGTATTAATGCCAAGAAATACTATTTTAATTACTATAAAAAATTAATTAATTTTGTTAATTTTTTCAGTTCGCGTGTTTTAGCAAAAACATTTTTTTTTGTATCCCTATCTCCACGGTCACCGTATTCATAACTACACTGATCATACTGAATGTAAAATTTTTCATTAAGCTACTATAGGAGGTGTCACGCTTGTTTATTCAAACTGGTCTATTTTTTATTAAGCCCCATTAAATTTTTTGTCCTATTTATGTCCTTTATGTATTTTATACTAAAAATGCTTTTATAGAACTTTTACTTTTAATAGTGATGAAACGATGCGCCTTTTTTAAATGTATTTAAATTTTGATTATGCGCATTGACCTTGAAATCTTGTAATTTACTCTAAGTTTACTTTATGTACTCTTTCTCCCTTCCTACTAAAGCCAATTTGTTTGTACCTACTTTAAAGTTTAATTGCCATGCTATCTTTCTTGATCCCATATCAGGGATATCAAATCAAATTTTTGTAAGAAAGAAAAAGCATGCGAACAGAACCTAATGCGCTTGGAGAATGCTAGAGTGAATAGCATACATTACATGGAAATTAGGCATAATGCTCACAATAATTATGAAATTTAAAGCTAACCTTTCCTAACAGTCACTATAAACTGGGAGCCCCTAAATCGATTTCAAAAATAAGAGTACTATATGAAATATAATTTACAAGAATAAAGTGCAAATATTTCAAATCTGTCCCAACAGTTTCTGAGACACAAAGATTTTTCTAAAGTTTGACCGTATTTTTTTGTTTCAAAAAATCATAATTTTTTGTTTCAACAAATCGTAATATTTTCCGAAAATTGTAATTGGCATATTACGAAATTCCAAATTATTTCCTTTCATATTATGCCCATTCCAATTTTCTTCTTGGTTTCCCTGAATCAAAAAACAACACTTTTGACAATTTTTGTTTTAACTTAGTATGCCTGAAGGAGTAGGGCCCGAATTCCATAATTTGCAAATGTTAACTTTAGTTATCAGTGGCCTGTGGTAAAGTTGTAGCTACCATTTTTTTCACATTTTAATTTTATTTCAAAATTTTTAATTCAAAATTGAACTCCTATTCAATTTTATTTTTTCTGATAGATAAAACAACATGTTGCATCAAATTGGTGGAGGCGCTTTAAATAATTCAATATTTTCTTAAGAAAAAAAAAAAAAAAAAACAAAGGGTTCATGAAAAAAAATCAATATTCAATAGCTGTGTTTTATTAGCCAAGTTGCTACCTATGTACGAAAAAAACGACCAAGTCGCTAAGTTTCCTACTCGTTGTACTCGTTTGTTGTTTTTTCTACTTCAAGTTTTTTTTTAATTTCAAATTGCTTATTTTTGCCGCCTGACATATAGTTTTTCCGCGAATAGCTCTTCATCTTTTCATTTCAAAATGCCCAACAGACAAAATACAAATCTGCTGGGTAGCCTTGAAATTTAAGCAACTTGGTATGTATGCATAACAACTATAATTTTACTCGTTAATTTTGTGATTTTGTTTTTGCTTTCCCATGCAATTATCATTTCTAGCTAAAGATAACTAGCAGTGGATGGCGAATAAATTGCAGCTAATATCATTTTGTTATGTATGTATTCTTGAAAATACATACTATCCAGAACTTTTGTTTTATCTTATGCAAGTTGGAATAATTCCTAAGGAAAAACTTTAAGCTAATTAGTTTTGGCAAAAATGATTTTCCGCAGATTAGTTTCATGTATTACAAATTCACGGAATATCAACCTCTCATTCATCTCAGGGTACCAGCTCATTATAAAAAGAAATTCTGCAACGTTTCGTAACGCTAAATTAAGAACTTATATGTAGATCGTGATAAAGAAGCTGGCGTTTGAATGTTAAATAATGGTTTTTTGGATAAATGGAAATGTATTGAATAATATTGATCAATTCGAAAAGTATTAAAAAAGGGCTTTAGTTTACGTTAGTACAAATTATTTTTCTTTTTTAAACCTCCTTTCCCTAACGTGATTTTTCATTTGAAGAAAGAATATGTAATCAAAAAGTGTCGGTCGGATCTAGTTTCGGAGTTATAGTCATAGGAAGTTGCATATATAGCTTTTATAAAAAGGGGTTTAAGTTGGAAGCCCCTGGATTTATATTTAAAATATTGGTATCATAGCAAATGTAATTAAAAAAGCATAAAATCAATAAATAAACATTACAAATTTAATGTATAGTTTCCGAGATTTGACGATTTTTATAAAATCTTGACCTTTTTTAAAAAATTTATTTTTTTTCAAAGTATAATAAACATTTAGTTTTTAAGGCCCAATTTAGTTCAATTTATTTGCTTAAAGAAATGTATTATTTGTACCAAAGTTTTAGATATTAACCCATTTATACCGGAATGTAAAAAAAAATAATTAATAAAATTTCTTTGAAATATGGGCATTTACATGGGTGGCGTTCGACCGTCGAACACATTTAAAGTAAAAAAAAAGTCAAAATAAATCGGATTTTTATTCTCACAATAGGTTCTACTTATAGCTCCTAATTAGCTTTGTAATTGTTGCTAAGGTTGAATTTGGGCAATTTCTCGTTTTTAAGATAATTGCAAAAAACCAAGGTCTCGCCGGTGTTGGATTTTGGGAGTTTTAAGTCCTGAGCCGCGGCCGAAGGTTGCTTACTTACCCTTACTGTTATATAAAGTTAGTGTGGCTAGCAATCCAGGTGTTGGATACATTATAGACTGATCCGCAGCTGAAGGCCGCCGCGAAGCCGGTGTTGTTATAGTTGTATTTGTAATAGTTGTTGTAATAGTTGTTGTTGTTGTTTTTAAGTCGCTGTTGTTGTAGTTGTCCACAAATAGTTTTTATAAGAAGTTTTGAAAAAAAATTTATTAATAAATATTTCTAAATTTCAGTAAATAATAGATTAGTATAAAAAAAACAAAGGAACAAAGGAAAAATTAATCAAAAATTTATTAAATAATAATTTAATAAATAATATTTTATGTAAAGTCGTTAACATTTATGTGACATTTTCGAAAAAGATTCAAGTTCGTAGGGTTTGCCTTTTGGATCCTTTTCGGACTTCCTTCATCGAGATCTGAACTTCATGGTCGAATAAGAATGCGCTTAAGACAAAATATGTTTCAATGATTGCACAGAAAATATCGAAAAAATTCATATTCGAGTATATCCTCATATAGTGGCATAGACAATTTCAAATTATAGTGTATTAAGATGAATGTAGGGAACACAGTAAAGGATTTGAGCTGTTACACAAGAAACACCAAAGCTCTACTTGCGCAGAGATCATGGATTTTTTCCTTATATTTAGGCTTAAAAAATAGCAGTCAAATTTTTTTTTCGATACTTCCTTATGTGTACGAACCGAAATTTTTTAAAACTTTCTCGCTTGATTTTTTATGCATGCACTTAGGATAGCAATAATAACTTGCATATATCCAATTCATGCGTAAAATTTGACAAGAAATCCAAAATCCGTTAAAAATTAAAATTTTTTTTTATTCATTTTCAACTCAACCTTTCTTACATAACCAACGTTTTTAAGAAATAAATAATTAAATTAGGATTGAAGGCCGTTTCAAGTAGATAATTTGGACAAAAAGCTTACAAATCGAATCAATTTTAAATGAGGTAAAAGTCATTTAAATTTTGCTTCTTCGTTATGCATCTATACATACATAGGGTATTTTTTTAGACTTTCGTAGTTTTGAATCGGAATGTAACACGAAAAATTTTTCAAAGACCAGAATTTTGTCTTTATTTTCTAGATAATTAAAAGCCATTTAAGTTCTTGTTGTTGTCATATGATTTCCATTGGATTATTTCTAATGACAATGTGAGTAATTTTTGTTGATAAGCCATAAATAATTGACAATTTGAAAACCCACATTGCTTATGCTATTTCGTATATAATATAAGCACTGAATATCTCGAAAAAGTTATCGAAAGTCTATTTTGGCCAGTTATACGTTTGAAATCATGTTTAAATGCAACAGGTTTTAAAATTTTCTAACAAATAAAGCTAAAATTAAGATCGTTTGGATACTTCTTTGTATTTTATTTCAATTCAAAGCAACAATTCAATTCTGTGCCCACGTACGCTGCGATCAGGTAAGTCTGTTGATGTGGAGCAGGTTACCGATTGAGGTTCCACTTTCTGGAAATTTGTTTTTAAACTGATGAATATAGAGAATCTGAAAATGTGACGATTTCTGCATCGATTGGTGCAAATAATTTTTTCCGACATATGGTTCCAAGGCCAATTTTCGACCATTTCCCGAATCCTAAAAACTTTAAGAATTTTTTTTTTTTTCGAAAAAAAGAACCATTCCTTTGAATTCCTTTTTACTCTTCTATTTTGCAATTCTTTGAATCGTATAGAAAAGTCGATGTGAAAAGACCAATTTCGTATATTAAGTATAAGTTTAATGCCTTTTTCTGATTATCAAATCTATATGTAAATGTACAAAGCCTCGAACTTTTGAATATATCATGAATAATACTCTAAGCATTACGGTTGCTAACCATCCTAGCGAGGCCACTCAATACGCGTAGAGAGTAGTAATATTGGAACATGGATAGTTGTTTTGGCCATGAAAGGGTTAAAAATTCAAGATAAAATTAAAATTTTATTTTTTCTCACTATGCTCACTAAGCTGCTGATAATTGTATATCAACAATTGTTTATACATACATATGTACATACATACATATGTACATACATGTATGTATGAATGTATATAAATATGTTTATTTCTTATTACAGCACGCGCAGTGAAAAGATGCATCGATATTTGTCATCATGCAAAAAACTGGTTTTGTTTATATCTTTAAATAAACTTTATATCTTTATTGTAGCTGTTGTTGTTGTGATGACAACACCTTTTCGTTGTTGTTTTTGTTTATATAGTTTTTGTTTAGAATTTTGTAATTAATAACGTCATCAAAATGTTTTTACTTTCGTTCGTGGTTTGTTTGGCTATTGCAGCACGTTCACCGCTTATATCTCATAGATATTGAAGCTTTATTATGCTACATATATACTATGTTTTCATTGTTTTAGTTTTGTATATTTTTCGTTTTTACATAACAGCCAGAGAAAAATTTGTTTATTTGTTTTTGCTACAACACATTTGATATAACAAGCAAAACTGCTCATTAAAATCTTAAAGTCATCGTTATAAATTTTCATAAATACAACGTATGTAGTATTTGTATGTCTATATATGTATGAATGTAAGTATCTACTGGATGCATTCTAACGTGCTCTGCACTCGTTTGGGTGCGGTTAAACGTGTGTGTTTTCTGCTTAACAATCAACTTTTCTTCGCTTGCTTCTTATGCGTCGGTTTTTATTGGCATCCATAATATTTGCTTTAACAATTTGCTTGTTTTGCACAAAAAAAAAAGTTATTTACCTATGTAATTAATTGATAAACATTTTTGTTTACTTAACTTAATATGAATTTGATCTTTCAAAGCAAAAATATTATATTAAACTTATCTTTTGTCGTGTCTGAGAAGTTTTCCAGCAGTGCCTACTGTTTGTAGTTTTATTTTATTTATTAAACTGCTGGTGGAATTTATCAATACAAATATTATACGTTGCGTCAGAAAGCGGCTCTAGTTACGGCGCTTAACAAATTTTCAATGGGAAGTTTGCATTCAAAAAATATTGCTATGATTGGTGGTGTGTATTTGGAACTATTATATCCCTGCAAAGGATAGACCGCAACCAGTGTAATTTTCTTAAGAAAAAAAAAAAAAAATCATGTGCGCAGTTCACACATGGTAGAAGTTAAATCTTTAGAAAACTAAAATGCGATAGAATGAGACGAAAATGTTTTATTAAAATGATAATAGTTGACGGGATCTAAAATAACTACAGCAATAAGTAACATATCAAATTAAAGTAATCATCGGATAGATTAACCGAAAACTAGTAGCTTTGAGATAGGGTAACCAAAAGCTGAGATATAAGCGTGGAAAGCTTTCCTATTATTAAATTTTTTCAAGTAATGCAATGAATAACTTCCATAGTCTTGCTATAGCAAGGAGAAAAAAATCTACTTCTCTCTATCATTGTAATTGTTATTGTTTCCCAACTAAGCGTTGTTATTATTAAAATATCAAAAGCCATTGTAAACTACAATGAAAGAGAATAGAAAATTTTTTCTCCTCGCTATTGCAAGGCTTTGGTAGCTAATCAGTGCATTGCTTGAAAAAATTAAAAAAAATAGCAAAGCTTTCCACGCTTATATCTCAGCTTTTGGCTAACCAATCTCAAAGCTGGTAATTTAAGGGCACTCTAATCTATGATTACTTTAATTTGATTTATCATTTATTGCTGTAGCTATTCTAGATCTCGTCAACTAAGCCTTACCTTCGAGGAAAAAACTATACTAAGTGACAGTACGTCTAAACATTCGTGTCCCGGTCATTATACACACTTAATTTCAAATCACACCCCCGCCAAAGAAGTTTCAGTTCAAAAACTTACTTTATACCACCATCAGCCCGTATTGGGTCATAGCCTAAAATTCATCTAACGCCGAGCCCTTTTGGTTCAATGTTCTCAAGCCTGGCGGCTGCAAATTGAACATGCCATTAAATGCAGCATTATCTTATATTTGCTCGATGTGCCGAACTACTTAGTGTTGTCGATGGCTTTATGGCTTTGAACTATATCCAGATCTTTGTGTGAAGCTCATAGATTTCTCGAATGAATCTCCTTCTTCAAACACTGTCCTCACAGTCAGGACCAAATATACAACGTAATGGCCTCTAAAAGGGCAGCAGCATTTTAATTTACTATTATTTTCAGCATTTTTTGGGTATATTTTGGTACGATTGTCAATTTTATGCTTTATCTGCTTTTATCATAAACTACAACTTAAGAAATTTTGGCAAACCGGTAGTTAAAAAATGTGAATGTATTCTAGCCTAAAAATCATTGTAACATTCATTCAAAAATTACGACAATATAAAAGGTTTCTATAAGCAAAAGAAATTTCTAACCAAGTTTAAGACCACATTTTCCAAAGGTTACCCTTTCACAAATCTCCATTGAAATGTCGTTAATGGAGTTAACCTTTACTTCAAATTATTAATTGTAGCTATCAATGGAAACATTTTGGCCCAGGCGGTGCATAAATTGGTTTGGCACTAGGAAATATGTAGGTAATTAGTTTTGTCTTCGTTGGTCGTAAGTCCCACACCATATTAACTTTCAAAGAAAGATCGCTGATGTCAACATAATTGTATAGACTAGAAGCTGGATTATTAATTCCTTACTCACATGACAGAGCATCACATTGATGAAGTACCGGCACATAACTGAATTAGTTTTATTAAAATTCCACAATCTCCAACGGCTTTATTTACAAGTGAGTCTAGCCGGCTGATACTGTCGTATGCGGCTTTACAATCAGTGAATCAGGGTGATGATTACACTGGTCAACACTAGTTTTGGTGCCGAGAACCTGCACTTTTATTTTAACTAAGGACCTTATATTGATTACATTATTAGCAAAAATTTTGAGATCCTACGTGTAGTTTTCTAGATTTTGCCTTGTAAGAAAAAAGTTTACATGAAAAACAATTTATATTTTTTAAATAAAAACTTTCTTATTCGCAATGTGAATGAGGTGTAGTGGAACTTTCACGTTGCATCCCCCAGCAATAGTCAGCCATCATGTGGCAATCCCATCAGCCTTGGTATCTGTCTTTCATAGTCTTTAGGTCCTCGTGAAACCGCTACCCTTGTTCTTCGCTATAGGATCCAAGATTGTCTGGGAATTGATCAAGATGACTGTGAAGGAAGTGCACTTTGATGGACATATTACATCCTAAGTTAATAAAGTGCTCTAGCATGTCATTTAAAATTTCGGAGTAGTTACTTGACTTGTAATTTCCGAGAAAGTTTTTAGTAACTTCAACAAACGACTAAACGACTTCGCTTAGAGCTGTCTATAAAGAGACGCGAATCATTTGGATGGTATTTTGAAAGACTCATTTCGAGAACAAGGCCTTGCACATCCGAACAAAAAACAACATCATTTTCCGATTTGAAAAATGGTAGCAATTCTTGCTCTCTTGTTCGATAAAACGTCACTTTTGTACCTGACGTCAACAAGTTTTTTTTCTTTTAATCTAGAAGCCAAAACCTCTGCAGATTCTTTAGAAAGTTCAAGATCCCTTATCAAATCAATTAATTCTTCTTGGGTAAAAGGTTTTGGCTCTGTAGATGGTATTCCTTCGAAATCGCTGTCGCTACTCACTTCATTAATGACGTCTCCAAATGATGATTCACCAATGGAACAAAATGCTGGAGCAGGTACTTCCTCTGCATGTGGTAAGGGTCTGCTAACAAATTCTAAGTCTGAATATATTATTTTTTTTAACGTTTACACCACGTAAATTAATACAGTTGAAGTAACAGTCATCGAAGTGACTTTTTTGTTCTATCCATTACATAGGCACTCTGAACCTGATATGGTTTCTTTTACCACTAATATACTGTTTCAAGTGTTCATAGCTCATTTTACAAACAATTTGGGGTATCCACGGCTTGGGGTATCCACAATTTTAACTTAAAGTAAGCATAATAAGCACTTTTTATAAAAGCTTTTATAGGTTTTCTGAATTTTTTCACTGTGTATTCTCCATAAATGTAACAAAACACATTTGGATCATTGAGACAACTTCTTCGTGATAAGACATGATATAAAAATCAATTTATTTTTATAAATCTATCGATAAAATAGCAAATCATGCACACGGAAGTACTTATTAGAGCGAATATTCAAAACTGATAGTTAATCAAAAATTACACGTAGGAAAAAAAATTAAAAATTTTTTTAATGTTGCCAGTACATACTTAATACAAAACCACTAACTATATTTCGGCACCATTTTTTTTTCTTCGATTTGTTGACCTGTGTTATCAATTTGAAATTTCTTGATTCTTTCCAGTACTTATATTTGAGAAAATATTTAGTTCACAGTAGAGCTGTCAAGCCCCGGCCTTCCGATTGGACCAGAGTGGTGCAGAAAGGCCATAAAAGCTTACACAGGTATTTGCCATGAACTTGAAGTAGAATCGACATTTTTCTATATGGGGCAAATAAGTAGAGCTAGTACTTCAAGTTTTCGGGCCACATACATAATACATAAGTATTTATTTTTCGTTGTTTGACAAATCTCAATCAAATACCAAACTTCTATGTAATATTTTAACAGCTTTCAGTTGCTCAATTTGTCAGATAATGCAGACTGTGTACCGAGGGTCAATAAAAACTTAATTATAGTCAAAAGGCAAAAGGTTGATTAAATGCTACATTGGAAGACAATAACTTTTTTCATTCATAAATTAACTGTATGTTGATTTTTTGATTTATTTGCTTCGCTTGCATTCTGAACTTTTTGTGACTTGAGTTATGTAAGTCTGGGGGAAAAGTGAATACGCAAACACAATCATTGGAGAACGGGTGGATACATTTTATGTATGTATGTATATAATTTGCTTTAGTTTGGGGAAAAAACAATTTGTCAACTGTGTCGCGCGTATATGGGTGAAATACTTAGTTCTCTCATAATTTTTTTATTTGCCAGTCTGTCTATCTGTCTAAATGTGAGTTAATTGTGGACAAATTAATGCAATTAGATACAGAAGAAAAATAAACATCAAATTAAGCTTCAAACGATTTTGTTTTTTCTTATGTATTAAAAGACAAAAACAAAAAAAAATAGTCTTGCAGATTGTACGATTTTGAGTTATTAAGTAGAAATGAAAAATATGCCAATGTTATAGGTTAGAGGTTCATAAGTAACTTGACTTAAGTTTAATATGGTAGAAAATGTGTTCATGAGTATGGTAGAAATAGCGTTCTTAAGCCCACAACGCTTAGAATTCGTCATCTTAGTTGCGCCAAAGTATGCAACCAACAGTGACGAAAGGAGGCGAATCAATAAATACGAGTACGTTAACAATAGGTCTGTTCGAGTCGGATTTCGTGGTAAAAAATTAAAACTGTAACATCGCGATATTTGAGAGACACCACCAAATTTCAACTGTCTAGGTGGTGGGGTACTGAGAAAGAGCTGTATTTTTGCCTGAAAATAGCCGGATATATGTAGTTCTTTTAAAAATTTTAGTTTTAAAAGCCTACAAGTCTAAGTTTAAAGATATGGATATCATTTTATTTTTGTCATGCCATCTACTACATATACACAAAAAATATTTTTTTAATCTTCTAGACATTAAGATCTTTATTTGCGACCAAATTAAGTGAAAAAAAGGAACAGGTTTACTTTAGCTGACATTGTCCAATTTTATTTATTTTTTTTTTGTAAAAGGGGGTAAAAAACAAAAAAAATATAAAAAGATATAGACATCGGAAGTTGCAGATATAGCTTTTGTAAAAATGGTTATAAGTTAGAAACCCCTGAATAGAAAATGGAAAATATGGGTGTCAAAAGAAAGATAATTTAATGGCCTACAATAATGGCGAGCAAAGTTTTGAAATTCGACCAATAATTTTGGAAATATTACGCCTTTTCTGAAATTATAACCAATTTTTTTTTGAAAAAACCTAATTTTTTCCAAAAAATCTGTAAATGACCTGAAATTTTTTTAGCATGCTAAGAAAGCTTAATTGATTCCCTTTAAAATGCGATGTAGGTTGCTGCAAATTTTTTTATATTTACACCCTTTTTAAAGAAAAACAAAAAAATTTATTCACATATTTATTTATTAAAGCGCGCGCGATTTAAAAAAAAAAAATTTTAAGTTTTACAATAAGAATGGTCTTATAATAATAATTGTTGTTGTTGGTTTTTTATTGTTTTTGTCCATAAAAACAGACATTTCATAAAAATTCATTGAACATTTATTTTTATTTTCCGGCAAAAAAAGGGGGTTAAATTCGCAAAAATTTAGAACAAGCTATGTACCATTTTAAAGGGAATAAATTAAGCTTTCTTAATATGCAAAAATAATTATAGATCATTGACACATTTTTTGGAAAAAAAGGGTTTTCAAAAAAAAAAAAAAAATTGGTCAAAATCGTTATATCTCTAAAATTATAGGTCAAATTTCAAAACTTTTCTTACCATTATTGTAGGCCATTAAATTATCGTTCTTATGACATCCAAATTTTTCATTTTCCATTCAGGAGTTTCCAACTTATAATCATTTTTCCAAAAGATATATCCACAACTTCCGATGTCTATATCTCCGATACTAGATCCGAGCGACTTTTTTTTTTAATTTAATATTTTTTTATTTTTAATCTTCTATTACCTCTAAAAAAATTAATTGATTTGCAGAATATCAGCTAAAGTAAACTTAAGCCGAAAAAGGTTTTAGTAAAATATGACAACTTTGAAAATGGTGCCCCAAATCTAGGTGTTACTCAAAATAATTAAATTATAATTCATATTGTGAACATTTTTATAAACTTCAAAATGAAATATCACACAGTGAAAATAGTTGGCCTAGTTCAGAGACATTGAATTCGGCAGTTCTCGCAAAAGTAGCGTTTTTTCCAAACTTTGACCTAACAATACTCATGACTCCGACTATCTAGAGAACTGAAATTTGTGTTGTGGAGCTATCTTTCAAAGTTCTTTAACATGTCAATGTCAATGTCAATTTGAGCATCATACGTGTGTAATATCATTAAAAAACAGTAAATATGGAATAAAAAATAAGCTCTTAGGACTTTTTTATCTTTTGATGTATATCGACTATAAATAAAATTCCAAATAATTCCCCATTCAATTTTTTTTAGTAGCTCAACTTGTCATTTAAACTTGGTCAAAGCCCACCGTGCATTTGGTTAATGCCTTATGAATGCAAGCCAAGTGCAAGCTTTTTGAGAATAGGTTTGATAAATAGGATATAACACAAAAAGTGAATGACTGATTTTAAATTGTATGCCAAATTTGTATGTTGAAACAAAAAATTATTTTCGATGGAAATAAAACTAAGAATAATTTTTAACGAATTTTGATTGAAGGTAAAAATTTTGAGGTAACTTTTATTTAGCGAATCTTCCAATTTCTTAGACAACATTTAAAAAATAGTTATCTGATCGATTCATCAGTTTTACGATTTCTTTTCAATTAAAAATTGGTCAACTATTCAATTAAATAAATGAGCATATACCAACAAATGTTTTGATTTTTGTTATGTTGCTTCTTCTTAACACAACCTTGTAAAAAATTAAAACAAAAATGATGTGCTGAAAAATATTTTATTAGGAAAGTATTGAACAGATACCATTAAGACAGGAAATTTTTTCCCCTAAAAAGTGAGTATCCAGTCTTCAAGTTTTAGCCACAAGAAATTTGTCTGTGTGAAAAACTAAACTTTTTTTTTTGAGGGGAAGTGATCAGATATTTTTTACTCTGATTTTTTTTTCGCTCAACTACCATACTTTTTCCGAACCGAACACTTTTTGTGATAAAACTTTATAAATATTTATAAGTATTCACCTATTTTTTTTCGGCTCGAACAAACCTAATGCATACAAACTCGAACAAAAAATAAACAGCTGGTAAAGTACAGCGAAAATTGAAAATTACAAATACTTTGTGATTTAGGGGAACTTCAGTTAAAAAGTTTTCACATTACCATCAAAAACGTCCAATTTTTCATTTAATTTTAAGAAGAAAAATATTCTCGTTTTTCAGAAAACCAGTATTATTGTGGCTTAGTAAATGAAAATAATTGGATATAAGTATTAAGATAGTAAATTGCAATGTGTAGGCGAAGATTTTTTAATGCAATCTGAAATATATCTCATTTTGCTAGGGTCTTCGAGATGTGAAAAGTGAGATACTTTTCCATATGAATTGCAATAAGAAACCAACTGTATGCGCTTGGAAACTGAAATTTTGGGAGAATTTTCTTCAAACCCGATTTCATAATATAGACCTATGAGACCGTAAAAAAGCCATCTTGGGATGTAAAGGGTTTTTCAATAGGGACGCTACAAAAGTAGACCAATAGGGACAGCAAACGACGCCATATTTTTTCCCGTTCTTTTGACATTTCTCTTCAGTAAGGTTTGCCATTTCATCAGGGAAAGATATACGATCCAACAACGAGTCGAAATTATTAAAATTTACTACCGAAATTCGGAGTCAGTGACCTCAACTTTAAGAGCGCTACGTCCAATTTATGGTCGTCATAATCGTCTTGTCAGATCAACAATTGAGCGTCTAGTGGAAAAATTTGAATCCACAGGCACAGTGCAAATTGTTCCCGTGCCAGTGAGACAAAGAAGTGCCCGTAGTGTCGAGAATATTGCTGCCGCTAGCGCATCAATTGGTAAAAACCCAAATCAGTGTCTCACACGTCGTTCTCAAGCGTTGGGCATCTCTGTCACGTCGTTGTGGCGAATTTTGCGAAAAAATCTTGGCCTACATCCTTACAAGATCAAATTG
This sequence comes from Tricholauxania praeusta, assembly GCA_949775025.1. Classification (NCBI taxonomy): domain Eukaryota; kingdom Metazoa; phylum Arthropoda; class Insecta; order Diptera; family Lauxaniidae; genus Tricholauxania; species Tricholauxania praeusta. Next base: position 59,107,407 of record OX459029.1, read on the forward strand.
ACGCAAGAACTGAAGCCGCTTGAATACCAGAATCGTCGTATGTTCGTGAATTGGGCTGAGCAACGACTTGAAAATGATCCGGACTTTCATCGAAAAATCATCTTCAGCGATGAAGCTCATTTCTTGCTCAATGGCTTCGTCAATAAGCAAAATATGCGTTATTGGTCAGGCAGCAATCCACAAGTACTCCATGAGTCAACATTGCATCCCGAAAAAATTACGGTTTGGTGCGGTTTATGGGCCGGCGGCGTCATTGGGCCGGCCTTCTTCCGTGATGATCAAGACCGGCACGTTACTGTGAATGGGAATCGCTACCGCTCAATGATAACCGAATATTTTTGGCCCAACTTGTATGATATGAACTTGGACAATATGTGGTTCCAACAGGACGGCGCCACAAGCCACACAGCGAATGTCACAATCGATTTATTGAAAACCAAGTTTGGTGAACGTGTTATCTCACGAAATGGCACAGTCGATTGGCCGCCTCGGTCGTGTGATTTGACGCCGTTAGACTGTTTCCTGTGGGGCTACGTCAAGTCTATGGTCTATGCCAACAAGCCAGCGACGATTGATGAACTTCGTACGAATATCGAACGTGAAATTGCAGCAGTATCGGCCGATTTATGCTTGAAAACCGTCGAAAATTGGGTTCAGCGTCTGAACTTCTGCAGGCGTGCCCGTGGTGGCCATGCAAAAGAAATTGAATTTCATACATAATGGCATCAAATGTTCTTTAACAAAAATTAAAAAATTTATTAAAATCCTAAACCGTTTTTGTTTTATTTAAGAAAACTTTTGTAGCGCTCTTATTGAAAAACCCTTTACATACATTATTCGCGTTTTCAGCCGCACAAAAAATGTGAGCATGGTTTAACAATAGGGGGTGACAACTCCCATACAACTAAAATACCTAAAACGCTATATTTTGACATCTAAGGCAGATTTTTCTACGTTTTAGTAAGTCGGTTTTATCGTAAAGTTTCAACAAAATCAGACACAAACTCTATCAGCGCCGCAAAGAGGTTTGAGCTAGGAAAGTCAAATTTTGTGACAATTATTTTTAAGTCCCATGCTAAAACAAGCGAAAATAAAAAATCTACAAAGCTTTCAAAATATACATCCGAGTAAACATACGTATTATATTTGTAATGTATTTTATATAAAGTTGTTAGTTTTTCAAAAACATTAACTAAATATATAATTTTCTTAAACCATAGGTTACTGGTGGAGGTGGAGGCCTTGGCCGCGAAATAGCTGTTCAGTTGGCCAAAAGAGGTTGCAAATTGGCCATTGTTGACTTGCATTCAAAGGGTTGCTATGAGACTGCTGACCTTATTTCAAAAATACCACGCAGCACTGCCAAAGTATACAAGGTAATTTGCTCATCTCTTTTCGCATACATATGTACATATACGGAAACCATTATTCTTTTTGGATTTTGGCGAAAATAATAAGAACTATGTGTCTTAAATTAAAGGCAACGGAACAAACAATAATGAACTGTCCTTTAAAATAACACATAAAAAACATATATAGTATCTACATTTGAATATTTTTTTAAATTTTTTATTTTTCCGAAACTAACATGTTAATTTTTTAGTGTATATAAGAAAAAAGATTAATCCAACCCTAAGTATTTATTCGAATGCTGATACTTAGAGGTTGTCCAAGGCCGATGAAGCTTTTTCATATGAAAATGTTTGGAAACATCGACATTTTTTCTTAATACATATAAGAAAACAAATAACTTAATGCTTTTGATTTTTGACTAAAAATTGGCATTGAAGGCCTGTTACCTTGACAATATTTGAGTAAGAGCAATTTTTTGAGGATTCTCTAAAAAAATATATATTATATAAATAATGTCCTGATGTCTGAAAATTGGGCTCTGCTTTCCTCGTTTCAAACAAAACGGATGACGCTTTGATATGAAAAAGTATGCGGATTTCTCTATTTATATATACTAAACCTATACTAAAAGATTATCATGTAAATTTCAGAAAACAAAAGTGTATAAGAAACCTCAATATATGTATGTACATTAGGGTGATTCAAATTTTTTATTTTTTGTTTTTTTTAAGGTGCTGTTGCTTAAAAAGTAAGTTTATGATATGAAGAAAAAGTTCACGAAAATTCAGCTCTGTAACTCAATTTTATAAGGTGGCGCCGGAACCTGTTAGTTTTACATGTAAATTGTATGGAAAAATTATTTTTTACAAAAAAGGTATCTAAATGAATAGGTGATTTGTGTTGTTGAGCTGAAAAGGATCGTTTTCGACGTAATTTTTTACGCTGAATCCGAATCTGGCCTCAGAATTGACCCATCATGTCGGAATCTTGAAATATTTGAGGCTAATTACCTAAAACATGATGTTTTTTGTCCACTTTCGAGGCCATGTATAGAATTCAAAGAAAGTTAATCAGCTTATTTATAACAAAAGCATCATTTAGTACCATCCTTGCCCTTTGAAATGAGCTTTCAAGTAGTGATCTGTGATGCTTCCTTGCAAAGTTGCAGCCATTTCAAGGTGACATGAATTTGAGATCCGTTGGTTAATATTGTTGAGTTGCAACCCTTTGTAGGGGATCCAATTCATGTCACTTTAAAATGGCTATAAGTTTGCAAGGAAACATCACAGATCACCACTTGAAAGCTCATTTTAAAGGGCAAGGATGGAACTAAATGATGCTTTTGTTAAAAATAAGCTGAACAACTGTCTTTGAATCCTATACATGGCCTCGAAAGTAGACAAAAAACATCATGTTTTAGGTACTTAGCCTCAAATATTTCAGGATTCCAACATGATGGGTCAATTCTGAGGCCAGATTCGGATTCAGCGTAAAAAATTACGTCGAAAAACGATCCTTTTAAGCTCAACAACACTAATCACCTATTCATTTAGATACCTTTTTTGTAAAAAATAATTTTTCCATACAATTTACATGTAAAACTAACAGGCTCCGGCGCCACCTTATAAAATTGAGTTACAGAGCTGAATTTTCGTGAACTTTTTCTTCATATCATAAACTTACTTTTTAAGCAACAGCACGTTAAAAAAAACAAAAAATAAAAAATTTGAATCACCCTAATGTACATATGCATACATTTGAGCATTATGCGTTTTAATAAGATTTATAAGCAAAATTTTCTCGCTTATATTTTAATCTCTAATAACTTTACATGTTATGCTTCGCGGAACAATAGACCGACGTGTCTTCACCGAGAGAACTGCAATTAATGGCTGTTAAGATTGAAAAGGAACTAGGCCCTGTGGAGATTTTAGTGAATAACACGTCGATGCTGCCAATGATAACAACGTCACAAATAAAGAACGATGAAATCGAAAGTTTAATATCGGTTAATTTGTCCTCTTACATTATGGTAAGAATGCACTTAATAAAAATAACAAAAAATATATTTTGCTGAAATACATATTAAGATATTAAAATATTTTTTCTTTTAGACCACTAAAGAATTTTTACCGAAAATGGTGGCTCGTAAATCTGGACATATTGTGTCTGTAGCTTCACTGGCAGGTGAGTAAAATAAGAACTTAACTTAGAAAGATTTCTTCCAAAGCAGACGTTTCAAGTCAAATAAGTATTACAATAAATTCACTCAAGAAAAATATTGTTTACCACAAATGCAAGTGTTTGCGAAAATTGTTGTGGCAAGTAATAATTTTTTTTTTTGCAACAAAATCGATAAATCGTTTGTTGAAAAAAGAAGCGTTTAGGGCAAAAGTGCAGCATATTAAAAATTATATTTTAAGTATTTCACAATTAATGCCAAATATCTTTAAAGTTGTACACATCCCTGGGTTTTGTAGCACAATTCTGGTCACGTTCAATTGGTTTTTGAATTTTGAGATAAGGTAGCGGAAACTGTTTTTTCTGATCACATTCAATACGACCAAAGTATAAAGACTTCAAAAAAATTAAGAAAAAAAAATTTTACAGCAGTAGTATGGCTTAATTTGAACCTCTTGAGTATTTACCATTCGAAAAATTTATATTAAAAGTTTTGAAATCATAAAATTGGTACAAAGTTGTATTAGGAAATTATTTTATAATAGTTTTCTTACAGAAACCCTCTAATAGTGGTTGCACAATTTAATGCATTCACAGATTTATGTGGTCAAATTCTCCAAAGTTTGACAGCTATGACAACATACGAAAAATGACGATTGATATTTAATTCATAGTATATACTTACTAATTTTTTTAAAATTTGCATATTTTTATCTTTTGACTAATTTTTTCAATGATTGACTTAAAAACCTTTTTTTTTTTCGTTTTGTTATTCTAGGACTAATACCATTGCCAGGAGCTGGAGTTTATACTGCAACTAAGTATGGAATTATTGGATTTATGGAAGCAATAAGAGCTGAATTGCGATTATCTGATTGTGATTTTGTTAGAACTACAATAGCAAATGCTTATATGATGAAGACCAGTGATGAATTACAACTACTCAATGATACCGGGTGTGTAAAAAAACAAATAAAATTTGCGAATTTTTGCCTATTATAATTTATAGTTAAAAAAATCAGATATTGACAAAAGAAATGCTTTTACTTTATTTATTCTATACATAAACCACATATCACATAAATTTTTGTACCATACTTTTTAAAATATGTATACTTCTTTATACTAACTTCTCTCTGCACAGTGGAGGCAAATATATATATTAGCAAATGATTATCTGCCCTTAGCCTCCGCATCTGTATACTTCTACTTTAATGACTCAAAAAAGCTCACGGCAAAAATATTTCATTCGTTTATTTCAAGTTCAAGATGATGAGCCTGATTGTTCAGATTAAAAATAATTTTGTAAAGGACAATCTTTATATTAGTCAAAAAGTTTATAAAAATTTATTTACATATTTATGTGAAGTGAGCTGGTATACATATAGTATGTTAAACATAAATCTAAGAGAACATAAAAAGCTTCATTCCGTTATATTGATTAATTTGGAAGTTATGCCTTTTTACTAAAAATCCTTTCCTGGGATAGTTTCACATGGTATTTGGGCGATGTTATCTACGACCACTATGCACCGTATTATTACTAAGTCGTTTTTCATGGAACTTCAGTGTTCGAACTTTTCTAGTAGTTCAGTTCCTAAACAAATTGTTTAACATTAAAGAATAGAATAGTTGCTCGAAAAGCATGCATTGAGCTATAAGTTTTTGCGCTAGACTCGACTTTAGTGCAGTTCAGGAACAATTGGATGCACCGGGTTTTAAGTAGTGGAAGTTCCTGAATATTTACTAAAAAAAAGGTATATAATTGTAGTTTTTTTTCGTTTTGCGACTTATAAATTGTTAGATGACAAATTTATAGAAAAATGTATTAGAAATGCCACGAATTTACTAAAAATTGCTCTGATGCACTTGCGTACTTTTCAATGCGCCAATGCACTGAAAATGCAAAGACAAGTGTACTGAAAATGCCATCACTTTCATGCATACATTGTTATTCATAAAAGTCAATAATCAAAAAAAAGTCATTGATAAAAAAATTCGCAAATTTACATTGTTATCACTTCTGGCCAATTGCATGTTACATATTTCGTAGCAGTAATTTCATATAACTGCTTAATTGATTTGTTAATTGTTTTTATACCTATTAATATTTCTCATTCTCTTTTTCCCCCGACAATCATTGTCTGACCTCTGTCCCGATTGACTCATTCGCACATCCGGTGCTTATACTCCATTGGCATTGGGACACAACAATAGTCTGGCAAAAAGTTATCCCGGCTTATCGACAGCATATGTAGCGGAAAAAATCGTTAAGGGAGTTATGCTCAATCATTGGATGGTCTACGTGCCCAAAATATTTGCGCTCAGCGTTTGGTTACGTCGGTAAGTACAGAATATTAAAAGTGCAATTTTTTCACGTTTCCTGCTTCATTTTTGTAAAATTTTTATTTCTGATTTCTGTGAAAAACAAAATCACGTACTGTTCGCTTACCAGTGAATTTTTTTTAAAACTGATTTTTATCTGTAATCAAATTGAATTGTTCTACAGTGAGAATTTTGATATTTTCTAGTAAATGTATTTAATTTCGTTTTCAATTATCAATTGGATTTCAGATTATTACCAACTAAGTGGCAGAATTATACGTTACTGAAATTCTACAACTTCGATAGCCGTAGCTTACATCAGTTCTTTTGGAAATGAAAATAAGGCCAAAAAGCAAAATCAGGATTGCGTAGCAGCTTAAATGAAGTTATTTGGTAGCGAACATTCTCGAGTGTGGAATTTTATATTAAAATTTTATATTTTATTGAATTATTTTTTGATATAATAATTTTTACGTTAAATAAATAAACATTCCGTTTTTTAACATTAAGAAGGAAATTACAATAATTGTTGTAAATATGTATGAGCAGCAGTATGTTTGCATGAGTAATTTGTTCAAAGGATTAAATAGTTTGTTTTAAAAATATGTTAAGTCACAAATTAAAAAGTCGATGAAATAGCTTTTCAAGTTTTAAAAAAATTACACTGACATTTTGCTGCTGACCACAATTGTCGAACGTATAGTCTACAGTGTGGATAAATTTACCTCTTGTCTGAATGTAAACGAGAAAGAGTCAAAGTTCATGGACTTAACTTTGTGTGAAAATCTTCATTGCACCTTACCTACAGTGATCAGCCATCGTTGCATTCAGCTCATGTACCAACAACGGTCGTGAATAAGGGGGATATTTCTTATGCTCAAAGCCATTCCCAAAATCTAACTATTTTCACCATGTATTTCCCGTAACGCTAACTATTTTAATATTTGGGATTGGTTTGCAGGTAAAATTGTATGTGAAACAATCTTACAAACTAGATATCCAATTTTTTATAGTTTCATGTCAAAATTGCCGAAAGAATTATTTGTACTTGTCACAATCAAAACCCTTAAAATGGGGCCGTGATCGCATAATTTGACATATGGGACCATTCACGCAGAAAGATTAAAACACCAAAATGTACTTTACAAGCCACATCTCATGTGATCCATTTCAATTTCCCCAGATCAATATTTCGAAAGCTAAGTAAGATACTCATAAAAGTTTTACATAGTGACTTAGACGAGATATTGGCCTCACATAAAATCAGATCAAATTTTTGAAATATCTCGATTTCTAGAGTCCTTGTATGGAACGTAAGGTTTCGAGGTTTACGTGGCATACTTGGTGTTAATAATTACCAGTGAATTAACCAGTGAATTCCAAGAAACTGGATCGGTAACAGATATGAAATCATCAGTGCTTTTTGTACAAGCCGAAATCATCGCCAAGCATGAGACCCATTATTATCTCAGCGGATGCATTAATAAGCAAAATTATTGAATTTGGGCAGATGAAAGCCTAAGAGATTGCAGAGAACACACAGTTTAGAGTTGTTTTTGGGCTGTGAAATTTATTTGACCTTTTTTTAAACTGTTCCGATAATGCTGTTACTGTGTTAAATAAATTTTTATGACCCAAATTGGTTTATATGAACTTGAACAATCTGTGGTTCCAGCAAAACACATGACAAATCCCAATCCAATGTATCCGGAGCACATTATCTCACGAAACAGCGATGTCAATTGGCCACCGAAATCGTGCGATTTGACATCCTTAAACTTCTGTTTTTGAGGAGTAGATAAGCAACTATGCCAGAATGCCTTCCTAATTTTGGACAAACAGATTGGTACATGCTGCCGAAACCGTGCTAAGCATTTGGCCAAAATTATCTCTCATACATAACCATTGAACAATGAGCTTTATTCAATAAATATATCAAAATCATTTTAATACCACTATTTTTTATTTACTATTGTTGTACTACTATCATATGATATGTTTCAAAATATGTTCGAAAATCTCCCCTTAACAAAATAAGAAATTTGAGGAATTTGTGAAATAAAAATAACAAAATTTTCCAACATTAAAAACGATGTAAAATTTAAATGAGAATATATCCAACTAATTGAGAAACATGCTGATAATAATTTGAAAAAACCAACCGAAAAAGATAAAAATACTTCGCACAATCAAAACAATATATAGGCCGAGAGTATTCCAATCATATTTTAGTTGATTTTAAAACAGGGAATTGTTCGCAAGAGCTTATAAAATAGGTCAATTCAAGGTCAACACGAAAGCTATTTACCATAAAATGTACTACCTGGTATTGGAATTAGTAATTCTAGTCATATCTGTCATTCACGGAATACATGCTGATACTTTTGCCGAATGTAATTCGCCCGATAACTTCAATATTTACGTAGCCAGTGAAACAAATTGTGCTCACTATATCTATTGTGATGGTGAAGATTCTTTTGTGGGTGAATGTTTGGATGATAATTATTTCAACGAAGCGGCAGGAAACTGCGATAATAGAGAAGCAGTCGTTTGCAGAGTTGGAATGACCAACACAGAGAACGAAGATCAATTAGAGACTACAAGCACCAATTTGTTGGAAAGTGTTAGTACTGAAGTATCTACTACCGAAATTATAATTCCGACTACCACTTTACGCCCAACTACAGTTGGATTTACCAATGAATTTCCCACTAAAACAACAAACATTTTACGTCCTCCTCCCATTGAACTATCAGGCAATGGAACACCGCAGTGCCCACGGAGTTCGGACCCAAATAATACAATATATCTGCCGAATGCACGAACCTGTTCTGCTTATTATATTTGCTATTTCGGTATAGCAATACCTATGTCATGTCCTGCCCAGTTCTATTTTAATTCGCTGAGTGGCAGATGTGAACGTCAAGAACTAGTACAATGTGCAGTAAGTAGATATGTTTGATATATGTTTATATTTTGTAACTGTGGAAATATGTTTTACTTTCAGCAGGTAAACCGTCCTGCACGCGTTGATTGTGTGAGAGGAGTCTACGACTTCATACCACATCCGGATAACTGTGAATACTACTACTTTTGTGCCAATGGATTTCTTATGATATTTCAGTGTCCTGCTCAGTTCTCATGGCACTACGAACGTAGAACTTGTGTGCATAAAAGTCATATGAAATGCTATTCAAATACCGTTTTCAGACAATATTATGGCCTTTGGTAAAATAAACTATACCAACATAGATTTTTTATACATTTATTATATTTATAATTCATATCCAAGTGTGAATAAACACCTTCCATACCCACAAGTCATGCGAAACTTCTTATCAGTGTTTTGCTGAACATTTTTCTCAACCTGATAATACTTGAGGACAAGTTTTAATTTACATAACATATTGCCGTGTCTTGATTATTTGTATGTTAAGAATATGCATGCTAATGATGATAATCGTTGTAAATTTCGACATTTTTAATTAACTTTTGAAAAGTAAGAAATAACCGTTAAAATTAAAAATACGACAAAATAAAGAAAAAGCGAGCATCAAAAAAGATATAAATCGAATATTTTCTGTTTTGGTTAATCAACAATTAGAAAGTTATTTTTGCGAACTAAACTTAAGGGGTTCCTTGCCGATAAATTACTTTGAGTCATAGTTTGAAGATTCATATGCAAATCTATATTATTGTAAAACACACTGAATTGATGAAAAAAGTAGTAAAGTAAGTAAGCCAAGTCAAAAACTAAATACCACATATTGCATCAACAGTAAGGTTGCTGTGATAGCAAAATCAGACTCAATTGTTGTGGACGACGGGAAAATTGCAAACGGAATACTTGCGGATACTTTTTAGACTCACTGAACTTTAGCATTTTGGACTTGGCCGGTTTTGATGCCAAGGCGTTGAACCGGTTTTGAAAGCAAGTTCATGCACTTGGCCGGTTTTGAAATCCATGCATCAAAATAAATATAAAAAATGTAATATTTCTGTCAAAAAATTTTTTTTTTAATCTAAAAACTTATTAAAAAGATAGAGCATGGTCTAGATTTAGATATATAAGAATATCTCAAAATTTGATTTTTTTGGACTTGGCCGGTTTTGCAACTGGGCGCCTCATATGTTGAAATTTATGTGTTTCTGATTATTTGCTTTGCCTTCGACAAAATATTGAGCAAATGCCAAAAGATATGAAAAACAAATACGTAATGAGTGCCAAACTGAGAGAGAATATCTATTTCTCGGGAAAACCAAATAGGGTTGCCAAGTGGCAGCTTTTCACAAGCCGTGGGCCTTGTCGGAATTGAAAAATTTCGGTAAAAGCCGTTAATTGGAGGACTGTTGTTATATGTACTTAAATTAATTTTTATAAGGAGCAAAAATTTTGTGATTTTATTTACCGATACAAAAAATTTAATTTTGCTACTCTATACTAAAAAAAAGAAAAAGAGTGAAACTTTTTTCAACAAAAAATGATGCTAATTTTTTAATATTTTAAGGAAAAAATATTTTATTTTGGGAAAGCCGGTAATTCCTTGTTTTCAAGTTAGAAATTCTGAAACCAAAAGTGGCAGTGAAGTTTATTGTAAAAGCAAGCATCATTTCCGGTAGAATCTCGCGGCAACGTAGACAACTTGCCATTTGAAATAAAGTAAAAATCTCACTGCTATGAAAACGGCGTTTTTGTTCTTACAGCCGGCATACGGGGAAAGGTTCTAGAAATGACAACTGAAGGTGCAGAAAATTCAGCAAATATCAACGAACTCATATCGCAAATAGCAGTAGACCTCGACTTGAGAAATAAGATCGTTTTGCGGAGACAACGCGCAAATAACATTTTGGTATTTTCTCGAATGAAAAAACATAATTAAATGGATTCTGAAAATCTGTACTGTACAAATTAAATCTGTACGGTTGGTATGCTTATATATATATACATGTATTTATTGTCAAGATTCAGAACTTTTTTGCATGCTGTTGAAATTTAAAAGGTAATTTAACTTATTAGTTCTTATGTGAAAGCTCCCGGAGTTCAAATGTCACATTTTATTTCTACTTTAGTAATATGGCACATTGCTTACTAAATTTTGGTTTAAATAATATGTATTTTAATTGAAACACAATAGTAATCCCTAAACATTTCTCAGAATTTATATTTTCGAATCACACAATTAATTAATAAGTCTTCACCTCCAGTTTACCTTTTTTCATAATCATGTGCTAGAACAAATTTTCCTTTAAGTTCTGTGGTGACTTATTAGTTGCCTTTCATTGGACCACAACCTTTTCATTGAGCGTTAACACTTGTTTCTAGCGGTCTATATATCGCAAAATCCAGTAACACTAGGTAAGTAAAAAACATTTAAAGTATTTCAGGTCTAGGGTGACCTGAATTATTTGACCGAATTAACTCTTGTCTATGAAGTTATTTCAGAAACAAACATTTTTGGCAAACATATCGCTCACTTACTTCAAGACTGGCATAACTCAAAAAACATAAAGTGAGAGAAAAGCGCAGTTAAAGTTTTCAATAATTTTATTTTTTATATGAAAATGATGAAAAGTATGTCCATATAAACTCTATTCGGGGGCGGAAAAATGGAGCACGATATTAAATTTTATAAGCTTTTATTTTGATGATACACTTTAATACTTACATTTGGGAAGAAAAGTCGATAACCGTTTTCTTCCTATTTGTTTTGAATTTGATTTTTTTTGAAAACTTAATCTCCACTTTATCAGGTTTTTCAGATATCCTAACCTAAAAATGTAAAAACACGTATTTTACCTACATTCGGCAGTTTTGTTTTCTCAAAACTTGTTAAGGAATAAGAAACTTATTCTATTTTCCTTAAAAATACATTTGAAATTTTTCAAAACTCTAACCCTTTTCAAAAAAAATCGTTCAAGGAAAGTGTAATATCAAATAAGTTACAAAATACAAAGAATTTTTGCATTGGTTTTTTTTCACTTTTCGCTGGGGTTTTCAACAGATCGAAGCAAAAAGGGAAATATGCCAGGCTTAGATAGTGTGACTAGTATGATTGGCTTTAGCGGCTAACGTGGCCATGTGATCTGCGTTTTCATTTCATGAAATATATCTCATTTTGCTTGGGTTTTCAGAATGTGAAAGTGAGGAAATTTTTTTTTTTTTTAGTAGTGTTGTTATATACGGAACTAAATTTCATTGTTGAAATATGTGTATCTGAATGTGAAAATGCGAACCAAAAAAAAAAAGAAAAAAAGGCTTTAAACTTTTTACCAAAGATTTTTCGATTTTAACGCAAATTTGATGAATTTTTTGCTGCTCCGCATTTTGTCGATAAATATATGGTCACTTTACATTGAATAATCTTTATTTTGTATAATAGTCTAATGTTTTTTTGGTGTTGACACATATTATCTACTAAACAGTAAGCTCAGTAAAATAATTAGAAATCAATAGCTATCAAACTTCACTTTTTGTGTAACATGAAAACTTTTAACTGATTATGTCAAAAATAAGGTTTAGTATAAGTAGAAGAATTGATATTTTCTGTTTTTTGCTATAGATCTCTTAGTCCAGAACACAGAAACTAGACCTGATAGAATCAAAATAAATATGGTTTTATAAGGAGGGTTGATGGATACATCAAAACTATCCAGCACATTTCTTGTTACGAAATTTTGTTGACCAGTGCTACTAGCATTTTCTTATGAAAACTTCATCAATTTTATTTTAAAAAAAATAGCTTCATATGGCACTTTGGATGATGTGATAACAAGTCAGACTCTGAAGCTATTTTTAGCTGCTATTGAATCGAGCCGATGTACATACTCGAATGTGTGTGTAAGTCGATTGGGGAAAGACTGAGTTTAAGATGTTAGATAGTAACATCAGGTGCTGGGGGTCTCCTGATCTTCATGTAAGAACTAGACTTTAGTCTATTTTTACCCGAAAATCATATTGGTTGTGTTATTTTAACATAAGGCTGTATGCAAGTGATTGTTATTGTGTCATTCCATTCGACTGTAGTTGTGAAAATTTAAGTTTTATATACAAAGTGAAATTAATTTCTTTATAAGGGGTCTGTTTTACATTTTAAATGCAATCATTGTTTTTCTTATTAAAAACTCGTCGGAGACAATTGTAAAGTGCTATGATGTTAAAAACGACTTTCCGTTTGAAAATATCAATGTTATTTATTCGGCGGAGGGATTGTAATGTTCACTGATGAAGGGCATCCGTTCTCCCAAACACAAAACAAGATTGGTTGGGTGCGAAATGGGGCCGTTAGATGACATCTACAAGTTCGTCTCACAATTTCTCTGAAAAATGTATATAATTTGACTACTATATATCAAACATACATTTATTAAATTATCAAATCAAATTCATTGTTTATATTATTTATGTCTTAGAAGTATGTATATTACTTATTAATAATATTTGTTAACAAGTATAATTTTCGATTCTTAATGAACTAAAAATTAACTTTGTTTTAAAAGTATTTGTTATAGAGTTAGCGATGTCACGTTTGAGTTGCATTGTTCTAGTGATTCTGTGTGCTATCGCTTTCTCTTTCGTTTTGTTTTGTTATTTAATTTAGTTTTAAGTTATATACTTGATGCAACGTCAAAAAAAACAAACATAGTGCTCCGTGAGCAAGAGCAATTTATTATTTTAGTAAAAGAAGAATTTTGCCATGAGGCATTAAATTTATTCATGTGAATTTGTTAAATTATAAGCTGGCCATACGTTACAGCCGCTAGTTTTAAAACATAGCTATTTCAGTCACTTTTATGTAATCGATATATGAAAAGAAAAGTCTCAATAAAGAATTCAATTCAATTCAATTTAAATTTTCAAATGTTTTCGTCTTAATTTCGATTATGTTTATTTATTTTGAACTAGATCCCATAAAGCCTCTAGTGCATAGTGATATAGCAAATGTATTGACGCAGAATATCAGCCAATAAAAAATTACAGCGGTGACAACATTGGAAATGGTTCACGGTCACTTCCGTTATCAACTTTAACCATGTAATATTTGTTATTTTTTTACAAATGTTTTTTTTACAAGTGTTACGCCTCACTTTCAGCAATCCTTTTCTTTTCTTTACTGATTTTATTAAGAACCGCCCGCAAACGATCCACGAAAATAAGAGCATGCCTCTCCCCACAAATTAAGGCGGGTCGTAACCGAATTGATGACGCACCACAAGAGCCAACATTAATACCTTTGAGCCTTAGTTTTGCAATAACTTTTTGGCGTATTTCAGCGTTGGGCAAATCAAAAGCTATAAATGTACCGCGTCCACGTGTTGAGCTCAATAAGCCATTGAACTCCGTTTCAAAGTCTGATAGATTTTTCTTCATAATGCTTCCAGCAAAATTAACTCTTTGTATCAAATCGTACTTGTGAATGACTCGGAAAATCGCCTCCAGTAAAACTAGCTTGCTTGGATCCCCCATCCATGTACTGAAAATACGTACTGGAAAACGTGGCTTCATTTCATCTGTGTGATAGTATCCGCCAAACTGCATCTTTTTCGAGAACGTAACAATATCTGGCGGACGTTCTAGGTCAAAATGCTCGAGACACCACATTTTACCCGTTGAACCACAACCAGTCTGTACTTCATCAAATATCAATGCTATACAGTTTGTTTTGCATATATTTTGTAATTCTTGGAAAAATTCTGGAGAAGCATGATAATCTCCGAATGCGCTCTGTATTGGCTCAATAATCACACCTGCAACCGGATGTTGACGTTCTGCATGCTGCTGAATAAGATCTTGCACCTGATCTAGACACTTTGCGTCCTGCTCTTCATTTGCAGTGCAGTTCTCATCCAACGGATACTTGTAGCGTGGATAACTTGCAATTGGCCAGTTGAATGATGGTTTCGATCGTGTCGCCGACAAAGCGCCCAAAGTACACCCATGGGAAGCACCATCGAAAGACAAAATCGAGTAGTTCGGACAACCATGCGACTCAATTTGCGAACCATTTTCTTGTTCTTTAGTAAATTTTTGCTCGCCACGCGTTCGCGCATACCAAAGGAATACAGTCTTTATGGCATTTTCAATTGCACAGACACCGCACATCATAGGTTGTACACATCTAAGGCATTTTGGTGCATTTGCAATAAGAACTGTTTGTATTTTTTCAGGCCAGTCCATGCCTGGGAAAAACCCCAATGCCGGACGATTTATGGTCGCACGTATGTTTTCCTCTCTTTTTAAAAAATTAATAACTCCTGGATGATTGTAGCCCAATGCTATGGAGGAGACTTGCATATAGAGATCCAGTAATGTATTACCATCAGCGTCCACCAAATAGTTGCCAATAGATTTTTGATAATCACCAAAAAATGATACATTGCCGGTGAACTGAAACTGATCAAGACGTTTCTTTAATTCTTTTGACATTGGTCCAGGAATTTCTTCGGTGATAACTCTTGGCTCTTTAGGTTCTCTTGGCTCGTCTTCAACATCGAACTTTTTTAGTTTAGCGCACCGTACATAAAATCTCTTTGGGTCATAAAAGTTAATAGGTTTGACATTTCTTTTTAACATTCTCAGATTTTTCATTATTTTTTTTAATAAAATTATTTTTAATTTGAATAAAAATATTCTTATTTTTGATTAAAAGGGCATGGGTTTGTCATATAGAATAGATAATGATCCATTCATGGTACAATTACTCGTATCATGATATCAGCAATTAAATGATGCTTCTTCCTCTTCATTTCTAGGAGAACATTACCATGAGCTTATATGGCTTGTTGTTGACAGCGGCGGAGATAATTATGCCTTGATAATTGTATCATGGATACAAGGATATAAGTGGAGTTATGGGTTGAGTAAATACAATACGAACTAAACATTGGTAGGCGTACACATATGTCTAATAAAATAGGTTACAATACCATTTCATGCTTGGAACGAATCTTAATTAATTAACTTGGATATAATCATTTGACATTTTACTAAAGGATTGACAACCGTTTTTTCTCTCTGAGAGTACTTTCTCAACAAAACAATCCTTGGATATAATCATTTGACATTTTACTAAAGGATTGACAACCGTTTTTTCTCTCTGAGAGTACTTTCTCAACAAAACAATCCTAGGAGAAATAAGCAGAATACTTCGAAAAATAAACTGACTTTTGAATTTTAGCTTAACGTCTACATTGAATCTGATCCATCGCTGGCTTATCATAACTTTTCTGTAATCTTAATTAAACACATAACTTTAAGTACCAGAAGGGTAATATAACTTTTGATAAGCTTAAGCGATTGAAACCTTAGGTATCAGTGGACTTGCAGAAAGGTTTAACCTTTATGAAGTTCTTAAAAAATATTTTTGACTACAAAGCCCAGAAAAAAAGAAAATACATAAGAATTATTTTTCACTAATTTTAGAGACCAAAAGAATTTTTTAATAATTTCTAGTAACAAAACAAATACTATAAATAACACAGGTCTAGTGTTTCACCGAGGCCGAGGCGAGGCGAGGTTCTAGTTGATCTCGTTCTCGCCTCGTTTTATAAATTTAAGTCTCGCCTCGCCTCGGCCTCGGACGAGATCTTGCCATCACATGCCTCGCCTCGCCTCGCTTCGCCTCGTTCTCGGTCGAGGCACCTCGGTAAAAAAGCGAGGTTTTTATTAAAATAAATTAAAAATTATACATGTATCCGGGCTGATAGGCTGATCAAGCCTCAAGAAATAAAATAAAATATCTATTTTTATTTATGGTGAATTGGATGAGATATGATGAATTCAAATCTTTTCTTATATGGGAAAGAGAGGCATTGCCTATTTTTCCAAACCAAACTAAGCTTTTACAAACTATAAGAAAGATATGTACCAAATCTTATTTATCTACGTCAAATAGATATTGAGATATGATAAAGTTAATTTTTTTCTTGTATTGAAGGCATGGTACCGCCCATTTTATTAATTGAATCTTAGTTATACCTCTACCTTTTATAAATATACCAAGTTTTATTAATCTGCATCAAGTAGTTGATAATAAATAAGAGCGCCACAAAAGTTTTTTTAAATAAAACAAAAACGATTTGGGATATCTATGAAATTCTTTATTCTTGTAAAAGAACATTTGATGCCATTATCATCAATTATCGTCAATTTGATCTTGTAAGGATGTAGGCCAAGGTCTATTTGCAAAATTCGCCACAACGACGTCACAGAGATGCCCAACGCTTGAGAACGACGTGTGAGAGACTGATTTGGGTCTTCTTCTATTGATGCGCTAGCGGCAGCAATATTCTCGACACTACGGGTACTTCTTCGTCTCACTGGCATGGGAACAATTTGTACTGTGCCTGTGGATTCAAATTTTTCCACTAGACGCTCAATTGTTAATCTGACAGGGCGATTATGACGACCATAAATTGGACGTAGCGCTCTTAAAGTTGAGGCCACTGACTCCGAATTTCGGTAGTAAATTTTAATAATTTTGACTCGTTGTTGGATCGTATATCTTTCCATGATGAAATGGCAAACCTTATTGAAGAGAAATGTCAAAAGAGCGGGAAAAAATATGGCGTCGTTTGTTGTCCCTATTGGTCTACTTTTGTAGCGTCCCTATTGAAAAACCCTTTATATGATGAATTCTGCTTTTTCTCTTATGTTGGGGTGGCATCACCCATTTATCGTAAGCTATGTTACGGAGCATCCCAAATCATAAGAAACATATATGCATGTCAAATCTTTCGTCGGTCGGTTTAGGAGTCCATTAGCAACGAACATACATATATTGATCTTTATTTATATACTAGCATTACGCTGTGCGTTTCGCTTCACCTTACCGATTCTTAGAAAGACTATTAGAATAAATCAATTTCAATGCAGTGTTGTCAATCATGCAGTTTTGCTTATAGCCTTACATAGCCTTACATGCTTCCCTAATCGATCAATCGAGGCGAAGTCGCATAAAGGCTGATGCGATCCAAGCACTTCTGTGCATTAGCGCTTGGACCAAATCTGAACTCGTAAGAAGCACATGCGGGTTAAAAATAAAACAAAGTAGTTTACTCAAAATAAAATACTAAAATATTAGTTAAATATAGATTCTAATATAAAAATTACATTCATATTTTGAATCTGCATATGGGTCTTACGAGTTCAGATTTGGTCAGAACGCGCCTCGCTCTTGGTTTCGAAAACGAGGCTAGGACGAGGCGAGGCCGAGGCGAGGACGAGGCGAGGTGTCGTGTGATCTCGCCTCGCCTCGGTCAAGCGAGGAAAATTTATTTTTCCATCTCGCCTCGTTCTCGCCTCGGTCTCGCCTCGTTCTCGTAGTCAAAAACGAGGCTGCATCGTAGTCTCGGTGAAACACTACACAGGTCAACAAATCGAAAAAAAAAAATTTGGTGCCGAGATATAGTTAGTGGTTTTGTATTAAGCATTTGCTGGCAACATTAAAAATATTTTTAATTTTTTTTTTCCTACGTGCCATTTTTGATAAACGGTCACTTTTGAATATTCGCTGTAATAAGTACTTACGTGTGCATGATTTGCTATTTTATCGATAAATTTCTAAAAATAAATTGATTTTTATATCATGTCTTCATCGCGAAGAAGTTGTCTCATTGATCCAAATGTGTTTTGTTACCGCTGTGGTGAATGCACGGTGAAAAATTTCAGAAAACCTATAACAGATTTTATAAAAGTGCTTATTATGCTTACTTTAATTCGAAAATTGTGGATAAATACAAGCCGTGGATACCCCAAATTGTTTGTAAAATGTGCTATGAACACTTAAGACAGTGTATTAGTGGTAAAAGAAACCATGTGAGGTTCGGAATGCCTATGCAATGGAAAGAACAAAAAAATCACTTTGTTGACTGTTACTTCTGATGTATTAATTTGCGTGGTGTAAACGTTAAAAAAATGATTTATTCAGACTTAGATTCTGTTAGCAGACCCTTACCACATTCAGAGGAAGTACCTATTCAAGCATTTTGTTCCATTCGTGAATCATCATTTGAAAAAGTCATTTATGAAGTGAGTAGCGACAGCGATTTCGAAGGAATACCATCTACAGAGCCGAAATCTTTTTACAAAGAAGAATTAAATGATTTGATAAGGGATCTTGAACTCCCTAAATAATCTGTAGAGGTTTTGGCTTCTAAATTAAAAGAAAAAAACTTGTTGTCGTCAGGTACAGAAGTGACGTTCTATCAAACAAGAGAGCAAGACTTGCTACCTTTTTTTCAATCGGAAAATGATATTGTTTTTTGTTCGGATGTGCAAGGCCTTATTCTCGAAATGGGTCTTTCAAAATACCATCCAAATGAATGGCGTCTCGTTATGGACAGCTCTAAACGAAGTCTTAAGTGTGTCCTTCTACACAATGGCAACAAATTTGGTTCAGTTGCTATTGCTCACTCAACAAAAGTCAGAAAATTATTCTGAAATTGTAAATGACATGCCAGAGCCGGGTTAAGGCTATGTGCCGCCCGTACGCCAGTAAAATTTTGCCGCCCCCATATTTAAAAAGAAATTATAAGATAAAAAATCAGAACTTTTTTCATTTCCATACAAAAAAATTTAGATGAGCAAAAAAAAAAAAAGATCCTCGGCTCCAAACACATAAAACAAAAATATTTTTGATGAGTAAAAAAATTAACCCTTTTTCAAAATTTGCCGCCCTCGTTTTGAAAATTTGCCGCCCTTGTTTTCAAAATTTGTCGCCCCCATTTCCTTGCCGCCCATACGCCATGGCGTCGGTGGCGTATGCGGTAACACGGCCCTGAAAACACTTTAATAACTTCGGATGTAATATGTCAATCAAAGTGCAATACCTTCACAGTCATCTTGACCAATTCCCAGACAATCTTGGATCCAATAGCGAAGAACAAGGGAAGCGGTTTCAGCAGGACCTATAGACTATGGAAGATACCAAGGCCGATGGGATCGCCATATGATGGCTGACTATTGCTGGGGGATGCAACGTGATAGTCCGACTACACCTCATTCGCGAAAAAGAAAGTTTTTATTTAAATAATGTTAAGTGTTTTTCATGTAAGCCTTTTTTTTTTTATAAGGCAAAATCTAGAAAACTACACGTAGGATATCAACATTTTTGATAATAATGTAATCAGTATAAGGTCCTTAGTTAAAAAAAAGTACAGCTTCTCGGCACCAATACTAGTGTTGACCTGTGTAATTTATGTGTGAATCTATCTTTCTTTTCCACCTGTCTAAGTTTTTGTAAAGTTTTGGATGCTTAAAACTAAAAAAAAGACTTAGAAAGAAGAAGATTAAGAATTCCCAGTGATCTAATGGACATTTTTCAGAGAAATATTTTTTTTTCAAATATTTTGAATGACAGAAAAATCATATTCGTGATTTCTATGGCATCGGATAGCTTAAAAAATTACGCGTCTAATGAACTAATTCAAATGGCGGTATCTGAGTTCAAACATATAAAAAATCTCCTAAGCTACTGAGAGAATTTTATCTATCTCAATTTTACAGATATTTCAACAAATTGACATAAAAATTTTGTATATGCAAGGAAGATTATTTAAGTTCCTGGTATTTTGGCGAAAAAATAAGACCTAAGGCGGTGATGCTCTCTTTAATATATTTTTCCGATTTTGGGAAGATTATTTCTGGAATTTCCTATAAAAAAAACGATATAATGTTTGTGTTTCAATTTCATGGTATCTTTTTAATTACACAGGATATAATAATTGTGTCCTTTGGCTTACAACACAGGGGCCGTGGCTGTTGTAGAAATGTGAAAGTCACATATGTAATCAATTATATCGTACTTACAATGAAAGTTTTAACTACTTATCTAATAAATTTTTAAAATATGTAGTGTCACTGTATATTTGCATTAAATTTCATTTTAATAACATTTAATTTTATTGTATTTTTTTAAGGGAAGCCATCTTAATTGGAGCCAATAGTAACCAGTCTTGCCAAGATGTTGGAAATGTTCTGTAAGAGAAGAGTCATATTTACAACTAAAGCCAAGATTAACTTATAATAATAAAATAAGATATAATGAAACAAAAATAGCGACATAAATTTATTTGTCTCACGTGGTCTAAGGTCTTGAAAAAATTTATTAACCTTTGCACATGGTGTAGTGAAGGTGATATCGATTGGGGGTGAGCCAGTTTAATCTCGCAGATGAATACCAACAATTTTTTTTCTGACTATATACGAAACTTCAGTGCAAACCCTCATTACGAACAATGTTTTAAATAGACGTCCATATTTTCCTAAGCAACCTGTTTTGTTTCAGACTGCCTGCCCACAGTTTACATTCACTTAGATGGAAATTCCATTGAAAGGACATAGACAAGATTATCTTGAAATATTTTAACTTACATGCATATGTCATTTAGGTTGACAACGACAACCATAGGTATTTGCTTTTGCATCGGAAAGGCAAAAGTTTTATGTTTGTTTGCTTTATCGATTTTGGGTCGCTGCGATAGAATCTAGTTTTCGATTTGATCTATCTTGCCAAGTTTATATTTATTTAAAATGAAATTGTTAAGACAACTAACTTCAAAGCATCAAATTTCAACTCTCATTATGCGAAGTTGATTTTGACTAAAAATTGACCCATTTCTCAATATGTATATTTTTTGATTTAATGCTCATTTTCTGAAAAAGTCAACAGAAAAAATCGATGTTTTTATGACTTGGATCCCAAATGAGAGCAAGATCATGCTGACACTCTAGGCTGACTAATACTTTCCTGCATTGTTCTACTATCTGAGGTTTAATTATTACTGAGTGGAGAATACCTGACTGCCCACGAAATTCTCCAAATTCACAATAAAAGTTTTAATATTCCTTATAGACCTGATCCTTCAAAAAGAAGTTAACTAGGACTAGGACAGCACAAAGTATGAAGTATTTCAAGACTTTTTTAAATAGACCTCCGCACTCACCCGAATGTGAATTTTGAAGCCGCCGATGTATAGGCAATGGATGTTTCAAAATGTACATGAATTGTGTTGCTCTTGCTCTTTTTTCATCCTTCTTTCCATCCATTGCTTAAGTAGGCATGTATCTTCCATACAAGTTACATCAAGTTAAATCGTTTTACAGTAATAAATGTTTTCAGGCTACCTTAAGGCAGAATTAAAGAAATCTAAGGTGTTAAGCTTTGGGGTAAACTATTTCGGGGTAAACTAAGCAAAAACTTAATTTTGTATTAAACATAAATACAGTTGTCAAAAAGTTTAGAAAAAACAGTTTATAAGGAAATTATCAAGTGAAGTTTGATGTAATTTACGAACAATTTGTATTTCAGATATTACAAAAAATAAAAAACTTAACACACTAACCTTTGATACTATTCTAACAAGAGGTTCAGTTACTTACATATGTAGGTAAATTACTTTCACGTCGGAGAGAAAATATGTTTTCCCACTTTTTGACTTAAAAATCTTTTCAAAAGTGCTTACATTGTATGTATGAACGTTTGTAGATTTCTTGTACTTACTCAAACATTCGATAAAGTAGCGCAAAAAACGATGGCAGGACTAATTCCTCTTTGTTACACAGCATAGCATTTACGATAGAGCTGGCAGCTTCTTCACCGCTAATTAAAGGATAGAGCTTAGTTAAGCCAACCTTACGCACAATGTTGGCAACTCTTTGATTTGTTTGTAAAAAATTTGGAAAAACCGTTGTCGCATGTATGTTCTCAAAACCGCTAGCCTTAAGGTCTATTCGCAAAACTCGCATTAGACCTCGAATACCAAATTTTGTGGCTGTGTACTCAGCAT
The DNA here is from genome assembly GCA_949775025.1 of Tricholauxania praeusta. Taxonomy (NCBI): domain Eukaryota; kingdom Metazoa; phylum Arthropoda; class Insecta; order Diptera; family Lauxaniidae; genus Tricholauxania; species Tricholauxania praeusta. The sequence continues at coordinate 59,130,051 of OX459029.1, forward strand.
TGTTGATTAATGGGAACAAACCTTTAAAAATAAGCTTACAATTAGTAAAATTTTTGTCTTATAGTAATGAACTGAGATATAAGTAGCAACGTCAAAACCTACTCTTTTTGTAGCATATCAGCACTAGGCCACTTGTCTTTAAGTCATCATTGTCAAAGTTTGGCTAGCGTGATATGATGCATTACTTAAGAAGGACCTGCTCCAGAATAATTTGGTATATTTGGATAAAAATATTATTCTGTATTATATCAGAATAAGATCCTACAAAATACTGATATATTCTTTTGGTTGAGCAACAAAATGTTTATTTTAATTTTTATATAAAAATATGTAATGTAGAATTTGACGTTGCTACTTCTTAGACTATAAAGAAAATGCGAAATATACGCACTGCTTGCTGAACTAATGGCAACAATATGTCCTTTATTTAGCTTTTTCATTTCAGGAAGAAAGGCATGTTGTGTCTGCAAAATTTGAAATTTATTATATGATTTAGTTATTAGAGCTGTTAATATTATTTGCTAAATTTTTAATTTTCAGCTTATAATTTAGTATGTTCTTAACTTAGAGAAAAGCTACCAAACATGAAATAGGCTCCTAGTAAATAATACTAAAATCTCTATAAAACACTAATAGGGAAGTCGCATAAGCGATCCATCATTTATCTCATTCTGACCTTACTATATTAGTCGTTTTGATCAAGTCAATCCGATGAAGTCAAACGCAGTGAAGGGAATATTTTGTTTTGTATTAAGACAAAAGATTTTAATGCATGTTAAACTGAATTATTTCATTAGCATCTGATTTTAATACTTTGTGTGAAAGCTAAGAATAGTCCAGACACATAGATCTTAATATCCATGAAACTCTTTTTATTTTGATAATAAGTGTATACCGTTGAAAAGATCCCAATATAGAATACTCAAAAAATGATGCTTTATAACACGATTTCACCAGTGACCCCAATAAAATCAAGGTCTTCATCCGCAATACCACCTACTATTAATTTTGTGTTTTCTGTATCCTATTTCCTTCACTTCCATTTGCCGGAAGTCAGTGCTGTCCTTACGCATGGGTAGAATAAGCCCGCACAAAATATACAGCTCAATATAGCCTGTGGCTATAGACAATTAGATTTACCTGTTATTTGGTAACTAGAGAAAAGAGGTTTGGCATGAAATCACTTATATTTATCAGACAATATTTGTAATGAGTTCATTGAACTAATGAGAAAACGAGCCTTACGATAGTTAAGTCAGCAACATACATATTTTTCAATTAGCGTTGCATGCTCGATCTAACTGATATTCACTAGTTGACAATTGTGTATACATAAGGTACATTCGAAGATCTATACCTCTAAAAAAACACCCGTATAAGAGGCTTTGAGGCTTAGAGGAGCTAAAATGTGAAAGGAGAAATGAAACTGTGAAAACTTTAGAATCACTTCAATGGAAATAAAGTCAACACAATCTCCTGGTTACTATTGACTGTATAACCCCTTCCCAGGACTTCAGAAGTAAGTATTTTCACAACTTCCATACCTGACAGGAGTGATTGGGTATCTTACACTGTTTTAGCTGTAGATGAAATATCAATTTACACCGACGAGTCGAAAATGAAATCTGCATCAGGGGCAGGTATTTTTTCGAAAATTCTAAGCAATGAAAAATCACACAGACATCCTGAACATTATAGCTGATTCCAAGTCGAAATATACGTTTTTACCAGCAGCAAAAACTGTCTTCTCCCAACAAGCAAAACTTTCTGTATTGACAGTCAGGCAACCATTATAACATTGGATTCTACACTTAACAGATCTTAGCTTACTGCTGATTATATGTCATCTATTCTACTTCATCCTTATAAGCAAACTATGACAGATTCCCGGGGATTCAAACATCGAAGGGAATGAAAAGGCTGATGAAGCAATGACTCAGAAATAAACAGTTTACAGTTTTCACATCGCAAATTTCCACCGCTGGATTTGCAAATTAACAGAAATTAAGATGGTGAGAAAATAGCAAATTATTGATGTAGTATAAATTGTGCCACATTTCGAGCATTACGTTCGCGCATTACCCTAAAATTACAAAAAGCCTTAAAGATCTAAGTCAAAAAGCTGTTTGCTTACTAACGGGGCACTTTATCATAAACGTATTTGCACAATGACTTCTGCAAAAATGAAAGATGGACAAGATCTGCGAACCATTTTCTATTTGAATGTCCAGAACTTCAAAAACGTCCGATGCTTTGGAGCAAATCTTATTAACAACCAGAACGACGTAATAGTGGATGTGGCATTCCTCTTCTAAGATTTCTTCAGTTACTCAGCCTACTTATGATAGTATAACAATTGGTTAATGGCTTCTAAGATTATTAGCTGGTAACAGGAAACAGCTTTATTCAGTAAATATATAATAAATAAATTTATAATAAAATAACTAGTTTTTATTCATTTCAATGAAACATATGTTTCATTAACAAGGAATAACTTAAGTTATCGTTATTTATATTTTGCGAGTTTTATTCGAAAAACAAAATTGGTGTTCCATATTTGGTGACTTTTAAATACTTTACATAAATATATGATTTATTTAATTGTGTAATATTCTGTAGAATCCCGTGTAATTGAGTTTCAAGCTTACCCAAAAGTGCGATGTCAAATTGACATTAATCATGTCCTGCACTTCACGCCAGTCGGGACTTCGAAAATTTGTAAATAATATCATACCAGCATTATTGATGAGTATGGTGGCAATACCTAAGTCGGTAGCGACAGTTTTCGATAGCAGCATTACTTGTTCATGGTCAGATATGTCAACCTATTTTTAATTTATAAATGAAAATTAAGAAAAGGCATCTATGATGTATAGATTATGTTCATCATTATTTATAGATTATTTTCGCTTAGTAGATGGATTATTCAAATATCGTTCTTTTGGACTTAACAAAAAGTTACAGCATATTGCTTTTGTCGAACTAACAATACATTTACAGTACGCAAAAACAAATCGAAATCGGTTAATATCCTTAGATCGTTCAAAGCGGTCAAATTTTCCATTATTGCTTAAAAAATGTAAAATTAAAATAAAAGAAATAAAGTTCAGTGCAAAAAATTCTTAGCATATATCGATATAATGAAATACTTTGGTGACAAACTTTGTAAAAGAATCCATACACATAAGTAAGTACATTGCGTTTTTCCTAGAATTTATGTATATGCCCGGAAGCCATCATGAATTTTTGAGTTACATTGAGCTGTAGCTGTAGCTGGTGTAAATGATTTTCGTGTTTGAGAAGGGTTGTAGGGTTTTCGAAACAACTTTCACTTAATTTCATTCGTAAGGCTTAGAAAATAATTAGGTTTTATTTAAGATTCTGACGGTTTTGTTTGGTTACCTTTTGGATGAATGTAAGTATGATTTTTAATTTATGGTACGAACATTTGTTGTGTTTCTAATGTTTCTTTGTCGTGAAGATGTGATCTAGTAGATAATTTCATAGGAATTTAGGTAAATTTTCTGTGGTTTTAGGGTTGTTTCCGCTACATTTTTGAAATGTGTAAAGTTTCAGATATGAGCTTTTGCTATTTTATGCAGTGATGGTGAGCGAGTTAAGGTTTGGTTTTGTATTTTGGTTTGTCACTCAAATATTCGATTCTATTTAAGCATTTGCTATTTTTTACATCATATCTCCATTTGAAAACTTTGTCTATTTTTAATAAAAATCTGAAGTTTTGACAACCTTGCGCAATATTAGAATAACTATAGATCTTGATTATTATTTGATTGTTTCTGCTTTTGAGTAGAAACTTTTGCGCGCTAACGAACTTTATTTTCAAAACTTTGCGTTTTTCGTTTTATGCATTGATATTACTATATATGAATTAGTCTGGATAAGGCAGAAAATAATTTTAATTTTTATTTGAACTAATCCACCTGATATGAATGTGAGCCGTTTATTTTGAAAGTGGCCATAGCTCCATATTAACTCATTTTATGATATTAAAGGGTTTGTATTTCATCCGATTAAAAGGTACTAGGATTTAGTTACAGTGCAATTTCATTAATTTTGCTGTCACTACAAACTAAATTTGATTTTATTTTATTACAAAAATGTTTGAGACTAAGTTAATTTATTCAATATGATTGGAGTTAAATAACTTTCAAAATTGTTAGACTTATAAAAAAACATTATTTTCATACAAACAGTGAAAAATCTCGAGTTTTCCGATAATAACCAAATTTTAGAAAAGCCATTGCTTTTGAAAATGTCTACACTATATATAACTAGAAACATCTGAAATTTCTATGCAGTTTGTTGCACATTCGAACATTTTAAAAAACTTAAAAGATTTTAAAGTCCAAAATCTATAAGGGCCGTCCATTAATTACATGAGGTGTTTCTTTGAAAATTCGAACCTCATCCCCTCCTCTTGGTGAGATTTGGTGACTTCTTCTTCTATAAGACTTGCCTCATAATTTTTAAATGTAATCTGCTATAATAATGTATAGTCTCTGCATTAAAAAGTTGACGTGAGATTTTTATTGACCCTCCCTCCCCTTTGGGGAGATTTGGTGACATTTTTCTCCACCCCCTCCCCTCTATTTTGACTCACGTAATTTATGGGCGTCCCCTAAATATCACAAAATCAGTATTTTCTCTGCTTGGAGTTATGCCACTTAATATAAACGGCTCATTTGTACTTACCGTACTACAGTGGTGTGCCATATTATTAGACCCATTGCGGAAATTTCCATATAACAACATTTATATTGCTATAAATTTTAATATGGCCATGTAAGTGGTATTCAATCATGACATATAAAATTAAACACATTTACTTGATCTAAAGCATTTAATAACATATAACATACAATGTATAAAACAAAAATAAAATCAAAAAAAAAGTCTATTACTTAGAAAAAATCGACATTTTGTGTTACGTTCTTTTGCTGCGATGAGAGCTGCTATTTTTTATGGTAGGCTATCTGTGCAAATGTTTACCACTTCCTGAACATGGGCACTACGATACCCGACGTCAATTAGCTTCTCTATGGGATACTGTTTTGTTGTTATTCCCGTTTTACTGATCTCGCGCTTCATGAGCTCCCATATTGGGCTCATTTTCGGTGAATTACCAAACCAGTCCAAAACTAGGTGACTGTTTTGCTCTATGGCACGGAGCTCCATCGTGGGTAAAAATTGGTTCATCTATATCTCCTCGTCGCTTTTATTAGAACCCACAACAGACATAAAAATGAGTGATGAATGCCTAGAAAATCGAAAAATCCTGATGCACATATTAGCCAAACATACCTATGACGGAAGTATTCAAATTTCACAGTATACCTTATAGCGACGACTTGCAGAGTTTGGTTTACTGGCAAGAACACCACAATGCAAACCGAATCTTACTCAGGCTATGATCAAAAAACGGTTGGAATGGACCCTGAAGTACAAAAACTTTTCAGCAGATGATTGGAAATGGGTATATATAAATTGTGTTAATTATTATTCTCCTTCAATGCCAAGAAAACTTAAGTCTTAAGGGATATTTTTCGTTTTCCGCAAGTTTCCTTTTCGACGAGTCTGTTTTCAAAGTTATGAATGATAAGTCCCACTTTATAAGAAGAAGGTCTGGAGAAGAAACTCATTCGGACTGTATTGTTTTGACGGTTAAGCATCCCACATCTATCATAGTATCGTCTGCGATACATTTAAGAGCTACTGGTCGTCTACAAATTGTGCAAGGTACTATGAAGCAAGATCAGTACAAGAAAATCTTAGAAAAGCGACACTTGCCTTAGCTCTGTAAAAAGTGTGGTGATGGAGAGGAAACAATTTTTATGCACGATATAGCTCCTTACAATAGAGCAAGTCAGTCAGGAAGTTTTTAGGAGATAAAAACATCACTGTGTTGGACTGGTCTGGCGATTCACCGGACCTGAGCCCAATATGGGAGCTCATGAAGTGCGAGACCACTAAAACGGCAATAACAACAAAACAGTATCACATAGTGAAGCTAGATTGGTCGAGTATCGTAGTGCACATGTTAAGGAAGTGGAAAAAATTTGCGCAGATAGCATACCATAGAGAATAGCAGCTCTAATCGGAGCAAAATTACGTAACACAAAATATCGATATTTCGTAAAAAATAGACTATTTTTAATTTTATTTGTTTTTTTTATTGTAATTAAATGCTTTAGATCAAGTAAATGTGTTTCAATTTATACTTCAGATTCCATAATTAATAATAAAATGATTGAATACCACTTACATGGCCATATTAAAATTTATAGCAATATAAATGTTATTATATGGAAATTTCCGCAATGTATATAATAATATGGCACACTAATGTATACATCAACAGAATATAAACCTCGTGCAGTTCATTTGTTCTTAGCCTCATAAAGCAAATGAAGGGAAGTCTCAAAAATCTTCAGGTATGTGTCGGAGATAAGTTTCAGTAAATATTTTGTAGCAATAATTGTGAAAGTTTTATAACGACATCATAGCCATGTAGTTTTCAAAAATGCCTAAAGTATCGCATATCGCGCAGTAATAAAATTCTTTACTTAAAAAGTTTTGGCACCAACTCAGATCAAAGATTGCTGGTTACGTCCAGTCTAAATCTGGTCAAAATTGTTTCGTTGGGGGAAAAAAAATGACCGGTTCTGAATCCGCAAATCATGCAGAAAATGCTATATTTCTGGGAAAAATGGTTTCAACCGTCCAACAAATGAAAAATAAAAGGAATAGCGACATTTTTGAACAAGCGTTCCTCAAATCAGTCACAACCGTATGAAGCTGCTAATAATTAGTGCAAGATGGGCGCCTCAGACTATCAGCACAGCAAAATATTAATTAAATCATCATTAGGGGCAGGCATACTATTATATCGACATAGATATTTCAATCGAACGCTCTTAAAAATTTGCACAAATATACAAAGAATATACCGAAAAATAGTAAAACATTTTCTATTTTCCTTCAATGTTAGTCTAAGAACTCATGTACTGCATTATAGTTGTACCTTATAAGCTTTAGCTTTAACTTCGAAAATTTCTTTTATGTGATCAGCAGTTTTCTCTGCTTGTTCCAAATTAATGTCAGCAATGGCAACATGACAACCTTTTGAGGCTAATTCCATTGCGATATCTTTCCCTAGTCCGGAAGCACCGCCTGTAATCTAAATAAAAAAGATATACAATAGATATGTTTTTTTAATAAGTACTAATAATAGCCCCGTATTTAAAGTACTTAATTGTAAATAAAAGCTAAAAATACTATCTACCGAAATTCCAGGCCCGTGCGCAAGGGGGGGGATTTTGGGGGTTCAAACCCCCCCATTGGAAATTTTCCCACATAGGTTTTTATTAACATATGATTCAAAAATCAAAAAGACACAACAATTTTTTTTTGTTAAATGAAAGAACTAAAATGCCAATAAATCGTCGGAGCCCGAATTTTTCATTTACGACAAGATTTGCGCTCTCCAGCTATTTTTGAACCAAAAAACACGATTTGAGGCTGCTGCGCGTCGCTAAGGCTAAGTAACACGAGTGCTTTTTCAAATGCGCGTTTAATCATAGCTCCGGCATCAATAAAATCAGCTTCAATAAAAATTCATGCACAAATCTATTCACGCCATAAAGTTCAATTTTGCAAGATAGTTCACGTGATATGTGGAAAAATTAAGTTCAACTTAGGCGTCGATGCATTGCCGGACAAGACATAAAAAACGCTTAGTGTTATGGCAACTTTTCCTGTGACAACAGCAACAAATGAACGCTCCTTTTCAGTGCTATGTCGTCTAAAGATATACCTCAGATCAGGGCCAGATTTACATTTTTGGTCCCCTAGGCTTTTAAAGAAAATGGTGCCCTAGTTTTTTTATATTGATTTATTATTTGAAATACTGTTTTCTTGATTTTTTAACAGCAAAATCCTTGATAATATCGTCAAAATCAATTTCATGTAGTAGATCACTTTCAATGCAAGGTATTGATAATGCATCCAATCTATCCTGCTTCATCACAGTACGACAAGGATTTTTAAGCTCTTAGTTGTGAGAATGATCTTTCTGCCGCACAATTTGTAACCATCAAACTCAAGAATATACGTAAAGCAACATCTACGTTTGTAAAAGCTGATGTTAATTTATTTTCCCACATTATTTTATATAAAATAGCTTGATTATGAAACTTATAAGTATTTTCATTTTTATGCCAAACGTAGCGATGAAATTGATGAATTTCACTAGCAACTTCGGAATTAAGATCTTCTGGATATTTTGAAATCAAACATTGAGCACTGGTTTTAATATCGACTTCTTCATTTGTAATGCAAAGAAAATCAAATTGTTCAGAGATTTCACGGTAAATCTTGCCTCTTAAGTCCATTTGTAATTGATTGCAATTGGTCTAATAAAACGTAAAAAGTATTTATTCGAAAATTTTCTTTTGGGCTTAGTTGAACTTCGGGAGCATTGCCATCGTCACTCATTTTCGCTACATTTCGCAAAACGCTAAAAAGGCCTAAATTAAATTTTTCAAGCTAGAAACAAAAGCTAAAATAAAATTTATAATAAAACATGTAATTTTATATCAGAATTTCAATATCTCGTGCCCTCTCCGCGCTGATGCCCTAGGCCTCCGCCTAGAGTGCTTTCGTATAAATTCAGGACTGCCTCAGATCAACTATGTCCGAAGATCGGTTGAACGGCTAAGCCTCGCTAAATATACATCGAGATATCGAAGTCAATGTGGAAAGAGTTTTTGACGAGTTTTTTCAAGTACCTCGCAGAATTAGCTACTTACGTAATTATAGCTAAATATCGAATCATAACATAAACATATTTACATATGTATGTTTTAATTAAATGTCTATTAGACCGGGTTGAATATAAAAAATGTGAAAAATCAAATTTTGGGACTGAATATTATCTTTAATAGAAAAATAATTTAAAAATTTTTAACGTCAAATTTTTTTGCAAGAACGCAGTCTCTATTTTTCGAATAAATTCTAGCATCCATTCTGTGAAGGAATAAAAGTTACGAGCAAAAAACATGTTTTTAGCCAAAAAGGACCTTCAGGAGAATCAAAAGTGATCCATTGGTTTTTGTTGGAACGAAACCGTTTTTAAGAGTCTTTCTAATTTTTGAGTCGATGCCTGGCTGACTTTATTTTGCGTCATACAAATCGTTCCGGTCGAATGTCTATATTGAAAGTATGCCGTTTTTTGACGTTTTTTATGAACACAATCTAATATGAAATGTCCAAGTTAAAAACCCCCCCCATGGATGATTCCTGCGCACGGGCCTGTACCGAAATGAAAACATGTGAAACAAATTCAATGGTCCGAGAATCAGTTTTTTGAATTTCATAATTCAATTTAAAGCGAATTGTCTTTACGCGTGTATTTGTATATTTATATCTTTACTGAGAAGAATTAGAGTAAATTTTTACTAGAGATAACTGATTATTTTGTAACTTAATATCTGTGATCCGTATTGTGGGATTCATAAGACTTCATATCATCTTTTACACAATAAAGAATCATTACCCGAGCTTTTGACTAGGAACATGAATACAGTAACATCCAAATTTCAAAAATTTTTTATAGAGGGTGTCCCAGTTATTATCAATTATAAAAATAATTAAATTTCGTATCAGGTAGCCTTTATTCAATTCGTAAGTACTGCATCTAAGATAGGACAAAGTTTGATATATTCAACATTTACAACCATTTTAAAAACGGAAAGTTTGATTTTCAATACATTTTTTTTGCTGATAAGAATATTATTTTGTTTAATATGATATCCTCTCTGATTTTGTTTGATACTTTTAGAGACTTCGTTACTATTTGTCACCATTCGACTTTTCGATACTTCTCGATGTTATATGACATTTTCGACTTTTTTGATAACATTGAATGTTTTTCGATTTTATTGATTATATTGTATTGTTATCCATATGCCGTATTGTTATCGAATATGCCAGGATCGCACAGCTAATGTGATATCATTCCAAAAATTTAATTGTTCACAAAACAAAAAAAATATTAATTTCACAGAAAAAACGATTTCTATGTAGTATACATCGAGATTTGGTAATAATTAAAAAATTATATATTTGAAATTAATATTCGATATAAGATATAACATGTCACACATAACCGAATCAAATAACGTCATTGATAAATCATATATTTGGTAATAATTACCAAACTGTATTTGTATAATTATTCTGAGTCAATCAAGTATTTAATAATACTTATCAAAAATAACTTGGTTGAAAAAAATGTTTTTTTGTTAAAATATGTACATGTTAATAATCACCAAATCATTTGATGAAAGAAATAATGACTTGTCGCTAACATATGTATTTACAAATATTGATTTAAATAAATTCCGATATTTTCAACTATAGATTCATCAACAAATCGATATTTTCCTTTATTGTCAGACCCTTATATTAGATGCCGTTGCTATTAACACATGCAAAAATACCTGAGTTGTGTACCAAGCAGGGAGTAATTGAAATCAAATCGAAAAAGGATTACCAAATATATACTCTATCAAGTTAAATTTAAGTATATAGTCGACTCAAATATATTTCTATCAAAGTTTGTTGGTAGTTAATAAATATTTTAAAAATCTACCAATCGAATACATTTATTTGAAGGTATTATTCTCTTTTCTCAGTGTAGAGAATAAAAATAACAAACACAGATGCGCAAATCCGCCAGAATTAGAGTTTTAGTTGGAACAATTAAAACTCAAAGGGAGACATAGTTAAAATTGAAAAAAAAACGAGGCCAGCTAAAACGCTTATTCTGGCGGATTTGCACAGATATCCACTAAAAAAAAATAAAAAAAAATAAACAATTAATGACATAGTTTCTAGAGGTAAAGATTATTCAAGTGTCAAAAGCTGATAGGCAAAAATCAAAAGAAAATTTTTTGAAAAAAGTTTCATAAACTTTCATTTTATTGAATTTCCGTAAGTACTTTATTACTCAATACATCGTACATAATGTGCAATTTAATTTCTGTAATTAAAATCAATAATATTTCGTACGAATGAATTTATAAATCAAATAATTTAATAAAAAAAAATTAAATAAATTCCACAAATATAACAAAATCAATCAGATGTTGTAGTATTATTTATCGCATTATATTTTTTTTATGTTGACATACTTTTAACGCGTTCTGTCTGTGTCAAAATATAAAAAAAGTATTATTTTTTTAGCTTCAAACGAACGGTTTACTTTTTTTGTTTTGTTTTTTGGCTTAAATTCGTAAGGTCATGGTTAAAACCAAAAGCGCAAACTATTAACTTTTGATTTTATTTCTGCAACATTCAATTGTTTATAAGCATTTGTGGCCAAGCTGTCACACATAAGTTTGGCTTTTTAACCTTATCACAATTTTAAAATCACATTACCACTGCAATTTCACCGGCTATGTCTTTTAGCGCTTTTTTAATAAAAATGCTTTGAAACACTTTGTATAATACTGCTATTGATATGACTGCTGGATAACACAAAACCACTAAACATACGCCCGCAAGAGCACGGAATTTTAAAAGCTGAACGTTCGCCATAATATCATCAATACTTATTAATTATTAGACCAGTAATTTACATACCATATGTATAAGCAAAACTAAGCCGTTTGCGACCGAAAAGTATCGAATGAATTTTGTGACTAAGAGACATTCAAATAGCGGTGCCTTTATTATAACGAATATCAAAAGATTACAAGACACAAAATATCCAAACTGCAGATAAAAACGAGACTCAATTTGTGGTACCTACTTAGTTTTATACATATGTATACATTATTCATACAAATATTTTCACAAATGTATAAAAAAAAAATATTTAGTAAGTCAATTTAGTTTCCTTGGCATGTATTCATCATTAAATCTGGAGTTATTTCCTTCGATTTAAATTGTACCATCCAATCTTGCCACCATGTGGGAAAAAGTCTAAGATATAAAAAAAAATAAAAAGTATGAAGTTTTAGTGAAACATTAAATCAATATCTATTGTATATATATAAGACTCAATGTGACAGGTATATAAGTATGTAGAAACGTAAGTATGTATGTGTGTTGTTTATGGACTCCTAACCGATCGTCAAAAGACTTAGCACACGTATTTCTTATGGTTTGGGGAAGGTTCGTAGCACATATAAGAAAAATAAAATTCGTCATATCTTATCAACTAATTGGCGCAGATGAAATAAACTTGGTGCATATATTAAAGGTTGAGACAAAAATAAGATTCAATGACAAAATGGGTGGCGCCACGCCTAGAATATGAGAAAAAAATCACATATTTTATATCTCACGCCCTCCCATATAAGATATGAATTAAATTCATCATATATCATAAACTATTTGACGCAGATAAATAAAACTGGATATGTATACATAAAAGGAAAAAATTGGTGGTGCCACGCCTCCAAAATGAGAAAAGGCTTACATTTTTTATATCTCTATATATTAACTAATCACTACAAAATTTTGTTGCGATGCAGAAGATGGGCCGAATACGGACTCAGCGTAAGAAATTCTTTCGGAAATAACTCCCATTTGCCCAATAATAAAATCTCACAGTTCAGTGTTATCTATCAAATCAGACATATCTAATAAGTATTAAGATCGTAGTTCTCATACTCGTATGCCAATGCCAAAAACTTTTATTTATAAAAAACCATCAGGTTTGATTTCGCGGCTAGATATTTTTTATTCTTCAGAGTCTCGTCTACAAAATTGCATACTCAGATTTTGCTATCACTTACATAAGTTGAACTTTAGGTTCGTTGCAATAGCAAATGCCTTGAATATATTTTAAAAGAAAGATAAGATACTAAATTTTGCTACTGAATTAAATCATACTTTTATAGATGTAATTTCTTATTTAATTTTTTTTTTTCAAAATATCACCAAAAGTATTCTTTCATTTTCTTTAAAACAAATGTTAGTAAAAACTATGTTTTCTATATAATATGGCTGTCAGGTTTTGCCCACTTTTGGATAAAAAACTAAAACCTAATGTTATTTAATTGCTGTTAAAATTGGTACATAAAAGTAAGAATGGTTTCATATTCTAAAATCGGTATTTTACTGCCTATATTAATCAGAATAATATTGCTTAGTATATCTTAGTGACTTCCACTCTTCTTTGGATTATTTTTATCAATTAATTCCTCTATATCCTCCTTTAGAATAGAATTTTTCCCATTTTAGAAGTTCAGCAATTTTTGCAGTGATACATTCTTATGCTCTAAGCCTAACCTATTTCTTTTTGGCATATAATGAGCTCCCTTCTCGACTCCACATTTATTTCTTTCGTTTGTACCCCAGTCGACTCAAAACACCTTTGCAGGGCATTTCTTTCTCGCTAACTTCCTTTATTGTTACCTTCCCTCTTTTTAGCCCAGCAAAAAACTGACATCAAATAAATATCTCATTGACCTAAAAATACTGTTTTTATTACATTTACATCCTATTGAAAATGTTCATCCAGTTCTTTACTTTAATTACCTATGCAAATTTTTTTTTCCTAAATATGCGGTCCTATGTGTCTATATTATAGCATCGGGTTTGAAGAAAGTTCTCCCAAAATGTCAGCTTCCTATACCAAACCTGCGAACGGCGCATCCAGTTTGTTTCCTATTATAATTCATATGGAAAAAACGAAAAAGCAGAGAAACGAAAGACAGATTTTCTTTTACCTTTTAGGGAAAAAGCTGTTGTTTCCATATTATTATTTTTTATTATGGACAAAATTATATTTACGCAGCAGAAACAAAATTCAGTGCACTTCCTGAATTCCTACCGACAAAAGTTTCAATATATTGAATTTTGAGATTAAGCTTAAATCATCAAATTTGAGCTAGAAGTTGTTTTTATATACTTATAAATATATAGGTTTAATACATACTCATACAGACGATATATAATTCCTATTATGGATGGCAGCATAATTTCCAGCTCATTATGTAACATCCCGTCAACAATAGCCTTGGCTGCATCGGCACCCTCTATCATGCTGTATCGTTGACTGTAGTTCGATTTGAGATAGCCATTTGCAACGGTTGTATTTGTTGAAAGAAAAAATGGATACACAGTAGTTGCATGAACATTTTTTAACTTTTCCGTAAGTAATTCCTGACGTAAAGATTTCATTAAGCCACGCACACCAAATTTCGTTGCAGTATATTGAGAATTGTACTTTAAGGGAAAACAGCCTAAGTAAAAAGACAATGATTTAAATTATTTTATTAACCTAATACGGAAGCTTTAAAGCGGCCTAACCCATTTTCTTTAAATTTATATACATACATACATAATTGTAATGATATTTGAAAATCGAAATAACTTGGTTTTGATTAATTCGAATGAAAAGAAAGAAAATTGATTTTTGTTATTATCACTTTCCCAATTTCAATTTAACATTTAATTTTGTTTTGTATCACATAAACATTTTAAAACCGAGCATGTTAAGGAAATAGATCGCATTAAAACCAATGATGGCATTTTCGGTACATTTATACTTTTTTCGGTACATTGACATCGTGAAAAATCATGTTCGACAAGTTTTCAGTACAATCGGTACATTTGGACAGTTTCTAAAAAAAATATCGCGAATTAATTGCCTGAAGCAAACTTTGCTGATCTTTTTGTAACTTTCTCATGTTCACGACGAAAAAAGTACAAAATGTACATTTGGAGTCTAAAAAGTACATTTTAATTCTCCATTCAGTACATTTCCACAAAACCCAAATGTCAAACGATGTATGTTCAAGTCAGTGATGGCATTTTCGGTATATTTGTGCTTTTTTCAGTCGTCAGTACATGCGGCAAGATTTTTGTACATTTGGCAAATTTTCAGTACCTTAGTCATATATTCAGTACATTTTATGTACATTCCGACCATTTCTAAAAATTGGCATTCACCGCGAAATATCAGAGAATACAACTTTGCAGAACTTTTTTTTTTAATAAAAAAGTCAAAAGTATGCTGAATTTTAGTCATTTTAAGAAACTTTTTTATGTTCATGCCGATAGAGCGCATTCGGCATAAACAAAGTACATTTAAAGTCTTCATTTATTACATTTACATAAAACCCAAATGCCATCACCGATTCAAGTCTTAACCGAATTAAGTGTGTGGTCTCAAATCACTTGATAAATGAAAAATGTAAACCAATTCCACACGTTCCAACAACCGACATTAGAGCGGTTCAAAATAAAAACCTTTTGATCTTTTCACGATGTGTCAGCGGATTACAATAGCCTTATATGTCTGGACAAAGCCCATTACCAGGGTTAAGGTTAATATTGAAAACTGGATTAGCGCCGTCTGTTTTAAGTAGACAACCCATTTTCCAAAATATTGATTTAAAAAATGGTGCAAGTTACAGAGCTTATTAAATTTTCCAACAATTTTCTCCTTCTTTCTTTCTTATAAAAAAATTGACAATTGACCGGACAAAAGTAAAAAAGTAATTAAATTTTTCATCGAAATGGGTTATTTAAAAATTGTTAGAAATTTTTTTCATGCCAAAAATGTTGAAACAAATAAAGAAAAAAACCCAAAATTAAGTTTTTTTTTCACTTTTTTTGCTTTTATGCCTATAACTTTTTTTGGGTTAGAGGTAGGATCAAGCATTGCCAAATAGAAAAAAAAGTAAGCCAAAATGTGGCTGCTCGAACATAGCTTTTTATCAATTTTTGTCCCTTTTATACAGATATTGTTTTCATTTTTCTCTAGCGTAGTTACCACTAACACATGATGCCATCGAACAGCTTAAGAACGTTTTTCCAAATCCAGTAATGACAAGGAAACCACTTTAACCCTCTGAGCTGGGGTTGGAAAAATTCTAAATATAGATTAAGTGCGTTTCGCACAACAGCACCTTCTGCGCCAGAGATTTTCTAGCAAACTTGAAAAAATTGGCATTTCCGCATCTTTTGCTTAGACATTTTTTCGGTAAATCTGATCTTAATTACACCAGTGCAGAGTAAAAATGCTTAATAATTACTACAAGTGTGGACCATCTGTTTATTGCTAAACAACAAGTTATTTTGACACTGACAGCTCTTTTATGCTTAAAGTTGACAGATATTCAGTATCATATCTGCGCGATACGAAATAAATCAATTTACAATTGAATAACATTATGAATTCTTGACAGCTTATATCTAAAGAGAATACTGTATTGCAGAAACAGTGCGATATTTGAAAAACGAAACTTTGTAAATAAAGTTCTTGAGATAGGAAATTGATAACACAAGCTTTGACCGAGTTCTGCACAAAATACTCATAAAAATTGATGCCGATTTTATTAAGAGCATCATATTTCGGATGAATTGCATTTAAACATTGGGGCTCGAAAAACCTGAGGCAGCCATTTGAATGAACTTATATGCCTTATGTACGATTCTAAAAAGTATTGTACGGTGTACATTTCACAGTAATTTAAAATAAAAAAAACAGCTGATGGCCCACTCTTTGCTTTCAACAAAATTGAGGGTATTTCGAAATTAAAACAAAGTTTACTGAATACTTTGCCTATGATAGTTAAATTTTTTTTTTTCGGGATAGACCGCTTGCTAACCAAAAGTTTTAATTTTTACTTAACTTACCGGCTATTGAGCAAATAGCAACAATGTGGCCTTTTTGAAGCTCTTTCATTTTTGGTAAAAATACATCCAGCGTCTGCGGTAATATTTTATTTATGTCAATATTTAAGTTAAACATGAATGTACCGATAGAACTCACCCAGAAATGTGATGTCAAATTAACGTTTATCATGCGCTGCACTTCACGCCAATCTGGGTTGGGATACTTTGAAAGTAATAAAATACCAGCACAATTCACTAGTATTGTAGCAATGCCCAAGTCTTTGGTGACTTTTGATCTTAGCTCCATAACCTGGTCAAAACTGGTTACATCAACCTGTATTGATAATTTATTAAGAAGAAAGATTAATTTCTTGGTTTATACAGTATACATTGTATACACAGATTACAGAATACATTGTAATTATATTAATTTATTATTAATTGCCTCATATGCTTTGGCCTTCACTTGGTGATTGCTTTGTATCAATTTAACTGTTTCCTCAGCACCATCAATGTTGATATCGACCACAGCGACAAGACAGCCTTGTTTTGCCAGTAATAAACAGATTTCTCTGCCAAGTCCATGTGCACCACCAGTTACCTAAAAATGCGATTGTGTTTTATTCATTCTTAACATACAAATTCATTAATAAAATTTGAATATCTAGCAAATATTATCTATATATAGACGAAAGGGTCTCGTCGTTACTACTTAAAATTGTGTCAAATTCTTAGAGGTGAGAAATTTGTTTTGGAGAACTTTTATTCGATGAAGACTGTGAAGATTTTATATTATGTATGTTTATTCTAAGCTAAAAATGTGGTTGTACACTTGAAAGTTATTTTTTTAAAAAAAGTTTATCATTATCTTTTTCAATATTTTTAAGGTAAAAGACATTACGGGTACGTTGCTCGATATGACTTGGTTAGAAACACTAAAAATTAATTTTCTAAATTATTTCTTTCTATTTATATTTCTCCAATACAATTAAATGATTTTGTTTCCATTCTGAAAGTATCCTCGAATGTCTAACCACGAATTAATGTGATATTAGCCTGATTCGTAATAATTTTATTTTATTTTATGTCACTTTACATATTATTTATTGATTACATTTATTTCGGTAATGTTTCTACAAAACAGGTTAACTTTTGCAATATGCTCAATTGTTGGTGTCCAAAATTACAACCATTGTTTGTTGTATATGTAAATCTATTGAAAAGTCATTTCGAAAGCGAGGATTTCGGTGACAATCAAGAATGTAATTTCTTGAGTTATCTCTTTAAAGTTGTTTTTATTTTAATAGCTCATAATTACTGATCTTATTTTAAACGGAATATGAAATATGTAAGGGGTTTTCTTTACTATTTTTTTCTTTTCTGTAACTTAAGGTATTATTTCAATTATTTCTAGAAGGTCCCTCAAAACTTCTCTGTTCTTATATCAATTTAAGGTTGTTAAAACTCAGTCCTTAGGAAAATTAAATTTTATAATGAGCTGACGCTTTCTTTTTACATAAATATAAAAAAATAGAAACACAAAATTAAGAAACATTTATAATTTCTTGCTTTAATTAATTATACTGAATTTTTGCATTGAACTTCAATTTAGCATTAGAAGCAGCATGCGGGAAGTTTACATTAATATTGTGTGCGCTAAAAAGGCTAATCAAGGTCAAAGGTCGCAAATATCTCCTTGAAACGAAACAAAACAAAGCAATAATAGCTGTGTGTATGAAATTTGTTCTTAGCGAATTTTGCAGAAAAAGCGTGCTGTACAAAATTACGGCTGAGAAAAATTGTAGTATGTAGTGTATAAGAGGTTTGATCAAAAATTACAGCAATTTTCGATTTTCTTAAAGAATGTTGATATATTCATAAACATAAATTTTGACCCTTTCAAAAGAATTCCACTTAAATATGTATAATACACTCGTAACAGTGATTTTTCTTATCTTGGAGGCACTTCTGGAATTCACTTTTCGGTGTAGTTTTTAACTCCTTCAGCGATTCTGTTTATATCTCATCAATGGTTGCAAAATGTCGTTCTTTCATGGATCTTTTCGGGCTTGGCAATAAAAAGTAGTTACAGGGCGACATATCCGATGGCTGAGACAACATTCGCCATCAACATTCATTCATCTAAAATTGCCGTAAAACCATTAGCTTACAAGACATTTGCGAATAACCGATGTTCGTGATCTTTCACATTGAATGAACTTTTCACACGTTAATTATATGGCAAAAGGTCGAAAAAAGTTAAATTTTTTTCATTTTTTTTCCCAAAAACTCGCAAATAAGTGATTTTTTCTGCTTTCTCTCATTAACCATTTTAAAGCTGGCATCAAATTAGACAAAATAAGAAAACAATTTAGAACTAACTTACCCGAAAAAAGTTAATTTTTTCGACTTATAGGGCAAAATGTAGAAAAAATTCAATTTTTTTCATTTTTTTCCCTATAAATCGAAAATTATTCATTTTTTCTGCTTTCTTCATTGGTAATTTTGCAGCCACCGTCAAATAAGACAACTTTTGTCAACATCGCAATATTTTTCCTACTGGGGTTACATCGAAATAAATTTTTCCTACTGGGGATATTTCGAATTGAATTTTTTTCGACCTTTTGCCATATAAATCGAAAAAATGCAGTTTTTTCGGGAAACTTTGGATTGCATTTTTTTTCTCTTATTCAATACCTACAACTTTGCTAAAGACACAAAAATAATTTTCATTACGGTTGACTGAGAAATTGCCGTGTGAAAATATTCAAAAAATTCTAAGAATCCAGTTTGAACGATTTTTTTCACAAAATCAGAAAATCTTTATATGAGCCAACTTGACAAAAGTAATAATGCAGAAGTTCTAGTTTTTACAAGTACTTTCACCGGCAAGTCTCAAAAATGAGTCCGAAAATCATGTGTTGCACAGTGTTATGAAGCCAAAGTAACGGTCTACGTAAAAATCATCTTACCCAAAAATTATTCCGCAGACACCTCTTAACTGTGAAGAGCTAATTAGTACATAACACGACTGCGGATGTGCGTTGGTTATCACACATTTTCTGGATTTAATTGGAAACTAATTTTTTGTTATATTTGGTAGATCTGTTAATCAATATTAAGGACTATCCAACTTTATGTGTTTTATGCAAACATAATTATGTAACATATTGTTAGTGTCACACATTTAAGCGCAAGATGCTGAAACTTACCCTCGATTCTTAAAATTAAACTTACCACTGCAATTTCTTTTGAAATCTTTTTAGCACTTTTACGTATAAAAATCAATTGAAATAGTTTAGTCAATAGTGCTACTGTAAGGCCTAATGGAGAAAAAAGGATTCCAAGTGCGAGTTCACAAATTAAAAGCAATTTAAACTTTAGATCCATTTTCAAGTGTACGACTCAAATTAAAATATATTCAACGCAACTTGTATCAAGTTTGCAATGCACTTAACGATTAAGCTTAAGTCGGCACCAATTGGTGCTCATGCTTAAAGATAAATCAATATCAAAATATGACATACGCCCATTTAAATTTATTAATAAAGTCTTGGAAAAAAAGAAACTCTTGCAAAAAAATACGCACGCCGCACAGTAGGAGATCGTGGCCATAAATAGAAGATAATGAAAGTGCTAGGGCTTGAACAATTATTCAGGACAATTTCAGATAAAACTTAGGGAATGAAAAAAAAAATATATAAAAACTTTCTTTTTTTTTTTGGGTTTATTGACACAGTTGAACTTTATGCACCAAAAATGTTTTAGGAAATTTTTTATGTAAGCAACTGTTGGACTGGGCGCTGTTGTTAACTTGTTTAAAACAAAAGGCAATAATGTAATATATTAGCGGCAAGCACATTGTTTCCATTTTATAAAAATCAATTTATTTTTCAAAAATTAGAATGAAAAATGATAAAAGTGGGAAATTTGTAAACTTTGAAAGCAAAAAAAAAAACGTATCCCGGATTTCGAAAATTTCTTATATTATGTGGGAAAGTATGGTTAGCCAAACTCAAAAGCTTCAGCTGCCTTTTTTCACAATTTATATTAACTTTTTACCATTGCAAAATTTGAAGTAAAAAATATTGTTATTTCTTCACATTTTGCAATTCTCTACTGTAATTGTATCAGTTGTAAAAGCTTACGGCGGTTGTTTAAATTCTGAAGGCAATTTCCTTCAGGGAAGGGTAGCAGGTAAAGGGTATTTTTCGCCCCTTAATGGAAATTTATACCCATTTTGAAGATAAAGCCTCAACCACATCCAGCCTTTGTATGAGAGGTAGCCGTGTCCGTGATCCGATTTTTTCATAATCACAAGTTATTCTTGTAAAAAAACGTCTGTGCCCAATTTCAAGACTTTAGCGCTATTTTTACTGTTTATGGATACCGTTTTTGGTTGTTTTTTTTAAAACTTGAAAACTTTAAAAGATATTGCAAAATTCGTAGAATTTTTGAAATCAGCATTTAATTTTTTTCATGTGCTCAAATTTTTGTTGTCTTCACCTTCTTACCAAATTTTAAGATTCTAGAGCAATTATTATTATTTGTGGCTGCCGTTCCCCACAAACTCATCCACTGTGTCTTATCACTAATAACGAGTAGGGACATGTGCAAAATGTGCAAATAAGTAGTACAACGACCTGTGTATTTTTGTTTTGGAGTATGAAAAGTCAAATTATTTTAATATGAACAAATCTTTGATGAACATTTTTTTCCAAATTTTATTATTTCAAAATTATTAAAAAAAATTTGAATATTCCGTTAAGTTCCAAGTTCCAGTTTCACCAAATTTAGCTACTGCTAAATAATGTTTAGTAATTTTTCTCTTTGGGCGTATTTAATTGAACTATTATACTATTTTAATGATATGTCAGCAATTGAATTCTTTTATTAACTTGTATACCTTGAGGGAGAAAAAAATTTTATAGCTGGCAATTATTTTCTTGATTTTGTTTGCAATTAGCAATAATTTACAATTTTAAGTGTCATTTTTTTAGAAATAAAAGCACGGTGGGTTAAAACGGATTAAAATAAAAAAGTTTGATTCTCAACATTTTGTATTATTCAAATTAGTATATTTTAAAATCTACAATCGATAATTTTTTGAATATGATATCCGAAAGTTCTGTTGTTGCTTTCTTCATTTCCTTTACGTAAAGGCTAAGGTTATAAAAGGTGAGCTGTAAATTGTATTATGAAACAACAAGTTTAGATTTAGAGAAAGGCACTACTAAGGGCATTTTAAAATTGCTCTGTAAATACTACTAGATGGCTCTTTATTTTACTGGAAGTTCGGTAAATCTATGATTTTTGTTTAAAAAATTAATATTTTAAGTGTTAAAAACTATTTTTTTTAGCCTACTTAGTATGTATTTTTTAAATATATTAAACAGGGCAGGAATCGGTCAATGGGTCAGACAAGAAGAAAAAACCGCAGAGTGCTATTAAATTAGAGGATGGAAATTGGAGTTATAGGTGAAAATGCACCCATTTTAGTTTTTTCAATATATCTCGCAAACGAAGCAAAATTTCAATAGACTTCACATAAAACTTTTTGTAGAGAATTGAATTTTATTTAAAAAATGTTGGAAAATTATTTTTATGCCGAAAATGTGGAAACAAAAATAGAAAAAAACCTAAAATTTGTTTTTTTATTTCGTTTACTTTTTTGCTTATAACTTTTTTTGAGTCAGAGATAGGTACAAACATTGCTCTATAAAAGAAAGGAGACAAAGTTCCCTCTAAAATGCTGGGTTAAAGTATTTTTTGTTTGCTAAAAATTTGCCGAAATATGGCAATTCGAACATAGCATAAAAAAAACTGTTCCAACATTTTTTAAATAAGCCATTTCGATGGGAGATTCAATTCTCTAAAAACAATTTTATATGAGGTACATATATAGAAATTTTGCTTCGTTTGCGGGAAAAGTCTAAAAAGGGAGCATTTTCACCCATATCTTCAGTTTCCACCCTATAATTTAATAGCACTCCGCGGTTTTTTCTTCTTAACTGACCCATTAACTGATTCCTGCAATCAAAACCGGTGAGCGACTTAGTTCCTTTCTTTATGACATAATCAATAGCCTATGAACTTGCAAACTAGTAATTGTTTGTTATTTTAAAACTTTTAAGAAACAAAGACGGACATGACTACATTAATTCGGGAGGTGATTAAGTATATATGTACATATATACATTAGGGTGATTCAAAATTTTTTTTTTGTTTTTTTTTAAGGTGCTGTTGCTTAAAAAGTAAGTTTATGATATGAAGAAAAAGTTCACGAAAATTACGCTCTATAACTCAATTTAATAAGGTGGCGCCGGAGCCTGTTAGTTTTTCATGTAAATTGTATAGAAAAATTATTTTTTACAAAAAAGGTATCTAAATGAATAGGTGATTAGTGTTTTTGAGCTGAAAAGGGTCGTTTTTCGACTTAATTTTTTGCGCTGAATCCGAATCTGGCCTCAGAATTGACCCATCATGTCAGAATCCTGAAATATTTGAGGTTAATTACCTGAAACCTGATGTTTTTTTGTCTACTTTCGAGGCCATGTATAGGATTCAAAGAAAGTTGATCAGCTTATTTTTAGCAAAAGCATCATTTAGTACCATCATTGTCCTTTAAAATGAGCTTTCAAGTGGTGATCCGTGATGTTTCCTTGCAAAGTTACAGCCATTTCAAGGTGACATGAATTTGAAACCCGTTGGTTAATATTGTTGGGTTGCAACCCTTTGTAGGGAATCCAATTCATGTCACTTTAAAATGGCTATAACTTGCAAGGAAACATCACAGATCACCACTTGAAAGCTCATTTTAAAGGGCAAGGACGGTTCTAAATGATGCTTATGTTAAAAATAAGCTGATCAACTTTCTTTGAATCCTATACATGTCCTCGAAAGTAGACAAATAAAATCATGTTTTAGGTACTTAGCGTCAAATATTTCAGAATTCCGACATGATGGGTCAATTCTGAGGCCAAATTCGGATTCAGCGTAAAAAATTAAGTCGAAAAACGACGCTTTTCAGCTTAACAACACTAATCATCTATTCATTTAGATACCTTTTTTAGAAGGTGCCACGCCAACTACTGCCATCCCATCAGTTTTCATTTAATTTCAAAGCCCATAACAGCTGACACCTCTGAGCCAATTTTATGAAGATTACTCTCACAGCACACTATCTATACCATGTTTTTTGCTTGTATGGGAGGTGCCAGGCCCACATGCTCCATTGCGCCAAATTTTTGCAAAAACATACCTTCTAGTAAGTAAATCTGCCTTATTAAATTTCATAACGATTACGTTGTTAGTTTTCTTAATATAACGTTTATAAATATTGTGGGCTGTGCCACGCCCTTCAACGAGCTTTTTCAGTAAAGTGGTTGAGCTTGTAATAATGACTGCTTTGAGCGGCACCATCTCCAAAATTTTTATGAAAATCATTTGTGCTAATTTTGAGATATACGGAATCAAAATATTTAACTGTTGAAAAGTCAAACGCCCACTTTTACAATTCCGCCTACTAGCCTAATCCTAATCTTGTGCACATGTGCATCAAATCAGCAAGTATCATCAAAATTGCTGCAACTTTTTTCAAAATTGGCCCGGGGTGATATACATAGAGTATGGGTGGTAGGCGTGTCCGTGACAGACAGACAGACATCTTGAATTTTAATTGTTCCACCTTGAATATTAATTCAAGATAGTCTTAAAAATTTTAAACGTGGTCGGCTTAAAGGATATTTTTAGTGGAAATGTACATACGCGACATAAGATGACGAATCTATAACTTTTATTCACGATGATTTTTTTTTTAAGTACCACCACGCAGCAATTTAATTTTATAAATCATTAATTGCAATAGCTTTGGCAAATATCATGCAATTTGCCTCTAATAAAAAAAATCATATTTTCAACGTTATGTCGGATATTTTGGTTTGAAAGCAGATAAGTTTTTAGGATTGATTGAAGAATAGCAAATAAAAAATCATATAAAAATATGTTACATAGTAGATATTTTCAGAAAATTTTAATAAATAAAAAAATCAATGCTAAAACAAATTTATTATGACAAAATTTAAGCAAAAATAACTACAATTTTTTTATTCTATTCTATGTAGTTTTTGAGACATACCGTTTCAAAAAATTTGCATTTATTTAAAAATAAAAAAAGTATACAGTTATTTAAAGAATGACCAATATAAACATGCTGAGATATATGTACAAGGAAAACTTTTTAATAACTACACTCAAAAAAAAAAAAAGTGTTTGCCACAAATGATATAGATGGAACTACTTAAAGTGTTTGCGTGAAATAATAAAATGTTTGTCACAAAAACTTTTGATTTTACTTACAAAATAATAAAATGTTTGTCACAAAAACTTTTGATTTTATTTACAAATTGATAGTTGAAAATTATTATTATACTCTTTAAAACTTAACATAACATAGAACACAGCCTGGCAACATCGTCATCGTTCTTTGCTCCCAAACACTTATAAACATTTGATATCGTATATGTACAATGCAAGTAACAAAAAAGTTATTTCAAATCAAAGCACTACAAAATATGAACATGAAAAGTTTATAAGTGATAAAGTGTTTGTCGAAACACTTCCATAAATTGAATTGTTTGACTGAAATATTTTGACTATTTTCGTAAATAATTATATCATTTAGAAGCAACATTTTATGAAATGTTTTGTTAGAAGTAATTGAATCACTTGCCACAACTTAACATTTACTTGTGTCAAATACATTGGTTTTTCTTATATTGTCTACAAATACTTATAATTTAAGACAAAAGTTAAGTGTTTGCTTGAAATAATAAGTGATTATATTAAGCATTCGGTAATTTGCTACAAACGCTTTCTAAACAATCCTTTTTTTGAGTGTATTACAATATTCTATATCATATATAAACTTTTGAAAAAATTTAAGGATCGTTCTCACAACATTTTAAATTACATATCTCGATTCTTAAGTAATTCTTACATTATGAAAAAGGCGGTATGAGCTATGTAGCCTAGGACGCCAAAATGGTTAATCCGCCCCTGCTAACGTTAACCACAGTACATGTAATTCAAATAAAAAAATCATTATCAATATTGTCAGTAATAAATTGAAATTTCAAATTTAAAATAAATCGGAATATGAAAAATTTACTTTTTTTTTAAAAAAAAGCCATATCTTTTCAATTAAAAAATAATCAATCTCTTCAGTTTCAGCACACTACGATAGCGCTTCAAAAAATACAGTTTAATGCGGTTTATTGCCTCGTTTTGACCATTTGCCTTTAAAAATTGTGCTCTTTCTTGAAGTATGACTAAAACTGAAGGTATAGAACATAATTGATACATAATTATCATGAGTTGAATAATAAATTTGCACATAACCAATTAGCAAATTTGGAATTCTTGCGCTATCTTCCAGATTATCGAAATTAAAATTTGATTTTTAGCATAACTTTTTTTAAAACGGCCCACTACGATGGTCTACATTTGCCTTTAAGTAGTCACAATTACCATATAGTAGTTTTTGCAAAGTAATTGCAATATATAATAAGTTAATACAAATACTTTTTCCTTTGAGGTAAACACGGTGTGCTAGCAGCAAGTTCAAATAAGTACGATAAAAATGTAGATGAAAACGGAGCACTGCATTTCGTTCCTCATGTCATAAAGCGTTTGAAAAGCTGTATATGTGATGCTTATTTAATGCTTACTACTTTTATTTTCAAAATGGGTTCATCGATTTTGATAAAACTCGTGATTATTGTATATTAATAGATAGGTAATGGTATTACATACCTTTTTTTCGGGCTGTCACTGCCCGAAGATTCATGTTCAAATGCTTAATACCATGAAGACTATTAAAATATATTTTTGCAAGACTTGGCGGATCAGTAGAACACAGGGACGAGGAAAACTGTTATTAAATTTTTCAACAAAATTGCTTTTTAATTATTATTGGTAATAAATATTTTATTAGTTGTTGATAATTATTATTTATCATTAAGAATTTTTTGCGTTTACTCATAAGAAATTGTTTTTCCAGTATTGGCAATGACAATTAACTTGCAAACATATTTTTTTAAGTTGTTTTGAAAAAATGTTCAAAGAGTCTCTCATTTTGTAATTTGTTTTGCACCAATCATTGGGGAGAGGTGGTTCTATGGCATCACCAGAGGTGGTGTGCTGTTCCCAATAGTGAACGATTTTGGTATATTTTTGAAAAATTTGTTTTCTACCATTCGCTTTAAAGCATTTACTAGATTTTGGCCATTACCATTGGTCCATATTGATTTCTTTTACCAATCAATGAAAATGGATCACCAGCGGTGGTCTCGGGTCCAAAAAGTTTCCGAATTTGGTCCATTTTCGATTTAGTCTTAGCACCAATCCAAAGTATTTACATATGTAGATAATGGTGGTTCTTATTTAAAGTTTTAAATGCGACAAACCCTCAATTGGTTTAAAATACGATAAAAAAATTATAGGAATATTTTCAAAATTTTATCTTTAACCCATACTGACCCTATTTCAATGTGAAATTTGGTCTGAGCCGCCACTTCTCGTAATTGACGAAAATCGTAAAAAATTTGCGAATGAAAACATAAAAACACTTATGAAAATGATTTAAGTTAAATAAGCGATTTTAACCTTATTAGGCGATAGTGCTCGATCTCTTTAAGTCAGCGGTGGGCACAAAAATATAACAAAAGAGGAAAACAACAACATCAAGCAACAACAAACGAAATTTTAAAGTTTTTTTTACTTTCATTTCCAAAATTACCATTAGCACAAAAAAAAACAAATTACACTACAAACAAAAACAATTGCTACATTCGTCAAGACACAATGCGGCGCGGTCATTTATGCCTTTGTGTTTTGTTTTTGTTTTCATTTGAATTCAAGTCAACGCTGTGATAGCGTTGAAATTCTGCGAATTTTGTGCCTCGATAGCGTTGAAATTCTGCGAATTTTGTGCCTCGATAGCATTGAAATTCTGGGAATTTTTTTTCGCTTGGTTGTGCGTCGAATAACGGTTAGAGCAATGTGAGTAAATTGATGCACTAAGTGCCCTTCCCTGCTTTAAGTAATAAGATCTTACCTTTAATAGCAAATTGAAATAAATATCTTATAAAAAGACATTATTTATGTATATATAGGGTCATTCTTTTAATAACTGCACACTTTGTTTTTTTGACGTTTTTGAACATTTTTTTAAACGAAATATCTCAAAAACTATACTAGATAGGATAAAAAATATTTTAACCATATTTGTTAAGAAAGACTATAATTTAAAAAAAAATTTAAAATATTTAAATAATTTTGTTAAACACTAATTTTTTTAATGAAAAAAATTTTTTTCAAAATATTTTTAATATTACATATTTTTTTGTTTTGATTTCTTTATATGTTATTCCTCAATGAATAGAATGAATGAAAATAATGCATTTGCTGTCATATCGAAATTTCCGCCATAACTTTGGAAACTACGAATTTTTTCCAACATAAAATTCGGCATAACATTTTTTTCATTTTTTTTGTAATATTATTTTTAATCAGTCCAAAGAATGTATCTGCATTCAAATCGAAATTAGCGTCATAACTTTGGAAAATATGAATTTTTATAAGGGTGCGCATCAGTTTAATTGTATGAATTGTATGCTATTTTCCATTTTATGTTGAAAAGACATGGTGCGCGTCATAAGTAAAAAATTCGTAGTTTCCAAAGTTATGGCGCCAAATCCGATATGAAAAGCACATGCATTCTTAGGATTGATTGAGGAATAACATATAAAAAATCAAAACAAACAAAATATGTTATATTGAAAATATTTTGAGAAACATTTTTTTAATTAAAAACATTAGTGTTTTAACAAAATTATTTGAATTTTTTTAACTTTTTTTATAAAGTTCTATTTCTTTCTCAACAGATATGATCAAATGATTTTTGATCCTTCTACTATAGTTTTTAAACGTTAAAAAAAACAAAGTGTGCAGTTATTAAAAGAATGACCGATATACATAATTTTCATTATTTTTGTATTTAATACGCTTAGAAAAGAAAAATTAGTAGCAAATAAATGAATTATAGAAAGTTAATTGTGTTTCTATAATATGTTAATTAAATTAGAGATTAATAAAAATTGTGAAAGTTTTTAAGAAGCCTTCAAAAAAAATAGTTTTAAAAATGTAGGCATAGGCCAAATTTCATATTGAAATAGGGTTAAAAAGTGTTAAAGTTAAAAATTTGAAAAAATTCCTAAAATTGTTTTATCCTATTTCGAACCAATTTTTTTTCCAAGAACCAATTACTAAAAGTGGCGGCTCTGGGCAAATTTCACATTGAAATAGGGTCAGTAAGGGTTAAAGATAAAAACTTCCTCCATATTTTTTCCTACTTCAAAACAATTGAAGTAGGAAATCCTCAATTTTTTTTTAAGAACCACCCTAATGTAGATATAAAAATATAATATGTCTTAAGAACTGAAAAAATCAAATTTACTTTATTCATAACTCCGGATTTGTTAAGAGCCCATTCACAAAATTTACATCGAATATACATACATACATACATATATGCACGGTCTTTTACAAACCGAACACTTTTCGGACGACGCATTTTTGATTTGGCTGAAATTTTTTTTATGAGTTCTGTATCGAAAAAGAAGGGATTCGTGTTCGAGGATTTTTTTGGAAATTTTTTTTTTACAATATAGAACGAATTTAAATTTTGAGAATTTCGTGATTTTTGGCATGAAGACTCACTTTCAAAAATTCATAACTCCGGTTCTGTTAAAGTTAGAAAAATGATTTTATTTTTATTTTAAAGCTAAGAAAACAAACTTAAAAAAAAAATATTTATAAACAAATTAATATTGTTATAAACAATTTAAATGTTTAAATAAATTTTTAATAATTTTTTCCACTCCGTATTAAGTTTTTAATACAACCATCGTGTTCTACGTGAAATTTCCTATCGAAAACGTATTTTTGTTTTTATGGGCAAACTATTATTACTATAAGAAATAAATTTATTTACGTAGTGCGGCACGTCTTATTTGCGCTTATTCTACACTAGTTTACAAATTTGGGGTTCATCTCGAGATCTGGTTTCTCATAGACTTTTTTCTATGTATTTTGAGGCGTAAATTCCAAAAATGACAACCATTTTTTTTTCTTAAGAATATTTTTTCGACTCAAAAACGCATTCAAAAGATACAAGCGCTCAAAGTCCCAAAAAACAGACTTTTTTGGTCTTTTTTAAAAATCACTGAATTTCAATTGCTCCATTTGAATGAAAAAATCTTTCATTTTCACATTTTTGAGATTAAAAATGAAAAACTATTCTTTTGCGAATATTTTAAGTATAGTTTTGCCGGAAATCGAACCAAAAATGTAGAAGTTATTCGAAAATGATATTCTAGCTTTAACAGAACCGGAGCTATGAATTTTTGAAAGTGAGTCTCCATGCCAAAAATCACGAAATTCTCAAAACTCAAATTCGCTCTATTTTGTGCAAAAAAATTTTTTCAAAAAAATACTCGAACATATATCTCTTCTTTTTCGATACAGAATCCATAAAGAATTTTCAGCCAAATCAAAAATGTGTCGGTCGATTTTCGTCAAAATTCATTCGGTTTGTAAAAGAACGTCCCATTCAAAGAATTTATCAGAATCATAGCAACATCTTTTTCTAAGATACATGCAGTCTGTTAAACTTTTTGCTGATGTGACGTCGACCTTTTACGTTGGCGAATAAAATGTGATAGCTTATAACATTCTTCACTAAATTTATTTTGGGAAATCATTATCCCAAATAAAATTCAAAAAGAGGAGAATGCTATATTCTTACGAAAAAAACTAAATTTGGTGAAATTTATTTCTTTGAAGCAAAGTAAAATAAACTACTTAATTTTCCATAAAAAAAATAAGCAAATTGTACACAAGGACGGTGGAGTTTTCGATGATAAGAACTTAAGCAAACGAATAAGTATCCTTTTCAAATACAGGCTGATTATAAAAAGACTTCGTGAATTCCGGAATCTCTGAATGGTTCATTAAAATTTTAAATAATAAGCATTCAGATTTTGCGATACTTTTCAATTTGATTTCGTTTTTTGCCTTTCTATACATTTTTTATTTTTAATTATCATAAAAAAAAATATTTGAGTTCATTAATATGAAATAATTATTATTATGCTAGATAATGCATACAAACAGTTTTGCGTTAATTAAAAAAAAACACTGAAATAATTTCCAATTTTTTGCATAGTTTGAAATAAACATACAAACAATTTAGGGTGTGCCTTTTTTTCCATTACGTCACAATTAATTTATGCACTCAAAGTTTGTAATTTTGCACATATTTCGATGAGGATATCTCAAAAACTCCAAAGTTCTTTCAATATGTATACTACTGACATTTTAAAAACTTATTTTTTCCATTGTTGGTGGCTAGAGAAAATGTTGTTTTATTTGATTTTTGTATGACAAGTCCCTTTGAATGCATTTAAGATTAAAAGTGTGATCAAAAGTTGATCAACTCAAAATTAAATTTCAGAAAACATATGTATTTTATCACTGTCCATTAAATTATTTTAGAAATTGTTCCGCAGTGTTATTTTTAATTCTGATTAGCTATTGAGACATTTCAGAACTTTGAAGTAGCTTATATCCACCATGCACCTTAAAAAGTTGACTGTGAAATTACGTATCTACAGCATTTGTACAATCTAAAGTATCATCAATTTTTAATTGCATAACTGAAGCGAAACGTAAATATTTGTCTATCTTTTAAGAGCCAATAGGTTACATTGCACCCTAGCACCCATGTGATTTAAAATACAATTAATTTTTCGCCTTAATTTTGTTCTGCATTGTACTCCATACGGACATGGATTCGAAAATAAATTTAGCGCATCTGTTGAATACTGCACTTGAAGTGAACATCAATTTTAATCAATTTTCCATTTTGTTTTTTGTGTATTTTTTTATGTTAACTCCGCTTTCCTGGGTAAATTCAAAATGTAACAAACGAGTATTTCTCTTTTTTTATCCTCTCAATAGTGAAAAGAGGTGTCTTTTTTTCATGTAGGATATTTTCGATGCGCTTATGTTTTTTTAACACATGTTTTCATTTCATTTCTTGTTCCAATTGAGTCCCAAAGATATGATTGGCTCGATGATTTTTAATTCAGTGACAATTCATGTTATTTTTGAACCTTTCTTTTTATTTTATATTTTTGGGAAATACATACATAAGTATATGTGACTGCTACGTTTACTTAACATTAATTCCTAGTGTATAATTTTTAAGGCATGAGGAGGATTAAATTAAGTACGGATCTTAAAATTTGAATTATTTTTTGAAATAAATTTAAAGTATTTCAAGCATTTCAAATTTACCTTTTTTTTTAATTTTTATTGGAAACTGGTGGAGCTAAAGATGGCAGTGGCACATACTGTTGGTATCATTTTAAAAGTTGATGTGCCTTACAGGCACGTGCACAAGGGAGGGGGAGGGGGGGATTTGTGGGTTCATGCCCCCCATTGGGAATTTTCCCACATAGGTTTTTATTAACATATGAATGAAAAATCAAAAAGACACAACAATTTTTTTTTTGTGAAATGAAAGAACTAAAATACCAATAATTCGTCGGAGCCTGAATTTTTCATTTACGACAAGATTTGCGCTCTCTAGCTATTTTTGAACCAAAAAACACGATTTGGGACTACATAGCTCCGGCATCAATAAAATCAGCTTTAATAAAAATTCATGCACAAATCTATTCGCGCCATATATTTCAATTTTGCAAGATAGTTCACGTGACATGTGGATAAATGAAGTTCAACGGCGTCGACGCATTGCCGGACAAGACATTAAAAACGCTTCGTGTTATGGCAACTTTTCCTGTGACAACAGCAACAAATGAACGCTCCTTTTCAGTGCTATTTCGTCTAAAGACATACCTCAGATCAACTATGTCCGAAGATCGGCTGAACGGCTCTGCCTTGCTAAATATACATCGCGATATCGAAATCAATGTGTATCAATGTGTATTCAAGTATCTCGCAGAATCAGCTACTTACGTAATGATAACTAAATATGGAATTGTAACATAAACATATTTACATATGTATGTATGCATTTAATTATAATTAAATGCCTATTAAACCGGGTTGAATATAAAAAATGTGAAAAAATCGAATTTTGGGATCTATAATAGAAAAATAATTCAAAATTTTTTAACATCAAATTTTTTACAAGAACGCAGCTTTTATTTTTCGACTGAATTCGGGTATCCATTCTGTGAAGGAATAAAAGTTGCAAGCAAAAAACATGTTTTTTTAGCCAAAAAGTACCTTCAGGAGAATCAAAAGTGATCCATTGGTTTTTCTTAGACCGAAATCGTTTTTAAGGGTCCTTCTAACTTTTGAGTCAGTGTCTGGCTGACTTTATTTTGCTTCATACAAATCGACCCGGTCGAATGTCTATATTAAAAGTAAACCGTTTTTTGACGTTTTTTATGAACATAATCTAACATGAAATGTCCGATTTAAAAAAATCCCCCATGGGTGATTCCTGCGCACGGGTCTGGTGCCTTGTGTTCATTGTATATCAGTGATGGCACTTAGGCTTTGTGTAAATATACTGTATCAAGCCTTGGAATGTACTTTTTAGAGGTAAATGTACTTTCGTGTCTTAGAAACCAAAATACACTAAAATTAATTCAATACGATGAGCCTTTTATGAAAATATTTGATTTCAAATATAAAAAATATTTTTAATTCTGCGTTCGATAACGAATATGTCTAATTTCCAATGCTAGAGCTAATTGAAAATATATGAGAAACCACTGAAAAAAAAAAAAATTGAACTCATCACATGCCATGTACAACAGACATGTTTAAATAAATTGCATGTTCTAGAATTCTTCGGGAACACTCGATTTTCGAAAATTTATTCATATTCGACTAAATTCAATTAACAAAAATTATAAAAAAATATTGGTAGGTTGCTACCAGAGCTATAAAATTTTAATTTTTTTGGAATATGAATAAATAATCGAAAATTGAGTGTACCCAAAGAATTATAGAACATGCCATTTATTTGAACATGTCTAATGTACACGAATGAAAGTCTTTGAACCTATCTATTTTTTTATTAACTACCAACTAACTTTTTCTTTCAAATGCGAACATAATCAAATATGCGTGTGTCTCCAGCTGAAAATTGTTCATAGCCAATGTTAAAAGAATATAAAAACATAATTTTTTTAGTGTTTAAGGGCCACTAAGTTTCGTTGAAATCCACACAGATAAGGCTTTAACTTTTGCTAAAATTCTCTGATATTACTCTTTATCTCATGTATTGAACAATAATACATACGGCCATTTGTGATTTGTGTGCAATCAACCCCAGCTAACTAAGGTGGTGACATTTCTTTCCAAATGCTTATAAAATTGGAAATTTCAATTGAATTACTGAATATAAATAAACTTCAACCCAAATAAAAAACAAACATCGCATTTTCGGCTTCAACTGCGTAACGACATGTAATAAAAATGTTACCACTGTTTTTTTTTAAATCTCAATCAAATATAAACACATTAAACGTTGTTGTTGTCATTGTTGTTGCAGCAACATTTTTAGTTAATAAACAAATGATGACAATAACAACAGCTCCACAAATTACAATAAAAAGTGAATGCACCGCACCATCTAACACGCCTTCTGTACAAGTAGATTGGCTTGCGTTATGCTGCAGCTCATCCAACCAAATAACCGATCGTTCATTATTACAAGAAATCCTTTGTATGGGGTCACAATTGTTTTATTTATTTTTAGGAAATTTTGTTTTTTCATTCGATTTTATCATATTTTTTTCTAAATCTCTCATTAAAAAAAAATATCTGCTGTTCTATGTGTAGGATTGTCAAAAACGTAGGAAATACAAAAAACGAATGCAAACTCTTTCGTAATACGTTAGATATCTTTAGTCTTCTGATACGTTAGTCTTCTGGAATGCTGTCCAATTGATAAATAAAAAGTGATACGCGAACATAAATATTTGCTACAAGTATTGCAACATTAACTCCAAATTGTACAGGCAGATGGTAACTTATTTTTTCGGATTAGGATAGAAACAATGTTAGGATCGTAATATTTGAAATTCCATTATTGGCAATTCAGATCAAACCTGTGAGCAGCGTAAACAGAATTTCTTCCCCATATAATAAACTTGGAAAAACGTTCACTGCTTATGTTGGAAACAAACAAACTGATTTGGCCGTTCACAGGTTGATCTAGTAAGCTGAAAACTTGGTAGAGTTTAAGAGTTTTCTTTGGGTCCAAAATGAAATAAAATTCTTTTCAGATATATATTTTTCATATTTTCAGCCATACGAAAAATGTGGGCGTGGTTTGCCATTAGAGTGAGGAACCTCCCATATAACTGAAATACCTAAAACGGCATATCTTGGCACCTAAGTCAGAATTTTTTTTACGTTTTAGTAAGTCCGTTTTTTGTAAAATTTCAATGAAATCGGATACAAACTCTAATGGCGCCGTTTAAGCTAGGAAGCTGAAATTTTGTGAGAATTACTTATTTTCAAGCTCAATGCTAAAACATAGGCAAACAAATCTTCAAAATTTTTAAGTTATCACCCTAATATGTTTATATATTAGACATGTTCCAAATAAACTCATGTTCTAGATTTCTTCGGGAACGCTTAAAACTTGCAAATTTACTCCTTTTCGAGTATATCCTCAGTATAAAACAAAAAAGATTTCTAAGGTTGCTACCAGTGATGGCATTTTCGGTACTTTTTTTAGAACATCTGCGTCGTGAAAAATCGTCGTCAGTATATTCGACAAGTTTTTAGTACATTTTCGGTAAATTTTTGGTAAATATGGGCTATTTCTAAAAATTACAATTATTCTTTTAGTAAGCATAACTGATATATGCGTAAACAAGTTGAAATTTTGTTTGAACTTTCTAAACTTAAGTTACCTTTCAATGGTCAGGAAAAAAGTACATTCGGCATCTAAAAAGTACATTTGAAGTCTCGATTCAGTATATTTTCACAAAACCCAAATGCCATCACTGGTTGATGCCAGATCAGCAACATTTCCATTTCTCGAAATTTGAGTAAAAAATTGAGAAAATTACGTTTGTTTTATTATTTAAAATTACTTTTCATAAATATTTCTTTCCATTTTCCTGTTAAACACATCAGGAAGTTAGTTTTTAAGTCTATGTATAAGGAAAAAAACCCTAATCTCTGCGCAAGTAGAGATTCTGCTTTTCTTTTTAAGTATGTAACTCAAATTTTTAGCTTTTTGTCATACATTATTATTTGAAATTGTCAACTACAGTTGAATTTTGTATGCTTTTATTTCATCACGATCATCGCGTACACCCTCAGCTACCGCCGCTACGAGTACATTTGCTTCACTATGTCCTCGATGTGATCTATTTGGTCGTGTATTATCCAATAGTGAAAATTAAGTGTCAACTTTTTTTATTGCAGCAAATTATGCGCTCGGTAAACCGATTATGTAGGCGATAAGTTGCTCTCAACGCACGAAACACATTCCTCGTAGAACGCTGATTTTCGTAATACAGCTGAATAATTTTTAGACGCTGTGCCTGCCTAAGTCTTTCTATGGTGAAATGTCAAACAATACTGAATAAAAAAAACCATGACAGTATAAAACGACTCATGCGTGATCTTTCATAAGATCTCTACTGAAAAAGTACCATTAAATGAATCACTTTTTATTTAGTAGAACTATTTTCCAGTACCACGAAAAATGTTAGCAAAGAAAATTGTTTCGTTTTTTATAAATTTTTCTAATAAAAGTGAATTTCCACTTAGTTTTTGCATTAAAAGACATACATTTTTTTATGTTTCATAAGAAGATATTTTCAGTGGCAAAATTTAATGAAATTCACATAATCACATCCATTAAAAATTGTCGCTAACAAATTTCTAAATAAACAGTTTTTGAAAATTGTAAAAATATTCATTACAATTTTTATGATAATGGCAATTTAAATTATACAATCATTAAATACATATGTATGTATTTAAAAAAAAAAAAACAGTTTTGTAACTCATTCTGTGAATTTTGTAGCACTTTTTAATTTATCTCATAATGCAGGTAAAAGGGCAGCTAATCAAATTGTGGCATTCATTCAAAATTCTTAACTTTTACCAATCAAGACTAGAGAAGAATTTAAAGAAAATGTGTCCACGATTGAGCCTGTGCCTGGGCCTCCCTGCACTTGCACTAACTCACAATTTTTTTCAAAAATTTATTAAGTGGGCTTTTGTTTTGAAGCTGTCTGAAAGGGTTTCAACATGCATATATTTTTTCCATTAACATTTTCATTTTTTAATAACACTTAAAAATGAAATTTATCATCAAACTGTCAACACCGGCTTTGAGTGAAGTCAATGACTCCATATGAATCCAATCATCGCAAGAATTTCTGTGAGAATTTGTACAGTTTGTTATATTTTTTATTTTTTATTGGAAACGTGTTAAGAGTAGTAAAAAAATTGAACCATATGGTGCAATATGACTTACATACATACATGAGCTACTGAAAGGACTCAAATGTAAGGACATAACTCAATGAAAACACATTAACGAATATTGACGTAATTTCTTACTAGTCTTCCGTAAAAAAAATTGAGCCAAAAGAAATGAGACAGTGACAAGTGCCGACGCAACAAAGATGTCATAAGCGATTTCACAGTTCAGACAAAAATTACAGACACTTCGTGTAAGGACAAATCCACATAAGAAAATGTAAAGGATAATAAGATTTACCTATTATATAATTATTTGAAATCTATTTCTTGAAATATAAAAAAAAAAAATAAAGTGACTGAGAAAGTAAGGACTGGGCGTACTATGCCCATATTATATTTATTAACCATCAACGCAAAGTTGTAGTGCCACCAAAATCAAACTTCTCCGATTGCCTTTAATTAGGATACGCTCATGCCTACAAGCCCACAAAACAAAAATAAAAACGAAAATACGGTACTTGTAATTCGATTCGGGGACATGCATCAGTAGCATTGTGAAGAAGTCCCAACTGAATACATTGCTTGGTATTTTTTCATTTTGTTTACTTAGGTGCTGCTACTTGTAGTTTTTCTCACGCATTAAAAAAGGTTCTGTCACTTGACAGTTAAATGTCATAATTCAACAGAATGAAGAAAATATAAATTATAGTATTAAGGAAAAAATTTACAAAATAAAAAGGTCGTTGTAGCTTCTGTGGTAATAACTAATTTGTACATATTATAAACGTACTAGCTGAGTCGGCAGACGTTGTCTTACTCTTTCCAGTAGGTGGCGGGATGAGTTTGCCATGGTTAAAATTCTGGATGTCTCGAAAGAAAGGGTTAGGTAGTTCGCGCAATTGGAGGATATGTAAAGGAACCGAAAAAAGGTTGCAACAATCATCAATCCCGGAAAAATGCAATTTATTTGAATGAAGGAAAATTATATACTTGACGTTTTAAATTGAACAATGATAATGACAATTCAAACTTTAAGTCCGTCTATTGAACTTTAAAAAAAAAAGCCTTGATTTAAATATGAGACGATATAAAAAATTTTGATTTGTTCTCTCATGGCTGGCGCAGTACCGCCAATTGTTTCACTGAAACCTACTTTTGCCCGTACCTTTTATATATGTTCTAAGTCACATACATCTGCGTCAAATAGTTGATTGCTTATTTTACTCCAAGCAAAACACTGTTAAGACCCTTCCATAGGCAATAAGAAACATATGTACCTAGTCCCATTCATCGGCGTGAAATAGTTGAATAAATATATACGAATTTGATTTATTTCTTATGTGGGGGGCGTGGTCGCCAACTTTTTCGAGTCCAAAGCATTGATGGCACTTTCGGCACATTTTTGTGTCGTGAAAAATCGTCGTCAGTACATTCGACAAGTTTTTAGTACATTCGGTACATTTGGTACGTTTTCAGTACATTTTACTCCTTCTCAATACATTTGGAATGTTTCTAAAAATAACCATTTAGCTTAGTAAATACAGCTGAAATATGCGTACCTGCATTACCTGCCGTAATGGTTTGCAGAACTTATTTTTTTTTTTCATGTAAAAATGTTGAAATTATGTTCGAATTTTTGGAAAGTAACTTTTTAATGTTAATGACGAAAAAGTACATTTGGCATCTAAAAAGTACTTACATTTATAACAATTCATTACATTTTCACAAAACCCAAATGCCATCACTGGTGTAAAGCTTAACATAAATTCCTTCCAGTCTACATATTAACTATCTATGGTATAAATATGATTGTAGTAGACCTAGCGGTTTTCTGATATTTCGTCTATTTATTTTTACATACAGGCTGGTTTGGTTATGATCTGAAAAAATTAAATTCCATAGTTTATTTTGAGTAAAAATTGTATGGGAGAATGATATGAGTTATAGAGTGCTTAACAAAGTTCCTAAGAGTACAGTTTTAAGTGAGTAACTCATACATTTTTCAGTATAATATCTTTATTGCCCTGTTTTCAGTTCATATTTATTGCTTGTTAAAAACATTTTTTTTAATTTGTCTTTTTCAATTGCAGTTTTTCCAAAAATACTTAAGTTCGCTGACATAATAAAAAATTGAGTTATTTGTTGGTAATGTCACCTTGCAGTCTACGCATTTCAATATTTTCACTTAATATGTAATATTTTAGAACTCTCACGCTTATTGAAATGTGCAATAAAAATTCAATGAACCGAACCTATTGGCGCCATATGTTATAGAATTTGTGGTTACACAGAGAAATCTAATACCTGTCAAAACAACTTGTAGTATTCAAACATGTATGTTTATACAAAAATAAATCTATACAATGCAGAGCAATTGCTGGAACTAATTAGACAGTTACACATATCCTGCACAGAAAGAACCCACACAAAATAGCAAAAACATTTGAGTGAGAAAATCCTACTGTTCAGTTAGGAAATTTTGAAATATGAGTACGTTAAGGAATAAAAAAGAAATAAGAAATATGACTTTATGACTTAAAAATTAATTAATTATATTTTTCATGTTGAAAAGGGAAAAATCTAGGTTGTGGATTACGTTACTTACTCATTTAATGAATAGCGATCGCTTTGTCAAGAGTATTCGTTCGGCAGGATAAAGTAATCTTTTTTTCTGTGGACCGCTCCCGTATATAAGTCCTGTATCCGCCTCTGTCTACGATTAGAGCTCCTGTTTTAGCATGAAATCATTAAAAGCCAGCAACCTTCTAGCTTTTATTATACATTACAACAATGACCGCATATAGGTATAAGTGACAACACTATGATCCATACCTGCATATAACATACAGGCAGTGGCGTATTCAAGAAGTGAGGTGGGCCCAGGCCCAGAAATGCAATATGCAGTCTCACCAAAATTACCTAACACAACAACAATTACAACAAAATATGAAATGGTATATCGCGTTCGAGATTGTCGAGATTGACCGTCTCTGGTCACTGTCGAGTCATATTAATTATTTGACTGTATTGTGTATGAAGAAAATATAGGCAGATAGCCAGCTTTCCTTAAACTTTATAAGAAAGCCTTGGATATTTGTGAGCCTTTTGGCGTAACCTCATCACTTCCGCGACGTAGTGGTACTTCGAAATACCGGTGTAATCAACGCGCAGATACACCAGAAGAATATTACAGACGAATCCTCTTCATACCGTACCTTGATGAACTTGGATTTTCACTCAGCGAAAGGATTTTAATACAAGAAGAAAGCTACTCTTTTACTGTTTTCTCGAATAACTTCTACATTTTTTGTCCGATTTCCACAAAATTATACTTAAAATATTTGCAAAAAATAGTCTTTCATTTTTTATCTTCAAAATATGAAAATAAAGATTTTTTTTTCATTCAAATGGAGCAATTGAAACTTAGTAATTTTTAAAAAAGATCAAAAAAGTCAGTTTTTTGGGCTTTGAGCGCTTGTAACTCCATCAAGTCTTAACCGATTCGGACACACAGTTCATTGTTAGAAAAGGAATACAAATATCTTTCGAATGCTGAGTTTTTGAGTCGAAAAAATATTCATGGAGATATGGCCAAATAAATGAAAAAAGTGCAAAAAAGGGGTTTTCAGGGATATCTCGAAAACGATTCTTATGAAAAAAATGGTTCGGTTTTTGGAATCCACGCCCCAAAATACATAGAAAAAAGTCTATGAGAAACCAGTTCTCGAAATGAACCCCAAATTTGTAAACTGGTGTATATACATATGTGCAAATCCGCCGAATTTGGCATTTTAGCTGGCCTCGTTTTTTTTTTTTTTTTGGAGTACATCTTCCAGCCATAGTTTTTCTTGAAGCTAATGCTATCTTGAACTCATAATAAAGGTTGTTCAATTGAAATTCAGATAGCTAAAAAATCGAAGCCATGTAAGATGACAATTTCGATTTTTTTTTTTAAATTTTTTTTTTGGAGCAGAGTCTTCAAACATGGTTTTTCTCGAAGTTTAGACTATCTTTAATTAATATTCAAGGAGGAACAATTAAAATTCAAAGGGAGACATAGTTAAAATTGGATTTTAGTTAAAAACAACATGAAATGTTACATATAAAGTTAAATAAAAAAAATAGCTTTCTGAATTTCAATTGAACAACCTTTATTATGAGTTCAAGATAGCATTAGCTTCAAGAAAAACTATGGCTGGAAGATGTACTCCATTTGCACATAGTATGTAGAATACGCGCTCAAATAAGACGTACCGCACTACATAAATTAATTTATTTTTTATAGCAATAATAGTTTGCCCATAAAAAAAAATACGTTTTCGATAGGAAATTTGACGTTAACACAATGGTTATATCAAAAATTTGTTACAGGGTGGGAAAAATTGTTAAAAATTGATTTAAACATTTAAATTGTTTATAACAATATTAATTTGTTAATGATTTTGTAATAAATAATTTTTTTTTCAGTTCGTTTCATAGTTTTAAAATGAAAATAAAATCAATTTTCTAACTTTAACAGAACTGGAGTTATGCATTTTCGAAAGTGAGTCTCCATGCCAAAAATCACGAAATTCTCAAAATTTAAATTCGCTCCATTTTGTTAAAAAAATTTCAAAAAAATCCTCGAACACGTATCTCTTCTTTTTCGATACAGAACCCATAAAAAAATTTCAGCCAAACAAAATTCGTTCGGTTTGTAAAAGAACGTCCCCACGTCAAAATTCGTCCGGTTTGTAAGAGAACGTCCGCCAAAAAGTCATCACTACACCACTGGGCCCACCCCAAACGAAAATCCTGGCTACGTCACTGCATACAAATAAACGCCTTTAATTCTAGTAAGATGAAAGATTTTTCTAAAACGAACTTTCAGGACATTATCCGATCAGAAATTTAAGATAATATTGGAATCACATATCGCCTGATTGGTGTATGTTCCATTATTTTTACATTCAGACAGAGTTTCGTTAAGTTTTTTTAAATTATTTTTCTCGAAAGATGCGGTTTTTATCGGAATTTTTTCGGAAGAATTTGATATGTTAGGCTTACAACTTTGGTTTTGTTACATCTTTAAATTTAAAGCTTCACTTTGTCTCTCCGTTTGTAACACATCGAAGGGGGCGTGGCAGGTATGGAAAAGTATATATGTTCTTGATCAGCGACATCACGATTAAGCGATGTCCGTCTGTCTTTCTGTCCGTCTGTTGAAATCAGGTTTACGGGAAAACAAAGAAAGCTAATTGAATGAAACTTTCACGCACTGGTCACACCTTCTTGCAGGCATCTTGCTATTGAAAATGGGTGAAATCGGTTTACGGACACGCCTACCGCCCATACTCTATGTATATTTACCCAGGCCAATTCTGAAAAAAGTTGCAGCGATTTTTAAGAAACTTGGTGATTTCGTGCACATGTGAACCACATTAGGTTTAGCCTAGGTTTCAAGTTTCCAAAGGATCATACAGGGGCATGGCACAGCCCTAAATTTTATCATTTATACTACCATATCTAGTAAACCGTTCAAGATATTGCGATTCAATTTGGTAAGCTGATACACATGAAATATATCTTGAATTGTGATAAAAGTGGGCGAAATCAAAAAAAGTGGGCGTCGCACTTTTCAGCTGTTAAAAATATTGATTCCGTATATCTCGAAATTGGTACAAACGATTTTCATAAAAATTTTGGAAATGATGCCGCTGAAAGCAGTCATCAACAAAAGTTCAGCCATTTTACTGAAAAAACTAGTTGAAGGGCGTGGCACCGCCCACAATATTTGTAAACGTTATATAAAGAGAACTAGTAACGATCTAGAACGATCGAACTAGTATCGATACTTGAATATTTTAGTTTCAATTGTACCACGATGGTGCTTTACCGGCATCGTTAGCTGCAGTACTTCTACATAAATGTTAGGTTAAGTGAGGAGAATTCGGCTGCTGCTCATAGTTGACATCATATGGTATATTCAACATGAACTTCGCTAGCCATAGTTTCTTTTTTATTTATTTACTTTATTTATTATTTATTTTAGTTATTCTTTTTTTCCAAATTTTTCAATTTTTAGCACAAGAATAAAACTTTCAAATTGGAAAACACTGACACAACTGAAATACGACAGCACCGTCTTGACTTCAAAACTGAACGATGAAAATGCGTTCACTTAATGTAAAATAAAAATAGTGTTCTCAATACTTTTCAATTTCAAAATGAAAATAAAAATATTTTCTGTTAAAAATAAAGAAGGAAAAAGTTATTTTTACTATTTTCAACTTTAAAATTTGCGGCTTTGAATCAAAAATAATATTTTCAAATTTACAATGTATTTTTTCCCTGAGTGTAGGGAAAACTTATTCCAAACAATTTATAGAATCTTCAATACCAAATTTAAGTCTGGCAATAAAGCATAACTTTGGTGCTTTGGAGTAAATACATAACATACCCAACCATTTAGTTCGGAACCATTCTCGAAGAAATAAAACAACACTTTGTTTTTAAGCTTTCTCTAGATGGGATGGGAGATTAATAAGACTGTTTATATATTGTTACGAAATTTCTGTCTCTTTGACGATAATTTCGATCTCTCACACTTTTCTGAGTTCGATCACTGGATTGTGTAACAATTAAAAAACACACAAACTTATTTAGTTATAAAATGGTTTATTTTATTAACGTTCAAATTCTAATATTAATTTAACACTGTATAGAAAACTGTTTTGTTCTACTACGGATCACACTGTATTCACTTTATTGCTTATTGCTTCGCTGTTCTAACTCAACTGTGTCCTCAGCTCAGATGACAACCCTTTTTATACTGCAGTCAT
Source organism: Tricholauxania praeusta (assembly GCA_949775025.1). Classification (NCBI taxonomy): domain Eukaryota; kingdom Metazoa; phylum Arthropoda; class Insecta; order Diptera; family Lauxaniidae; genus Tricholauxania; species Tricholauxania praeusta. Next base: position 59,174,087 of record OX459029.1, read on the forward strand.
CACTCTCTCGAATAATCCAGTACCTTCTAAGTGGCGTATATTCTACCATTATCTACAACCTACCAGTGCTACTTTGTAGCGTGCATTCTACTACTATCCACAATTCACCACAATTCACCAGCATGGCATACTGACGTTGAGCTAGCTATTATGCTAGATGGCGTTGTACGTTGTACGACGGCGATAACTTCTCTCGGTTGTCGACTTTTTATTGTTTACTGCAGCGTCTGTTCGGTTTATTATTTTTACTCCATTACGCTAGATGGTGTATGCTAGCTAGTGTCGTTTAGTTTCTTTAGTTGGTATTTATTTCAAGAGTTTTTCTAGCATAAACCAAATTTCGTTACAATATGTTTTTCGTAACGTCGTAAGGGGGCCAGAGGAGAATTGAATCTTTCACATTGGACCAGGGAAAACTTTCAGCAGCGTAAGCTACCAACTGATTTTCTTACAATTCGCAAGGGGAAAGAGATAGAAAATTATTTTCAAAGCATCGCTAGGCATAGGGGGGGGGGGATAAGGGGACGATAAGGAAGGCAAGGTCAATCGGTTTCTTTTACGCATACTTCAGTCAAAATTAAAAAACATTATCTGAAATATTCTAAAAAAATAAAATCATAGCATATTATTAATAATAATTATAAGAAATTGTCCAAATCTACCGAAAATATACTGAAAATTCGTTAATTGTACCGAATGTACCTACTATAAATTTGTCAAATATTATGGCGCATATTTTTCACAACAAAAAATTACACATCGGCTGATGTTTCCGAGACGATGGTTCGCAAGAGGATGAGTTTAAGGAAATATTTACGAGACATGGGTTAGGAGCTGTCAATTGCTTCTAAAAACCTAGAGCAACTGGTCTAAGAGAGCAATTTTCCTTTACTCTAGGTCAGTGATCCCGTATGACAAATTTTATTTTATCAACAAAATAAGAATGGTTTTTAATATACTCACATTTTCCTCGAAGAGTTTACAATCGACCACCATATTTAATTTAAGATTTTTAAATAAGGCGGCTGAAAACACAAGCATCGGTAGCAAATCGAACTTCACCAAAATACGTAAAATACTTGTATGCGACAGCTGGGGAGCAAAATAACTTCGAGTGTTACCAGACGCTTAGTGATGTCCGTGATAGTATAAAAACACATCTGTCCAGTTTACAGCAATAAGTCAGTGATTACTTTCCAAACCTAGAGAATGAGGATAATTACTGGGTACAAAGTCATTTCAAAATATATGAAAAACCAAAAGGATTGCATTTCAGGATTATGAAAATTTGATTAGAAGCCAAACTTTGACCAGCTTCATAACAATATTCCAGTCAGATGTATTCGATGAATATCGAAATTTATCAAAAAAGGCTATTCCAATTCTATTGCCGTTTGTAACCACTTTGTGTGAAGCTGGGTTTTCAAAATATGTTATCAAACATAACGCCTAATTTTAAGAGAATCATGGAATCAAAGAAGCAGATGCATTCTTCACTTTAAAGTTTTTTCATTTATTTTAGTTTATGACAAATTTTTTTGATTAATTATTCATTTATCTAAGTCAGATTTCTAGCTTTGTAATATAAATTCCTGCTATGAACTCCATTTAAGTATGAACTCCATTCAAGGTGAAATGCTTTTAATTTTTTCTTTTCCGTAGAATGGCAGGAAACATGCAGCCATTTATTCAAATCTCAGTGATGCATAATGTTTTTATTTGTCCAGCCCTATCACATATTGATTTGACCTTACGTGTTTTTGTTTTGACATCACTGTTCCATTAATGATTTCGGAGATATTTCTTGTAGGTTCCACTGTAATAACTGTGAAAATGAAAAAGTGAAAACAAAACAAATGTTTGCATTAAATTTCAAAATACACACCAGTGTAGCCATAAATAAATCAAATGCAAAAATGCATACGGACGTATTACAGCAAACATTAAAATATGAAAAAAAGGACATGAACAAGGAAAACATCAACAACAATAGCACTAGTGACACGAAAACTGAACATTACAGACAACCCTTTGTTGATGCAAAAAAATAAACAACAAAAGGATCTAACTAAAACAACAACAATGGCTACATGCGTTAGTATTTTAAAAGTACTGTTTACTTACCAACACATACACAGAAATACACCTACTAACACAAATGCCAGTTATGTATGTTTAAATGAGCAACAACAAACTGCAGGCAATTCATTGTACGATGTGTCCTTTAAGCACACTCACACACTCAAATCCTGTCACGCCAACATTAAAACAATATTTACAACACAATTTGAACAAAACAAAACAAAAAAGAAAATATCATAACAACAACAGCAAAATGCCAAATCGAGGAGAGCATTACGATGTTTTCGGTCATTTCATAACAAAGTGAAAAAGCAGCAGTAACATCAGCAACAACAACGAGAAGTGCAATAATAAATACTCACAACAAGGACACTATGGTAACAAGAACGACAACAATATCGTGAACAACAGCGACAATGCCAACAATTCTAACAAGAGAGAAAAAAAAAAATAAAAACAATTGTGCCACTTTAAGTTTTGTAGAAAAGTTTGGAAAAAATATTGAATTTTTTCTAAAAAAAATCAATACAAAATCGGTGTTCATAACCTGTCAGATCTAAATATTTATGTTATGTTAAATTGTAAATCAATGACGAGTGCTTGCCGCAAAAAGCAAATGTATGTGACATTGTTGGCAGTTTCAACCTTTTTTTGATGTGCTTAGTCTACATTCGAAGCCTTATGTGACCTATTTGATAGTATTTTAAATCTATTAAAATTGACTACAAAAAACCCAAAAACCTTCATGCTTAAGGAGGGGGTAGGGTCTGAGTGCTACTTACACTTTAAGCATAAATTTAAGAATGGTTTTGGTGATATGGTAAATCAATAGAACAAGTTAATGTGTGGTGAACAAAACGCTGAAGGCATCCTTAATACGCTCTACGACAAAGAATATAAAAATATCACAACTGACTACAATACTCTGCACGAAATGCCAAAAAACTAAAAATCGTATCTAATTTAAGTAATTTTGAAAACGAATATGTATGTAAGTTCATCCAAAAACATTCATCATTCAAATAGCTACATTAACTTAAATATTGTCTTCTGGAATGTCTACGGGCTCCCAAACCTATTTAACGAACCATCACTAACTGAAGCCCATATAATTGGTATCTACGAAACCTGGTCTACATCGAATTTACAAAGCAATGCTCTCCCGTGGTCAAAATACAACGCGCAGTCATCGTTTGCTACAAAGGAAAGGGCATCGGGCAGAGCCAGCGGTGGTATAATATCTTTAACTGACAAACAAATTATAGACAGCATAGAAATAGATAAATCTAATTTAAGGTTGTTTAGCATCAATACTATTAAAAATTTCAAATTTGTGCTTGGTATCCTCTATATAAAGCCTTCCTACGATATTAATACTGCATTAGAGTTACTTGAACCTCTAATGGGTGAGTTAATTGCCAAATTTGTCGGTATCCCAATAATAATAGGAGGTGATTTCAATGTCAGAGTAGGATCCGAAATTACTCTGGAGTTCCTCTCAAAATTAGATTCGAATCTATTATCTGAGAGAAACTCCTTAGACTTAATTCTTAATAAACGTGGTAGAAATTTACTAGAGTTTATGGACAATTTCGGTTTTGTGCTTCTAAATGGACGCACCGTCGGAGATAACCCAGGCAGTTTTACTTTTTCAAACATAAACGGTATAAGTGTCATTGATCTAGTGTGGATTAATGTTTCTATAATTTCTTTTGTCAAAGATCTGAAGATACTAACGTTAGCTACTGGCTCCGATCATTTCCCAGTCTCTCTTAATTTAGAATTCTTAACCCGAAATACTATACATGGCCAAAGTAGTCAAAGGCCCGGCAAAAGTTCAACACTAAAATGGAACCTCGCAAATGCGGATGCATATTCGATACTCATGAATTAATCTCTAAATGTGGCAGCTTCAAATGAACTTTACTTTCGGTCGATCAGCAAAATAAAATCATTATTGACACCATAACCAAAACAGCAAAAGATTTAAATATGATTAAAATAAAATCAGAAAGGTCAGCATATCCTCAAAACAAACCTTGGTTCGATTCAGTATTAAAAATGATTAAAAATGAATTGAACAAATCATTAAAAAGATGTAAGAGACTGTCCTTTGACCATGATAGTATAACAATCTACCTAAATTTACAACAGAATTATAAAAGCCTGGAAAAATCAAAAAGAGCCCAATATGAGATAGATATTAAAAATAAGTTCTTCAATATAAAAAATGCCAAAGAGTTCTGGAGCTTAATAAAATCGTGTATCCAAAAACCATTTTTACCAAATCCAATTGCACCCACGGTTTGGAAAAGTTTTTATGACCAAATCTTTCTGCCGCGTATTAACACTGAACTTATCCTAAGTGTTTCCAGCAACCCACAACTTGATTCCGAAATAACTTTGCAGGAAATTTGGATTGCTATTAAAAAATTAAAGAATGACAAAGCACCAGGAGCCAATCTGATTAGCGCAGAGTTCTTCAAAAATTTACCGGACCAATGGCATTCCATTCTCCACACATTCTTCAATAATATTCTTCTTAGCGGTTCTACTCCAGAAGCATGGTCGCGGTCTATCCTCGTGATGTTCCACAAAAAGGGTGATACTATGCTCCCTGAAAATTATAGAGGTATTGCCTTGTGCAATACCATACTAAAAATTTTTACCCATATTTCATATGACCGCCTCCTTATTTGGGCTGAATGGGAAAAATTAATCCCCGAATATCAAAACGGTTTTAGAAACAAAAGATCTTGCGTCGAACATATATTTACCCTACAAACCGCTCTTCAAGCACACCTTCGCCTTGAAAAAAGCTCAGCTTATGGGTTATTCATCGATTTTAGAAGAGCTTTTGACTCCATAGACCACATGTTACTTTGGCAAAAATTGTATGCATTGGGTATGAGCACCCGAATCGTTAAAATTTTAAAATCTATCTATGACCGAGCCTCTTTTACTATCAGACTTGCGAGCGGAAATTCAGATCCAATCTCTGTCACTGAAGGTGTTCTCCAAGGTGAAATTCTTAGTCCTCTTCTGTTTATTTTATTTATAGCAGATTTTGAAAAAGAACTAAGAAGAGAAAATATTGAAGGCCTAAACATAGATGGTATAAATGATATTCTTATTCTTCTCTTTGCAGATGATGCTGTAGTATTAGCGAGGTCCCCAGTAGTACTACGGAAAATTTTCCTAACCCTTGAAAACTACTGAAATAAAAACAAGCTTATTGTCAACACTGAAAAAACTAAAATCGTTCACTTTAGAAAAGGGGGAAGAGCTACATCAGCAAATTTTACATACAACAATCAATCTTATTCTTATTTAGGTGGAACGGTTTCAAGTTCGTCTTTAGGTAGATGCGCAGCATAAGCTGCTCTAAAAAAAAGGGAAAATTGCTTTAGGCACTGCTCTGCAAACACTAAGCAAATTTAAGTCGGACTCATGGGAAGGAATGGTAAAATTATTCGACAGTATTATTTTGTCAACTCTTTTATATGCAGCTGAGGTGTGGACTTTGAGATATTGTGATGATATTGAAATCATGCAATCATCATATTACAAACATCTACTCTCATTACCAAAAGCTACTCCAAATGCTCCTTTTAGGCTGGAACTGGGAATACTGAAGCTCTCCTTTAAAATATTCATTCGAACCTTTGATTTTGTTATTCGGATTTTGCAAATGGAACAAAGCCGTTATCCTAGACTGTGTCGCCTTCGATTAGTTTATCTTCATCTTAATGGAAATGTAAATATTGAATTAAACTGGGTTTCTCAATTTAATACCTTCTTACAGAAAGTAAATATGACACATTTATGGCATTCACTAACTGCTAAGGCTTGGATAGAAAATCGAGTCATAGCTCTTGAGCGTTTTCAACGCCATTTGAAATTCCAAGATGTTTTAAAAGCATCAACCTTAAACACAATGAACTGTAGAATTCTCAGATCACTTGAAGATAGTACTGCCCTATCTTTTCAAACGAAACCAATTTTATGTGGCAAAAATTATCGCACAATTAAGATTGTCATCTAAATACATAACCAGATTTTGCATTAATATCCAATCGTACCGATTAGATTTAACTAATACTTGTTCAATATGTAACCTGCATAAGAATGAAACCCTTGAACACTTTATGTTTGAATGTCCTATCTACTCTGCCTTTCGAAATCATCACCTAGGTAACATAATATATACTTTCGGGGAAAACAAGATACAAATTTTCACCTGCACAGACTCTGATACTATTAGAGCAATATATTATTTCATAGTCAATAGTCTAAGGCTTAGATCTTTCATCCTAAATGAATAACTCAATGTCATTTTGTTAAGAACATTAATTATTTGAAACAGTCTCTTATTTATACAATAGCATACTATAGCCTTCTGCTCTGACTTTTTCTTTTTTTTTTTCTATTCCTGTGTATTTTATGAATTTATACGTATTATAAGAAATTTTTATTATTTGTATAATTTAATAAGAATCCAAACCTCCTTCTGTTACAACATATAGTTCATAAACAGAAGTAAAATAAAAATTGAATTGAAATTGAATTGAATTTTTTTACATAAAAAAGTTAATATTTAAAGATTATTCTGTGAAAGTTTCAGAAAAAACTTTTGCAAAATAAGCCATTAAAAGCAAATTTCCGCGGACGCCTCAAAAAAAAAAAGTATTTTGCGGTGAACATCATAACTCATCATTGGATCATCTCAAATCAAAAAAATTTGGTTAGCTTATAAGTTTTTCGAAGTAGTGATGAGTTTTTTTTTTATTTGACGATTGCTAAGATTTTCGCATAACTTTGACGCTAAAAAAATGAATTTTTTTAAAAATATAATACAAAAATCAATATATTTGTTATTGTAAAACTAATTATAATAAAAAAAAAATCTCGGCGTCACTACCTGGTATTTTATGTATTAAAAGAGTGTGCCGAGCTTTTGAGTTAAAACATTCACTGACTTTGAAAACTTATATTCGAGAAAAACGCAATTAAAGTTTTAACAATGTTTTTTTTTTATATACTTACACGGAATCGATGTAATAAAGTATCTCCGTCAGTTTTGGTCTCATCGACCTCAAAAAATAGGATACTCTTGAAGAGTTGTACTATCAAATAAAAAATTTGGAAACAAAAAAACAAACGACGGACACGATGCCCGTACGATGTTTTGGTCAATATTGTTCCATGCTCGGGTCAAATCCTTCTTCACCGACTCCATATTTGTATGTTTTTTTTTGGCATATGCCCTTGCCTGCAAAATACTCCAAACACAGTTGTTCAGCGAGTTTAGGTCAGGAGAGGACGACGGCCAAAAATAGTGCTTTATGAACAATGAATGGAACGGTTTCTTCAAGCCATTTTTGCGTTCCTCTGGCTTTATGCGACGGTGTCGAGTCCTGCTGAAATGTCCAGTGCTCCAAACCGAAATGTTTGCATGCCCATGGCAGCAGGCCAGGCTCCAACACTTTTTCCCGATAAATGTGTTGATATATTTTCACCTCTTTGCGGCCCATCTGTAAAAAAACGAGTGGAGACTTGCCATTTTCGGTTATTGCCGCCCATGCCATAATTTGTTCAGCTCTTTGCCGTCAAGTGACTCGTAATTCATCTGAATGGTCGCTGGAATGTCCCTTTAGCCATACCCTATCGTTTTGTTTGTTTACAAACTGCTCGATGCAGAATGTTTCCTCGTCAGAAAACACCGAATTGGGCAACTCGTTTTTGCGGCGCATGCGAATCAGCTCTCTCAATCTCTTGAGGCGCTTGTCTCCTTGCAATTACGGAAAGGTCCTGCAACTTGAATCTTTTGAAAGGCTGGGTATTCAACTTGTTTTTCAGAATACGGCGTATGCTTCGATCGCTTACTTCCATCTCTTTCGCCATTTGAGCTGCACTGCGCTCAGAGCTTCGTGCCAATCGTTTGCGAACAATTTCGACGCTTACTCTCCCTGTTGCAGTGCATCGCCGCTCACCACCATAGCGTTTTTTAACGCTGCCTGTATCCTTAAAACATTTGATGGTACGGTTGATGACAACATCTGACAATTTTTCTTCCGCAGCTCATGACGTATCTCGACGTTTTTTTTGCCTTCCAAATAGAGGCCAATCACTAAATTTCTTTTCATTTTCAAATTGTACATCTTGAAAATGGTTTCAAAAACTACAAAATGCTTATGTTACTTGACAGAGAACATATCAAAGAGCAACCCTATTAAATTTTATTGTTGTGCGATGGAAGGAAGGTTTGGAAATAATAGCTGTGTGAACATAATCAATCATTTCAATTGCCTAACCTGGTAAATATTGAAATTAATATTTTAATTTAGATAGAGATTTACTTTACAAAGATAAAATTAAAATTTTCGGGACTTAAATGCTTAATATCTTAAAATATTGACATTATGGAAATCTTTCGACATTAGGTTAGGTCTTGGCAGCTCACAATTTATAGCACTATACTTGTGCAATCCCTAGTTCCCGCTAGACTAATATTCTCAAAGACATCATTTGAAAGATCATTTTAAAATTTCTAATATCAATCAAGTTAAGCAGAAAATATTCCTCGATTTGAATGTTTATCTTAGGCTATTGACTATGGAATTGAATAAAGAACTAATCGAAAAATGTATTTTATCTACTTAATTGGTACATGTATAAAATTCTCGTGTCACAGTGTTTGTTACCGGACTCCTCCCAAACGGCTTGACCGATTCTTATGAAATTTTTTGTGTATATTTGGTAGGTCTGAGAATAGGTGGTAAGCTGTAAGACTTTTATTTAGGGTGGCCCTCATACAAATTTTTTTTTATAGTAGCTTTTTCACAAACACCACTTCATCGATTCACAAGAAATTTACACCACGTAGCTTTTATACTAAGAGACATGGTTTAGTCTGTAAAACTTCTATTCAGGGTGCATATTTAGGGTGGCCCTCATACAAATTTTTTTTATAATAGCATTTTCACAAACACCACTCTATCGTTTCACATGAAAATTACACCACGTGTCTTTTATATTAAAAGACATAGTTTAGTCTATGAGACTTTTATTTAGGCTGAATATTTAGGGTGGCCCTCATACAAAAATATTTTAAAAATAGCATTTTCCCAAAGACCACTGCATCGATTCACATGAAATTTACTCCACGTAGCTTTTATACTAAGAGACATGGTTTAGAATATAAAATTTATATTTAGGGTGACCCTCATACAAATTTTTTCTTATAATAGCATTTGCACAAACACCACTCCATCGTTTCACATGAAATTTACACCACGTATCTTTTATATTAAGAGGCATAGTTAAGCCTACAAAACTTTTATTGAAGGTGGTCCTCATACAAAAATATTTTTAAAAGGACCACTGCATCGTTTCACATGGAATTTACACCACGTGTCTCTTATATTAAGAGACATTGTTTGGTCTATAATACTATTATTTAGGTTGGCCATCAAACATAATTTTTTTTTAAAAATTAATTTTCACGAAGACCGGTATATCGATTCACACCGAATTTACACCACGTAACTTTAATATTAAGAGGCATAAGCCTACAAAACTTTTATTTAGGGTGGCCCTCATACAAAAATATTTTTAAGATAGCATTTTTACAAAGACCTCTGCATCAATTCACATGGAATTTACACCACGTATCTGTTACATTAAGAGGCACATATACAATAAGAAATCAAAATTTATGATGCATATGAATGAGACTTGATACATATGTATATAAAAAGTACGGGCAAAAAGAAGTTTCAATGAGAAAATGGGTGGTGCCACACCTTCCATATGTGAATAAAACAACATTTTTTATGTATCAGCAAATATTTGATGCAGATGATTGAGACTTGGTAATTATGTAAAACACAAAAGCTATAACAAATTAAACTCATCGCACCACCTAGCAGTAAGGCCAGAGCAACGTCTGCCAAGTCTGCTATACTATACTATATATAAAAGAGTAGGGACAGAAGTTGATTTCACTTTAAAAATGGGTTGATTCGCTGTAACATTCCATAGCTTGATTTCATACAGCTTCGTGCCATCTACCGGAAAGGTCAGAACAACGTCTGCTGGGACAGCTAGTTATTTTATATGTTCAGTTATACTCTAAAAATGATACCTCCAAAAATGCTATTAAATTTTAGCTTGGACTTTTGAGAACGGTGCAAATTTGTCCATTTCTTTAGTTATAACTCAAAAACTATACATTTTTAGACGATATTGTAAGATTTTTCGTAGAGAATAAAATTTTTCTGTCGAAATTTTACTTTATAAATTCAAAAAATTTCTTTTTTCAACAAAATAAGTATGTTAAAAAACTTTTAAGAAACAAACCGAAAAATTTCTGTTTTGAATTTTTTTATACATTGGGCTTAACTTTTTTCTGAGTAAACAAACTTAGGGGTTTTTTGGTTCACAAAAAAAAAGCTGACGTAATTTCCGTCAATATGGTGACCAATGAAAGTAGTTTTGATGAAAACTAGCTGAGATACAGTAGTTCAAAGTTATATACTTTTGTATGATTTTACCAATTTTTACCTTTATACCATGTCAGTTTAAATTTTTACACACAATAATAATTTAATAATGGTGAAGGTATTTGTTAAAAATTTTGACAATACGTGTATTTTTGGGTATTTTAGATCAATAAATGTGAATGGAATTTTATGAAAGGGACTTTTGAGAAACAGAAAACTTAAAATAAAATAAATCACTTATTTCATATGTACATATTTACATTCTTTTTGTTTTGAATAAGAACAATGAAAACAAATAATTTAAATATATCCAACAAAAAAGTACAAAATGTTTTATTTTGTGGACAAATAGGCAAGAATAACAACAAATACAAGAATAAGAAAATAATTTCAGCAATAACGGCATAATCAACAAGGATGTCAACAGCAGGATACAAATTTATTAGAAGAAGAGCAAGACAAAAATAAAATACACAAAAGAGATCATGGTAAATAAAACTGAATTTTGTGATTTTGAAGAGTTCTTATCGTATTCTGTATTGACCGATAATTAAAATTGTGAATCGAATATTGTGAGTTCTATAGCAAAATGACCTTTATGGTTCGTTAAACTATTTAGTAACAAAGTATGTATGTATATAACCATTTGTTTTGAGTACAGTGCAGATTAGATTAAACGTGCTGTGCAGCAATCTAATTTACAGACACAAAGGTCAGAGCTATTCCGTTGTAATACAGATAGCTTCACGCACATCTATTTCAAATTGCAAGTGGCAAGTGGAGTGTCCACCCGTTCATTATCAGGTAGTAAAAATAGTGATGTTTTATGACTAGTTAGCATGCCAGGTTTTTCATTTCCCTAAACACCTCTATGCCCTTGTAGCCAAAGAATATAATATTTGATTTAGATGTTGTCGGCATTTAGCTACGAGAAGCAGAGCTTAGGAATTAGATAGCGGTTTGGCTGTAAATGCAAACATTTCTCGAAGAAATGTCAATACATAAAACCCACTTGGACTTTTAGAATTGCAACGATCTCCACTTAGAAGACTATACAGTAGTTAACTAGCCTAAAAGAGAGTTGTAAGCTGAGCTCTAGAGGAAAATACCACTCTCTACTTTATCACGAACCTTGGAACCAGTGTGTATATGGGGTAAAACACATGAAAACGCCAGCGAAAAAGTTTATTGGCTCCAATTTGGCTGAAATTTGGCGTTATTGTAAAATCAATGTCCAGCAATAGAACTGCGTTCAGGAATTTGTCCTAGTAGTATTTGTTGTTGAGATACGCGGGTATGAAATTCACAATTTTTGTACTTTTTCAGAATAAGTGTTTTTTTCGAAAATTCATAGCTTACAGAAAACTCCATCTTTAAAAAAAATTAAAGAGCTAACATTTTGAAAATTGAAATGAGTTTTTGAATTTTTTTTGAAAAATTCATTTCTGAATACTTTTTTGTTTTTACATTTTTAGGTTTTTACTTGTACTTTTCAAAAAAAAATACTGATTTTGAAAAAAAAAATTTTTTCGCAAAAATTTTGAGAATTGAAAAATGTTTTTGCATTTTTTTTAAAAAAAATATTTTTTAAATTTTTTTCTTATTTATAAAAAAAACTTTTTACTTTATTTTGCGCTTAATTCCGAAAAAATTTTTGGGGGGAAAAAATTATTCATATTTTTTTTTTAATTTTAACAAAAATTAAACAGCTAAAATTTTGTAAATTGAAATGAATTTTTGAATTTGTTTTGAAAAATCCATTTCTGAATATTTTTTCGGTGAACTTCAGATTACAGCTTGATACGCAAGCTTCAAAATGATATGTCATAACATGAGGGCAAGTAGTTAATTAAAATGATTAAGCCACTAAACGTGCGCTGTACTACGCGTTGAAAGGCTACTACACTGATTTCAAATTTCAGTTTTAGTTTTCAGGTTAACGGCTCAAACATTTTAATTAACTACTTGCCCTCATGCTATGGCATATCTTTTTAAAGCTTGCGTATCAAGCTGTAATCTGAAGTTCACCGAAAAAATATTCAGAAATGGATTTTTCAAAAAAAATTCAAAAATTCATTTCAATTTACAAAATTTTAGCTGTTTAATTTTTGTTAAAATTAAAAAAAAATATATAAATAATTTTTTCCCACAAAAATTTTTTCGGCATTAAGCGCAAAATAAATCAAAGTTTTTTTAAAAATAAAAAAAAAATTTAAAAAATGGTTTTTTTTAAAAAAAATGCAAAAACATTTTTCAATTCGCAAAATTTTTGCGAAAGTTTTTTTTTTTCAAAATCAGTATTTTGTTTGAAAAGTACAAGTAAAAACCTAAAAATGTAAAAACAAAAAAAATATTCAGAAATGGATTTTTCAAAAAAAATTCAAAAATTCATTTCAATTTTCAAAATTTTAGCTCTTTAATTTTTTTTAAAATTAAAAAAAAATATAAATAATTTTTTCCCCATGAAAAATTTTACGGAATTAAGCGCAGAATAAATCAAAGTTTTCTTAAAAATAAAAAAAAAGTAAGTTTTAAGAAATGGTTTTTTTAAAAAAAATGCACTTATTCTGAAATAGTACGAAAATCGTGAATTTCATACCCGCGTATCTCAACATAAAATATTACTAGGGCGAATTCCTGAACGCAGTTCTTTTGCTGGACGTCGATATTACAATAACGCCAAATTTCAGCCAAATAGGAGCCAAAAAATTTTCTCGCTGGCGTTTTCGTGTGTTTTACCCCATATATAAACACAGCCTTCCTTTAGAGCGAGGCACTGATTCCATTCCTGCCAGCTCGCGACGGGGAATTGGATGTTTTTATTGCCACCTAAACTGGGCGTATAGTAGAAGTTTTGAGGGATTGATTTAATACTTTCATAAGCAAGTTAGTTTAAAAAGTGACGGCTGCAAACGCAGATTGATGTTTCACCCTTTGAAACTTAACCTTTTCAAAAATTTACTACCCAGATCCAAATCAGTAGCCAATGGAATAAAACTGGTTCAACTGTGGATGCATAAAGTTAGATCAGGTCTCACTGTATGATAGAAACTTTTTATACCCTACTAAGAAGAATGAGTTCTGTCTTACGCTGACTGACCCTCAATCCGCGTGTTTGAACACATTTTGCAATTAAACAAAGCATGAATTGTTAGTGCTCTTTGAAAACTGACTCATTTCATGATGATTGTGTCAGCAACATAACTCAGAACCTTCCTATCTGATTTCTTTTAATAAGGTACTTACTACTTTAATCCAGAGATGTGATGTCAATATTCCTTCCTGTGGTAGTTAATCGCTTACAAGCCAAGTTGCAATCAAACTCCGGATATTCACGAAGTACATAAGGGGACGTCCATAAATTACGTGAGTTTTTTTTTGAAAATTTGGACACCCATCCCCTTGATGAGATTTGGTGAGTTCTGGCGGGACTCCCCCCTCTCTTCCGTGAGACTTTTCTTATAATTTTTAGATGTAATCTGCTATAATAATGTATACTCTTAGCATTAAAGAGTCGACGTGAGATTTTCGTTGACCCTCCCTCCCCTTGCTGAGATTTGGTGAGATTTTGTCGGACCCCCTTCACCCTTATTTTGACTCACGTAATTTATTGACTTTAGCGTGAAAGGTTATGTCTACTTCGCAGAGTTTGTGTGCTCTTTCTAACCCATTTTCGTGACCTTTCACAAAATTTTAGGGGCTATGACACAAATTTTAATTCGAAAATTGATTATAATTGGGGGAGGGTCCATACATACATATGTATGTACATATTAAAGAAATGTCGATAAAAGTTCAAGCCTATAAAATAATATAGAAATGTATTGAAAAAGTCAATGAGTGTCAAAAAATACGAAACATATCAATATAAAGGGTTTTTCAATAAGAGCGCTACAAAAGTTTTTTTAAATAAAACAAAAACGGTTTAGGATATCAATAAAAGTCTTTATTTTTGTAAAAGAACATTTAATGCCATTATGTATGAAACTCAATTTCTTTTGCATGGCCACCACGGGCACGCCTGCAGAAGTTCAGATGCTGAACCCAATTTTCGACGGTTTTCAAGCATAAATCGGCCGATACTGCTGCAATTTCACGTTCGATATTCGTACGAAGTTCATCAATCGTCGCTGGCTTGTTGGCATAGACCATAGACTTGACGTAGCTCCAAAGGAAATAGTCTAACGGCGTCAAATCGCACGACCGAGGCGGCCAATTGACTGGGCCATTTCGTGAGATAAGACGTTCACCAAACTTGGTTTTCAATAAATCAATTGTGACATTCGCTGTGTGGCTTGTGGCGCCGTCCTGTTGGAACCACATATTGTCCAAGTTCATATCATCCAAGTTGGGCCAAAAATATTCGGTTATCATTAAGCGGTAGCGATTCCCATTCACAGTAACGTGCCGGTCTTGATCATCACGGAATAAGTAGGGCCCAATGACGCCGCCGCACAGTGGCGCCTTTTGCGATTTCGCGTTGCCAAAATCATAACTTTTGAACGGGTAAAGATATTTGAGTAAAGTTTTTTGATTTTGGTTGGTAATTTCTGTAGATATGACATATCGCACCGTCAAAAGAAGAGGGCCGCATCTCAAAATTTTAAGTTTCGAGAAAATTGAGATCAAAGAAATCTAAAATTTTCCACTGAATTTGAAGACAGCCATATTTATAGCTATGACAGTCTTGAACTGAAATACTACAAACTAATTTCACAAATCTATAGAGTAACATTGACACATTTGGGAATGTGGCAGTGTTGCAATTATTTTGATTGAAAATATTTTTGGTTTATAAGAACTATACCGCCTTGTTTGGATTTGCTACTGTAAAAACTTAAAAGGAAAATATTTTAAAATATCATTTTCGATTTAAGGCTTTGTTGCTTTAATTGTTTTTTCTTTATTTTAACAGCAAAATATCAATATTTTGAAATGAGGCGGTGTTGTATTGTTAAGAAAAAATACAGAACAAAATATCACTTATCTAAAAATGCATTTTAGAAGTTATTAATTGAGCTAGAAATATGGTGGTAAGACTAAAGTTAAGACAATTTAATGAGCTATATAGTGGTACACATAACTCGAAAACCCGTTATTTTGATTTGCGGCCCTTTTGTTTTGATGGTGCGATATATAAGATTCAGGTTTGAGGCATAGCTATAAATACTTTTAAAAAGAGGTGAAAGTCCAAATTTCGAAATTTTTGGTTTTTAGTGTTATGAATTCATAAAATTTTTTTTTTTTGTATAAATTTTAGTGCGCTTTATTCAATTAATTAAAAATTTTTTAAATACTTTTTAAAAAAAAAAATTTTTTAATTCTTACTAATTCATTCATATGCATTTATTTTTTTTATCTCTTAACATAATTTATAAACAGTCTTTCTCAAAGGCTAGAAAAGTTTTATAAAAAGGGTTACAGTAATAAATTAGGTAATTTCCTTAAAAAATCAACAACAAGCTACAATTCTATAAAAATATCATCATTATTTTGGATATCTAAGAAACTTAAAACAGTACTACAGAATTTTAGCCATGCTTCCATTTACACTTGATTTTGCGATTTGCGTTTTTATACAAATCGTACGATTTAATTTTTAGGTGCTCCGAAATTCGTAAATTTTAGCTATCGATATGTTTCATTTTCACTTTGTTTTGACAAGATAAAACAGCTGTTCTGGTTGTTTAAATAACTTTAAAAGAATCAAAAAATGCCATTTATTTTTTCAATTGCTTGTTTTGAAGCAAAAAGAAGGCAGAAACTTCTTGAATTAAGAAGAATGAAGCATCTACGGTCGAAGGCAAATGCATTTAACATGTCAGACGAAATGAGAGTTGTAATCATAGGCCTAAAGTGGGCTGTGTATTAACAACGTATTTTGTAGGTTCATAAAATCATTCCGAGTGGACAAGGACGCAAAGGCAACTCTGTCAGACATATCGATAATTTCATTCATTCTTTTCACTTGTCACTCAAAAGCAAATCGCAATTTATTGTTGTTTTGAAAAATTTTTCAACATTAAAAATTGAGGTATAGCCAGTAAATACTTATTTAAAGAATCGAATAAATCTGAATTTGATTTTTGAGTACGCCAAAATTATTTTAAGACATTACAGAAGAACATAAAAAAAATTTTGATTTTAGTCAGTTCTTTATTTATACGAAAATGGCAATTTACTTTTCATTTCACCGACTCAACAGCAACCGATTTGAAACCGGAAAAATTTTGTGATTTACGAATATCGGAGCACGTACATTTGCGATTTGAAAAGTAAATCGCAATATTTTTGCGTTTCCGAAAATGGGAGCACGGTTGTTTATCAGTCAGTTCTTTTCGTGACCTAACGTGCCTAAGTGATGAAATCAAAGGATCTGAAGATGCTGAAAGTATATTGAACAAGTCCTCATTCTGTCGAATACGTGAAATTTTACATGTATTGCTATATCTGTACTTCTTATAATCTTTGTTTTTAGACTCTTGGGCTTCTTCTGATAATTCTCCTATGGGTAAGGCTTGATAATTGATAATTTGTCCACTATGAGCTAAGGTATTATGGACAGAGGGGGCCAGTAATTTTTGGCTGTATTTATGTTCTAATATGTCTGCAGTTTCCTTGGTATACTTTTCAAATTTTTCTACTTTGACGGGTTCTCTATATAATAGTACGTTTAAAATAACTTGTAATCTTTTTATCACGTCCTCATCGACTCCCGTTATTTCTGAAGTTGTTTCTGGTTCCTCAAAAAATCGCCTTGCTATGTTTCCGTCATATCTACTATAATACCCAATTTTTCTCGAAATTGATCTTGTATTATTTTTTTTCTTAACTTTTGGACTGAGTTATTGAGCCTTAAAATTTGACTTTTATACAAATACTGGTACAAAATATTGTGCTACAAACCTCAAACATAATACTTGTTCAGCGAAAAAATTTAACTACCTAATAAGCTAAATTCCTTGTATGATATCTACCGTAATAAAACAGGTGTCTATAAAGTTGGCCTGCACTAGAGTTCAATGTTATCAGAAGTGCATCTACCTGTATTCTATACAAAAATACAGCTTTATTATATTTGACATTACGAGTACTAGATATTTTTAAATTGCATTAAAAACTTAGATATAAATATCTGAGGCAAGTATTACTATTTCGCTATACAAAAGCGAATTTTCTTAAAAAGAGTGAAATGATTTGGAAAAAGTGACAAATCAAGCGTTTTGGAGGTGGGGTAAAGCCCATATTATGTGGACAGAAGCTTTCTAGGTACTCTTTACATATGCATCTATTTGCGTCAAATAGTTTTGGAAATAGGAAGAATAAATTAAGAAAGGGGCGTGGTAACGTCCATATTTACAATTTTTAATTTATTTTGAGTTATTTCTATATTCGCTAAAAACATTCTATCAAATTCAGATTAACAATTTCCAAGTCAAAATATCATAGACTGAAAATCGTCATCACACAACAAATTAAGTTTTATGCATATCATGTCACATAAGTAGCTATAACTTCTTACGTGGCAAATATTGGCAGGTAAGACTCATACGATTTTTGTTGGCAGATATGTCAACTATAATTTTATTCACCAATCCTTGATTGACATTGATTTGTGGATTATAGGCCAAGGTAAATATGAAAAACTATGCTAAAAACGACCTTTTTTGAAAAATTCATGAAAATTACTAACTAAAATTTTTTTTCTACATCTTGTGAAAATTATTTATTTTAAAATACCATAAATTCAGAGAGCGTACTTCGAATTCCCATGTTTTTTCAAACTTTTGAAATTTTCCATTTTTAATATTGCGAAAAATGTAAAAAAATGCTATTTTAATGAACGATAAAAAGTTATCCAAATTTGAGCACCCATAAAAACCAAAATACTTGTCATAAACCAAAAAAATATTCGGTTTTAGAACCTTTGGTCAATTATCTTTTAAATAAACAAAAAGTTTCGAAAATCAGAAATCGAAAATTTGATTTTAGCAATCACTTTTTGAAAAAGGAGCCACTGTGCGCCGGCCCATAAACCGCACCAAACCGTAATTTTTTCGGGATGAAATGTTGACTCATGGAGTACGTGTGGATTGCTGCCTGACCAATAACGCATATTTTGGTTATTGACAAAGCCATTCAGCCAGAAATGAGCTTCATCGCTAAAGATGATTTTTCGATGAAAATCCGGATCATTTTCAAGTTGTTGCTCAGCCCAATTCACGAACATACGACGATTCTGGTGGTCAAGCGGCTTCAGTTCTTGCGTCAATTTGATCTTGTAAGGATGTAGGCCAAGATCTTTTCGCAAAATTCGCCACAACGACGTCACAGACATTTATGTTTTTGCTATAAAAAAAATGAAAATTTTAACCATTAAAACTTTTTTATTTTAACCTAATTAGTATGGCGTGCCACCGAGCACTTAACGTTTAAAAACATCTATTCAAAGGGGCCCTCGATAAATGATGCTTCTAAAATAATGGAAAATATTAATAAAATAGTACAAAAATTGTTTCTCAATACATTTACTTTTTTTTTAAGAAACTCTTGAGTTATTTAACGAAAAAGCTCAAAACAAGAATGAGCTTGCTAGTTTTTGAGCATGTGTTCGTGGGTATGATTTCCTTTGTTTTAGAGTATACAAAAGCTTCTCGATTAAGGAATCTTTGGGAATAACTGACAGTCAAATGAACATATTACATTGATGTGATAAAATTATACTTTGATACGGATAACGTCAAGTTGGTCTATTTAAACTCAACTTGCGCCTGTAATCATAGTCAACTAGCAACTTGTTAATAAACATTTCTTACTTTCAGGTAAATACCTTATGACCAGTGCAACAATAAACGTGAGAACAAAAATTGCCTGCCAACTGCATATTTTGTAAATTGATTCAGTCGAAAGCTATCGCATGTGTCAACAACAACAGCAATAACCATGCCATCACCGTTATCATA
The DNA here is from genome assembly GCA_949775025.1 of Tricholauxania praeusta. Taxonomy (NCBI): domain Eukaryota; kingdom Metazoa; phylum Arthropoda; class Insecta; order Diptera; family Lauxaniidae; genus Tricholauxania; species Tricholauxania praeusta. Next base: position 59,193,636 of record OX459029.1, read on the forward strand.
ATCATCATCACCAACAGTAACAGCAGCAGCAACAACATGCATAATTACACAACAACAGCCAGAGCAACCAGAACCAAAACATCTCTGCATGAAACCCATATTGAGCAAAGTGATTGCAACCAGCCAGCCCGCCAACAGCAACTACCAGGGCTACCCACTTCATCCCACATGCAAGGACTTTATTGAAGGCTTTGGACAAAATTTTAATAATGGTTTTGCACCACATTCAAACTGCAACAACAATATTTAATTTCATGTTTTTGAACATAACAACAGTTGTTGTTGCTGTTATGCTTGTTGTTAGTGATTATTTTGTACCCACACTGATGATGGTGATTCTGTTGTGTAGGCCGATGCCCATCCAAGTGCGCCAGGTTTGATTTTGCGTTCTACTGCAGAAATTTTTGTTATGAAAATTACTTTTTAATTGAAAACTGACATGGTTTTCATGTTTAACTATTATTCTTGTTTCTCGGCCCTTGTTTCACACTTTATTAAAATGCAACCAACAACAACGGCATCGTATAGTTCAAAGATTGCAGGTCCGAAGATTAAAATTTAATTATCGTTGAACATCTTTAAAAAGGAAGTTCGAACATGATTTTACGATAAAAGCTTCTAGTTTAACTATAAAGTTACAAGATTTGCATTGCAAAAATTAATTAGAGATAACAAATTTTATAAGCAAAGTTTTTGTTACATGTACGTAAGTACTATATACTATCTCTGGAAATTCAGATTAAGAAGCATTGAACTAAAAGTCTTTACAAGACTTCATTTCCAGTCTTAAACATATTTTACTTTTTATTCTGCTTACTGGTGCGATTCGTGTTATCGATAGAATTTCATCTTTTGATCTAGGTAGATGGTCTAAGTACTATACATTATTGTAAAATCCATAAATTTCTTATTTTAATTTGAGGTACCCTTTTTAAATTTTAAATAAAAGGCATAAGTTGTATGAAATCTTTATTTATTTTTATCTCTTCTACTTTTAGAGCTAAAATTGTATGTAAATTTCTGTTATATAAAATACATTTTTTGTCTGTCTGTCTGTCTGTCTTTTATGGACGCGGAAACTATAAAGCCGATTTTAATGAAATTTTTACAGTATGTTAGTATCAATCAGGCGAATGTCACAGTCATTAAACTTTAATTTAGGTTGCATATTTAGAGTGGCCCTCATACAAAAAATATTTTTGAAATATCATTTTCTCAAAGACCGCTTAATCGATTCTCATGGAATTTACACCACATGACATTTATGTTAAGAGGCACAGATCATAAATATCTTAGACTGTATGAAAAGTGGGCGGAATTGGATAAGTGGGCTTGGAACTTTTCAATAATTTTTATAAAAATTTAAAAGATAATACCAAGTTATGCCACTATATAGAAAAAACACGTTGTAAGGCGTGTGGTACAGCCAACAATATTTATAAACGTTATACATAAGTAATAAAAAAACTAACAACGTAATCGTTATGAAATTTGATGTGGAAGATACTTACTTGGTATCTCATGACCAAAAGTGGGTGCAATAGTACTTGCACCTCTCATATATAAGGCATTTCACGCGAAGCGGACAGGGGAAATGGGATCATGTTTCCAATTTCAGATTTATTTGAATATGTTGTACCTGTATATGTCCTCGACACAGAAACAAAACATTTTTCTAATGGCAAAACTGGCTTACATAATATGGCTCTTTGAAAATTTGAGAAATCGTCGGGTATGCACTACTTCAAATGCCATTATTCAGCTCAATAAAGTCTGGTAAAATGAATTAACCACTGGATTTTATACTTCATTTATTGGGCTTTTTAACCTCATAATTGGATTTCCAAAAAACAAAAAAATACACTGAAAAAAATGAGAAAAATTGTTTTTTATCGTTTTTTTTCAATGTTCGCCTGACAAATTTTTTTTTTGAATACATTAAAATAAGGCTTATATTATGCTTATTATACTTCGTGCCAAGTTTGATAGTGCCCACTTTTTATTTCATAAAAATAACATGTTATTTTTATAAATAACTTGACATTTTTATAAATATCTTAATATTTTTATGAATATCTTGTTATTTTTATGAATATCAATTGATTCGAATAAAAACAAAAACAAAAGTTTATGGAACGTATGTAAATAAAAACAATAGCCATTTCATGCTGTCAAATAATTGTTTGCAAAATGCAAGGTACATTTGATAAAACTAAAAATCTAATAAGAAAAAGCACAATATTTATTGTGTGCATCACGAATATTTTTCACGGCTTGTAGCCTTCTTCGAATAGTTTTTATTAGTTTTTGTAAATCATGTCCTTCCGGTATCTTTCTATCCACTCCTCCTTAATAACTCTTGTTAGAGCGCTTTTATTTGTTGGAGCTCGTTTTGCAACATTTTTATTTAATTTTCTATTGCGTTCATATCGGGGCTGATATGCCCATCCGTTTACTGCAGTTATACAGCATTCTGGTCCTGCACAAGAACGATTTAAGCTTAGGATCATTATAATGATTCAATTTGTATCGTAACTTTTCGGCCCTTTGGGTGTCAGTGATGCCGAAATTTTGAGCACTTTTTTTCATTTCGTTTTGAAGAGTGTTAAAGTAAAACTTTAACTTTTCACCAACGCCCCAATGTGCACAAAAACGGATGCGTTAGTGCATATTCCGATTTTTGTAAGTAAAACGAATCCGTTTCGAATTCGTAACGGACCTCAAATACGAATTCGTTTCGAACTAAATTTGATAATAAAATAAAATTACATGTAATAAAGCCTTAAAATTTACGTATTAAATAATTTGATAATTACATAAATAAAATTAGCTTTTTTATGAATAAAAAAAGAATTCGAAACTGATTCGTTTTATGAAAAAAAAAAAAAAAACGAATTCGAAATGGATAGAGGAATTTCATACGAAAACGAGTTCGGAACGAATTCGAAACGGAATCCGTTTCGAATAAATAGTACGAAGAAACGAGTCCGTTTCGAACTCGAAACGAATTCGTTTGGCACACTGGGGCCTTCCCATGATGCTTGAATGTATCCCCATACCATCACGGGTAACTTTCCACACTTCACAGTGGGTATAATATACGTACACTTCTAATGCAGGGTCAGTGGGATATTAGAGAAAGAGAATTTTCTACGGCGAACCAAAAATCATGTAACATTACCACGTTGGTCCTAATAAAGTTTCAGTTCAACATTTTCCATATTTTTAGTTAGATTGCAGTTAGTTAGTTTTGGTGGCTTATTACAATAATTTCCTTGAAAAATTCTCATTTTCCCATTGTTTTTCTATGTGTTTTTTATGGCTCAATTAACGAATTGTCGATATTTTAATAATAAAAACACGTTGTTTACTCGTGTAACGTTCCATTTTGATTAACTGGAATGTATTCACTTTATACCTAAAATAATTTCGGTGTAATCTAGTACACCCAATTTTGTTATTACAAGGTCTTTTTTACACGGTTTTGATTTAACACGGTCTAGATTCGTCGATTTAGCACGATTGAAAACAACAATTTAATTGAAAATTTAATGAAAAATATTTTTACTATCCGTAATCTCTTAGACATTTAGTTAGGGAATTGGGTTAGAAGGTTAATAGGTTTGCAGGATATGGAACTAATCCCCTTTTTTCTATGTATACATACTTCATGTCTTTTTTTACACGGTTTTGTCTGGAACGTATCTACCGTGTAAAAACAGAATTAGGTGTACTTGTAAAAAATGGCGGCAAATTTAAAGAGATACGTCAATTTTGAACACCTTTTATTGTCTTTTCGAAACACCGCTCGTGCACGCTTTTGCATATAGGACTAAGCTTACAAAGCACGATTTTCCTCTTGTGAGAGCCAGAGAGATTGTTGTTTTGTTCGAACCGATTTCTACAGTTTTGAACATTGAATAAACTCTGAGTTACATATTTACATAAGTAGGTCATACCATGTTTAATTGAAATCAACAGACATCGCGCCTTGCCCACATGCGAATAACAGGAACTGCTGGACTGAGTGATGCAATGTTACGAAATTTAATTCAAAAGTGCTTGGTAATACCAGGATAAATTGGATAAAAATTAGGTGGACATGGTAAAGTGGGCATTGCACCTCCGATATCAAAAAAAAATTTGAAAAGTATGCTAAGAAATCTTTATTTGTATGCTACCAAACTTGCCAAAGGAACATATATTTACGTAAGAGCAAGAAATCTTTTATGCAAACTTTATTACGGAAACTACGGGAACATTTCATGACACAAGCAAAATATGAGCAGGATCGGACATGTGGGCATGGTACCTCCCATACCAAAAAAAAATCTCGCAATTTATGATATGGAAACTTTTCAAGCAAATCTAACCAAACTCGGTACGAAAATGAATTGGAATTATAAAAAAAATTTAATTATCTATCAATCTGTTTATTAGTCACCATTCAAGTAAGACAAGTGAAGCCTTTATTAATACGATGTAAGTTACAATTAGAGACATCGCCAAGATATACTTTTTTGATATTTTACAGAGGTGACATCTATTATATTTTTTTTTTTTTTTCATTTCATTTTAAACGATTGTTGCATTGTTTCACTTCATATCACTTTAAAACGGCTATAACTTTGGGAGGAAATATCATAGATGAATATTTCTAAGAGGAAGGATAGAATCAAATGATGTGTTTATTATAAATAAGCTAAAAAGGTTTTAAGGTTCTATAAATAACTATAAGTAACTATATAGCTATTTTCGAAATATTTAACCCAAAATCAAAAAAAATCTAAAAATCTTACTACTACAAAAAGGAGAATGTTTTTTACTATCATTGCACAAATTCTCAACAAAAAAAAAATATATCATTTCGAGAAAAGGCATTTTCCTCTTTTTAAGATTAAAGTCAAAATTATTAAATGAAAGGGCTAATAATTTTTTTTCTTATATAAATATATAAAAAGTTTGTAATACGTTATATTGGCTTATGTATAAGAACTTTTTTGAATGCGTGAAACACGACCGAAAGACCACTTCAATTTCAGATTTTTAGAAAATTCAATTTTCATCAACTATGTTTCAAAAATGCACAAGACCGTTATTTCAAGTCAAACTAAAAATAAAAAAATACGTGTTCGATTATTTTGCATGGAGAAAAATGCTACGTCAGTATGAAGATTGATATGATGGATTCAGTCATCTGTCAAAAACTTCATTAGTCGAGATTCTTGACCTGCCCAAATTACTACACTACATCATACACAACTTACCATACATTTTTTTATGGTTTTATTAAGATCTTAATGAGCCAGTTTCACAATATTCAGCTAAACGCTAGCTGGAACTCTATTTGACATACAATTTTAAAAAAAATTTTTATTAACTAATTTAACCGAACGTTTAATTCAATTTTAAAATTTGTATCTATGAAAATAATAACATAACGTATTGCACAAAACTCACCTCCTGCAATGTCACTAAACTTCTTTTTTTAATTATTGAAATAAAAATGAGAGAAAACATAAGCAATGAATAAAACTTATTTTCCAAGTTCATTTTGAGAGTTTCTGCTTTTTTTCTTTTCTTGAAATCGTAAAAATTACATAAATAATGATGACATGAAGTGAAGTGCGTGGCTGACAATTCCGCGGCAGCCATTTAAGAAAATTGAGTTTTTCATTGCTGTTAAAGGCTTCTGACTACTTAAGATAAAAATAAAACTTTAATTTTTTTCTTAATAATGTTTGCTTTTTTAGTAATAGGATTTTTTATATTATAAATGTTGTCGTTGTTCCTGAGTAGTGTTGCATTCAAGTTGTCACAAGTGCACGTTGCAATGCATCCATCGGTTTATTTATATTCATATTGCTTAGGATCAACCAATAATAACAACATCAAAAAACAGATATTAAAGTATAGCGCAGCATAAGAAAATCAATTTATTGCCTTTCTAGTGCATCATTTTTAATTATAGGGTAAAGTGGAGTAAATGCAACAAGCTACAACAATTCAACTGTTTGCAATTAAGGTTATAAGAAAGTGAACAAAAATATGTCAGGCTATTTTTTATGTAAGGCTATTGGCTTAAGTGCGATAAGTAGCTTAATCCTCATGTTATTGAAAAAATCAAAAAAAATTAAAGCAGTGTCTGCAATGTTTAAAGCAATCTTATTTTTAAAAGTGAACAATTTTTTCAATATCGTTTACACTCCTTTTTGCGGCGATGCTCTAAATGTATTTTTGTATCTTTGTATATGAAAGAAAAATTTACTCCCGTGAAGAATTTCATAAAAAAATGAGAAAAGTATTGTGACAGTTTTTAATTTAATTTATTTTTACATAGCAGCTCAATTTGCTACTTCTTCTATTCGGTATTGATAAATATTTTTATCGTTTGAGCCATTTGTCATAAGGTATTTTTAAATTGACAATGCATTTTTTAGCTTTTGCGTGTGTCAATCAGGTCGTACGCACGTGTTACTTAATTTAAAGAGTATTATGAAAATTTGATACTGTAAAAAATAAATAATAAATGAAATCGACGTCGTATTGCTGCTGCTTCTCATTTCTAAATTATTAAAAAAAAGTTAATGGTAATAAATTTTAAGCACTGTTACTTCAACTAAATACTTAGTGTTTGGAGTTTTCATTCCACTAAAATGTTAACGTTAAGTGGAACATAACCGAATTTCGTACATAAATTCCATGAATGAATTTTATTAAAACTATACAATGTATACATTGGACATGTTCTAGAATACTTCAAGAACACTCGATTTTCGAAAATTTATTCATATTCATATTTAAAAAAATAATCCTATAGCTGCTACCAGAGCTGCAACGTTTTAATTTTTCGGAATTTGGCCAAAAAAATTATCTATAATACAGTAATCCCTCGCACTGCGCGGTAGTTACGTTCTGAAAAACAGCGCGCAGGCCGAAACCGCGCACTGTAAACCCACTTTTGTATTAAATTTGGGGAATACGTTCCAAATCCTAAATTTCTTATAAAAAATTTAGTTTTAAGTAGGTCCATAGGTTAAATGAAGTCTTTATTAAGTGACTAGTTATATTACATATAAATTAACGTAAACAAAAATAAATAAAAATTATAAATTCATTTATAAAAATACATACATATGTACATATGTATGACAAACCAAAAACTCTTTACATCATTACATTTTCACTGCTGTCTTCACTGTTCTTTACATGAAGAGTTTCGAAAACAAAATGTGAATTATGTACATATGTAAAAATTACAAGCCACATCACACAATTCAAGGGAATTCACCAAATTTTATGTCCATATATATTGCATGAAAAATAGTGGGAAAAAATATAAAAAAAAGAGAAATGGAGATATACGCGCTGCAGCGAAACTTTTACCGCGCAATGCGAAATTTCGGTGGTAAAAACAAAATCGCGCAGCTGCGAAGCCGCACAGTTCGAGGGATTACTGTATTTTTTAAAAATATTTTTTTCGGTTTTCCTACTTTCCCATGGGAATGACCAGAATTGAAAAACTTCTGAAAAAGCCGGTAAATAGAAGTGACATTTTTTTTTGAGTAGGACGAGAATTCCTTCTATTCTATTTGGCACATCCAAAGAAATATGTCTCCACATTTGGAGAACATATGTACATATCTTTGGAAGCCACATATTTGTGATCTACAAGAGCTGTTGAAGTTATGGAGCTTGTAGCATCTTTATGAAATGTTTGAAAGCAAGTGTGAATTTGAAATTGTGTTAAACATTTTCTAAAGAATTAATCGAGGTGAGAGAGTTACCATAGAAGTCTTAAGAGACTTCTGATCGGAACACTGGCGACAAAATTCAATTTGGAGATTGCGGCATTTACTGAATGCTACTTCTTTGATATATTCAAACATATTAGTACGGGGAATTGAGAAAAAAAAAAAACAAACTTCAGAAAATTACGTGTGCCGATGAAAATCTTACAGGGTCAAATGTTACCAAAAACGGTTTTTCGTGAAAATCTCGTAAACGGTTACTTATATCGAAAAATCACAGGTATTTGATGTTTGCGGAATAAACCGTCTCTCCTGAGGAGGTTGATTCATTGTGTTTTTTGATTGAAACTATGGAAACACAAAAAACGAAAGAAAGTAAAGATAATGAAGATATGGGATCGAAATTGAAATGTAGTCTGATGAAAACCGAATAATGAATATATACATAGCTAAGATGAATAAAAAATATTTATCTTAAACATTTTATAGTAATTTTCGTTATTAAAAGAGAACTTTTTCCACACCAAAAAAATTGTAAAAGAAAAAAAAAATCTATTTGCGCAAGAAATTTTTTTAAGCAACTGTAAAACTTGATATTCAGTTAAAATATTGTGATAATTTTTATTGGAGATTAAGACTAAGAGTCTAAAGACATTGCTATTTGCTTATTTATATAGCAGATATAAGACACATATGTACATCTACATATACCGTTGAGTGATTACGCGTTACAACCTTTTACAAAAGAAAGGTTCAAACGAAAACCCAGTTTTCCCCTTAATTTTTCAGAACTTCAATACCCTTATTCCCCATACTACATGCGAAAGCAAACACCTTAGATTTGCATATTATTAGATGAAATTAAATAATCCATTTTACATGCGCTGTATGTAGTTTGACAACGAAAATGTGAACAAGGTTCTTAAAAACTTTTAGCAAAAACAAATTTTACTTTTCACCATTTTAAGAAAAAATGCCTCATTCTGATATCTAAGTACTAAAAACTTTAAGTTAACAATACAAAGCCATTAAGTACTAATTTGTGCTCAACAAGAATTTAAAAAAAGATCATAAGACTATCATAAGCAAATTTGTTGTTAAATTAATTCCAAGTAATTTGAGGGAGTAAGGGTGTAATTACTTTCAAAGAAAAGTTAATTAAACTCCTCAAAAAATATACAGACAATTAGTGAAAAGTTTTATTATATAAGCCAAGTGTCTAAAACGGAAAAAATATTTCGTAAAAATCGTCAAACGTTAAATTAACAAAACAAATTTACGTAACGAAGTATTTATTTTAATTTTGTCAATTAATTCTTTAATTGATTTTTTAGAATCTAAAGTAAACTTGATCTAAAATTTCTTTGTTAGACAACAAACCAATTCCGGATTAGCCCATAAGCAAATTAAGCAACTGTTTTGGGCATCACGTCTCGGGGGGCACCAAAAGAATATTTGCTCGCACATGAAAGGCAAGACTGTTTGAAAACCCGTGCGTTTCAATTGACTGGGTCAATGACCCAACTAAAAATTTAGGTTTGTTTTTACAAAAGCTCTAACTAGGACAACCGAGTTTTGAACTCGGTCCCAATAAGATCTGAAAGTGATAACCTCATAAGATCCTTGTTAAAAAGGTAACGCCCTTTCAACTTCGTTCCTTACGAGGACAACCTAATTTATGGAACTAATGGGGGCCTTGCTCGATGTAAATCAGGACCAATAGGTTGTAAAAAATGAGTTTTGATTAATTATATTTCTATTTATAGTTGTTTTTTTTTTAAACTATGAATTTGAAATAAATTATTTTGACTTAGTGGAGATTCAAAGCTATGACCGATAGCGAGTATACGAGTTAAGCCTACGCTTTTTATTACATCTATAAATATCATCAAGAGTAGAAGTAATTGTGTTATTAATGAATGAAAAATAATCGATTATTAATATTCGATAACATTAATGATTGATCATAGTTAATTCTATTATACAGTCATAAAAAGTGTAAAAAATTCATTATTAGCAAATGATTGACTGGTCGTGATAAACAGTTATAATTTATGGATGACTAATTTTTATTGATATATAAATGATCAAACTGAATGATATTATTGTTAAAAAATTAAGAAGCATTCCCAAACTGAGGCAAGTCTGTGGAGTTCTTCATTCGGGGCTTAAAAATTATTGTCTGCGAATTTAATGCCCGTAAAAGTCGCAAGTCGCATTTCAATAAATAAAAAAAATATGCTTTGGTTTTTGTTGTAATAGGTACATACGCCACCTATTTCTTTCGTCTTTCGTACATAACTTAAGGTACGTAATGATCTATCTCGCTATAGTAAATACTTTAAAAAATTTTTAAAGACCGATATTAGTTTACTAGTGGATAGGGCAGGCTCACAGGCGTGGATTGCTAGGGCATCGGGCAGTCTTAATCCGGCACTGCAGCAAACTATTTACGTTTTTGACACATAACAAAATTTCAATGAAGGAAGCCTTAAAGCAACATTTGTTAACTTTTTTTTCGGAGGAAGAACGGTCAGTTATTTACTTCGCTCACTTGTACGCTATCATTTGAATACATTCTGGGGTAAACAGATATATTTTAGGCAATAAAAGGCATCTGAAGTTTATATTTTTTGAATGTTCGTTGTGGTGTTGTTTTCGAAAGCCGTTAACGACAGTTTCATTCCTTATACCTTAATGTTTTCTCATATTTGATATCGAAAAAGAACTTTATGCTCACCCACTGTGCCACTGTGCACAAGAAAGAAACTAAATTTTTTTTCATTAAAAAGGAATTACAAAACCGTTTTATATGAAGTACATTTTAAGACTCCTCGCACATTTCTGCAACCAAGCGTTTATGGCAGCACTGCAATCAAGGTAGTTGTTGACTGTCATATGAATACTTGTGCTAAGGATTTAGGCGTGTGGGTATCTTAGAGTGTACTATTTTTTTAAAAATGTTCAGCAATTGTAAATATCGGATATACATCACACCTTATCTCTTCATTTTAAGCAATGTTTTTTTTTGTATGTTGTTATCTTATTAGAAACCTCCTTAATTAAGCCCATAGATAATTATTTTAATATATACTTATGTATAATTTACAGCTTTCATCATACATTTTTGTGTAAAAATTACTTGTGTCTCAAAAATTCCTGGATATTTTGAATATCCAACATCCTATACAAGTCTTAAGACATTAAAAAATATCGTCATGCAATTCTTATGCACATACCTTACATCTTCTTTCCTTTAAACATCAGTAAAATAGCAGAAGCGTAGGCAAAATTTTCTCCTTTCCACTTGTAAGCAACCATGGAAGAATTACTTTTTTTAGCAAGCGAACACAATAGACCTTCACACTTGAGTGAAATCGTGCGTTAATAAGAAATAACGAAATAATAAAAGCAATGGATTGCAGCCTGGCTAGCGGCGCACACAAAAGTGTCTACTCGACTGTTTCATTCTCCTTCTGCGTATTTTTATTTCCCCTAAGTATTATGAATGAACATTCTATTAGAATTTTCTCCAATCTTCTGTTTTGCAACCGTGTATATTTTTTTGGGGATGGAAAAAAGTTTCCCTGGAAATTACGTCATTGGCAATAGTCTTACGGAGAAAAATTTTTGGGTTTCTTGCAATTTTTTCTCGTATAGTGTAGCAATTTACATATATCCATATGTAATTATTAATTTTAATTTTCAATCTAAAAATATTACTCATTGTCTTCAAAACCCATTTGAATTCATCTCAAAATATTTTTTCCACTTGGGGATAACGCTTGTAGATATTAATGGTTTTGTTTACCATTTGCACCATATGGGTGTGGCAAAAGTCGGCAAAGGTCTTGTCAAGTCATGTCGAAAAGTTTCATCCTACATTGAAATACAACCTCCAATATGACGGAAAAAAGCAGCGTTGTTTGCACTTTAAGGTTAGGATATTGAAAAATTAGAGATTCTCCGGAAAAGTATAGTCTCGTTACTGGGCTTGACATTATTGGAAAATTTGTTGGCGTGTGTAATTTTAGAGTGATAGCAACATCAATTTATATAAAACACTTGTACTAAGTAAGTATGAAATCAACGTTTTTCACTTAAATTAATATTTAAAATTTATTGTTTAAAATGATTTCTGGCAAACATATAGTATGTTTCAACGATAAGCATTTCATTGCTCAATAGAACGTTTTTGTTTTTAAAATTATCATAATTAAGGTTAAAGGCAGTGAGTGATCCGCAAATTTAATGACTTCAAACACTTGGCAAAATATATATACACTTAAGATAAGCTTTTATCGGAGATAAATGTTGAAAGTGTGTCTTAAACTTGCGAAAATTACAGACAAAATGTTTTAGATTTGCCTTTTGAACATATAAATTATATAAAACGTGGGTCTATTTTGACATATTTCCCTCTTGTATGAAACAAATTACTTCAATTTTTGAGCAATAGTATTACTTTTAAGAAAATACATCTAAAAAGACGTATACATTAGTATTGAGGACAAGTTTTAAATTTACTAATTTTTTGACTGCTTTAAATCGCGACTGAAAAATCGCGATTTCTTTATTTAGAATTGATAATGTGGTTTTATTTCGAGATTTCGAGAGAGATTTTATTCGAGAGATATCTGAAAATTATTTCAGTGCAGAAAACAGAACAGTTACCGCAGCGATGGTGTTATAATATTACTTATGTATGTATATTGGTGACAACAGAGTGCATAGTACTTCAGTTTCTTCAGTGATTAATTAGGAATATCGATATATAGCAAAAAATTTGAGCATGTTTTTGTTGTATAAGAACATTACATCTTTACATAATGTTAACCCTAATGAGAATGCATATCCACCATCCATCCCTGCTGCTATTTTTACATTTTAATATGTGAAAACTGAACAAAAAAAAAATCTGACATTAGCAAAAAGTAAGAATATTAAAAAACAAAGCTTAAAATGCTGACCGGAAATAAAATCCAACTAAGAGTGTTGGTGAATAGCTAGATATAAGATTGTTGCAAAGTTTTTTAAAAAATTAAGTCTGCTTCTTTTTAATAGTTGATGGATAAGTTTCACTAAGCCTTGTTGTACAGAAAAAAAAAAATAAAAAAATACTTTGCGTTTTTTGTAATTTTTTGTTATGCTATGCCCATATCACCGGAAACGGATGCTGAGCAGAAAAATGAAACTTATCCATTTTTTTTTTGCATTTTCAAATTACTCGACATAATTTGCTGTGGCAAGGACAAATGAATCCTTAGCAATGAGTGAAGGAAAAACTTGTATTTGTTGTAGTACTATTACTCACTCATATATTCATATTTTTTGTGCAGGTGCAATTTTTACCTTCAGTAAAAATACAATGCTTGGTTTTACTAATATTCTGACCAAAACGAAACTTCCATTTCTTTTATTGTCTTCAACTTTGTGTAGCGACTCGTTCTGCTGCTGTTGCATGTGCTGGCCCAGCATTCTCTATGAATTAATTTGTATGGAAATGTGGTAAGAGGAAATCGGCTCTGGCTGGGGAAATATGAAAATCGAGATGTGAGAAATGTTCAGTAATGGCATTCTTTGTTAGTGAAATGAAAACGTATGTGACATACACACACATTAGTCTTTTAAATAACCGGACGATATTGGAAAAAAATAATGAAAACGTATCTTTCAAATAACCGGAAGATATTAAAAACAGTCTTTATTTTATACAAAAATAGTTGAGTTCATTAAAAATATGAGACCTTGTTGCACTTAACCTTCATCGACTACAGTACCGCTTTTGACAGCGTCACCGCATTAAGCAGAAGAGGTGTAGCATCTAAGATCTTTATGCATAATTCGCGGAATTCATTGGACTTTTATCGAGCATCTGAAACACCTGACTTTTGCCTATGACACATGCCTCCTCGCAAGCGCGAAACTAAGGCGATAGGGTTTGAGACTCAAAACGTTGCAAAACTTTTGTCTTTATTTAAGTAGTGCAATAATCTAAGAAAAAATAAATAAATTCTATAAAATCCTTATATAAGTATAACTAAAATAAAAAATACGTCCTGACAGCGCCACTGCCTCCTTGCGACCAATCAGTTCGATTTGGAAGCAAAACTAATCAATGTCACATCTACTTATCTTGGAAGGGATTGGTATCAAAATCAATCAAACGAACAGCGTGTCTGTTTGCCAAACCAGTGACAGAAGTATTTTGGCGAGCCCGGCACACTAAAGATGAATAGCTTAACATTTTCAAGCAGCGTTACAATAACTAATAGAAATGCAATAGGGACATAAATGCTAAGATCAGATTTGTAATGTCTGGCAGTTTTCGTTCCTGTCAACGATAACGAAACACAACATTTTTGAGTCAAACGTGAAAGCAGTTTTTCTGTATCGCTTTGAAACCAATACCAATAGTTCTTTGCTGTTCTACATTCTGAAAGCCCAGGATCATTTTGAATGTCGAAATGTTCATTACATGCTGTCAAGATGTAACTTTCGGCAAGTATTGGAGTAAAACCCTCAGGGTAACAGATAACGTGTCACATTGGAGAGCTTTGTGTGTAGCCCTATGTACCATGAGGAAATAAGGGAAACAAAGGAAATATTAATTTTCATGATAAAAAAACTTCCTATTGGCCCACTTAAAAAAAGGATTGTTTAGAAAGCGTTTGTTGCAAATTATTGAATGCTTAATATAAGCATTTATTATTTCAAGTAAACACTTAACTTTTGTCTTAAACTATAAGTATTTGTAGACAATATAGGAAAAACCAATGTATTTGACAGAAGTAAAAGTTAAGTTGTGGCAAGTGATTCAATTACTTCTATGAAAAGTTTAAAAAACATATCATAAAATGTTGCTTCTAAATGATATAATTTTTTACGACAAATCGTCAAAATATTTCAGTAAGCAATTCAATTTATGGAAGTGTTTCGACAAACACTTGTCTTTTGTCCCAAACACTTATTCATTTCAACAAACGATTTATCACTTATAAACTTGTCATGTTCATATTTTGCAGTGTTATGATTCGATATTACTTTTTTGTTACTTACATTGTACATATACGATATCAAATGTTTATAAGTGATTAGAAGCAAAGAACGATGACGATGTTGCCAGGCTGTAGTCCTATGTTATGTTAATATGTTGTGACAAAAATTTTATTATTTTGTAAGTAAAATCAAAAGTTTTTGTGACAAAAATTTTATTATTTCACGCAAACACTTGAAGTAGTTCCATCTATATCATTTGTGGCAAACACCTTTTTTTTGAGTGCCTAAAACTGTTTGAAAGGCCATAGTTTTTCATTGTACCCAACACTTTCCGTTCAATTGCAGTCTGACTAAAATACTTAGTTTGTGTAGAATAGTTTACCAACGTCAATGAATCAACCACTAATAGATTTTTTCCAAGCAAATGGAAGCCGATTTTTTATTCACTCGGAAGAAATACCGATAGCAAAGTAGAACCTTCTTTATGAGATTGTTTAAGCATGAAAAACGTTGCACTTCATGCAAAGCTTTGCATTTAATATACGGAATAAAGTTTAGTTTTTAAAATGTCGTGGCCGCATTTATGTACATGAAAATTCAATCAAAAGTCTGATGCCAGAAATGAAAACTTGAGAATTTTTGGGATTACAAGCTCGAAAAATTTCGGAATTGGTCTCCTTGAGTACAGACGTTTAAAAATATTCCCCATCGAATGATATGAATATTAAGTTTGATTCAATACGAATTTTGTTATACTCAAAAATATAACAAGTTAATAAATATTATTCTTTCAATAACGGACAATCAGACATTTTCCTTAATCGTGTACTATTTGTAAATGCAAAAAAGAGAATACATTTCGAAATGTTGATTTTCCCTTCAAATGTTTTCTTAATATTTTATTACATATTATTTTTCTAGCTCACATGCACATAACATATGGATGTAAACTCTTTATACATACATACGCATCTATGTAAGTATGAATAATAGGTACAAAAACATACGAGGGTAGTCGGAAAAGTTTTGTGCTTTGATACGATATGCGAGCTCAGTTTTCAGTATCAAAATTGACGACTTTGAGGTTTTGGTAAGTATGCAATAATTCAGAACAAGCTATATTTCATCTTAAACAAAATAAATTAAGCTTGCTTAACATGCTAAAATAATTACAGGTCATTAACACATTTTCAAAAAAAAAAAAAAAAAAATTGGTCAAATTTTCAGAAAAATCGTCAGATCTCCAAAACTACAGGTCAAATTTCATACCATTATTGTAGGCCATTTAATTACCTTTCTTATGACATATTTTTTGTTTCCTATTCAATGGTTCTCAACTTATAATCATTTTTGCAAGAGCTATGTTTGCAACTTCCGATTTCTATATCTCCGAAACTAGAACCAAGTGACTTTTTTCACATTTTTTATTTATTTTTAACCCTCTATTACCCCTATAAAAAAAATAATTTGCAGAATGTCAGCTTAACCCTCCGTTAGAATATTAGTCACCCGGGTGACATTTTCATTTGTTTTGCAATATTTATTCATGTTCAAATTTACCTAGGATGGAAGGCGTTTCTGACTTTACTACGATTTTAGTTTGGATCATTTTAAGATATATTTCGAATTTTTAGCTCTTACCTATGGGCGTATTTATCTGAAAGTTCAAGTCTGATCTCTTGTTGTAGTATTAGTCACCCCGGTGACTACGTATATAATGCGCGCAACATGTATTGCAAAAACCATAATATGATAGAAAGATGTTAAATTTTTTATCAAATTTTATTGAATGAAAGACAAGTGAAGAAATAATAAATAGGAAAATAGAAAAATACAGGAAAAAATTAGCCTAGCACGCGTGGCAGGTTATTTCCTTTTTAGTGTGTTGAGCCCATACTGGGTTTTTGCATAGTCTGCAGCACTTGAGCGAAATTCTTTGTCCCTTATCAGTCGAAATGTATTGGTGACACTTGCCCTGAATCTTATCGCAACCACTAGCATCCAATTGTGGCGCCTCAGACTCATCTTGTGTTTTCAGAGACAATTCATAACCAAGCGTGTCGCATATTGCTGACCTAAGATGAAGTTTCCCTATAATATGCAGATTTTGCAATCGTCGGAGAATGTTGCACAGTTCTGATTACAACTGTAAAAGCTGGTTGTTCTCAGGGTATATGATGTAACTGGCAATGGTAGCGATGTTGACCAAATTATAAAACAGAGTCATGGGGCAGCGTCTGGTTCCACGTTTTCATGAATAGTTTGGGGTCATTTGGCCCATCGTATCGACGCTTTCAAAATATAGAATAAAACAATAATAAGAGTTAACGAATGCATTACTGACGCTAGTGAAGAGAAACTATACAACACTCCTTTTGTCTTGTTATAATCCAAGATAATTATCGGTTTGCGGGCTTCGGAGTTTATGACTACAGCCTTAGTGATGTGCATGGTTGAAAGCATGGCCACCGATTCATTTCTCCTAGTCTCATATGATACCAATGTTACGTTCTCTCGAAATGTAAATGTACTATTTCCAACCGGATCTTTCCGCTTGCATATTAGCTCTGCAGGGATACATCTTTTATTCCGGCGCATTGTACCGATCATGCTCAATATCTTACTCACAAGCTCTTCTGCTAGCGCCAATGTGGTAATAAAATTATCCATTGCGTTCTTTTGCTCGGAATTTTTCCAATATTTAACCAATCACAAAACAACTATCTCACCAAGTCCTTTGCCTCGGACTTCATTCGGTAGCTTCCCTCAACAGAATCCTCTGTGGAACGTATAATGAGTCCTCGAGTCAGCAGACCAATTTATTTTTATAGGTACCGTATTTATTTTCGAGAATAAGGCCTTGCACATCCGAACAAAAAACAATATCATTTTCCGATTGAAAAAAAGGTAGCAAGTCTTCCTCTCTTGTTTGATAGTACGTCACTTCTGTACCTGACGGCAACAAGTTTTTTTCTTTTAATTTAGAAGCCAAAACCTCTACAGATTATTTAGGGAGTTCAAGATCCCTTATCAAATCATTTAATTCTTCTTGGGAAAAAGATTTTGGCTCTGTAGATGGTATTCCTTCGAAATCTCTGTCGCTACTCACTTCGTAAATGACTTCTTCAAATGATAATTCACGTATGGATCAAAATGCTGGAATAGGTACTTCCTCTGAATGTGGTAAGGGTCTTCAAGCAGGGTCTTAGTCTGGATAAATCATTTTTTTAACGTTTACACCATACAAATTAATACAGGAGAAGTAACAGTCAACAAAGTGATTTTTTATTCTTTCCATTGCATAGGCATTCCGAACCGCACATGGTTTCTTTTACCACTAATACACTGTCTTAGGTGTTTATAGCACATTTTACAAACAATTTGGGGTATCCACGGCTTGTATTCATCCACAATTTTCGACTTAAAGTAAGCATAATAAGCACTTTTTATAAAATCTGTTATAGGTTTTCTGAAATTTTTCACCGTGCATTCACCACAGCGGTAACAAAACACATTTGGATCAATGAGACAACTTCTTCATGATATAAAAATCAATTTATTTTTAGAAATTTATCGATAAAATAGCAAATCATGCACACGGAAGTACTTATTACAGCGAATATTCAAAAGTGACCGTTTATCAAAAATAGCACGTAGGAAAAAAAATTAAAAATATTTTTAATGTTGCCAGTACATACTTAATACAAAACCACTAACTATATCTCGGCACCAAATTTTTTTTTTCGATTTGTTGAGCTGTGTTATTATTTAGCTCAACACTGAAATATCACTCGATGTTAAGATACTTTCTGAAATTAATAAGATAGTACAGAAAAGAGTTTTTAAATTTTCACCAGAACACGGAACATTAGCAAATTTTTAATATTAACTATTTTGTTAATGGGGTGAGCTTTGTTAAGCTTCCAGAATAGGGCTCTTAGGCCACATTTCAAATATCACCTTTGGCAGGATTCTTTACGATGATAGCTTCACATATGGAGATGGCGTTACAGATTCTGCTTATGCTCTGCAAGATACTGTTCAAGACTTCAGCCATTTTGAACATTTAATGGTTTGTAACAGCTAAGGTTGTTTTTCGGGACTTTGGTCCACCATTTGTCACGTCAAAACATAATAATGAAAAAGTTCAACAAATGATGCTGGCCAACCATCGAATCAAGGAAACTACGATAGAGAAACTGGTCCGAAGAGATTTTTATTGCCTGGATTGTCACAACTGCCACATAATAAATAATTTACTGGCATATTTGACAATACTGCTGTACTCGTAGCTAGTACTAGAGTGGATAAGATGAGTAACTCCATCTTCATATTCTTTTTCAGTTTTCAGACTACCCTTGAACTCGCATACGTATTTTATGTATGCATCTATGTTTTTGTAGCATTCGCATATGCAACGATGTGCATAGAATTTGCACAAAATTAAAATTTTTGATGAAAATAAAAAAAAGTTTCACTGAAAGTTTATTTGAGAGTTAGAAAAATAATAAGAATGAAAATACAAAATAAAAACATTATGATTTTGCTGTGATAAGACCGCGCAAAAATATTAATTTTACAAATGTTTTTCATAGCATTTGCGAACCAGCCTTAGTGTGGAGGAAGGAGTACAGTGATGACAACAACAATGATGAAAATTTAAAACTAATTTTAGGGAAAATTTCATTTCGCATTTATATGAAAACATCACAAGCAATAATACAGAAGCAAGAAAAATTTAACTGTAGAATGGAATATTTCTTGGTCCTAAATATTAGGGTAAAACAAACAAAGAGTAAGACACTTTATTAAAAAGCTTGCCGTCCATTTCTGCCTGCCGTACGAAGAAACAATTACAATATTTAATATAAGTACATTGTATATGCTGACGCTCTTGACGAAGAAAACAAATCCTTTTATGGAGCTATTTCACAATTCCCTGAACAAAATTCGCTAAACTTATATTGAGTGTGACATTCAAATGATTAAACATTAAAGGTGTATAGCAAAGTGTATATATTCTTAATTAGAGTCACCATGCCTGTCCATCTATCGTGGGATTGAAAATGGGTGAAATTGGTTTGCGGATTCGCTTACGGCCTATACAAATAAGTAGATAATTAAAAACGCTTATTTGATGTACCACACATTTTTTTTCCAATTGATAGATTAAGCATGGCTGATAATTGAAATAAGCGTCAGTCGCCAGAATCGGGGTGGGCCTGGTTGTGAGTGGTCCAAAAAAATGTCGCTCAATAACTGGGAAAGTAAGCTATAAGTTGAAAAATATATTAGACCAATGTTGTATAGGAGATGAAAACACATCGATTTCACACGAATATTGAGCGAAATTTTTTTTGTCGGTCTCTTACAACCAGACCCACCACGATTCTGGTGACTGACGCTTATTTCGATAGTCATACTTAAACTATCAATTGCGAATAAAAATTAAGCAGAAGGAAATGACTATGAAAAATATAACGCTACCTGTTAGACTATTTAACATGAGTTATCAATTAAAAACCTTCAGGCATTATTTACTGAATCCAATCAATCAATTATGATATAATTATTCTGTCATGTTTCTATGTTAAAACAACAATACTTAAGATAAATGGGTTTTATTTGCTAGTTTTACCATAACAGATGTAAAACTGGATGAGGTAACAACCATATGTATACAAAAAATAAAGTGCTCAAAAGTTTTTCATATAAAATTCAAATAAATTTAAATAAATAATAGAAAATTATTGTTGGTAGTATGTACTTATATGTATGTATGTATAAAGTACTTACTTAAGAAGAGAGAGTAAAAATTATGTTCTATGTTACGCATGAATTATGCTGAAAAACAAATGTTGAACTCTAAAAAATTTTTCATTCTATGCAATACGAAATCGTTTAGAATTCCTTTTATTTTTTTCTTTAGACAAACAAGAAACTTTCAGTGGAATAATATAACTAAAAACGTCAATGACAACTACATACATACATACTCGTATATATAGCAATCGTACGAATAGCAATTGTAAGAACGTGTACGATATGATAAATTCATGTCTGTAATGTTGCATGTGATGTTAATGCTGCTTGCTGCTGTTGTTGACATGGATACCATGTCATGGAAAGGAGTTAATTTCCATGTGTGATTGAAGCTCGTGAGAAAATTTATGCCTAAAAGATGACATCGCTAACGATCTTGCGAGTTTCCTTCCCCATTTTGACATCGATTTCGTGTAGTGTGAGAAATTTCAACTGACAGGTATAGTAATTTGACATCATAGAGTTAACGAGCAACTGCTGGTTATATTGGTTTGATTTTAATTATCTAAAAATGATCTATAGAAGAACTGGATGCTAAGAAATTATTAAACTAACTGGAGAAATAAATTTTTACTTAATTGCATTTTAATCGAATTTACAGTCAATTGCAGTAATTGATATTCATGTGAAATTTCACAATTCGGTTAATGCTTTTTAAACAAACATGACAAAGATAACAAATGGAACAATTTAACCTGGTAATTGGTGACATATGTTTCGGCTATTACCACATATATACACATATTTATATGTATATACATAGCCTCATCAGACCAGTTTTTTTTACAGTAAGACTATTTCTAGCCAACCAAGCGATTTACGTCATCATCTTCTAATATATCGAATAATAAATAATATTAATGTTGCTGATATTACTAACCTTAATGATTCCCAAGATATAAATTTTAAAACTAAAAAATAAAAAACATTCACAAGTCTTTGAGGTACTAAAATTTAATTGAGCTCCATTGCGAGCTCCTGAAATTCACTTCCGCTTTTGTTGAAATGGTTTCTTTAAGGTTTAATGCCCCAGATAGAGAAATTCAGCAATATTCATTGTTCATTAAAAAATAGTTTATTTTTAATATCAAAAATAAATAATAAAGTAGTTTTAGAGCTTGAAACTTTTCACCTTCGACCTTCATTATTTAAAAACTGGCTGTATACTGGCTGACAACAGCCATTTTTTAGTCCGTCGAAGTTTTCTTTATTGTTGTAGCTACCAAACGTCGGTTTGGAGGCAAACTTGGAAGCCATATCACGCATCATATGTGAAAAATTCGTAAATCATTCATATGAATTTAAAACAACCCACAGTGTGTTATTTTGCCAATCTAGCAGTACTAAACTAATATCTCAAAAAATATAGCAGCTAGGTCAATGAAATTTTCCATAAATGTTAATATTTATATTTTACAGCATCAACGTAATGGTGCAAATCGGTTGGGTTTAAGATATAGCTCCCATATAACCGATTTTTTCGTTTTGGTGTTTTAAAGGGCGACCTAAATAAAAAAGTATGTAAAGCTTGAGTTTATAGTAGATTACTATTTTTTATTTTAGTTTGCAATGATAATAAATATTTCTTCGCGTGGTTTTTCATTGAACTGTTGTTGAGATAGTTGTAGAATATAAGAAAGTGAACTTTTCAGCGTTTCGTTTATTTATAAATAGTTTCAGTTTTCGGAGTTATAGAGATTTTAGCTGCGGTTTGGACGCGAATTTGGAAAATAATTACGAAATGATTAACAAATTATATTATAGAACCAAAAATATGAACTCGTACATAAAAGATTATTTGCTTTTTTTCGTTTATTTAAAAAAAAAAATATGTACTTTTAATTTATATGTATATGTTCTTCAATTCAGGGATGCTGCTCTCAAACTTGCGACCATTACAAATGAAGATACGAGGTCTTTATGACTAGATTCATTATAAGCATGTCTGTAAAGTTGATACATAAAAAATTAATCAACAAAACATAATCATGAAAAGGATAAATTTAAAAATGCTTACAGTGTAATTTCTAAAATTTACTCCAAAGACTCATCTAAATCGCTCGAATCAGAAGTGTCATCGTTTTTCATTTGAAGCAATACTATCGGACTTAGGTCTCTATACTTCTTTTTATACGTTTTGCGCAAACTTGCTATTAATGGATCCGATGTTATTAAGAGTCTATTGATCAAATCAGTATTTGTATCGGTCCTTGAAGTTTTTCGCGTAAAAAGATCCCTATAACGCCGGACATCCATATCACGTGCTTCGTGTACTTCCTCTGATATTTGGCCAATAGGTATAATGCAGATTTTTATTACACTGCTTCTATGGTAAAGCACTTTCTGCACTGTTGGTAGCATATAGTACCAAGGATATAACTCTAAGTATGGGTACAGCGTATCCTGCGAGTATTTTTGGAAAGCATCCACATTGATTGGAAAACCAAAGTTTAAAGATTGAAGCAAGGTAGGGAAATGAAAAATTAGTTCCAAATTTATACCAGCTATTTCAGCTGTTATATCCGCTTGTTTGAAAAAAACGCCTTGATTTTCGTTCACCTCTCTTGCAACTTTTCTGGCTTTTTCATTTTTAGTGCTTTCGCGCGTTCTTCAAATTCTTTATTTGATCTCCCACCAGAAAATTTTTTCGGTGTATTCACACAAAAATAAAGAGAATTCGATTTACCTCCGAGCCAATCTTTATTTGATGAAATAAATCGATCTTTCTTCCGACAAGCATTCGCCCACCGGGAATTCAGTAACGACAACAAGTCGTGCCGTGTTTTATTGGGTTTGGTTAAACCAAAATTTCATACAAATGCGTGAACCAGCCCAATTTCCAGTTCAATTGGTTGAACTTTTTTTGTCTTTGCTAAGGTTTGAAGCATCATAGACACAATCCTAAAATAATCAGAAATATATGGCAACTGTGCTGGAATTTTGAAGAAGCGTCCTAAAGAAACGCGAGGCCGTGCATTCAGTCAGTGCTAGGCCGAAACATTAAAATAGAAACACATAATAAAAATATAAAAACAGTGATGAAACAACAGAGAATGAAAATAAATCTTTGGTATTAGCGTCTGCGACACTATAAAAACAGTTTGAAATGATTTGACAGCAATAATTTGAAAAAACTATGTACTGATTCATGAGGCCCCTTACCGCGCTCAACCACATGACCATAAACGCGGCTCTGATTTTGAAATAGAATTTCTGTCATGCCACCTGTTGGTCAAATGCAGAATTATAAAAGGTTAAACTTATGCGTTTTATTCACTTTTAGGTTTAACCAAAGCGAATAAAACAATGCTAATATCAACAGTACTTTGCGATCCAACAGCAACATTTCCGGATAAAAACAAAATCATCTTCTCAAATCATTTGTTTACTGCAGTATCAAGCCATAACTCAAATATTTGGAAGCGAGAAATTTCAGAGGTCATCTTTAAAAATTGAAAATGGTTGTAAGGGTGCCGCAGCTAGGCGCAGAGTTTTTTTGTTGATTCTATTAGTATACATATCAAGCTTTATTATAATCATAGTCAGAACTCTAAACTATTCTAAACAATTTTTTTATTGTCCACAAAAGTTTTTTTTTAATGCTCACAGTTAAAGTAGGTTTTTTCAGTGTATACAAAATTTTGTTGCTATCAATAGCTCTGCTAAGATTTTATGATATTTCGATCAAGAAAGCTTTGAAATTAATTTTTTTAAAAAAGTAAAACCTTTCAATTTTTCACAATGGATTTACAAGACTTTAACGTTTGCGCGCAAAATTCGGCGAACTTATAATATTTTTGACATTTTCTTTTTACTTACTTTCAAGGTACAGTTATTTTAAGTATTGCCCTATGCTCCAAAAAAATTTTGAAGTTTTAACCTAATTGGGAAAATTTTAAAATATTTGCATTTAAATTCTATCAAAAAATCAACTTTTTTTTTGAGTTTAGTAGCGCTAGATTGCCAAAATAATACACTGTGCAACTTCGATATTATTCTAAATGTTTCTGAATTTATCAACATATGGTGTATAATCCGGTATGAGGCATATAATCGTATTGTATCAATGCAACAGTTGTAAGAAGATGCGTTACAGTGAATGATGACCGCTACCGCACAATGAAAACTGATAATTTGTGGGTTAACAGACTTCAAAATAATATTCATTTTTTATGAAATCAATTGTTGCTTATAAATTTTAAATAAAATTTACTGACTTAAGTAAATTATTTTTATTTACTTTTAAAAACCCTTTTTAAAAAGCACTCATAATTCAAATCCGTCGAGAAAAAATACGAGTCGCAATTATTTTAGAAATATTCCAAGAGCTAGCTGTAGAAAAGTCGAATGTATAAGATTACAAGATGGAATGCATGCCAAATGTTAGAGCTTGATGAGCCCAAATAGAATATCTAGAGTTGTCTTGCCAAAGCCTGTCCCGATGGCCAAAAATGCCCGAATTTAAGCCAATTTTGTTGTTCTAATTAAAACTGTAGTACATAACAGCTCGAAATGTATGCCATATGTTAGAACTTAAAGAGGCCTATATATAATACCTGGGATTTCATTGTTGAATCCTGTCCCAAGCATTGGTTTTCACCGGTTTTTTGGGTCAATTTTCATTCATTTTCATCGAAGAGCCTAAATAGAATATATAGGGTTGCCTTGTCACAGCATCAACATTTAAAATAATTGCGCTTCCAACATTTTGTCGACGGACTTTGATTCCTTGCAGTTTTTATATACATATTGTGACATTTTTTAAATTTTAAAAAGGTCAAGAATATCAAAAAAAAAAAATAAAAAATTATTGAAAAATTATAAAATAAAATTAAATAGCTATGAAAAAATAATTTTTTGAAGATTTCCTAACGATTAATTAAAGTTCGATTCATCCTCTTTAATATGCTTTAATTTCATTCAGATCAGTTGTTTTGCTCAAGCCCAACAAGCTATGGCTTATAAAGCACCGTTCAGATCCGTCTTGCAACATTTTCATAAAAATCATGACGGTCATTTTAGCTTTGCAACTTACACGTTTTCTGATCCATTAACAGCCAAAAATTTTTTTCAGGACGGAAGCACTGTTTTTTCTGAGTGTATAATTTGTTTCTGTGTATATTTTGTATGTACTATATAATTTTCTATTGTTGAATTTCAAATTATCAACCATTGCTTGATCCTCTTCTTCATTGCAGTGTTATGTGATCCCATATTTGCATCTCTTTGATGTGCACTGTCAATAAACTGAAATGTCAAATGTGCATGTCTGTCAAATTGATAAATGAGTTATTGACAGAGCAGGGGTCAAAAATTATAAAATTAGACATTTTGTATGAGATGAAAAAGGAGTTATTAAAATTTTTAGAAAACAAACAAGAGCTTTTTTTTTCATAATACATAATGCATTAAAAGAATAGCTTTGCTTTATGTACAATGTACCGTAGTGTCGTTTTTTCCTCAATTTCTTTCCGAGCATTATTGCTTGTTGATACTACTTTAACAAATTGTTTCATAAGGCCTAGCTTTATGTGCAAGGGGCGCAATATAATTTTATTTCTTGGAATCAAATGTGGACTTATGATAAATTGAAAACTATTAACTTAAAGTTAAAAATCAAATTTTTCGAAATTTGAAAAAAAGTATCTACTTATTACAGCCATTATTAAAAACTGAGGATAAATCAAAAATTAACGCTAACGCTGTAGTAAAGTTAACTTTACCATTACCAAACAAAAGAATTAACTTTCAGTATTGCAAGTTGTGTTGATGAACAATTCATTTTAGTATTTTTCTATAGTACAAGCTGTGCAATTTCACAGTTTCTTACTTTAGTCTTTTTCGTTCTGTCAAGTTGTGCTCTTTGTTGACGTTGTCTTCCTTCTATCTGACATGTCTGCTCACTTGACCTTTTGACACTTTGCAGCTTGTCTCCAAAGGGGGAAAACAACAAAAAGAGCTAAAACGCACGAACGTCACATGTGCAGAGTTCAGAGTTTACCCCAAATTGACTGTATTTATAAACATTTCCCGGTTTGTTTTTTTGATGTGTACTCGTTTTATGACACACAGTTGTTGTTTTTTTTTCCTGCAGTAGAAGTTTATATTTTAACGAGTTTGTAGTGTGCATTTAATAGCGATCTTTTCAAAATTAAAAAAAGGGAATCAACTACTGTAACACATAAAATTCTTCCCTGTGTGGGTCATTGTGGGTTAAAATTTAC
Source organism: Tricholauxania praeusta (assembly GCA_949775025.1). Lineage (NCBI taxonomy): Eukaryota > Metazoa > Arthropoda > Insecta > Diptera > Lauxaniidae > Tricholauxania > Tricholauxania praeusta. The sequence goes on from OX459029.1 coordinate 59,220,433, forward strand.
CAATGGTTTTATTTTTTCTTTTTATTCATTTTATGTGGATATTTTTGTGGACTGTTAAATTTGTTTTTTAATGAGGTAGGCAATGAATTATAGTCGTGTTCTTATACGACTATACAATCATACTAACATTAACAAACACATTGACAGTATGTAGACATATGTGCACACTGAAATTTGTTGGAATTTAAATTGCTGCCATTCGTGGGGATTTTTTAGTGCCTCGCATTTGTTTTGTTTATGATTTGTGGACAAATGAAATAATTCATTTTGACATTTGTTTGCGTCTGACATTTATCGATTTTACTCGCTTGTTGCTGAATGATGAATGCTGTTGATTTATGTTGTGTTTACGAGTATGTGTAATTTAATACTTTAACATCAGTTTAATTAGTTTCAATTTGAATTTAAATGTTTTTACTCTTAGAGATTTTTTTCTAAAGTAAAAATATAATAACATTTAAATGAAAACAACAATTACATCAGTTTTAAGCTTATAAGCAACAATTTCTTATACGAACTCAGAAAGGTATTTTCTGTTTTTAAATAAGAGGGTTAATTAAATTGTTTATTATGTAAAGCTGACAAAGTTTGCTGTAATTTATTTTCGCAAGACTTCAAAATCCGCTTACACTCTTAGAAGTAATTGATCCAAACACAAAAAGAATTGCATTAACTTTGTTAGAAAATAATGATTTCAATTGTGAAACCAATTATCCTGTGAGAAAGCGCGCTATGAGCATTTTACTCACGCAACAATTTATTGCGATTGCTTGTGTTGCCGACTAGATCTATTCGGATCCTCTAATTCATAATTTCAACCAAAACAATAAAGAAAGAATATAGGACTACAAAAATAAATCCATTAAACTAAAATAAAATCTAAAAAATGGATATGTAAGCTTTTATTCAAACATTATAGACACACGGTTTTAAATCAGTCATGTGTTAATAAGAAACACTATACTATACTATACTTTATATATATGTCACCGGCCAAACTAGTTTTTAGGACAAACTAGTCTGTCCTAGGCCAAACTAGTGAATTTGAAGGCCTAAAAGTATGCAATTTAATTTTAATGCAAAAGCACTGTGAATAGCGAAGTCAGTGTTGCACATATTAGCCGTGTTTTATTCGCTTTGGTTAAACCAAAATCTCATACGAATCTGTGAACCAGCTCAATTTCTAGTTCACTTGTTTCAATTTTTATTATCTTTGCTAAAGTTTGAAGCATTATAGACACAAACCTAAAATAATCAAAAATATATTGCAACTTTGCTGGAATTTTGAAGAAGCGTTCTCAGGTCACGCGAGGCCTTGTGTACCCAGTCAGTGCTATGCCCAAATATTTAAGCAGAAACACATTATAAAAATAAAAACTGTGATGAAACAATAGAAAACGTTGGTATTAGCGTCTGCGACATTATAAAAACAGTTTGAAATCATTTGATAGGAAAATTTTAAAAACAACTTTTTTGTACTGATACGTGAGGCCCCTTACCATGCTAGGCCCCGTTCAACACACGACCATAAAGCCGGCTCTGATTTTAAAATAGAACTTCTGTCAAACACTGTCATGCCACCTATTGGTCAAATGTAGAATTATAAAAGGTTAAGCTTATGCGTTTTATTCACTTTTAGGCTTAACGAAAGCGAATAAAACATGGCTATTTTAGACTGAACTGCGGCCGATGCAGATTTTAGCTGTACCAAATAAAGTTCTAGTTGTAGACAAAAGATATTTTCTTGTTTGCTAAAAAATACAAGTGGAAATGTTGTTTGAAAAAAATATTCGTCAATAACGCACTCAATAAAGTTAAGAAAGTTGCACATATGTAGGTACTCGTTGCTTGTATACTATGTATTTAACTTGATACTTTTATACATTATTTCTCTGTTGTGCACACAATTTTCCGCCCTATACCTAAACAAATTAAGCCGAGAAAAGTTTTTTTAAAAAAAAAAAAATATTATCAACAGTTATCCCATTGCGAAAACCTTAGAAAATTGAAATATTTTTTTTTACATTACAAAAGATTCAATTGAAAATTCAACTATAGTAAAAATATCTATGTTTACATTAAATACTTACACTTATAGATAAAATCAAAATAAAGTTGTCTTGAGGATTGTTGAGGATTATTACCAAAGCGAATGAAAATTTATGCTAAGATTTCGGTCGTTGTCTAAAATTAATAGCTCTTTTTTGCTCTTTTCATACAAAAAAAAAAAACAGAAATTGTGTAAATGTAGATAAAAAAATATGCAAAACTGATACTTGCGACATAAAATGTTTATCTTTCAACATGAATTTATGCAACGATGTACACAAAATTGGTTAACATTTCATATACGTTCAGAAACTCTTTCATTTTCTCCAAAACTGGGGCAACGTTCACACATTCCACAAAAAGGTGTTTATTTTTATTTATCAAAATGATTTTATGTTTTGACGTACGTCCATCAGTGATTGCATATTCAGTACACATTCCTATACATACTATATATGTAATTTTTTCAGTGCACTTTGTGCTTCGAAAATCATGAAAATTACAGAGAACTGACATATTGGTTACATTCAGAAAACTTTCAGCTCATACTATACATATCCAATATACATATGTATGTATGTATGTATTTTTATGATACAACTTTTTTTATAACTTGTTTATATACATATGTATTTACCCTAAGTATTGACTTACATATATGCTTAAAAAATATATGCAATGTCACAATTAAAAAAATGTACTTTCCAAATTAAATTCAGTACATTCTAAAAACGGTCAAATGCCATCACTGGCGTTTATTGCACCACTGTAGTTTTTTAAATGTTCTATTTTTACGGAAGGTATTACATTTAAATCATTAAATTTGTTTGTAATATTTGTTTGAGTGTAATAGTTGCAAAACATTTTTTCTAAATTTATGGTATCATCTTTAACAATTATTTAAGAGAGTTTCAGTGCTTGTATTCAAAATGCAATAAGAAATGTGCGAATTATAATCCTTGTTAAGTGCATTTATCTCGGAATAGAGAAAGAAATATACTGAACGCAAATCATTTATCACAGTATTGCCAATTTTAAAACTATGTCTCTAAAAAACAGCCTATACAAGAAAACTACCTTAAACATTGTATAGAATAAACTGTTGAAGCAGTCACAATGAAATTTGGTAGGATTTTTACAGGCATATTACAGAAATAACGTATAAAAACTTAATATTAGTATTGCGACCGAGGGCTAAATAAAAATTCACTGAACTGAAAGTACGGTTTAAATAGGTGTGATATATTCTACATAAATTAACTTTTTCCTTAAAATTGTAGAAACATAAGTTATTAGATTTCATAAGAACCTACCAACAAATTTCACTAGCTCTCAGCTTATATAGTATTCATCGGGGTCGTATTTTTTATCTCTTCCACCGTTTTCGGAAATCTCCACAAAATTATTTCCAAAGCTACAATTTGACTGTATCAATATACATACATATGTATGTACATTTAAAAATAAATGATTGCCTAGTAAGAGAAACAAAATTGAATTTCAACTTTTTTTATTGAATTCATCACGAACAATGTAACATGAAATCAGTGCGGCAGCATCAGCATCAACAAAAACCACTCGACACCCTCTCAATCATATGCACAATTTAATTAAGTAATTAATGAGAGACAAACTGTATTTCGGGAGATGTCATGATGGTGGTGTTGGTAATGTTGTCTGTTGTATTGCCACTAGCGTCCATGATAATTTTCATCGTCGATATCAATTTAAAATGTAATTGGCAACCCGCACACAAACGCACACACATAAAATACATGTACAATTGACAAACATATCTGATGACGGCCATGTTGTATTTACAAGTGCGCCAAACTCTGTAAATGGGTTTGTGCCTTTTTCACATTTGTTTTAATTCAACTTCCGCGTCATTTGTATGCCCCAATTACATGCGGACGAAATTTTATTGGTATTAAGTGTGGGTGTCATTGTGTGACGAATTATTAATTGTTTATTTGCAGTTGCTGTTGTTGGTGTTGTCATTGTCATTGCTTTTAATGTGGTATACGTGGTAATTAAAAAAACCAAGTCCAACAACAAAGGGGGTAACATTTCATTGGCACAGTTGCATAGGATAACGCCATTGTGCATTAGACTGCCTGTTTTTTCTCAAATTTCTCCGCGAGCTCTCGCGGTGCTTGATTGTTTTTGTAAAAAAATTTTGAGCAAAAAAGATTTTTATTTTAGCCCAGTGTAACCGAGCACTACAAGTTGTTTTATATATTTCTTCGAAAACTAGTTGATTTACAGCAAAAATTCATTCATGCTTTTTATAAAAAAACAATTTAAGCTGAAAAAAAAAAAACTTACGAAGGATGTGGTAGGACGTTTTTATCGGTATACTTTATTTCATTTCGTAAAAGCTAATATTATTATAAATAAAAATATGTTGGGCTAAAATGAAGATTTATTTAAGTAAAAACTTTTTTTTTTTTTAACAAAAATACTTTTTTTTTTTAACAAAAATCTCTTTGACTAAAAAAACTTGAGCAATATTGGCCAGTCGAGTGTGTAAGCAATGATTTTATCCCAAAAGGCAAAAACAGGAGAATTAAGCGCTATTAGAAGGCTTTTCTTAGAGAAAAGCCTTGTAGCTCATTTAAACTATGTTTTTTATTTTATATGAAATGACAGAAAAAATAAATTTTCCATGCAAGAGAAAAACATAAGGGTGATGATTTCTCAAAGGAATACAGAAAACATTTTTTATAAATCTGTTTTTTTTTGAAAGATCGATGAGCAAGAATTCGACAAATTTAGAATTAATATTTAGAGAGATCGCACATTGAAGGATATCATAGGTATCCAGTAACATTTGAGTGCCAAGCAAACTTTATTTTCGTAAATTTCATATAAAATATTTGAGAACTATAACAAGAAACATGTATGACGGCAGATTTTGTCGCTTTTAGCTTAGGACTTGCTAGCAAGCCGTCTGTAAAAGATATCGTGCCTGCTCTTGAAAGGAATTTATGCATAAAAATCTGATTTTTGTAAGGCCTTATTTAGGCTTTTATGCATGCAGCAAAGTTTGGACATTTCTTCAGCAGCGTTAGCATTTTTAGAAGGCTAAGTATTTTTATTTAATTTATTTAAGTTAATGGAACAATATTTCCTTACAGACTAGACTAACAAAAGTATGTAACAGATATAGTAATAACAGAGTTCAGTAACAATTTAAAATATTTTTAGATAAACTAAAGTCTAAAACAAAAGAACTATGAATTGGATTGAATCCAGATAGATTAATAATAGTTACGTAAATTTCTAATGGGGAAACAGCATCGAAAAATTTTAAAAAACGTTAAGAAAAACAAATCCTTTCTCTGGGATACACCTTGCTGAATTGTCCACTGGGATGTTCTGTGCAGTATGCACCCACGCAATTCAATTGTAAAAGAAAGAGAGGGGTATGCACGTTATATATAATTTAAAAAACAATTTAGTTGAAACTTTATTTTGAAATTAGGGTAAACGTTCCAGAATCGCTATTATAAGTAAATAAATTGAGCTATCAAGAAACTTGCCTCTAAATTACAGAAAAAGAATTTTGTAGTACGTATAGATGGTATGAAGATGTAATTCTCTAAATGGACAAAATGTTGTGCGTCTTGTTCTCGTTGATAACTAGCCCAACTTAATTAAGTCTACATAATAAATAGTTGGATATATTTTTAAGAGATGGACACCTTCATTTATTTTTGCGGTGCACACTTAATACTCTTATCTTGACATATTAAATTAATCTTGACATATTTTCAGCGGTATGTAGATATTTGGAAGTCTGGGGTACCTCAATATCCCCCAAAATAATTTTATTTTTCTTACTAAACTGATATTATATGTCAAATTCCTTTTTATTTAAATCAAACGTGTTGAACATTTCCTTTGCCTTTCATTACAATGAAGATAATATGTGAACAGTTTCTTATCACATACTCGTACAAAGGGCTAGCGCCTTGTGTCTGTTGACGTTTGGCTTTCTTGTAAAAACTTTTGGTATCTTTCCGCTTATGAGACTTATCACAATATCTTCGATCAGGAACATATGACATATGTATGTAATATTTTATTGTCCTATATATAGCCCTTACGAGCAGCTCTTGTTTTGTAACAGCGGCTTTATTCTTAAGAATACTGAGGTATTGCAGTATTGAAACGCTAATGAGACTAATTTAAATTTTGTTAGACTTGAGGTGGTCGAAGCCCCAAAACCATGTTTGCATACGGTATTGTTCATAGAAGTTTTACAGATGGACATAAAATTCATTTTTAAAATATGCGTTTCTTCAATAGGGTCAAAAAGACATTAACGCTGATTATGGGAAATTTACCTTTTACGGATTATCGAGCTAAATTATCATACGTTTGTAAAGGAAGAGCGCTCTGTGTGCAGTACAATAGAAGTTTGTATGCGCTGCCACTGACTTTATAAAAGTTAATCCGCCACCCGCTGTTTTTATTATGCTTTCATCAATGGATGCTGTAAATATTACAACATTTATTGTCATTTTCGAACCGACATTTTATGAATTAGTTGTGAAAATAAAAACTGTGTAGTAAATTTCACAGCAAAAGCATTGTTTATAGAACATAATTTGCTGTTGATTGTACTGCTGAAATTATAAAAGTCATAGTTTTTGCTATCAAAAGTACAATTTCTATTTTGAATTCTACATCTAGATTTGTGAAAGTAACATCCGCTTGAGTTCACTCTAACAGCATTTTGCTGTGATAAATACTCTAGACTCGTAAAAAAATACATACAATAAAAAATGTTCAATGTTCGCTTATTTATATGAATTACGTATATTATATATACATTAAGAATTACACAGGAAGTACAATTGTACACTTAACAGTTAATAGTGTTTGCCCTCAACCCACTGTGCAGTGCTCCATTCCGTGCTCACAGTTCTGCATTGAGTCAACTTTAGGCAATAATTTAATTTTTAAGTTGATGTAACATACAAAACTAACATACAATAGTGCTTACTTCACTTTTTTTCCACTTTCTTTGCTAGTCTTCGAAATCCAATTGCAAACCAAGTTACTGGGAAATATTTTAGAAATGACCTCAGGTCTAAGTAGGAGGAAACTTCTTTTTGTTAGACCATGGCCATTCAAAAGAACGCAAGTCTGAAACATAAAAAAAAAGTGCAACTTACCTGCTAAAAATGGCACCACTTTTGCACAACGTAAATTTCTTCACGACGTCATAAACGTCCGCGTCAAGCAATAATTCAGATTTTTCTTCTAAATTTTCAGCCGGAAAATTGTCTCTTTTTGCATTCACAACTTCTCTGCAGATTCTAAAGCAAATGATGTAAATTTGAATGTTTAAGTCCCGATGTCACTTTTAGAATCTTTGCGAATTTCACAATTATCTTCGTAGATTTCACAAAACTTTATTTGGAAATTTTACAACACAAAATGACAACACGCTGTCAATTTTACAAATAGAAATCGAGATCATTTTAGCAAATTTGTTGCCGAAATGATTGCATTTACTGTAAAACTTACAATTAATTGTGTATGTGATTGCATTTGGTTTCAACTTCGTCAATCGACATATAATTGTAAAATTTACCTCCACATTTTGTAAAATTGACAGCGGATATTTTTTTGGGTGAAAGGACATAGTAAGAATGATTTTATAATATGTCTTCCGGCGAGACCCAGACTCTCTCAATTGCCATTTGTGATGCATCAACCATCTGTTTTATCTACCACCGCCATTCCTTGTATAAATTCTCTTTAATTTAATTATTTATTGTGATTTTATTTTATTTATAAATTTAGATCAGTGCTAAGTCAAATGTCAATTTTCGCTTCTTAACTAGTTTTTCATCACTCGTAAGTTTCCGCTTCATTTTGTTTTTGCCGCTTAATAATAATGTTATTAATGTTAAACATTATGCTAGTAAAGTTATGTAGAAATACAGCATATTGATTGTCAAATTTTGCGTAGTTTACCTTACAATTATCAGAAAATTAATTTTTTCCATTAAATTTATTGGTTTCTGCACAAATTTTTTATTTTAAAATTTCATTAAAAAAAGTTTAATTTTAACTTTTTAAATGTGTAAATGATGTTTTGTTGTTGTTGTCACTGGTGTTCATTACATTACAACTCATGTGGTTGTTGTTCATCATGTAAATGATTGTCTGTCTGTTGTACTGTTCGTCCTGTTTTCTGTCCGTCTATCGGTTTCTCATGTCCCACATTATGTTGTGAATTATAGTGTTAAATGAAAAGCGTAAATTACTCAGAAAATGGGGGAAATTTATTGTATTATTTGTTAAGTGTATTTTTTATTGTTGCTGTCATTAGTCTTGCTCCATATATTGGCGTTTTTATTTTCATTAAGTTAATGTTCGCGATGTCGCACACTGTGGCAGGAAACCCCATAAGTTGGCAGATAGTCAAAAATTCAAAACTAGCCTTGAACTAAAACTGTTTTAAGTACCTATAAAGTTAGTAGCACAGCCAGGGTATATTTTTATTTCAAAAATAATAAAATTCTCCATGCTTGAAAAACTTAGTGGGCCTACAGGTACAGTTTCAAATAAATTAAAACTTTTCTTTATTTGTAAAATTGTTTATATACTTCATTTGACTATTCTTTGAGTAAATTATTGATATTTCCGAATGACGCATTTTTTGGTCCATTCTAATATGCACTTACATTAAGAGTTAACAATGTATTTGCGAATCCGTAACATTTAGAACCATAGTGTAATTTTGAGTTTCATTAAGTTTCCTCAAAATATTTCAGAGTTCATTCTCTTAAAATTATACAAAACGCATAATATTTTCAATTATTAAATATTTTGGATTGCATTGCACAGTGTACTCTTCAAACCACTGCTCAAATAAGTAAAAACATAAGATTTGGCTAAGTTTTTCAGCTTTTTTCCCTATCTGTTGTAGTAACGAAAATTTGATGACAGTGACATTTTAAAAATATTTTTTTTTATTTGAAGGATGCTTTATGCTTTATGCTTCCAATGCACATTGTCAAAGCTGTCAAATGTGGAAATTTAAGTTTTTTTTTTAACTTTTTGTGTGCTTAACAATCAGGGAACTGTTCCGAAATTGAAACGATCCCTGCTATGATTTCTTTAAAACCTAACATTCAATAGCTTTTTTTGTTGAAACGGGTGATTTTTTAAGCATTTGGCTTTTGAAAATGTACGTACCCATTGAGCCGAAAATGGGCTTCGTCGCTGTAAAAATTGTTCGATTAAATAAACTCATAATAAACTATTATCATAGCTATAAATATGGCTGCCTTCAAATTGAGTGGAAAATTTCAGATTTCTTTAATCTCAATTTTCTCGAAACTTAAAATTTTGAGATGTGGCCCTTTTTTTCTGACGGTACGATATGTTAACTGCCTACTTATTATATTTTATAATGGACACTCAACTGAATAATTTGATGTGTTAGGTGCGGAAAATCGGTTTTATAGAGATCTAACCAACAGAAGTTGCACATATGAACATTGCTACAGAATGGTTTACCTTGACAGAAAAATTAAAAGTTATTGAAAAGGCATTGTTATCTGATATTATCTGAGAAAATCATTCAAATTTTATTGATTTAAATAATTTACACCTGAATTAGTGAGCAAACCACCTGCAAACTTGTATAAATGCAGTTTCTTTTTTTGTAATATTGAATTGTACTTTGCCTTAAATATTTAAGTGTGTAAAAAAGGTCATACATGATGATAGTCATTCCGCAAAATCTATCTTCCAAAAACATTTAGCTAAGAAAAAAAATACAAAAACATCAAACAAATCTCTATTAATTGTAAATTTTTAATTTGACTTAGTTCATGTTCCAATGTCACATTCGACATAGAAAAACATTACCTGTTCTCATTTCGTGATTGATAACAGCAGCAAGTGTGTCAAAATTTTTGTTCGAACAAAGTTTCATGTAAATAATATAAAAAAAACAACGAGTACAAAAAAAAAAAAAATTTAAATTTTTGGAGCTGTTTGAAGTTGATCACGTTCACAAACGGTTAAACCACTTATAGTAGGGGGTGCCGCGCCCCTAAGAGGAAAATATTTTTCACGGCTAATCTAATAAGCCGATTTTAATGAAATTTGGTCAGGAGATAGATTGTACCATAAAAAAGGTTAGTAGAGACTCTAAGTCCTTTAAGTGGGCGTGACACCGCCCTTTATGGGAAAAAGCGCAGCCACGACTGAGTCGGTACACCAATTTTGATCAAATTCGGTATGGGGACAAATTGATTCCTGAGAATAAAATTTTTTTTAGTGGGGCGGTGTCACGCCCCTTACAGGAGTAAACTTTTTAACAGCAAAAAGAAAAGTTTCATATTCCTTTAAGAAAAATATCTACTGTTTCCCATTTTCTTTGTTAAAATTGATCTCAGCAATTAATCCGATAAACATATACAATGGCCCACATCAAAAGTCGGGCAAGTGTTCACAGAAGTCATGGAAAACCAAAACAAATTATCGTTGTTCAAGCCTAATGGTAAATTCACAATTACTTCAATCGATCATTTCCCTGCCCGACTTTCAATGTGAGCACATTTGTAAGGAATTTCGATATTATGGCTAGATTCTACCGTTATGTCAAGATCTTGTAAATTTATTTTTGTTACATTTTCTTGTGCATTAACCAATGAATGCAAGACACAAAAATTTTTTGCAAAACAATTTATTTGTAATACTTAAAATCGTACTGTAACTTTTTGCGAACACTTGTCCGACTTTTACTGTGAGTTACTGTATATTGTATTTGTTATTTTAATTACTACATTCATTCGGGTGGTTCAGAAAAACTTTTTTTTAGCTTTCAGCCGCCTTCTCGAAACCGTAGGTTCCTCATGGTTAGAAATGGGCCTCCTATTTTTTTCAGAAGAAAAAAAAAATTTTTAGAGATCGCGCAACTCGTTTTTATATCAAAACTAAAGGTCTCATGACATTTTAATTTTTAAGAAATACTTATTGGTATTTTAATAAAACTTTTATTAGCTGAAATTATTAGCCAATATCTGGCGCGCAATTTCATATTTTTTTAGATGCAAAAAAAATCAAAATAGCGACTGCACATGTCTGAAACATGGGAAATACATAGGTACCATATTATATAAGTACTAATATGTACGCTTAAACATTTTTTTTCAAGTTCGCCAAAATTCTAGGATACTCTCTACACCACAGGGAAGAAATGTGATATAACAATTTATTTTAAATATTCAAAACAATTCTGTGAAAAATCAAAGAAAAAAATTTTTTTTTTTATTATTAAAGAAAAGTACTTTTAATTTTTCTTATTTACCTATTTTGGATAAAATAGGATATATACATAGGTTTCAGACATGTGAAGTCGCCATTTTGATTTTTTTGCATCTAAAAAAATATGAATTTGCGCGCCAGATATTGGCTAATAATTTCAGCCAATAAAAGTCTTATTAAAATACCAATAAGTATTTCTTAAAAATTAATATGTCATGAGACCTTTAGTTTTGATATAAAAACGAGTTGCGCGACCTCTAAAAATTTTTGTTTTCTTCTGAAAAAAATAGGAGGCACATTTCTAACCATGAGGAATCTACGGTTTCGAGAAGGCGGCTGAAAGCTAAAAAAATGTTTTTTCTGGACCACCCTAATATAAATAGATCTTAAATATTATTATTTATATAAATATTAAGATCTTTATGATAAACGTTATGAAATGTCACGTTCGAATGATATTATGGCTTGTAAGAAAAAAAAAAAATAAATATAATTTTTCAATCGAACGAAATCTAATAAAAAGTGATATATTCCATAAAATTTTAAAATTAGTCGCATTAAAAAATTTTGCCAGATTTCGCTGACTTCTGTTTTTTGATAGATGGCCATAAAAAACTCTTACGTTTTTCGTCACGTTCGAATTGCTTTTTTATTGTCTCTACCTTCGAACTAGTATTACGTCTGGCATAAACTTTACCACTAAATAAAGTGCTATCAAAGGGCTTTTCATATAAAGTAACAGAAAAAAATAAAGGTGTTTTACCTTGCTTTTATTTCACTTTAAAATTGTACGATGGTCGTGTTCGACATCATGGAAATGCCCATATAGCAAATCATTAATGTCTCTTTTAAGAAACCAACAATATTTCAAAAAAATGTCATTAAAGCTTTTCTCTCGGAAGAGTTTTTCAATACTTTTTATTTCCTGATGAAATTAATCATCCTGTTCTTCACTTAACTGATGAAGGCTGTCAAAAAAGAAATTTTAATAGGAGCGCAAATAGTGAATTTTGAATGAAATGTTGCATCCATTTCATCATAATCACTCAAAAAATCTTTGAAAATATTAACATATTCTTCACTTTTAGGATTGCCAATAAAATTCTAATACCATCAACAAAGCGTATTCCAGGCTTCAAAATTCGGTATCCCGAATAATTTTTCGAATTTGGAGTCAAACAAAACACCTATAAAATATCATCAAAATTCTATTGAATCCTATAAATATGTATAGTTTCGCCAATACTGAGCTTCTAGAAAAACTAAAATACTTCTAGCTCAAAGACAGGTACGTGAGTTAACTTACGAATGTTGACAAGTTTTGGAAACATGCATTTCGTACTACTTATATGTTGCTTTAAAAGCTTTTATAAAAATATAGAAATTCTCCGAATTCATATATATTTATTTTTTGGTTTTAGGAAATTTTTTCAAAATGCCAGAAACTACGAAAGAAAGACTGTATTTGACCTTCAAAAGTTCATGCCTAAACCCAAAGTCATCTTAAAATTTTGCTATGAGCTCCTGATTTTACTAGTACTTACGCTAACATGTATTTCTTCAGAATTTGTTTAGTTCCCACTTATAATTAAAACTTAAAAATGAGCTAAAGTGACCCATATAAGTACATGAATCGATTTAGTAGTTTATCTGCTCAACTGCCTCACTGTGCGTCGTTGACGTATAATTATACGTTGATTTAAATAACTTGTGTCATTATATCACAAACTTTTTCATTAACTTTAATGAACACATGTTATTAATAAATGTTAAAAAAATTAAAAACATTAAAGTAGCCTGAGAGAACATCAGATTAATAAATTATATAATAATAAAATTCAGGCGTTTCCCCAAATAAAATTTTCCAGGCCTGTAGGCGGCGACTTACATTATATTTTCAATGAAAATGTTTGTATGAATATTTAATCCTACCAAGTTTGTAATTAGCATTTCTGATATGTAGTATATTTAACTGAAAAAAAAAAATAAATAAACTTTTGCATTTTCGAGAAACATGGTGTGAAATTGAGCTCTAGTGCTGAAAAGTTTTTGGTTTTGATTTTTTATTTTATTTTATTTTTAACTAAGACAAAATATAATTTTTGTATAATATATTTTCTATTGAAACTACAATCTCATTGAATATCCATAACACTGCAGTGAAGAAATTGTTGGGTAGCTGATTTATATACGCAATTAATTTATTTGGGAAACAATTCCAAAAATTTGAATTGCCTTAAATACAATTTTTCACAACGAAACCCCAACCTCAACTATGCCACGCTCAATTGCCTGTCTGTTCACACCTCGTAATGGCATTGTTTACATCCCAAATAGAAAATGTTCCAAGTAATTAAAAACCATTTGTTTATACCAACCAACTGCTGTTGTTGTTTTGTAATTTGGAAACTTTTGTTAATATGGCGGCTCATGTTTTTGATCAAATAGCATGTAAACGTAATAATCAGCTTACATGTTGAATGAACAATTAGTTTGAACTGTAGAATTAGGATTTTATCGAATATGAAAACAAATAAAAAATTGTACTGAAAATTCATTAACGTATACCACGGTTATTGAATCTGTAATGAAATAAATATATCAATTATCGACGTTAAGACGTTTCTTCTTAGGTCACAAGTAACCAAAAAATTTAAGTATTTTATTTTTGAAAAGTCTTATATACAAAATATGCAAATATGGCTCATAATTTGCCAAGCGTCGCAGACCAAAAATAAAAGTCGTCCGATTTAGATGAAAATTGGGTTAATTGTTGTATTATTAGATTGTACTTCTTTCTTACCCTAAAAACTTATTTATTCGGACAAATATGGACTGTGGAATGTGGAGGGGACCAATTTTTTAACTTTTCTTTCAAAGCCGTATTTTCAAACGTTTGTTGCTATTCTCCGGATGCATAAAAAAAACTTCAGCTCAAACGCTTTCAATAGGGGTCTTCACTTAGTTTCAGTGAGTTATACTTAAAAAAAAAAACTATTAAAAGTTTTTGAGGCCCAATTTTGAAAATCATATATTAATTAAATTTTTTTACATTTTATATTATATATATTTTTTCATTTACTTTTTAAATTTTATTTATAATTTTGACATTTGTTCGAATTTATTCTCCAATTTTTTAGCAGGGATTTTGATGGGCAAATAAAGAATGTTTAATGCTTACATTCTTAACATTTTCATTTAAATGAATTATTTTTAAAATATTTCTTATGGCCGAAACTCACATACCCTACACTGCACTGAAATGTTCGAAAGGTTGACAGAGGCTGAAAAATGTTGAAAAAGTCGAAAATATATGCAAAATGTTGAAAAAAGTTGAGAGAGGTTGAAAAACTCTAAAAAAGTGCAAAGAGGTTTGAAAAATTCGAAACTATTCAAAATTGATGAAGAAGTCGAAAAAAATAAAGAAACTTATGCAGAAAATTGAAAGAGGTTGAAAAAGTCGAAAGAATATGAAAAATGTTAAAATAATCGAAACTAAAAAAAATTTGAAATATGCCACGCCCACTTCTCCAATTCCGCCCACTTTTGGTTCAATAAATTATATTTGTGATCGACATCCTCAAATTAAATTTTAGCACAATAGCTTGTATAGTTCACGATATATGCCGCAGTTAAATTTTAAATTTAGGGCGGTAACACACCCACTGGTACAATCCAGCCCGGTTTTGATCCAGAAATAGCTTTATATAAGCAAACCCCTTACACCAAATTTTAGTATGATTTTTCACATATTTCCATAAGTATGCCTCTTACCGTATTTTATTTGTATAGGAGGTGCCACGCCCACTGGTGCTATTTCAGACAGTTTTGATTCAACAACAATAGCAACTGAATCACTTACATTAAATTTCATAGGAATTACTGCAATAGTTCCCTTAAAACAGCGCTTACCAATTTATGTTAATATGGGAGGTGCCACGCCCACTGATGCAATCGCTTCAAAATTCATTTATTTTTAAAGCTTAAAGTAACTGACAACTATACACTCAGCTTTATGAAGATTACTATCATAGCACACCATCTATAACAACAAACGTTTTTCGCTTATATGGGAGGTGCCACGCCCACAAGTACTATTGGACCAAATTTTTGTAATAAGAGATCTTATAGCAAGTTTATCTACCTCATTAAATTTCATAACGATGACGTTGTTAGTTCTCTTAATATAACGTTCATTAATATTGCGGGCGGTGCCACGCGGCATCATCTCCAAAATTTTTATGGAAATCGTTTGTGCCAATTTTGAGATATTTGGAATCAAAATTTTTAACAGTTGGAAATGCCATGCCCACTTTTTCGATTGCGCCCACTTTTATCTCAATTCAAGATTTATTTGATATGCATCCGTTTACCAAAATTCATCGCAATATCTTGAACGGCTTACAAGATATGGTAGTTTAAATGGTAAAATTTAGGGCTGTGCCACGCCCCTGTACGACCTTTTGGAAGCTTGAAAATCAGCCTTATCCTAATTTGGTTCCCATTTGCACCAAATCACTAAGTTTCATCAAAATCGCTGCAACTTTTTTCAAAATTGGCCTTTGTAAGTATACATAGAGTATGGGCGGTAGGCGTGTCCTTCAACCGATTTTGCCTATTTTCAATAGCAAGATGTCTGCAAGAAGATGGGCCTGTGTGTCAAAGTTTCATTCAATTAGCTTTTTTGGTTTTCCCGTAAACCTGATTTCAACAGACGGACGGACGGACGGACGGACGGACAGACGGACGGACGGACGGACGGACGGACGGACGGACGGACAGACAGACAGACAGACAGACAGACAGACAGACAGACAGACAGACAGACAGACAGACAGACAGACAGACAGACAGACAGACAGACAGACAGACAGACAGACAGACAGACAGACAGACAGACAGACAGACAGACAGACAGACAGACAGACAGACAGACAGACAGACAGACAGACAGACAGACAGACAGACAGACAGACAGACAGACAGACAGACAGACAGACAGACAGACAGACAGACAGACAGACAGACAGACAGACAGACAGACAGACAGACAGACAGACAGACAGACAGACAGACAGACAGACAGACAGACAGACAGACAGACAGACAGACAGACAGACAGACAGACAGACAGACAGACAGACAGACAGACAGACAGACAGACAGACAGACAGACAGACAGACAGACAGACAGACAGACAGACAGACAGACAGACAGACAGACAGACAGACAGACAGACAGACAGACAGACAGACAGACAGACAGACAGACAGACAGACAGACAGACAGACAGACAGACAGACAGACAGACAGACAGACAGACAGACAGACAGACAGACAGACAGACAGACAGACAGACAGACAGACAGACAGACAGACAGACAGACAGACAGACAGACAGACAGACAGACAGACAGACAGACAGACAGACAGACAGACAGACAGACAGACAGACAGACAGACAGACAGACAGACAGACAGACAGACAGACAGACAGACAGACAGACAGACAGACAGACAGACAGACAGACAGACAGACAGACAGACAGACAGACAGACAGACAGACAGACAGACAGACAGACAGACAGACAGACAGACAGACAGACAGACAGACAGACAGACAGACAGACAGACAGACAGACAGACAGACAGACAGACAGACAGACAGACAGACAGACAGACAGACAGACAGACAGACAGACAGACAGACAGACAGACAGACAGACAGACAGACAGACAGACAGACAGACAGACAGACAGACAGACAGACAGACAGACAGACAGACAGACAGACAGACAGACAGACAGACAGACAGACAGACAGACAGACAGACAGACAGACAGACAGACAGACAGACAGACAGACAGACAGACAGACAGACAGACAGACAGACAGACAGACAGACAGACAGACAGACAGACAGACAGACAGACAGACAGACAGACAGACAGACAGACAGACAGACAGACAGACAGACAGACAGACAGACAGACAGACAGACAGACAGCTTCCATTCCCCATGGCCCATTTTGAAAGAGGCTCAAATTCAAAATCGCTCCAACACGCTGTTAAAAGGATTATAACTTATTTTCAAAGGTTGATTTCGCGTCATATAAGAAAACGTCAAAACAAAGCAGAAACAAAAATAAATTATTCGAAAAGAACCTGCACAATTTTTTGGCGATATGCCGTGATATCTTTGCACAATTCGCATCTAAAGCCTTTTAATTTCCCTGTGTGACACTTTTGTTTCTTAAAATGTGTGCATCTTCTGTGAGCACTTCATGTGCATAGGTGGGTAGTTGTTGCAAGAGTTGTTCCTTCAAGTGTGTGCTGTTTGGACAGCATGCTTTCTTATATTTCTGACTACCCGATATTTTTTTTCTTTCTTTTGAATTGTGACACATTTCAAGTTTTTTTTTTTTTATGTTATATGCATTACATGCATTTAAGCGTGAAAATGATTCTGACAGCTGCTGACGATTACGTTCGTAACGGTGACAATTTATAAATTTCAAGTGTTAGAGAGTGGACAAGAATGAACTGAGTGGATAATGTGGCGGTGTGAGTGCATTTATATGACCTTGAGTACCTTAGCCTTTGAAATAAAGTAGAGGAAGTTGTCTTTAACATCTAATTATTTAAAAAACAAGTACGAACATTAATGCATAAGAGCTTATAAGAGAGCACAAGGGACGTATGCTTATAGACACATATGCCTTGTATTGAGATATGCACATTATTGTCTGAAAGCCGAAGAGCAAATGCTATAAAAATGATGAATAATTAACAACAACAATTTTTTAATAACAATTTACCGCTTCAGACGATATTCATATGATATGAGGTATGCCATTTTTTTACATACACTCTTTGTTAGAAACACTTTATTAAAAATTATTATGTTACCATTTTTTTTTATTTCAAATTCAGTGTTACAAGCAATCGTACTTTTCCAACCACGAAGTTAGTGTATTTAAAAAAAAAATAAGACTATATAACTTAAAAAAAATAAAAATTAAAAGCTCCTGGAAGAATAAAGGTTCAGTTTGATTAGTAACTTCCATGCAAATCAAAAAAAAAAAAAAAGTTTCTTAAACTCGAATTACTCCTGAACAGTTAGCTCTTCTTTTGTAACCTTAGCAGTTATATTTATGAATAAAAATAAAGGTATTTACATGGAATTTGATTCAAAAGTGATGGTTCCTGGTTTTTTAGTAAGTCAGTTAGTTGTTGGTATGTAATGGAATCTTTTATATAAAACCCATTGTCTTGACTGAATTACTATCACCAGCCAAACCAAACTGTTCATCATAGAAATATAAAATTTGGAAAATATACTCCTTTTATGTGGTAAAAAGTTTTACATACTATGCTTTTCCTACACATAAATGGGAATGACTATTTCACGAAGAATCATGGCCCAGACCAAACTAACATACGTAATTATGTGATATATTGTCGCAGGATCACCGCTTAGTGTAGATAACACTTGGAAATTTTTTTCGAAAACTAGTCTAAGGGGCGTGGCAATTCCCAGAAAATTTGAATTTGTTTCTTACAAAAGTTTTGCAATACACTATGGTATATTTTGACAAAAATTGTTCTCCAATTCAAGGGGGGATCTTGAAGATTTCAAATTGTCGTAAATGGTCTACACATTAAGCGGCTGTGTTAACTCTCGTAGAAATTCACATCAAGAGCTTTTTTCAATAAAATAAATGAAGGAAATTCGGGAAAAAAAGTGGTCGTAAGTCAAGTGTGCGTGTCACCTCGCCTTCAATAAATAAATTTAAGTTTTCATAAGCGCTGCAAAATTTGACAGTAAAAATTTATATAAATGTTCACTGTTTTATAGAGTAAATTTAAAATCGTTGACGTTCCTTTTGATTTTTTTAATCTAAGATATTATAACACTTTTCACATTATAACATACTTTCCATATTATAACACACTCCACAAAATCTGCCAACATGTACGATTCAACTCTCTCCAACAGCGATTGTTTTGACGATGACTTAAAATGGCGTCGATTTCTGCTACCTTGAGCGTTTAATTTTAATGCTTGCAGGCAGACTTATGTTAGTGATTTTCGCAAAATGTGCCCAATCTAAGCGAAAATTGTATCTTGACGGTATATGGTGAGCAATTCGAAATTACAAGTGGTCTTGAGCAACCTATTTCTATTACTTATTCCTCAGGATTTTACAAATCTTTGCTGAAAAGAAAATAAATAAATTTTTATTATTGAATACGATATCAACAACCTTCAACCTTTTCATTGCTTTCTTCCGAGATATCGCACAATTTTAATTACTTTTGAACCATATCATCCTTTGGATGAATTGGGCTAAAAATTCTTTGTACATTTTCATATACATATGTCTGCCTCAAAACAGAACTTTTTTGTAGTTTGATGCATAAGAGAAACGTACCAACTTAGTTTATACTCAAAAACTGTGCTAAAAAAGTGGCCTATGTATGTAATTGATCATGTTTTCTTCTATTAAATTAAAGATTTCACAAGATTAAGAAACTGTCTAAATAAAAAAAAACACTAAAATTGTATCACTTCATCAAAAGTGTACCAATTAAATATATAATTTATCGCAATATTCTTAAAAAACTTAAAATTTATTTAATATTTTCTTAGAAAGAGAAAACCGACATCCCCATTGCTTCAACGCTCTCTTCACCATCCAGCAACCGTCAATGGATGACTGCATCTCTAAATTCAGTTCAACCCAACCAAACGCTGCTGATGACGCTGATAGCGCAAAATTGTCTCGAGCGTGTTCTTCCTCTAATTTTATCAATGATGTAACCTGTCGCCAAAACATTGAAAATGCGACATCATTTTGGCCACGCGCCCAAATGTTGACAACAACAACAATAAAAACCGTGAGAAAAACGAAATAAATAAATAAATTGAATTAAATTTAAATAAAAAAGCGCGAATGCGTTAAACGTTTCTGAAGTGAAGACGCTCGGGTTGTCGTGTGCCAAAGTTAAGTGTTTGCCAAAAAAACAACAACGATAGCAGCAGCAGCAAATAAAGTGACAAGCACGTCAACAAAGCAAATATTAACTGTATGCCATAGAGTTGCCAATAAAACCGAGAATATTTTATATACTTTTTAACAATATATGAGGCGCCCAGTTGCAGAACCGGCCAAGTCAAAAAAAATCAATTTTCGAGATATTCTCATATATCAAAATCTAGTACATTGGTATCAAAACCGGCCAAGTCCACTTTTTTTCCAACGCCTTGGAATCAAAACCGACTAAGTCCAGTTCATTGGTATCAAAAACCGGCCAAGTCCAATATTGTTTTCTCAAAAACATACGCAAATAAAACATGAAAAGTCTGATCTTACGTGCTTTGAGTAAGAAATTTTATAAGGTATTATGTGGGAAATACTTTTTAATTTTTCAATGAACAAAGATGAAGATAAACGTTGTTCGTTGTTTGTCCAAAAGTATGGAAAAGGGACTTGGCCAGTTTTGCAACTGGGCGCCTCATATACTCGTATATTTAGTTTTAAATGGAAGACCTTAACAATCCCAAAAAATTATTATTTATCATTAAGATTGATACTTGAATTTATTTTTTTTATTTTCAACCGTTTTGAGCCGAAAAAGTAAATTATTTTTAAAGCATCAAACACATATGTATGTACATTAGGGTGTTTTTTTTCAAACTTTAGGACAGGGATTTTGTTTATTTTTTCCTATATTATAGCTTGAGAAATAAAAATAATTGTCTCAATATTTGAGCTTCCTAGCCCAAACCTGAAAACTGCGCGGACAGATTTTATGTCCAATTTTGTTGAAATCTAACGAAAAAACCGACTTACTAAAACGTAGAAAAAGTCTACTTTAGGTGTCAAGATATAGCGTTTTGCGTTTTTTAGTTGAATAGGGGTCGCCACCCACTATTGTAAAACCACGCCCACATTTTTCGTGTGACTAAAAATGCGGAAAAAAATACACCCGAAGGAGGTATTTTTATTTTTTTTTTAAAAATTTGCGGTGCTGTGTGCCTATATAATAGAATCGGGTTTGAAGAAAGTTTTCCCACAATTTCAGCTTCCTAGATCAAACCCGCGAACCGCGCATTTACTTTGTTTTTAAGTGCAATTCGTATGAAAAAAGAAAAAGCAAAACAACGAAAATCAGAAAATTTACCAAAACGCAAAAAAAAAATTTGTTTTTCGTTGTTTTGCTTTTTCGTTTTTCATACGAATTGTACTAAAAAACAAAGTAAATGCGCGGTTCGCGGGTTTGATCTAGGAAGCTGAAATTTTGGGAGAATTTTCTTCAAACCCGATTCTATTATATAGGCACACAGCACCGCATTTTAAAAAAAAAAAAAATAAAAATACCTCCTTCTGGTGTACTTTTTCCGCATTTTTAGTCACACGAAAAATGTGGGCGTGGTTTTACAACAGTGGGTGGCGACCCCCATTCAACTTAAAAACCCAAAACGCTTTATCTTGGCAGTATCTGTCCGCGCAGTTTTCAGGTTTGAGCTAGGAAGCTCAAATGTTGGGACAATTATTTTTATTCCTCAAGGAAAAAAATAAACAAAATCCCTGTCCTAAAGTTTGAAAAAAAAAATACCCTAATGTACATATATCGTACATAATGTAAACACTGTTACTGCAGTACTTTCTCTAAGGGCAAATAATTTTGAATTTTGAAAAATTTAATAAGAGGTGTTTCTAATACCTATGCCTTGCATTTAATTTATTTTATTATTTTTTTTTGGATCGTTCCCTGCGGTTCCACTTACCTGCCTAACCACACGAGAGATCTGTCTATCGTACGGATCAGTTACCGACTGCGAACTGCCCGGACAGCTCTGCGTATATTAGATGAAACCGTACGTAAGGCATATCCGTCTGTCGTACGGATCGTTGACCGGGACTGCACTATTTCTTTGAACGAAATGATAGGTTGAGCAATTTCCGATCACATATTGAATACAATTTCAACTAAAACCAGACGCTGTGCAGCAGAAACAAAGGAAAATATACAATTTCAAGTATTTAAGTTAATAATTATTTTTTGCTTTATCATATTGTGAGGGTCCATGCATGTAATAAGATGACAAAGGGTATTATAATCATTACATATACACCGAAATGTACAAAAAATAGCGTAGTTAGAGTTACATATAATCCCTTCCTTGTATTTCAATAAAAACATTCACTATACAATAAATAATGCGTTTTATTCATACGATATTTCCTCAAAAAATTTCATGCAACTTTCTCGTTATCCCAGTAATAGATGATCGATTTGTACAAAATTTAACAATTAAAACAAGCTGGTTCATCGACTGCCAAAAGTGAGTTTCTAATATTTTCCAAAATGGCGGCAAAACAATGTAGTATACCTATAATTACCTGCGGACGCCCTGTTCTTGCCTATTTTTGCAAAGTACCAGTATAGCCCTAAAAAGTAACAAGTGTGCACTTCGTACTGTAAGGCCCACCAATAAAAGTTCTATGGCATAAGTTTCCCAACAACATACATATGTATATATATTGGTGATGAAATCTAAGTTCCAAATTGCTGACATTGCAACCAAAAAAACCCCACCTATTTTGATATATTCAACTTAAAAATTATGAAAACAAAAGCGCCAGTCGTAATAACAATTCGACAAAAAAATATTTTGATTTTCCATCTGTTACACAAAGTAATTCAAAATTATCACTCCTTACCAAATTCATCACAATTTGTGTATCTGGCAACAGTGTCGCAAGCAAAAATAATCAACAGGAGCTGCAAGAGAAGAAACGTAAAACCGACACCTGACTCATTAGCACCAAAAATAAACAAAGCTACACAAGCGGACCGACAGCTATGGAAACACAAATTAACCCTTGCAGAGTGTAGATTTCTATATTCTAAATGGTTTTCCTTCTTTATTTTCATTTTTTTTATATTTTGTTTTATGTGTTTTACATTTCGCAATAATGTTTCTATTTAAAATTGCGTGCAATTCAAATATTTTGCAATAAAACTGTGAAAAATTTACATTTCACACAAAATTAACAACATATTGTCATGTGCTATAACAAAATTTGCATTAATAGCAACAATAAAAACAATAGCAAGAAAAACCAGCAACATTGCTAAAAATAATGCTGTCCTGAAATGTGGCAAGCTAGAAGCATAAACAAAAAACACTTGAGTTTTCCAGTGTGCATCGCTTTCAGGCAGGCGTATTCCGCAAACAGACATTGCACAGTGGAGCGGTTCTGAATTGTTTTAGAAAAAACAAGCCATCACTGACTGCATGGAAAACTGTTAAAACAATACACATATTTTCTCAACTTTACCATGGCATTATGGTTTTGTGGAAATGTACTGAATTGAGACTTTTTTTTTGTCATAGACGCTAAAATTTACAAAAACTTTCTACAATTTACTACAAAAAAAAAATAATTCGATTTTTTTGTCTCATTTTTGGGCAACTTTGACAAAAAAAAAAATAAAATAAAGAAAAGTTCATTCCATTTTTTAACGCATGAAGTCAAAAATTTTGTAAAATTTACTAAAAAAAACGATAAACGTTGTGCCAAATGTACTAAAAATTTATCGAATATCCCATATTTTTCACATCACAAACTATATGTATGTAAGTATGTGTATCGAAAATGCCATAGCTGTTATATCAGAAATGGCATCGCTGTTATATCAGAGATGGCATTTTGACATTTCGCGAATGTTGCTTTCTGTAGATCGAACACACGTTTTTCTCACTTTTGTAGAAAATTAACGAAAATATAGATTACTTTAGTAGCGTAGCTAGGATGGCGAAAGGGGCTTTCTCTCCAACCGCAAGGACTTGCGAAGGGGGGGGGGGGGGAATGTTCCTCATACTATTAAAATTTAGTTTTGATGAATATCCAAAATTAATCAAAAAAAAAATTATGGGTTGAGTTATTTTTATGGTAATTTAAACATATTTTGTTCAAAAGGAGAGTTCGACTTATTTTTCCAATTGAAAAATATTTAATTTAGAGCTAAGATTTTTTGTGATGAAAAAACTGTTTTTTTTTATGTAAAAACTTATTTTTTGATGAAAGGATTTTTATTATTTTTTTTTTCAAGCCGGAGGCGGAGTTTTGGTTCTTCGCCCTGGTCGGAAAATCTTTACGCTACGCCACTGAGTTACTTTGATAGATCTAAGCAAATCAAATAATAAAAATAAATAAAACTTTTCATCAAATAAAATTACGAAATATGGATAACATTGACTCTTTCCTCATTAAAATCCTTGCTACAAAGTTAGGGAAAAAAGTTTGCGAGAAACGTCAAAAAATGTTCCCCAAAAAAGTTTTGCCGATAACCTCATTTTCCAGTGAGTTTTTTCCCATTCCCCAAAAATCTTCCACTATCGAAAAACAGGGGATTGTAGAAAAAATCAGAAGGAATGTTTAATTAAGATAGAGGTGATTATTAATAAATTTTTACATTTTACTAATAAATTTTTACATTTTATTTAAATCACTCATTTTGATATTTATTTCATCGCATTGTTTTTGAGTCACTATTTTTAAAAAAAAATCTATGTGTATAAGCTTTTCTTTGAAATCAAATTAAATCATGAAGTGAGATATCAAATCAACGTTACTTATTTTAGGCAATCTTATCATTAATACTTTTTTAAAATAAAATCAAGTTTGAGAAAAAATGTTGAATCTTAAAACCAAAATATTCTATCGATAAAATTAGCACAATTAGAATGAATTTACTGAGAAGCCTTATGCTTCCGTACTCACCTCAAGCTTCTAATGCTACCTAAGGTTGAATGAATCTAGTTCCCGTACCACAAAACAAATGAGAGCTCGCAAATGACATAAGCTAGAAATTGTTATCAAATTTTTACCAAAAAATTTCTTAAGGTAGATTCAAAAAAAATAAAGCTTAAAAAAATAATGCATGGCTTAAAAATAGTTTATTTTTACTGCACTATTTTGGTTATTCTAATTCATAAGAGTTACACCTCGTAGCACCAAACACTCACTCCAATTTCGGGAGGCTCCCTGCCCCTGTTTTGCCCTTCCCCCCTACATTTATTTGTATGTTCTGAAAAACTAATAACGCCCACTGTGTATCGCTTCTCTTAAGCATAATTTGTATTTGTCCTTTTGAGTTGTTATTTTTTTGCAACTGTAAAACAAAAAACAGCAAAAGTAAAAATAAATTGCAATTTGAAAAAAAAAAAGAAAATCGTATCTACAAAATTTTGTCCTCGTACTGACTTACGCTAAAAACGTAGATTAGCTCAGCACAGAAGTGCATTTGAACCGAAAAAAAAACCAATTATAATTATAACAATAACAACAACAACTGAAACAACTATTTCTGAAACTCTAAAATAATAACAAGATTCAAAAAAGTGTTGCTGCTGCTGCGCTGGAGAAAAAAGTAACTCATAATAAAAACACACTTGCACCACATGTGCAACGATCGAGTGTAATGCACCGCGTGCGTACAAGAAGGTCAGTAGGAACTTTTTTGAATGCAGCATTATCTTACGTTATTTCTTATGTTTCTGTAGGGTAAACAGTACAGTCGATGAAATTCTATTAAAAGTAGTGTAGTATAATATAAATGTTTGGTACGCTGCGAAAAAATCATTACTGATACCTGATGAATTCAATTGGGAAATGGGTATATTTTGGCGTCAAGTTCAAATTTGGTTACCTTAACAAGAATTTTGTTGAAAATACAAAAATAGCCAATCGAACTGATAAATTATAGATTTCAAGACCATACTTTGCTACTGTGAAACAAAAATATACAACATGTCATTCAATTTTTATCGATTTCAACTTCAAAATACCAAATTGATTTTTTATGGAAATGCAAAAGGAATGCGTTTTGGTTTTAATTTAACTACATCTCCAGTTTAAATTAATTACATTTGACTTCATAATCTCCTTTTTGCACTCAATAAAATCAATCAGGAATGAATTTACATAATGGTTAATATAAATATTAAACTTTCAGTTGTTGCACATTTCTGTTTCTATGCAAGATGTAAGCTTCGAGGTGGCTAATAAAATAAGTTTTTTTTCATTTTTAAGTAGCTTCAGCTTTAATCTTCATAAAACTTTTTACATAAAAGCTTTTGAAGTTTTATATATATATATTTTTGAAGTATATACTTCTTTACGCGCGCTTGACATGGGGGTAAGCTGGTGCATACGTTACGAAAATGAGCGAACGAAATATGTTACGGAACTGAGAGTACGAAATGCGTTCGAAAAGTGTGGCATACTTTTAGGTTTTATAAAAATTAGGTGTTTACGCATGCATTTAATTTAACTCAATGCTGCTTCACTCAGTGTGGCTCCGGACCCTGGAAATGACCATTTTTGACTCATTTTCGGAATAAATTTTTTTTCTTGTAATTAATGGGGAAAGGTCAAAACTGGATCTTGGAGATCATTTAGGGTGGCTCCGGACCCTGAAGGACAGTTTTTGACAAATTTTTGAAAAGTTATTTTTTTTCTTTTCTGAAATTAATGGGGAAAAGTCGAAAATTGATTTTGGATGTCATTTAGTGTGGATCCGGACCCTGAAAGCACCGCTTTTGACACATTTTCGGAATTTTTTTATTTCCTATAATAAATGGGGAAAAGTCGAATATGGATTTTGGACATCATTTAAGGTGGCTCCGGACTGTGGAAAAAACCGTTTTTGACCCATTGCCTTACCATTTTTAGGATGGCACCATGTTTGATCCAATTTTACTTTTTTCACCCTGTTTTTATCCCTGTCAGATATGGCCTAGTACGGATCATAATGTAATTCAGACAGGGTGAAAAAAGTAAAAATATATAAACATACAGTAGAGTCTCGTTTATCCGGATATGGCCTAATCCGGATCATACTGTAATCCGGACAGGGTGAAAAAAGTAAAAAATTTCCCTACCGATTTTTTTAAATAAATTTTGAATTGATGTACATAATATATTATATTCCATTACTTTTTACTTATTTCTAACGCATATTTTGAATCGATTGGATGAACATTGGTGAAAACAATATGTACCTGAAATAAAATTTAGCTTTTAACAACACCATTGATACCAATGCTAAGAAACTTTCCTACCGGGTCAATATGATAACTTATGCATTTTCTTAGCACATAAAGCAACTGTATTTTTGAAAAGAAGAAACAAGTGAAACAAAAATAAAATTAAAACTAAACGCAAATGAAAAGAGAAATAAAATTAAAATTAAAAAATCACACAGAAGTGCATCGATGCACTCTGAATTGTAGATGAGCAGCGATCACTAAAAGCGTCAACAGCATTAACAGCCACAACAACTACAACAACACATGCAACAATTTTAGAAAAGACAACGACGTCGACACAACCATCTGACGATCTGACGTGTGTAACGCATGTGTGCGTAGGAAAATCCAGCAGCACAACTGCCATCGATGATCATACAGTCAACCGGCGAAGATCGCTGCAGAAGATCCTTGCGTTGCTTACTTCTGATCAACTTGCGCTCTCCGCCGCTTCTCTGTTCTTTGATGATATGGGATATTGGCGACATAGTCGTGTGTGTTGTTTAAATAACGTGCAACATAAAGTGTGTAGGTTTATTTAAAGACAGACCGTGGTGCCAGCAACACATTAAATGAAAAATTAACAGAGCCACAATACAATTGGAAGAAACTGCAAAGGCACATTACGAAAATTAAGTGAAAATTTGATGAGTAGTGAATTAGAAAAAAAAGTACACAATTGTTAAAAATTCTATTCCGAAAATCAAAGAACTAAAAAACTTTTGCAATATAAATATAAAGAAGCAATCTTAATGTAAGTTACTGCAGCGTGCTTGTGAACTCATTGGGATTTCCCGCGAAAATTTTGGCAACATTCCCAAATTTCAGAAAACAAACGAAGAATGAATGATTACAAAAAATTAAAGTGACAAAGTAATTGAGTTGTAGTGAGTGTGTGAAAAATAATCGTTTTTTTTTTCTTCGAAATTATTATGTGAAATATTGAAACCATAGCAAATGAAGCGATTAAAAAATAATTTTTTTTTATAAGAAAAAACTACAATAAAAAAGCTTTCATTACATCTTGAATTAAACATTAAAATTCAATACGTTTTGTTTTTATTAAAACAAAGCTGGAAATTATGTCAAATTTTTCCGCTGCAACTAAATCAATCTGACGAAAGAGCAGAAAACTCTTAAAATGTTCAACACTTTGCCGACAAACAGCGCTGGCACAGTGAAAGACTTTTGTGCGCCTACAACACCACCCTATACACCATATGCCACCCCCACTCTAAAGACATTAGCTGTGACAACAAGTGATAGGGTTTACAACAATCAAGCTCAATTTCACATCCCAATCTCGTGTGATCTGAAATCATTTAGTGCCTTCCACGATTTTTCTGCTGCCGATACTCAATTCACCGACTTCTCACTTAGTTACGTCGCTGAGACACCGAATTCAGTATACAGCGATTGTGTTGGAAGCCAACGTAATTCTCTATGCTTTCCAGATGAAGAAGGTATGTCATCCGGTGATGATGCAACCGTACCACAAACTTCGGCCAACCGGGAAGATGTCTTTCGCTTCGAGCCGGAAGATATAGCACGTCTTACTAGTGGCGATAGCTGCAGCTTTGAGACACAACAAACACCCTACTCACCACAAACGCCCTTTACACCTTACACCCCGTACACACCTAATACAAAAGAATGCAACAATTTCCAGCAGCAGCAAAATAACGTGCAACCTGTAATTTTCGTTCCCGAACAAACAAACTCTCAGCAACATGTGATCACTGACGATTGCCTCGATTTGGATATTGAATATTTCAATTATGATGAGATTAATTGTCAATCGAAAGATCAATCACCATGTTCTACACCCCCATTAGATCCATGGATGACGCTTAATTTGCGTGAGACAAATAGCAGCAATATTGCCGTAGAAGAACAGCAATCATCGCCCAAACAGAGCAATAATCAAGTTTATGAATACAGCAGTTTTTACCTGCAGCAACAGCAAACGCAACATGCTGCTATCAAACAGGAGCAACAGTCATCGGAAGAAAAACTGGTTAACAACAGCAATAAATTGCCCTCAATGTTGTCAACATTTGGTACACCTAAATTTCAAGTCATTGAGGCGAACTTTCGGTTTAATGAACAACGCAATGAACATGTCTATAGTCCAGCAGCAATTTGTACAACACAGCCACTGGAGCAACAGCAGCAGCAAAATGTTTTTTACGAAAGCTACGACCATTTGCCAGAGAATTATCAATGCAGCAATGCAACAGGCATGGGAAAACCAAATCGCGAGCACAAAAACATTTGGACTATCGATGAAATCGATGAGTTCAATGGTGAGCTGATTGGAGAATTTTACTACACAACCCAAGTTCAGCAACAGAAAGAACAACACCAGCAGCTACAGTATCAGCACCAGCAGCAACATATCTATGATTTTGTCATTCAAACCGACGACGACGAAAATGATGATGAAGATAATGACAATGATGCTGTTGGTGATAGCGATATTGTCGAAGATATGAAAGAATTTGATATACACGATGAGGAAGTTGATGAAGTATTTTTTGCAACGCCATCAACACCAGAGGCTAAATCGCATCAATTCGCCAAGGTGAAAATAGAAAATTGTGGCAACTATCAACAGCAACTAAATCAACAACGTGATGTTTCTCGTTTCTCATCGCAGACATCAAATGTTTCTACATGCACAACGGGAACAACAGCAGTTGCTGCGAAATTGCAACAACAACACAACGATCTTTTGTTAAATTCCAATCCACTAATTTGCCGCTGGACTGATTGCGAAGAGGCATATCCAAATCAAGCGGAATTCGTTGCGCACATTGAGAAGCGGCATGTTGATGTCAAGAAGGGTGAGGACTTCTCCTGCTTTTGGTTGGATTGTCCGCGTCGTTACAAACCGTTCAATGCACGCTATAAGTTGCTGATACATATGCGAGTTCATAGTGGCGAAAAACCAAATAAGTGCCCAGTAAGTGAGAGAAATATTTTTCCATTAAGTTTCTAAGTTTCTAAGTATCACAAATTTTTCTTTGCAATTAAGTAAACTGGCTGGACTATTTAATGGTTAATTAATTATTAACAAGTAAACAGGATACCAAGTGTTGCCAAGTATTTAATAGAAATAGTGCTTTTCCTCTTTTTTTTCTTTGACTTTTCTTCAGAACATTAAATGGAAATAAAATGACTCCTAGACTTTTCAGCGTCAAAAATTACATATAAAATGCTAAATGTAAATAAGTTTTGAAAAATAATGTTCCATCAAACTGGTAGTATTCTTATCACTAGTTTTTGGTCTAATTTATTTTAGTTAAAATTATGTAATATTGAAGTTTCAAGTGTATGCTTAGTAATAAAATTCAAAAAAACATAAAACTGTATAAAGAGTTGCCTTACCGAATGCTGTCCCAAACATTAGTCTGGTTTTTGTTCCAATATTTTCTTATGCAAGCATTCATAAGATTACATCTTGAAGCGAAAGCAAAATGTTAAAATTCGAAGAACTTAAATAAAATATAATGGAAGATAATGTCCCCAATATTGGTTCTATCAGATTTTTGGTTAAATTTATTTTCACTAACATTTTAAAATGATCGATCTCAAAGAGCCTTAATAAAATGTTAGGGCTTTCCTTACCAAATACTGTCCCAAATATGGGTTGCCATCCCATTTATGATCGTGTGTATAAGATTATAGCTTCAAATCTATATGACATGGTGAAAGTAAAATATATATACATATACAGGGTGTTTTTTTTTAGAGGTATAGAGCTTTGAATTGAAATAAAACACAAGAAAATCGTTTTAATGTCCATTAATTTGGCTTTATTGGAAGGATAATTTTATGCCATTAATGTTTAAATATGATTTCGAGCATGTGGCCGCCGCGGCTGGCTCGAATAAAGCCAATTCTACAGGTCCAATTTTGAACCACTTTTTCGAGCATATGGGGCCGTATGTCGGCAATAACGCCACGAATGTTGGCTTCCAAGTCCCCTAACGTTTCTGGTTTGTTGGCGTAGACGAGCGACTTCACATATCCCCAAAGAAAATAATCCAATGGTGTCAAATCACACGATCTTGGTGGCCAATTGACAGGTCCATTCCGCGAAATTATGCGCTCATCGAATGTTTCCTTCAATAAATTGATTGTGACGTGCGCTGTGTGGTATGTAGCGCCGTCTTGTTGGAACCACAACTCATCCACACTCATGCCATCCAATTCGGGAACAAAATAGTCGGTTATCATGGCTCTATACCGGTCTCCATTAACGGTAACTGACTCTCCAGCATTATTTCGGAAGAAGTATGGCCCAATGACTCCACCAGCCCATAGAGCACACCAAACAGTCAGTTTTTGTGGATGTAATGGCGTCTCAAGGGTCTCATGTGGATTCTCTTCACTCCAAATGCGGCAATTTTGCTTGTTGACGTAGCCATTCAACCAAAAATGTGCCTCATCACTGAACAAAATTTTGCGATGAAAATCAGCATCGAGATCAATATCATTTTCGGCCCATACACCAAAATCACGACGCATTGCATGGTCTCGCGGCTTTAATTCTTGCACAAGCTGGATCTTGTAAGGTCGCAAGCCAAGATCTTTGCGCAAAATCTTCCATAAAGTTGATGGACAAAGCTCCAATTGCTGTGCACGGTGGCGAATCGATTCATTCGGGTCCTCTTCAACATTTTGCTCTACAGCGGCAATTGTTTCTTCGGTGCGCACTGTTCGACGTCTCTGCGGATGCGTATTATCACATAGAGTAAACGTAGTGCAAAAACGACCCATGGTTAACCGAATTAATTGCTCTGATGGACGATTATGTCGACCATAAAATGGACGGAGCTTGCGGTAAACTTCGCGAACTGAACCATTATTTTCGAAATAAATTTGCACGATTTGCAAGCGTTGTTCTTTTGTCAACCTGTTCATGATGAAATGGCAAACCAAACTGAACATAAATGACATTAGAGTTGCCAGATTTGACCATAAAATGCCAGTTCTATCTCTATTCGAAAAACAAACCTCTAAAAAAAAAACCCAGTATATATAAGATTGAATGTCCGTATTCTGTCCTACACTTGGATAGCCATCCGACTTTTGGTTAATTTAAAAAAAAAATGTTAGAGTTTAAGGACTTTAAATAAAATATATTGGTTTGCTTTATAACCATGTCTCAAAAATTAATTTTCACCCGATGTTTGGTCCATTAAAAGAAAAAAAGTGTATAAGTGCCTTTTTAAGTCACATATACGGTTGTCTTACTGATTCCTATCCCAAACCAAAACACTCTATTTTCGTCCAATTTTCTTTAAGTTTAAGCGAATAAGATTACAGATCAAATTTATGCCAAAAAGGGAATGCCATCAAGCTAAGAGCATTTGATTAGGATTACCGCTTGAAATTCAGCTTAAAGTACAGAATACATAATTATTCGACAAAAAAGAAATAAACTTTGCTAAATATTTATAAAGTGAATTCTTCTTCTCCAAAATATAGTTGAATTTTTTTATTTTTAATGCATAAATTTGCATTACTTTACAAAAAAAAAAATAGGAACTCAATCCTTAAAATTCATCTTTACGTAAAAATAGCTACTTCCCTCTTTGATTATGTGTCTTGAAATTTCTTTATAGTTTTAATAAACCCTTCATATTATTGCTAACTTTATTCCCAAAGCATATTAGGGACATACGTTGGTAATGAATTGAGTACGTGATGGCATTTTTCTCAGAAAAGGGTTTGCTAAAAAAAGTAAACTAAAAGTTTCGCTTCATTATAATAGCTTTGAGCTGTATGAGAGCTTCTAAATTGTATTTTAAAAGCAATTCAAAAATGTCCAATGGTAATGAGCATAATCAAGAAAAAGCTTTTAAAAGTAACACTGATTACTTGAAAACAAAAAAAGAGCACATATTGCATCCATTTAGAAATAGTGTACCATATGACCTTTCACTACTCTAAAATGCGTTTGTCAACACCTACGCAAACAGACCCTTATAAATGTGTGTCTTCATTTTAGCTTTGATTTTTTTTTTTCCTTTCAAAGTATTCATATTTATCATTTCTGTTCTAGAGTTTTTCAAATTTTATTTTGGATTTTTTGTCCACACACCATCGTGTTTTATATTAGCTCTTGGTTTTTTCTACTGCTGTCACATACATCCTTTTTTGTGTGCCGTACACCCTTTCGACTGAAATTGCAATTTCATTTTGAAATTTCAATTGCAAGTTTCGTTACCCTAATTAAGTGCATGAAGCTTTACCGACACTAGACGGCACAGCTTGCGTTATTGAAATTTTTTATCAACTGTTTTCATTAAATAAACCTATGGTGCAGTTTCTTTTTTCGGGATGATACCGAACATACGATACTAGTTGCTATCAAGTATATAGGTTAAACGATATTACAAATTGAAAGGATTGTTTCGGTGTTTAAAATGTGAATGTATGAACTGAAGGTCCTCATAGCTAGTAACAAAATATAGGTGTGATTTGTACAGTTATCTTGAAGAACGTCAGTTGAAATTTTTAATATTTATCTGATCAATTTTATTTTTTCATATAATTACTGTGGTATTGTAAAGTTAAACTTGTTTTCATATAATCTTCCTATTCTTGCAATTGATAGCTTTGGGTACAACACATCGTATGAGCTTTTAATTAAATGTTACGCATACGACATGTTGTACACGGAGCGAACAAATCGACAGCCTCTACGTATAAACTGTTAAGTAAACCAGTTCTTGAGTTAAGCATAACAATATACGTGATATTTTATGCTAAAACAAGAATTTTAAAAATTCTTTTACTTTAAAATATCGATAGACGTGTGATATGCCATATGCGATCAGTTATTAAAATGTACAGCGTTAGGTTGATCCAATTCAGTTTCTAATGTTTGCAGCCATTAAAATCCGTCAGCTTTAAACAATCATGCACGTGTAAAGAGTGAAATTTATTTATTTATGTTGGCAAATCCGATAATTTAAAATACCTGAAACTCAACATCAGTCAAGTTATTATTATTATTATAAATTTATTTATTATTTACTTCCGATATATTATGAATGAGTACTGCATGAAACGTGCACAAAAGTTATCAAAAATATCCACTAAGGACTTGCTCTAGATGCGCCGATTTATTTAATAATATTTTTTATAAGTAACAAAATACATCAAATGTTCGATTAATGAAAAATCTGAAAATTTCCATAAAATGTGCTTTTTATTGCTTTGAAAAAATTATAAAGTTGAAGCTAACATACTCTTGATAAATTTCCATATGACATCAAAAGATATTTTACTTATATTCCATTAACTTCCTGTTCATAGAAAACTAGCGTTTCTCCTTTTATCAACGAAATATGCACAGAAATGAACTTGGAGAGAATTAGTTAACTTGGACAACTGACCTAAAGAGTTATTTATAGCATTTTATTCTCAACATATATGTACATAATAGTCATAGTTTAATAAATGTCTTATTAATGAAATTTTTGAGAGCATGGGGTGCAAAAGTGACATTAATGAAAAGCAAAAGTCAGAAAGAGAGTTAGTATCATATTATGAAACAACAAAAAAAAAAAATGTTTTAGCTGTCTGAATGAATTCAAATTATTTGGAAAATTTATGACCGCTTTTAATGGTAAACAACCCATGTCCTATTGCATCAGACTTCTGAAACTAAGTATTTGATAGTATTTTTGATGCGAAATTAGGGAAAATTAAAATAAATCTAACTTAGAATATATTTCTTGGTTCCATTTATAAAATTAAGCTTTTAATAAGACTTTTAGTTTTTGTTAGATACCTAAGAAGATTAATAGCTGTTGTAGCGAAACTTTAGTATTATTATTAAATTTTTAAGCACTATGCGTGTTATTTTAGAAACTCATTATGTATTTGTAAATTTCACTTTGTTTTAAGAGTTAAGAACCATTATTTCACGATAAAGTTCTATTCTTAATAGCATTATCAACAAAAATCGTTAAGTTATACACAAAAGTATTCGCTTTTATAACGATACACTCGGGTACATTATTCATTGGAAACTTGTACATTCTTATTAAATGACTCTTCATTGGATTGATTTAAGGATATCTATAAACATTACAGCATTCTTATTATAAGGTTTTAAGTGTGTTTTACACTTAACTGGGCCTTTTACGCTGCTTACATATTTATAAGATATTTATAGCTAGCTATATATACTACTATACAAATTTGTGCCGAGTCTACAATCGCTTTAACTAAGTAAGGAGGAAAAGGTTTTATGGTTAGCAATTAGCATTCGTTATAAATAAAATGTTGTTTCTCGGGCCTAGTTTATGCTATTTATCAGAGAAATCAAGTACATGTATGCATATCCTCTTATAAGGCACATCAATATGTGCCATATGCTTTTTTTAAACTAAAAAATAATAATTAAAGTGAACTCAGGAATCAAGTAAAATAGTAATGTTTTTATAGCCACAACACGACTTTTCGTTTTTGACCTCTAATTCTTATGACTTTTAGAATAAAAATATAAGAATTTCAAGATCTGAGTCTTATAAAAGAAAGTTAGAATAGATCTCTTATTGATCGTAAGCAAAAGGATTCTCCTGTAATATGTCTATGAATTTTAGTAGAAAGTAAGAAAAGTTTTTTGCTCTGCATGGTTTTACATTGATTAGTTGCCCTTTCTTCCTGACCTACCCGTTTCACTATTTGGTACGATAATACAATGATTCTTTAAATTGTAAAATGGTTCTATCCAAAAGATCTATTATGGGTTAGGATAAGAACAGTTGAGGGTTTCTTTTGGTAATAGTTTATTACGTATATTGCAATTACTTTTGTTTTCTGTGAATTTCTTTTTCATATTCAATGATACTATCAATTTTCATTGCTTCACCCATAAATATCGTTTCTTGACCACCTTTCCTTATTCTGTATAAAAACTTATTTCATGAATTGCTTGTTTCACATACAAGTGTACGTTTTACATCATTATTTCTCAATTTGTATTCCATTTGTTTCCATTTTCAGTTTCCCAGTTGTAATAAAGCATTTTCGCGCTTGGAAAATTTGAAAATTCATCAACGTTCCCATACCGGTGAGCGTCCATACGGTTGTCAGTATAAAGGTTGCCTGAAAGCGTTCAGCAATAGTTCGGATCGTGCGAAACATCAAAGGACCCACTATGATACGGTAAGTGTCATATCAGTCATCATACATTAACACAAACATTTCTACCATTTGTAGGAGGAAAATGCACTGTATGCATAGAGGAAAAAAAAACAAATTGAAATTAAAAGTATAAAAAACTCAGTTGTGAAAGGGGTTGCGTACCAGTGCCGCCAGGTTACACTCTTTAGCAAGCGGTAGTAGGAAATGTTGTGGAGAAGTAATTTCAACCGTGTGATATGTGTATATGTTGGCAGTTAAGGCCAGTGTTGTTGCCGAATGTTAGTTCACTAAATAACGCTTCCGATTCCACAAAAAAAAAAATTTAAAATTTTCTGCTTTAATTAATTGCATACAATCAAAAAAATTTTCTTTGCTTAAAATTATAGTGGGAAAATGAACATATCGATTTTTGGTCAAAAATATTTCGGTATGATTTCAATGTGCTGTTTTGACTTGAAGCTTTTGATGGTTTCATAATTTCGTAGCTTATGATTGCTGCTCAGTCAAATCTTATCAAATGGAATTTTTTTTACATGGATACCTAAGTACAGTGTCGGTTATCGGAAGGCTCTTCAATTAATCCTAAGAATGTATCTGCTTTAAAAGCATAAAATTAAAACATTTTTAAGCAAAAAATGCTCCGTTTATTTCATTCTTTTCCCTATAGTTGCCTATATATTTAATTATAATTAAATGTCTTTATTAAAAGTAAACAGTTTTTTGACATTTTTATGAACTTCATAACACAGGACAACAAAAAAAAATTCTTGTAGTTGAAAGTTGAGGTACCATACGGTAAGTATTTTGGTGCGCTAAAAATGAATCCGGGGTCAGAATGTACCCATCATCAGAATGTACACATCACATTTTAAAAATACGTTAAAAAGAGAGTCCAATACGAAAAAATAAGGAATCAAAATCCAGGACGTAGACCTTACTATATTAAGTATTTAGGTAAGCTAAACTGGTATCGCACAATCAATATGAGTTTTAGTTGCCCACTTTCCCCCAGCTCTTCTATTTACCCCCAAAGGGTTAAAAACTCATTTCTTATATAAATTCAAAATGAATGCATATCCGCAGGTATTTTGGTGCACTAAAGCTGTTAATATAAAAAAAACCCATTTCTACCCTCTAATCGCCCCCAAATCCACCCCAGTACCTTATTACACATCCCCAAATTTTTTTTATCGACATTCTTCTTTTTTTCTAAGGAACTTTCTTTTTAACGTATTTTTAAAGTGTGATTTTGATGTTATGTCAACATTCTGATCCCGGATTGATTTTTAGTACACCAAAATATATACCGTATGGTACCTCAACTTTCAACTACAAGAATTTCTTTTCTGTGGTCCTGCGTAATCTAACATGAAATATACGAGCTCAAACCTATCTACCCCTTGGATGGTTTCTGCGCACGAGCTTTAGTCAGTTAGTTAGCTAAGCGCCAAGAAATTCATAGATTTTTTTTTAGCTAAGCTCGAAGTCTCAGATTTTCGATTGGATCAATGTTTTAGAAAATTTCATTCAAAATAAACATACATTTATTATATCTTTTCTTTATTAAGATAATATCAATTTTTTGAAAAATAACCAATTTTTTCAGCCTCTTTGCGTTCAAATTTTTTTAAGGACACTAAAATTTGACATGTTCTGCATATTGAACTTTTTATCCAAATCATTTCAAATTTTCACTAAGCTTAGCTACTCGTATAAGCAAACAACACATATAAATATATTAGATCTTCTAATCGAACCTACACGGAAATTGTTTTTTTACCACCAGCTGTAGCAAAGCGATACTTTCCGAAAGACGGAGCGCTTGCTGTTCGATAATTTTTGACATATAACAAGTCTTCATTCGATACTTATGGAGTTTTTCGAAATGAATCGACTTTTTTTATATTATCATCGAGTTTGTTTCGTTGCTGCCCGATATTTTCCGTTTTTCGGCTGTATGCGACTTTTTCAACAATATTAGACATTTTTGAATATCACGATATTTTTCGATACTCTTTAGCGTTTTATCTATAAGCACAACTTATTAGTATAATCGAAGTAAAGTGAAAAGCTTGACATTGTAAGATGAGTTGTCATTGAACTTGATATTTGGCCATACAAATGAATATTATTATTACATTGAAATGTTGAATTTCTGTCTAATTTTTTGATGTAGAAA
Organism: Tricholauxania praeusta; assembly: GCA_949775025.1. Lineage (NCBI taxonomy): Eukaryota > Metazoa > Arthropoda > Insecta > Diptera > Lauxaniidae > Tricholauxania > Tricholauxania praeusta. The sequence goes on from OX459029.1 coordinate 59,259,246, forward strand.
ATTTTTTATTCCTTAAATTCCAGAAACCGTATGCCTGTCAAATGCCTGACTGCACTAAACGCTACACTGATCCATCCAGCTTGCGAAAGCATGTTAAAAATCATGCTTTACGTAATGCAAATGGACAACTTGGACGCAGAAAATCTGCAAACGCTGTATGCACTAGCAGTAGTAGAAAAACCGCTAACATTAATAAAACAGCACCAGCAGCAACAGCTGAAGAGATGACAGGAAAACAAAGACGACATTCAGAATCGTCTATTACAGAGCAAAATAGCAGCAATAATAAAAGCAATAATAATAAAGTTACAAGTAGAAAATTGCAAACAGCAAGTCAGCAGCAAAAAAGCTGCCAACGACAACAACGCAGCAACAGTTGCAGCGATGTAATTGGAATGCCCAACAACATTAATCATGCAAATTATGAAACTAATGCAAATGCAGCAACAGCACAAACTACGAAAACACAAATTTTTACTAACACTGTTAATGGTAGTAGTTCCAGCAGCAGCAATTGCAGTAGCAACAACACCACAAGCCACAGTTATAATAGCAATTCAATGAACTTTAATGAGCTGTCTAATTGCATTGTCACCATCGAAAGCAATCAAAATGAGAATTCAATTGAGGATAATGATGTAATGGCATATGGCAAAAGCAAAAACAACATCATCAGCCATCACAGTACACACAATAATAACACAACAAGAAAGGCGACATCGAAACCTACAGCAACATTAGCCAGCACCACTGGGATAGCAGCAGCAGTAACAACAAGAAATGATGGCGGCGGTTGTACCAACAACAGCCGACAAAACATGTACAACAACAGCACTAAATGTTGCGGTAATGAAATTGCAATCAATCAATTGAATGAATTCGATCAACTGTTGTCATCACCATCAACATTGCAATCGCAGGCATCTTCATTATCGACTATCAGCAGCATCAACTGCAATAGCAATACTGTAGCTGTGGTCAAAACAAATGTTACCAATAAGCTTTGCGTTAATTCCGTTTCCAACTTTAGCGCATCAAACAACAGTTCCGGCGGTGGTTGCAATAGCAACAGCAACAGTGGCAATGAATTTGTCTCATTCGAATATGTTAAAAAGTTGCTATCCGAAACGTTCGATTACATGGGTGATGAGGACAATGATGAGACTAAATTCGATGAGGCTGAACGACAACGTGTCTGCTCTACCAGCAACATCATCAATAGCAATGAGGCTAATGATGCAGCCAATGTTGTCGCTGCGGTAATGGCAACGAACGCTGCTAATTCAGCAGACTTAGCCAATAATTTCGATATGGAATATTTAAGTAGTTTTATATAGAGTAAGTTGGGAACGATTTTTAACTGTACAAAATGGAAAATATGACATGTATATAGGTCAGCGAGCAGCACATAGCTCCTCTTCTTCTGCCTGCCGTTGGCCTTATTAGGGCTGTACATTCTTTATTCAGCAAATGTAATTAGTTGCAAGTTTAATGTATCCAGATATTAACATATTGGGTTATCCTCTATCAACTATGGTTCCAACACCATTCTGATTTGATGTTACTTTTTCATTTGATTTCGTTTCAGCTTCCATAGAAGGTGCCAAAAATATAGCAAACATTGTCAGAATCACAGGACATAGTTATACATTTTTTAATGTTCTGTTTTCTTTAGCCTTACCGCTTCCCATTAGGCTTAAATTAAAAACAAACAATTTGTGTGAATATGTAATTTATGTAATAGCTGAAGTTTTACGAGGCTTGTAAAGTGTTTTGCTTGCGCTCTCTATAAGTCGAAATAATTAGTGAGTAAATTCAGTATGTTTTCCCTCTATAACTCAAAAAAATAAATTTGATCTTTACATCTCGAACATAGCAATGTTTGATCTTAAAATGTTTACAACTCGATTATTTGAAACAAATTACCTCTATACTGCCGTACTAAGCGAAAAAGACGTATCTCAAAAAAAAAAAAAAAATATCCGAGATTCTTATGGCATCGGATAGCTTAAAAAATTACGCGTCTAATGAAATACTCCAAATGTCGGCATCTTAGTTCAATCATATAAAAAATCTACTAAGAAAATTTCCTCTATATCAATTTTACAGGTATTTCAACAAATTGACATAAACAAAACATCAATTATCTCGAAATGAATTTTTTTGAAATACGTCTTTTTCGCTTAGTACGGCAGTATAGCTCGAAGAAAAATAAACTACCTACTTTTAGAATATGCCGACAATGTACATCATCATTTCCAAGAAATCAATGTAGAAGCCTACTCATACAATAAACCAACTCTATGAAATGATGAAGGAACGTTAACACGTGATTTCATTTGTACTTTAGCGAAGTTACATTATTGTTGTCGATTGAAAAATTATCAGAAATAGTCTGGTCCTACTGCAATGCACACATATGTTTGGAAATTTCAATTATTCAAAATTAGTTGGAATAAATCTTAACATCTACAAGTCAAACATTTCCTGACAAAATTCGTTTAAATCGAAGCCCTCCTCTATAAGTAGAAAACTATAGCTCGTCTCCCTTCAAGTTCGGCTTACAGAGGTTCCACTGTATATGACATTTACTCTAATGTAGAGCAATCGTAACACACATATAAAAACATTTTCGCATTTTTCATGTAAGCATTCTCATCTCAATATTTGGAGAATAAAAACCTCGTTTTCCGAGTCATAGACTGTGATTATTAGCGTCGAAATTGATATAGTTTACTTCTTACATACATTTTTTCACTTTTTCTTCTTTCATCTTTTAAAATCAGTGTGTATCGTAAACTAGCCTGATATTCAATTTTTAATTTGCCCGCCATGTACTGTACATAAAATGAGGTTCTATAACTATGCTATACGCAACACGTTCTTGTATATAACATTTTATAGCCACTTATAGAAAATATCTGCGAGGCCTTAATAATCACATTTTACTAAGCTCTTCATTTATATAAACATTTAAACGTTACTTTTAACCCGGGCCATTTTCTTTCAAGGATACAAAAAGTGGTTGAATTAAATCGACAGCTACAACAACAAGAGACAAGCATATTAGACTTAGCAAAAATATGTATAACAATCTTATAAAATAATTTGATATTTTTATATGCGCCTGTACACTGAAAAGGTTTTTCTTGAATTTTAAGTTTTAAGAGCGAAAATTTACCACTTTAGCGTATTCTTAAGAATATTTTTACTACTGATATGTAAATATGTAGAACAGATACAAATTAGTCATGCGTTTTATCTTTAAGTTAGTATATAGATTAAGTTTTAAAATGGTATCCAAAATGTTAAACAAATCAAAGACAAAAATTCACCAAAAACAGCATTTGATCTCACTTTTGCAGTGATTTTTTATAAAAAAAAAATAATAATTTCCTTTGCCTTTATGGTACAGTCAAATAGAATTGAAACTTGATGACTTTGGAAAACTTTAATTTCGATCTTATCAATATGTCTCTCAAATCATTTTTTAAATAAAGGATAATTTTATGAAAGAAAAAATCCTCTTAAAATTCCGTAAAAAAAATGTTCCAGAAATGTCACCGCTAACCCAAAATCTTTCCATTTGAGTCTGGAAGAATGCAATAGCAATTCAAAACGATACACATTTTTACTGTGGAAATTCATGCAACTTGATGTACTGAAAGCCTTAAATTCTTGTAGCATTGAGCTTTGAAATCAAGATACTTCGATAGATTATTGGAAAAACAGCAATATCAAAGTTATAAGATTTTAAAACCAAGCACGAAATTTCTTATCTTTAATACTTTTTTGTGTACATAAAATGCTATTAGGTTTCATGGCCAAAATGAGAAAGAAAGAATTGGGTAATATATGTACATATAAATGTGAAAAACTTATAGCAATTACTTTGTGTATAGTTTTTCTGCGTACACAAGAAACATAGAGAAAATCCAAATTTAGTCGCTTAATCGATGTTTTCAATTCAGATATAAAGTCTTTTTTTAAAAAAAAAACTCATTGACTGTTAATGTTTTATATAACTCACATTTAACGTTTAATATGAAATAATTTATTTTAATGTTAAAAATCGCTGCAATATCCATAAGATATAAGTTTTTTTTTTGAAAGCAATTAAGGCGTTCCTGTAATTAACCTAGTGATTTAGAAGTCTTCCCAACGATTATGTGAAAGCAATGTTTTAATTATATATGCCAAATGTTTATTTTATGAGTTAATAAAGTGTTTACACATTAAAGTTAGTTTTAGTGTATTGCTAAGTTAAGAACTCTATACTTTTTGAATAGCATATAGATTTTGTTCATTAATTGCACATTAAACAAATAAATATACATCAAACTCTAAAATAAGTAAAAAATGTATGTACTTTTTTCTAATTTAGTTTACGCATTAGGTTGTTTCAGATGAATATTTGTTGAAAATGTCAAAAAGCTATAAAATTTTTAAACATTATCTTTAAACTCTATCTGTGCACAATATGGAAGTAGTACGCTGCTCACTAGTTCTTCCTTTTTATTAGCTTTACAAAATGGAACAACTAAAAGTTTGAATTTTATAAATATTCTCATACGGTTGTTTAATCTCCAAAACTCACATGAAAACATATACTTAAGTTTAGTTTAAATATTGAAATTTTCAAAAATAAATTTAATTTTAAAAAATAAATTGTTTTTTCCGTCTGGCAGATACATATATAATGAAAAGTTGGAGCATTATTCATTTGTCTATCATTAGGTAATAAAAAGTGAGAATCTTTTGCTTATCAATCCGAAAATGTTGGTACAAGAGATGGGTGCAGGACCGGGTTTTTTCGTGTTCCTTTTCAGCAACAAGATCGCACCTCGAAATCATGTTTCGTGCGGGACCGTGCCTAATCACAAAAATTCCGAATTCAGAGTCCCGAGAAAGCACGAAAAAACACAAAATGCAAAAAAAAGGGCATGGTGGCTGATTTGTACAATTCGTATGAAAAACGAAAAAGCAAAACAACGAAAAACAGAAAATTTACTAAATCGCAAAGAAAATCTGTTTTTCGTTGTTTTGCTCTTTTGTTTTTCATACGAATTGTACTATAAAACAAAGTGGAACACTCCTTCGGGTGTATTTTTTCCGCATTTTTAGTCACACGAAAAATATGGGCGTGGTTTTACAATAGTGGGTGGCGTCCCCCATTCAATTAAAAATCCCAAAACGCTATATCTATATAGCTAAATATTTATATTTTTAAAGCTATTTTTGATTGGATACAAATTTTAAAAAAAATAAATTTTGTCAAATGTGTCAGCTTTTATCTCGTAAAATGTATATTTAAACCAAAACCTGTCTTTGCAAGAGTTCTTGGGAATTTTATTACCTTTTTTTCAAAATTTATTTGAAGAAATCGGTTCATATAAGTATGACATATAGCCTAAAAAATGAAAATTCAGTGAAAATACACTAAAAAAAATTTTTAAAAAAAAACTATTCATGGGAAAAATCTACCAAAAATTTTTTTGAACTAAGGGGACCAAACTACATCATAAAAAATTAAGAAAGTTCATGGAACAAAAAAAAAGTCAAAAAAGTCGGCTAGTGTTATATACGCCCAATATTATAGCTGGCCATTAACTCGTTAATAGTTAATTAACGAAGTTAACATTTCGACTAAAGGATTAACTTTTGAGTTAACTCTAAAAAATTTAACGGACTTCCGTTAAATTCCCCCGAGTAAGTATATCATTAATCCAGTACCTACTATTTACCAAAAAATACCGCACGCACCGTGCCGCGAAAAACACATTTCGATAACAAGTATGTTCCGGCTTATATGGCTGGAAACGTATGACAGCAGTTGAGTGGATGCAGTAAAAAAATGCATGACAAAAAAGGTAGAAGAGGCGTTACGACAAGAAGCTGCCGAACGTTTGAAGAACAACTCTAGCAACGCTAGGAACAACGACGATGATGAGGAAGACTTTTTCAATTCTGCCACTCAGTTTAAAGAAAAAATTAAGAGTCACAAGTCTTTAAAGAGTAAAGATTAAAATCTCGTAAAAATGTGGAGAGACATGAAATCAAAAGACTTGTTAAACGATGCGGGGAACAGATATTCATATCTCTGTTTATTAAATACAGGGTGTTTTTTTTAGAGGTATAGAGCTTCGAATTGAAATAAAACACAAGAAAATCGTTTTAATGTCCATCAATTTGGCTTTATTGGAAGGATAATTTTATGCCATTAATGTTTAAATATGATTTCGGGCATGTGGCCGCCGCGGCTGGCTCGAATAAAGCCAATTCTACAGGTCCAATTTTGAACCACTTTTTCGAGCATATGGGGCCGTATGTCGGCAATAACGCCACGAATGTTGGCTTCCAAGTCCCCTAACGTTTCTGGTTTGTTGGCGTAGACGAGCGACTTCACATATCCCCAAAGAAAATAATCCAATGGTGTCAAATCACACGATCTTGGTGGCCAATTGACAGGTCCATTCCGCGAAATTATGCGCTCATCGAATGTTTCCTTCAATAAATTGATTGTGACGTGCGCTGTGTGGCATGTAGCGCCGTTTTGTTGGAACCACAACTCATCCACATTCATGCCATCCAATTCGGGAACAAAATAGTCGGTTATCATGGCTCTATACCGGTCTGCATTAACGGTAACTGACTCTCCAGCATTATTTCGGAAGAAGTATGGCCTAATGACTCCACCAGCCCATAGAGCACACCAAACAGTCAGTTTTTGTGGATGTAATGGCGTCTCAAGGGTCTCATGTGGATTCTGTTCACTCCAAATGCGGCAATTTTGCTTGTTGACGTAGCCATTCAACCAAAAATGAGCCTCATCACTGAACAAAATTTTGCGATGAAAATCAGCATCGAGATCAATCTCATTTTCGGCCCATACACCAAAATCACGACGCATTGCATAGTCTCGCGGCTTTAATTCCTGCACAAGCTGGATCTTGTAAGGTTGCAAGCCAAGATCTTTGCGCAAAATCTTCCATAAAGTTGATGGACAAAGCTCCAATTGCTGTGCACGGTGGCGAATCGATTCATTCGGGTCCTCTTCAACATTTTGCTCTACAGCGGCAATTGTTTCTTCGGTGCGCACTGTTCGACGTCTCTTCGGATGCGTATTATCACATAGAGTAAACGTAGTGCGAAAACGACCCATGGTTAACCGAATTAATTGCTCTGATGGACGATTATGTCGACCATAAAATGGACGGAGCTTGCGGTAAACTTCGCGAACTGAACCATTATTTTCGAAATAAATTTGCACGATTTGCAAGCGTTGTTCTTTTGTCAACCTGTTCATGATGAAATGGCAAACCAAACTGAACATAAATGACATTAGAGTTGCCAGATTTGACCATAAAATGCCAGTTTTATCTCTATTCGAAAAACAAACCTCTAAAAAAACACCCAGTACTAGCAAAACCTGGCGCGCATTACTACGCCTCAACAAATAAAAGATAATGTGTTTTTATTTTAGTTGGATTAAATAAGTAAAAATTATTTTTATTGATATTTATCTTAGTGCGAGTGGATAAACAACGTTGTTGGTTTTTCTATTTGGCTCATAAATGAACAATTGAATTGGCGGGAATGATTGGAATACGTAGAATCAGCACCTTTGAATGTGTTTAATTTGGTTACAGTCCTTGTCTTCTATATATGTACCGGGTCTCATAGTCATAGTTTTTTCTTATTTTGGAGGCATGGCACTACCCATTTTTTCATTGAATCTTACTTTCTTTCTTTTTGGCTCATTTTTTCCAAACCAAACTATGTTAAGAAATTTTTACAAACTATAAGAAACATATGTACCAAATCTTATCCATCTGCGTCAAATAGTTATTGATACATAAAAAGTTGAGTTTTTCTCATATGGAAGCGTGGTACCGCCCGTTTTTGCATGGAATCTTACTTCTTTCTATACTCTTTATATGTGTACCAAGTTTCATTTATCTGCATCAAATAGTTGATAAGATATGATGAATTTTATTTTCTTTTAAATAAGGGGGCGTGGCATCACCCATTCTATTCTAAGCTGTGCCTTTTTACATAAAAGCCTCGTGGTGTGAAATCCATGAGAACCGATTAAGCGATTTTCGAGAAAATTATATTCAAAAAATATATTTGTATGAGGGCCACCCTAAATAAAAGTATTGAAGCCTTAGCTTCGCCTCTTACTATAAAAGTTACTTGGTGTAAATTCGGTATGAATTGATTATCCTGTCTTCGTGAAGAAGATATTTAAAAATATTTTTGTGTGAGGACCACCCAAAGTGTGAACGCTAAGTAAAATTTTTACTATCTAATTTGTGCCCCTTCATATAAAAGCCATGTGGTGTTAAAACCAAGAGAATCGATTAAACGGTCTTTGAGAAAATGGTATTTAAAAAATATTTGTGTATGAGGGCCACCCTAAATAAAAGTTGTGTAGCCTAAGCTATACTTCTTAGCATAAGAGATACGTGGCGTAAATTCGGTGTGAATCGTCTAACCTGTCTTCGTGAAAATTATTTTTAAAAATATTTTTGTATGAGGGTCACCCTAAGTATGCACCCTAAATAAAAGGTTTACTACCTTATCTGTGCTTTTTAATATAAAAGCCATGTGGAGTAAATTCCATGAGAATTGATTGAGCGGTCTTCGAGAAAATTATATTTATAAATATTTTTGTATTAATATAAAAGCCATACTGTGTAAGTTTCATGAGAATCGATTTACCTGTCTTTGAGAAATGGCTATTTTTAAAATATTTGTGTATGAGGGCCACTCTAAATAAAAGTTTGATCGTCTTAAATATGCGTCTTAATATAAAAGACATGTGGTGTAAATTCCATGTGAATCGATTAAGTGGTCTTTGTAAAAATGATATTTTAAAAATATTTGCGAATGAGGGCCACCCTAAATTAAAGTCATATAGCCACCACGCCCCTGGTGTCTAATCCCGTTCAAATTTTGTGAAGTGCTTAAAATAGGCTATGTGCATCCTGACAACGAATTTTAAGACTCTTGCTATCATATGAACCAAGATATAGCGAGTTAAAGGTTTTAATTGCACGTAAAGTGCCGCGCCCCGTGCTTTTATCAAAATAAAATATAGCCCATGTTACTCAGAAATAGTGTAGCTTTCTATTAGTAGAAAAATTTTTGGAATCGGTTCTGTAGTTCCAGAGATTATCCTGAACATACAAACAATCAAACAAACAAACCTTACCTCTTTATATAATAGTATAGATAATAGTATAGATAATACTGCTATACCTTCAACCACCGCAGTTGAAAATCTTTTTCCACGGGCAAAGATACTTTAACGCCGAAACAAGCCTGGCTTTCAGACGAGAACGTCAACATATTAACCTATTAACTACCATTGTTATATTTTTAGGACACTATTTTTGATACATTCTTTACTATACATAAGCAACTTTTTATCAAGACATTTTCTTAATTATGTATTCTTACACTATTCCTCTATCTGAAAAAAAAAATATAAGTACTTCGGAACTGATATATAATTATAAGAATTAATTCAATTTTGTAAAAGTTATAACTTTCGCCACATTTTTAAGACTTTCATTTCATATTTATTCTTTCTACTAAGAACAAAACTTCTAGATTTGATAATATGAACGCAAAAATCACAGGATTTTCTTGCTTGAGGATTAATGGATTAAATTACACACTCCAATTATACACGTCGTTTTTTGTTCCTAATCTGTTAACTTCCAGAACCCAATCCAACAGTTTTTATAAGAAGATCACTAACGCAACGATAAAAAAAGTTAACTATGTGACATATATATGCCCAATATATAGAAAAATAGATCTGATTCTGAACAACAAAATCTGGGAGGGAAAACGAAAGATTAGTGTTTAAGGAAAAAACTCACGTCTTAACTTTTGTGAACTGAAAAATGCTCCAAGCAATTGGTGTTCTTGGTACAAGTGCATGAAAATGGTCAAAATCAGTGTTTTTGATACATACGGCTACGTTTATCTCAGAAAAAAATTAATAGCGAATTCGGACTCAGCGGCGTAGATTACATATCAATATAATTAATTTTAAAAATTAATTTATCAACTAAATTTGTGTATTCAAATGAGTGTTTAATTTTTAAGTGCCAATGAAAGGAATTTAAATTGTATTATATTAAATTAAATTAAAAATACGCTTTAGTACAATAATTCCTGTTTTTGTCTTCAAATTATGGGGAAAAAAATCTTGTTTAAGTAACCAGAAATATTATTATTTACATGCAGAAAAATGTAAAATCGAACAGAGCGATTGGAGAGGATGAAATTTATCACTTAAAGCTCATTAACATTACGAAAAATTTTCAGCCACAGCTAATGTTCCACGTAAGCACAGACCTCGAAAAACATCCAATCGTGAAGATAGTCTGCCATGAGGTAAGAGTAACCTTTTTTGGTGCAAATGAGGCTGGACTTTCCGTGGACACTATAAGTCGTCGATTGTTAGAAGCTGGTTTATTTGAGCCATTAATTATACAAGTTTACAAGAATAAAGGTCTGGTTTCTCATAGACTTTTTCCTATGTATTTTAAGACGTAGATTCCAAAAATGGCAACCATTTTTTTTTTCTTAAGAAGTTTTTTTACACTTTGAGCGCTTGTAATTCCATCAAATCTTATCCAATTCATGCAAAAAGCATATTGTTAGAAAGGGAAGACCAATATCTTCAAAATGCTTAAAAGTGTTTTTCAGTCGAAAAAAAAATTCATTAAGATATAGCCAAATAAATGAAAAAAGTGCAAAAAAGGCGTTTTTTGGGGATATCTCGAAAATAATTCTTAAGAAAAAAAATGGTTACCATTTTTGGAATCTACGCCCCAAAATACATAGAAAAAAGTCTATGAGAAACTAGATCTCGAGATGAACCCCTAATTTGTAAAGTAGTGTTAATGAACGAAAGCGTTAGCAACGCTGAGGGGCCTTTCATTAATTACGTGAGGTGTTTTTTTTTTTTTTTGAAAATTCGGACCGCCTCCTCCCCGTGGTGAGATTCGGTGAGTTCTGACCTGACCCCCAACCCCTCCTTCCGTGAGACTTTCGTTATAATTTTTTAATGTAATCTGATATAATAATGTATACTCTCTGCATTAAAAAGTTGACGTCAGATTTTCATTGACCCCCACTCGACCTTGTTGAGATTTTTCCGGACCCCCTCCACCATTTTGATTCACGTAATTAATTGATGGCCCCTTAGAGCTTGCTAGAAAATATAAACACTGAACGTTTCAGAACGGAAAACCTTACGTTCGTCGTCCAAAAACACAGCGCTTGAACTAAAGTACACACGTGAAACTTTGAACATAGAGGCAACATAAGGATTTGGTTAGCTAATACATATGTACAATGTACATATATCATGACGAGGGGTCAGACCAATACGCAAAAGTGAGTGCAACATGTATAAATTTCAGTATATATTGATACTTAACGTCACTCTTTTTGAAAATATTTTACCTGTAACTTGTGTTTTATAACCGAACAATAATCCAAAACTTACGGCACATGTCACCAAGAAGGGGTTCGCAGACATACAGTGACTGTTTTCATGTAGTCTTAATCTGTGGCAACCTATTTATTTCTTAGTATAGGGAATTTTCATGAACTCTGCAATCTGCGATGATTTTGTGGATCATTGGCACACATATGCCAGGTAGTTATCCAGAAATATATTACTATTTCCATTTAAGTCATGAGCATTATTATTAACTAGCAGATGCCCGCGACTTTTTACGCGTATCCTGTTTTTCTGCGAAGGCAAACAATTTACTTTTTTTAAATAGAACTACAGTCAATTTTGGATTCTTCTTCACAGATCTAGAGTTCTTGTTGTTTTCTCTTCCATGAATATTCCATTGCATTGCTATGTGAAAGACAAAATCAAAGCACACACACAAACTAACACATTCAATTAGCCTAGTACACATTATAACACCTCATCATAACATCCAACATCAAAGTTCGATAATATGATCTCTAGGATCGACCGCATGACACACATGTTGGATGGATTTCAAAAATTGTTGATTTTCCTGCTGGCTTGTCCAACCGTTCAACCTGTGTGAAGTGACTGTCAAGCCTAGTGAACATTTTTCATTTTAAATAGGATTTCATGCAGTTTACTTCGATGTGGACGCTCATAAATTGTTCTGCAATTGATGTTTGATGGCAATCACGAAAATGTGAACGCAAAGCAATATTTAAAGTCACACATGTTGTCAAGCCATTTAGGACAGCATGTGTGTTTTCTATGTGTGAACGTACTGTAATTTTTTTTTCATTGTTCACAAATTCTGCGTTGCTGCGTTGACAAATTGAGAATGAGAGCGAGAGTAAAATTTGAATATTCTCTTCCATTGCATTGCCATATAAAAACAAAACGCACACACACTAACTAACACACTAACTTGCCATTAAATGATTTGTTTTGCTTACATGCTCCTTTCTATGTGTGAAATTAAGTTTTTTAGCAATTTTGAAACTTTAATATTTTGATATTTAACAGGAATATCGTGATAATTTTAATTCTATGTTGGGACCAAGCGTCTAAGAAAGATGACTAAAAAAATTTGATCAAAATTGATTTAGTAGATTTTGCGTGAATCCCGTTCATCGAAAACGGCTATCATTTTATTTATATAGATAAAATTAACATATACATTAACTTAATTTACTACATATAACCAAATTCAATGTGAAAATTAATTTCACACATTTTTGCACTCTGGGCAATGGGCCACTTTTCAATATCGAGGAGGATGTATTTTTAATTACTAATCAAATTTCATTTTCAATTTAAATGTCTTATGAAAAAAATATTGAGTTTTAGATACCTTATTTAGATATTTGATTGATAAAATGCATAAATTTTAATAATTTTTGAAAGTATTTTAACAGTTTACTTTTTCCGAAGGAAAAAATTAATAAACAGTTAAGTGGTTGGGATGCTTTCAATTTCAAAGACCTAGGACTCATTGACTTATACCGCTATATCACTAATTTCTTTGAAATAAAAATTGGAAGAATAGTATTTTAAATTGAAGCTTACTTTTAATTCTGGAAAAATTATAGTGCTTTTTATAACGTATGAAATGCTTAACATTTGCCTTTCAAAATGTGTCGAAACTTGGACAAAAACAAAAGCACTGATTTTTCATGATGGCAAAGCGTAAAACTACAATTTTCTCAAAACTGCTTAAGTGCGACTGCTACCACTCTTGCTTTCAGCGGCTTATATGTTCCTAAGACATATTATTTCTACTTAATAATCAGTCAGCACTTGAAAAGTAATGTCACTGCTCAACACTGCATGACGCTTTTTGATATATGACAACAAATATGTAGCAAAAATTAACCAACATTATGAATCCAGATTAAAATGTTCAAATATATTTTCTCGTCGCTACTATTTGTATTGACATTGTAGAATATGAAAAGAAGAACAGCAGAGCTACTATAAAACTTTACCATCTACCAAATAAAACAGCAGTTGCATAACTAATCGAATCTTCTCGCCGCAGCCATTGCAGTAATGTGACAGCAACAGTTAAATTATCAACTGTCAACTGCAAAGATCACTTATGCAATTATACAAGCAGCATTAAACTAAAGGATAAAACCAGAAAGGATAATCAGCAGAAGATTTAATTAATTAGCAATCAATTCTCATTACCGATATGCTTGTTGGTGAAATCTGGAAGTTGGCTTTTACATAAATACACACATTTAAATTTGAATTTGTTGTAACAAAAAAACCGAAACCAAAATTGATGTGTACTTTGTGAATGAAATATGAAAAGATATTCAATTAAAATACGCTGTTCAATTTAATTATGGAGCTTTTACTTATTTTTTGTTCAACTTCCGAAGCATACGCATATGAAATCATGTTTTATAAATACATTCACCACCGTATTCATTCGAATACATGCATTTGTTTTTCTTTTAGCAGTTTTTCACTAATTAAATTGCAATATTTTTAATTTTCATTTTCATTTGAAAAACCCTTTTCACATATCATTGATTAAGCATACAGAAAATGAACAAGAGTAGGTTTCATTCGCAGTACAGTGGTTATGAGCGTAGGGTAAAGAATGCAATAACTGACTGCTCAAAAAATCTTTATGCACAGAATATTTTCTGACTAAAGCTTTCTCTGTATATGGACAAAGTTTTAAATGAAGTGAAAGATTATATTGAATTATAGGCCATAGATTCCGAAGATCGAGGAGCGAAATTTAATAATTTCATCCTCAGAATAAATTTTGATCAGTGGAGCCCTTTGCATACAATTTATCATCTTAGTTTTAAAATTAGTAGTGTTTAAAGAACTTTCAAAATGAGATAGATATAAGATAGAGGCTATATAGAGCTCGAAGACTCATTAATATTTTTCTTAATATTAAGTTATATAAAAAACACGGATACGACTTGAATTGATATATGTGTGGCTTAGAACTTTTCTCGATTTCTCGATTGAGTTTCGTCAAAATCCTTAAAATTATTGATTACATATAAAGCACAATTTTTTCTAGTTTTCTTCAACCTTTTCGGTCCCTGGGTCTATATCTTCCGTTAAGAGCATGATATGATTCACTATGAGACTAAACACAATTGCACCGTTTTGAAATGTGTTATAAAGACTACCAACATATTAAATCTTAAATTATTGTTCACTTTCTCGGATAAGAAGTGAATTCAAAAATATGTCCCATTCAACTCATGATTTCTGGTCATAAAAAACCAAAATCTACATGTAACGATCAGGTTATTGTGATTTAAAGTTGATATCTTTTGCCCACTTTTGTGTTTATATCGCATTTTGGTTTTCCTTAGCAATATTTAAAGATAAGTAAATATATAATGTATGTGCATGAAATGACTTTTTGTTAAAATTAAATAGTTTTTCTGATCTTCAACTATGACCTTAGCGCCATTGTACGTATAGTAAAAGTTCAACTTATTAAATTTAAGTTTCATATATTCAAAACCAGCCATGTAGCTTAAAATGTTAGCCTTAAAATAGAAACAAACATAAAATAAACTATTTGACATAAATCAAATATATAGAAGATTAGAATAAACATGATAAACCGTACCAGGAGCGAAAACTTTATTTTAAAAGATTCACTGTATCAAATAAAAATTTCAAAGTTTTAATTGATCCATGCGATTTTTTAAAAGGTCTAAATTAAATTATTTAATCTTTCATGAAAATCTTAATCATTATATTAGATCCGTTGACTTTCATAAGAAAATATATTGTGCAACTTTAGACACATTGTAAAATAAATAATTTTTTCACAATTTATTTTTTTTTGTGCTATACATCTCTACCTATGTACATCACTTACGAAATCGGCTAATATGTAACAACAAAAGTGCTTAAAACTATTCTTTAATAAACGAGTGCAAAAATCAGAAAATGTATATCCACTTACAGACATACGTATGTTATATATTCGTTCCAGTGTTCTATTAAATAACATTTGAAAGTAAATACTTAGATTTTTCCCTCTACTCAAGTGTGTCGGAATATATACTTTAAACTGCTACGAAACTATTTGGAGCTCGAATTAAAGAAATCTATTAACCTATTTGGCTCCAAAGTTGGTCTTTAAACTTTTTTACATTTAAAGATCTGGCATCAGGAGTCACCTGATCTCTTAAGCAAAGATTCGGACTGAGCTTTCTTTTCAAATTTGGCAGCTCTTAACATAATTAAAGATTTTGTTAGATATTGGCTGGCTGGATGTGTTTTTACTTTACGAATTCAATGATTTTTCGGCTGAGCCTTCTTCTCTTTCCACCGTCCATAATTCTGATCATTGTCTAACTTTCAACTTTGTGTATAACACAAAGCAAAACGCAAGTCTTACACAGTAGAACTTTCTTTCTTTAAAAGAGGTACTTGGTTTCATCTTTATTGATCGAAAGTCCCAGTCGTTTCTTCATACCTTCAATCCCGACAAATGTTTTGCAGAGATATTGATGGGTTTTCATGTTGAGTTATGCTCCAAAGTGGATTACATATTTAAAAGAAATTATCTGAAATAATATAAAGGAGTCTGTACATTTCTACTCAATCGCTGTAGGTTTTTCTTTGCTGATTTTACTAGCATTTCTTAGCAGCTATAGTAAACTTAGCAACTCTCTCTTTTTTCATCCTAAATCCTGACCAGCACACTTTCTGGTTAGCTGTGTAATCGGCATTATATTTTCATTATATATCTGATATATCACAAGTGCACATATTAAGGATAAAGGATTCCGACAGCACAAGCTCTGATGAAAATGTTCTTAACCCTTTTTAGTAGATACTACATAAGAGTTATTTCAAATATATAATTCAGTGGAAAGTTAGTAACTAAATTGAGGAACAGGCATAATTCAAACTGAAGCTTCGGCTTATGAAGGCAGAATCTATAGTAGTTTTTTTTATTTTAATTACATATATGAATCTACACTTACGGTCAAAAAAAACGCCGATTTGAATTTTGCAAGAAACTTTAAAATTTGCTGCGTAAAATAATATTTAATCTTGTTTATCTGCTTTAAGGTTGTTAGATACGTTTCCCAAGGACAAGTTTTGAGCATTTTCAGAACTCTCCACTTATAAATAATAAATTCTAGGAACTTATTCCAATTAAATACATAAGTGGTGGTTTTATAATCAAAAATTAAATTTTATTTGTATGAAAAATAGATAGTTTTTTTACAAAAATTTGATCGTAACAAGTAAGTTCTATTATTTTTGTATAATACTCCAATGATTTTTTTGAGTTTTTGCATTTTAGTGGACCGTGGAAAGCATTTTACGACAGAGTAAAGTAAAATTATTAAAAATTCCATTTTGCAAGGTAAAAATTTTAAGGAAATTTAAAATTCTATCGGATGTTCTGCGAAAATGGTTTCGAATACGATAAAATACAGAAATAAACGAAAAACATGAGGCCGAATGTCTTCCATGTCCCTCCGGGACGTGAATTGTTCGATACGGCTTTCGATACATAGTCCGTTTTTACCTGCTGCGGAAATATAGAAAGTGCTTAATATAGCAGCGAGTGTAGAAAACGTTAAAAGAAAACTCAGGGAAACCAATTTGAGTGCCCAGAATCCACAACCACTTCCACTGTTTAAAAAATGCATATCACAAAGAGATAGGATTTTGCGCACGGGTACTTAAAATGGCCATTTGCAAATAAGATAAGCATTATGTGAAGCGATGAGAGTAAGATAGTTTTTTTGGTGGAAAGGCACTCGTCAATATGTAAGACGTAGCCCAAACACAGAATATGATACTTGGAATGATCTTACCCTCACCGTTTCACTCTACTTTGCAAGTGGCCATTTTAAGTACCCGTGCGCAAAATCCGATCTCTTTGTGATATGCATTTTTTGAAACAATGGAAGTGGTTGCGGATTCTAAGCACTCAAATTGGTTTCCCTGAGATTTCTTTTAACGTTTTCTGCACTCGCTGTTATATTAAGCACTTTCTTTATTTCCACAGCAGGCAAAAACGGACTATGTATCGAAAGCCGTATCGAACAATTCACGTCCCGGAGGTGCATTGAAGGCATTCGGCCTCATGTTTTTCGTTTATTTCTGTATTTTATCGTATTCGAAACCATTTTCGCAGAACATCCGATAAAATTTTAAATTTCCTTAAAATTTTTACCTTGCAAAATGGAATTTTTAATAATTTTACTTTACTCTGTCGTAAAATGCTTTCCACGGTCCACTAAAATGCAAAAACTCAAAAAAATCATTGGAGTATTATACAAAAATAATAGAACTTACTTGTTACGATCAAATTTTTGTAAAAAAACTATCTATTTTTCATACAAATAAAATTTAATTTTTGATTATAAAACCACCACTTATGTATTTAATTGGAATAAGTTCCTAGAATTTATTATTTATAAGTGGAGAGTTCTGAAAATGCTCAAAACTTGTCCTTGGGAAACGTATCTAACAACCTTAAAGCAGATAAACAAGATTAAATATTATTTTACGCAGCAAATTTTAAAGTTTCTTGCAAAATTCAAATCGGCGTTTTTTTTGACCGTAAGTGTAAGTAGTTTTCATTCATAATTATTTGTCTACATTATTTACAGACGCTTTGTTTACTTTACCTTAAAAATTGGAAATTTGTGTCATTGATGTTTTTTGCTGATTGCGCGGTTTAACATAATTTGTAAAAAGGATGCAGGATAATATTTTTTTATGTTAATATTCGAATTGGATGATTACTAATGAAACCTTAAGGGCTACCGAGATAGTTTAAATAAATCTTTCATTTTTGAAATAAGTTTTTAATTCTCTTGATCAAAAATATTAATAATAAAAATATTTTTCCTCAACAGCCAAAAGCTGTGATATATGAATTGTTAAAAATACACTATTTTTACCTTAGCACATGGTGTGAAGAGGTGATTTTGGGTTAAACAATTTACGAATAAAATCAGTCGTATTGACCATTTAAACTATACAAACTCCTTAGCAATTCTTTATACAATTTATTTTTCAACTTATAAAAGGTATGTATCCACGTTTCATAAAATTATACATAAAGTTTGCTTTATTTTAACTTAATTTATGAAAGTTGGTTCCATTTTCTATTGGTATGGAATGAATTCTGCATATCCATCCTCTATCTATTCAAATTGAAATTATTGAAAATAATGTAAGAAATTAATAACTGAAGAATTTTTTTTGACTTATTAAGGATTTTTCGATCTATGTAAGTTTTTACACAGAAGAAATATCGAAATAGTGCATTAAAACCAATGTTAAGTGTTAAAAATTCGTCGCGAATTTATAATTCAGCTTATTTCTCCTACTATTGAAAAAAAAAGTATACACTGCATTCCCTCTCTTCATAGCCTTTCTAACAAAAAAAAAAACTAAGCGATTATGATTATGGCTGTTTACCAACTGCCTATTTATATATTGATATCTATGTGTAGGCGTCGTTTTATGGTAGCCATTTTGTTAAAAATAAAATTTTCGATCGATTTTGCCAAAATTTTACATACTTCTTTTCAATACTAAGTTCTCGGATCTGAACGTTGGATTTTATTTTTCTTCAATTACTACTTATTTTTTAATTAAACAAAAGGAGCAATTTTTGGAAAAAATCCGAGTTTTTTGATAAACCTGTACCGAAAATTCAAAAATGAATATTTTGTTTATTTCTTCGTTCAAATTCAAGGTGATCTTATATACTAAAGAAATCTTATATATATATAAGATGAAGCAGTCATGAATTACCATATGTTGAATTTTTTTTTTAGGTTACTTAGTTCTCCCCACTACCACTGGCTTATTTTTTAATGAAAATTTATAAATATTTTTGAAATAGTGCTTAATCATATTACAAATTTTAAGAATTTTAATAAAGAAGGTACTGTAAAAAAAAAATCACAAAAATACGCTTCTTTTTGTCTCTTTGACCCTTTTCCTCCCTTAAGACTATCTTGAATTTATATTCAAGGTGGAACAATTAAAATTCAATGACCTATTTTTTTATGTAACTTTTCATGTCTGTTTTACTTTGAATGCAATTTTAACTACTTATGTCTCCATCTGGATTTTAATTGTTCCTCCTTTAATATTAATTCAAAAAGTCTTAAGGGGCTAAACCAGTGTAAGCCATGAAAAATTAGGCGAATTTTGCGAATTTTTTTAAAAGAAAGTACTCGATAGAATGTTTTGAAGTTTTTTGGACATAATAAGGTATATTTTCAGCTATCGAACACAAAATGCCTGCCGTAAACCTGATTTCAATAGACAGACGGACAGACAGACAGACAGACAGACAGACAGACAACGCTAAATCGACTCAGGTGGTGACCATACCTGCCACGCCCCCTTCTATGTGTTACAAACGGAGAGACAAAGTGAATATACCCTCGGTGTAGGGTATTACTTAATTACTTTATAACTAAGCAGGCTTACTTATTCTAAAATTTTAGTTTGCTTTTCTTTTCTGTACACAAATCGTTTGAAATATTCTTACCTGTTCTTGTAATCCTTATGTAACTTTGAAGATTTCAGGAATTTCACCTACAAAAGGATTAGTGCAATCAGAAAAATTTTTAGTTAAAGTCTTATTGTAAATATGTTATAGATTCAACAACTATAAAAGGTGCGCCCACTATTAAAAAAAATAGGTGGGGCTGTAGTTTAACTTAAGCGTTTTTAGCTACGAACTATGACTTGTCAAATTAAATGACACACCCAATTAAATGTTTTCTAGTTAAAGCTCTAAGATTTAATATTTCTAATATGTATATGAATTAAAGGTGCTATATACACAGGTTTGTCGTTAAAAATTGCTCTAGCACTCAATCCGCCAAACTCTGGTGCCTAGTTTATTCTGAGAATATGTTGAGGAAAAGTCATTGCTGATTTGTGTGGAAGCTCAGCTTGAAGTTTTGTGAAGTTTATTTTTAAACTCAACTGGAAGCTCAAAAACTTCGATAAAAACAGTGTTTCAAAAAAAAAAAGAAAAAAAAAAACAAAACAAAAAAAATTAACGCACTCATTTTTTTTTGTTAAATTAATACCAATGATGCTCTTACAAAAAAAAAAGTATATATTTTTCTCTCAGCATTTGTTGAATTTTTCAGCTCAAACATTAAATTTTTATCCCAAAAATTTAATTTCTTGCCAACTTCAAAAATGTCTCAACTTTGACTAACTGTAAGTACTAAACTACTTACCCGAATGGGTTGAAATTTTAAATTTATGAGTTCCAGACATTTCTCTATCCGATGCAAGTATCAAATTCGTCAAACAGACCCACACCAAAATTGATTTTTGCAACGCTTTCTTGAAAAGCGAAAGAATAATTGATTGAAACTGCACATAAAAAACGTTCTTACTAAGCATAGAAAGAATCTGCAATAGGTTCGAAAATAAGGCGTTTTCGGCATTTTAGTCGTATGGAAGGTACTACGCCCTGTGGTCAAAACACATCCACATTTTCCGAGAGGCTGAAAATTTGATCAATATATGTATGTCCGAAAGAGTTTTTTTTATTTTTTATTTGTTGCGTGTCCAATTCTAAGGCATAGCCAAAAATAAATAAAAAATATAAGCACTAGGGTGTTTGGGGATAGATTTTGTTTATATTTTACGTATATTTTATCTTGAGGAACAAAAATAATTGTCCTAACACTTGAGCTTCTTAGCTCAAACCTGTGCGCGGACAAAGTTTATATCCGATTTCTATGATATTTTACGAAAAAACCGACTGACTAAAACGTGAAAAAATCTCCCTTTAATGTTAAGACATAGCGTTTTATGTATTTTAGTTGTATGGGAGATGCCATTCACTCTTGTCAAAAAACGTCAACATTTGTTTCCAATTACAATTCATATCGAAGTAACGAATTTTTTACTAAAATGCAAATAAAAAATCTGTTTCGTTTTTCTGCTTTTTTTTCATATGCATTGTAATAGGAAACAAACTGATTGTGCTATTTGCAGGTTTGATCTAGGAAGCTAAAGTCTTGGGAGAATTTTCTTCAAACCCTATTCTATAATATATTTTATATTACATAATTGAAGATGGCTTAACCAAAATATGTTTTATTATTAAAAAATATTCAACGCTTAGACTCCTCTGATTTCTCCTATGTTAGTCATTAAACGATCACCAAAACCTGCAAGAAACACAACTTTGCAGCAAGAAATTTATTGCCCTTGTTGTAAAGTTGCGAAATCTGCAGTTTTTTTTTTTTTGAAAATGGTAGTGAAAATAAAGAATAGAGCAATAAAACAACCACAGAAGTTGGTGCAACAATACATAAAACAACAACACGATAAAAACATAAATAAATCGGTGGTAAAACTTGAAACATAATTTGTACATTAGTCAAGTTGTGTGGGTGCACAAATATGTTCTGATTGAATGTACATACATGTATGTATGTGTAGCGCAGACTTATTTTGCGGTTAATTAAATTTTTAATAAATGGTTTCCTTTCATACTCTGGTAAAATAATGTGAGAAATGTGAACTTACACACCCTAATTGATATTTCAAGGAGAACGCAGAATGTTTTAATATGAAAGTATGAAAATAACCAATTAATTTTGAAATTAAATTGTTTTACACTTTGTTAAGTTTTCTCAAACTCTATTAAGGTTTGATAAAAGAGCTTTTAAGTAAAATAGTTGAAATTAAAGATTTGGGTCGAAATCATAGAAATTTTGAAAAATAAAATTCGTCTTATGGTAGAAATTAAAAAATGTTCACTTTATGAATGACCATTACTTACATAAAAACCAAATTAGGGCCATCAAGTTGATGCTTTATATGCCGAATTGACTATTTATTTAATTGCAAAGCTAGCCAAAATGGGATGCTATTTAACACTTTTTATCTGGCTGTAATCCTATCGTGTTTCATACATATGAAGAAAAATTAAGTATCGTTACAGAACGAAATGTGTGACGTTATGAATTTTGTTTGCCTAAAAAAAAAAAATTTTTACTTAATTGCATAGCCTACATTTCAGCGTTTTGCATTTTTTCAATACTTGTCTAACTTTGATTAGTTGTTAAGGCGCACAGTTAAAATACTATATTTAGCTCTTAAAATTTATGCAGATCAACTCTCATATCACAATTAATTGGCTCTCATGCTTTTAATGCAATAATTTATGTATAGTTCTAAGAATATCGGGATAAAGGGTTAAGTTTTCGCAATCATGTGTTATTTTGAACAATTTCAGTCAGTTACACCAAGTCCAACGTAAGATTGCAAAAATACAATGCTGTATTCACAAAAACTAATTAATATTAAATTATCGCATCATATTTCGGGTATTTTATATTGTGATATATATTTTGCATGCACAATGTTAACCAACAGGACAAATTTGCTGAAAGTCGGAGAAGTCGAGTGGAAATACAATTCCAGTCCATATGGAGTGACTCCCCAGCAGGCAAACGAGCAAGGCCTGCCTCGGAGAAGGCCTGCTAGCACGGCTGCGATTAAAACAAGACTTCTCAAAACTAGATTTTCATGCAAATAAAAATACAATCACAGAAGGCATATTATGCATAATATGCCTTCTGTGACCCCATTTACTTTAAAGCTTTTCTGTTTCTTTTTTTATTTCATGTATTGCAGTGTTTTATGATTCGGCATTACTTTTTCGTCATATGCATTGTACACATACGTCATGAAAAGTAGACACATAATTGGAAATTAAGAGAGGTGTATATTGCCAGGCTAGTTTTCTGTTGTTTCATGTTATGTTAAGGAGGTACAGTTTTGTGTATTCTTTGTAAAATTGTAAATTAAGTAACATCACGAAAAAAAATCATTAAAAAAATATTGATCACGCACCTGACGGGATTCGGGGGTGACCACCTTATAAATGCTGCTTGCTGGAAGCCCTCGTTGGGTCTTTGCTTTAAAAGTTCCTTTTGTTTCTATTTGGCTCAAACAAACTGTTTCACTATATTTAATTTTCACAAATTTATTATATTTAAAGTTATTTTAGTTTTTTTATGTTTTACATAAGTTTTTATAATTTCACTAAAAAGAAAAACCTTGCTGCCGTCGCTGCTCAAAATGAAGTGTAGGAACAAGGTGAAATATGGGTACTTATGTTTGTACCGCAAACTTGGCACCACCGCATTTAGGGTCAGCACGCATTAACGCTGTAAGGGTGAGTGCGCATGCATACGGAAATTGCGCCGATGCACAGCTTGCGATATGAACATGCCGCCCACCTTGCAATAGGCACTAATGCAAAAAAGAAAGAAGTTAAGCAGCAAGCTCTTTTTTGATGTAGCTTAAAATTTAATGAAGTAAAGTTAATGTAATAATGATAATAAGCAAAAAGGTAAATTATTAATTCCAGTTAATTATTAATTCAAAGTAAATTATCAATTCAAAGAAAAAGATTTGTTAATCAATACAAAGTATGAGAAAATATACATTTTCTTATTGAAAACTTATTGGGAAAAATTCAAACATAGCTTAAGTACATAGCTTTGAAAAAAAAGAAGAAAAATACAAATTAAAGATTTTTCAGATGACGAAAAAATGTTCATATTTAAAAACCTTTTTTTGGTTTCTTAAATAAGAAAGGGAGCCGTACGCCGCTCTTGTCCCTGAGTCAACTTTCCCAAACTGGGCGACCAAACGCAAAATAAAAAAAAGGGCAGTATCACTACAACAAAAGGCAATTTACTTTCTTAAAATATAGCAGAATTATTAGGAGCTTTGACTCAGAAACAAGATGTCGCATGAGCGAGCCCATATTTTTACCCTTTGGTAAGCTAAAAAAATATGTGAAGTAGAGAAAATAGCTTAAGTTAAGTCTACTTAATATACATCCGGAATGGCGCGCTTAACTTCGCCGCAAAAAGTCCAGCCAAATATGGTGGGAAAAGCTGCTGGTGCTCGTGCAACAGTGCGTGGTTTTCCACGAAGGATTTTCGGGAAAAGGTCTGCGCCAATGACAAATCGAACCTGGTAAGAGCCCCAATAGTATTTGTCAGCTAAAAGCAGCAAAGGGTGGTAATGGGAAACCACCTTTTTATCAGCTTGATGAAGAGGGTGCTTTCCATAGTCGCCTACATCGATTAGCGCCGTGCCTTGTACAATATCGTTAAAATTGTGCCTGGATCGAAACAGAATTGTGCAACTAGGGTTGTTGTCGTAGTCACTAACTTGTAGTCCTAGCCGCTGCACTTCTGAAAACAAAATAGTGGTTCGATCTTGACCCGGATTAATCAACCCTCGAACTTCACAGCCGCCGATTGGAGTTTCTATCTCCACCAAAACCGTCATTTTTAAAATTACGTTCTGCTTGTTTGCCGGTGGCTGAGGGAGCATCATCGTGCTGGCCGAGTTTGATGTGTTTAAGTGCAGCAACGTGTTATGAAGCTTATGGCAGACGCGGCAAGTTGATGAACTTGTACAATTTGCAAGTTCGTGGGACAAGGCAAGGCAATTAGTGCACCCTTCTTCTTGGCTTACCACTCGGAGTCGTTCTGCAACGCTTAGAGTCTGGAATTTTCGGCAATGGTTTAGCGAATGGTCATTGCGGCACATTGGGCACTGGTACTCCCGATTATATGGTCAGCGAATCATGCTATTAAGTATAAGAAGTTAATTCAATATAAAATTCATTTTTGGAATAAGAAGTGGGGCGATCATTGCTAAGAGACAAATTTCTTGTGAGACAAGACGTTTAATGAAGAAAAAAAAAAAGGAATGTAGACTTAGAGACAAAAACGTTTTTGATATTTTATTCATTATTTTGTTGAGACAGAATGACAAGCTTATGAACCGGTCGCGTTAGTACACCGTTTTGGGTATTAACGTCAGCTACGCGAACGTGGCTATCAGAGCCATAATAAACTTTTATAATTCGACCTAAGCGCCATTCAAAAGGTCCTACGAGTTCGTTACGAATGATAACTAGGTCGTCAATTTGAAGATTTCGTTGAGGGTTTTTACACTTGTTGCGTTTATGTAACTCCTTCAAGTATTCGTCCTTCCATCGGCGGCATCGCCTTCAAGCGTCGCCACCGATTATTTAGGTTCATTGAGACGTTTTCTTCAGGCTCTGCTGGAGCTAACAGTGGTGACCCAACGAGAAAATGGCCAGGAGTCAGTACTGCAAAATCTGACACATTTTCTGATGCAGGACTAAGCAGCCGAGAATTGAGACAAGCTTCGATACGCTAAAGTAAAGTTGCGAACTCTTCAAAGGTGTATTTTAGGTGACCAGAGACCTTTCTGAAGTGTTGCTTAAAACATTTAACGCCGGCCTCCCAAAGTCCGCCCATATGAGGTGCAGACGCTGGAATGAAGTGCCATGAAAGCTTTCGAATGCCGTATTTTGAGACTGAGTCATCGCGGACGCGTTTAATGAAGTTTTCTAAATCTTTCGCAAGTTCTTTTGAGGCGCCAACAAAATTTCTACCGTTGTCAGAATAAATTCGATTGGAACAACCTCTTCGCGAGACAAAACGCAATAGTGCTGCCAGGAAAGCTGGTGTAGGGAGATCAATTACTGGCTCTAAGTGAATGGCTTTTGTAGCGAAACAAACAAAGAGACAAGCGTATCCTTTGGTGATGCGACAATAGCGACCAGTGAAACTTTTAATATCGAAAGGCCCTGCGAAATCAAGCCCTGTATTTGCAAAAGGTCGATCTAAAGATGTCCTTAAGGCTGGCAAGGCAGCCATCATTTGCCCATGAAGTTTTTGGCGATGCACAACGCATGGCTTGCAATTATGTATGCATGTTTTTATTAAGTTTTTGACTTTTGGCACCCAAAACTCGAGGCGAATGAGTCGTAAAACGAGCTGGTTTCCACCATGAAGTGACATCTCGTGTATAAATTGAACATATAAATATGCGAGTCGACTTTTATACGCAAGAATAGTGGGATGTCGTTCATTGTAAGTCAGAGACAAAGAAGATGCTAAGCGCCCGTTTGCTCGGATTACCTTCTGAGTATCCAAAAATGGAGTCAAAGTCAAAACTGGGCTGTTTGAAGTGACTGCTTTTTTGCTTATCAAATTTAAGTACTCATTGGGGAAATGCAATTGTTGAGAGAGGATTATAAGACGAGTTTTGACGGCGCTTATCTCCGCAGATGAAATAATCTTTGTGCGAACTGAAGCATCAGCTCGAGTAGCGGAATGAGTTCTTTTAAAGAAACGAAACACATATGATAAAGTTTGAAAAGCCTTTGGTAGCGATGAGAATCTATCGAGAATATCTTCAGTTACCGCCGAGCTAGTAAAATGAGTTTTGATTTTTCTAATTTCAAGAGTAGAGTTTATTTCTTTATCGGGTTTTTTGGCCATTTAGACTTAGGCAATTGGAGCCAAGAGGGTCCGTGCCACCACAAATCATTAGTCTTAAGCTCCGCAGGATATGCCCCCCGGGTTGCTAGATCGGCGGGATTCGAATGTGTGTCTATATGAGACCAATTTTCGTTGCCGACTTTTTTAACTATCGTAGAAATTCTATTTGCGACGAAAGTCACCCATGTACAGGGTGGTTTTTTGAGCCATGATAGGACATAGGAAACTCAACGTTGCTTGAAGGAGAGTAATGAATCCACCGAGGTATTGAAATTAATTTTACTTTTGTGTAATTTAACACGAAATTTTGCCATTTTTGAAGTGAGACTGGTTTCAAATTGTCGTCCCAGTCAATTTTATCGAGCCACAACTGTTGCATGATTATCTTGGTAGTTATTATAACTGGAGAAAGCCAACCAGCTGGGTCAAATAATCTAGCTATCATACTAAGGACTTCTCTCTTTGTGTATGATTTTTTGAGTTCAAATGGCATTGCATGGAAGCAAAAAGAGTCTAAAGTGGCGTTCCAAAAAATGCCAAGGGTTTTCGCTGTACTTTTATCTTCGAGGGACAAGAAATCTACATCAAGTAAATGATCACGCTGCAAATCTTTCAAAATATTTATTGAGTTCGATGTCCATTTTCTCAACACAAAACCTGCGCACTTAAGAATACCAATGAGTTGATTTCGGGCTTCTATCGCGTTTGAAATTTCATGTGTGCCAGCTAAAACGTCATCAACGTACATTGAGCTTTTAAGAATCTCTGCCCCTAGTGGGAAACGTAGCTTTTCGTCTTCAGCTAGTTGCAACAGAGTTCTTATTGCGAGGAACGGAGCACAGTTCAGCCCAAAAGTAACTGTTTTGAGCTCGAAATCTTGTAATTCTGTATTAACAGAGTCACGAAAAAGAATTCTTTGATATGGAGAATGCTGAGGATTAACAAGAATCTGCCTATACATTTTTTGTATATCAGCATTGAATACATAGGCGAAAAATCTCCACTTGAGAATCAAGAGCATGAGATCACTTTGTAGTACAGGGCCTGTATGAAGAATGTCATTGAGAGAAGTGCCATTTGACGGTTTACTCGAAGCGTTAAAAACAACTCTAATTTTCGTTGTTTTACTTTCAGGCTTTATCACCGCATGGTGGGGCAAATAAAAGTGACGAGAATTTGTTTCGAAGCGTGGAACATTAACACTTTTCATATGATCAAGCTCTAAATATTCATTTATAACTTTATCATATTCAGCCTTATAGTCAGGCTTTCGTGTTAGCGACTTTTCGTTCCGTAGGAACTGACGAAGTGCAATATGTCTTGATGGGCCAAGATCAGTTATTTTTGGAGGACATGATTTAAATGGTAAATCCACCGTATAGCGACCATCTGAATTTCTGGTGACAGTCTTGACAAAATTTTCTTCACATAAGGCATCTGATTGTGATGCTATCTTTTTTTGAGGAATTTCTTCGATTTCCCAAAATTTGCTTATTTGCTCACTTAAAGAAACCTCAGTAACATAAGAGACTATAGTTTGACTCTGAGTAGTGAGCTGTGATAAGGAATTGGTCCAGTAAGGATCCATCCAAAAACGGTCTCTTGTGCGACAAGAGAACCCAAAATGCCTTTATGAATTCCACCCAGTATTATAAGTGGATACAAATCACCGCCTATAAGCAGATCAATGGTCGAGCTTTGAAAAAAATTGGCATCAGCAAATTTGAGCTTTGGCAGCTCTGGATAAAAACAGGGATCAAAGGAATGCGAGGGCAAATTTCCAGTGACATGGGGTACAACGAGTGCAGTGACATCGATTGCCTTCCGATGCTGGGTCAATGAGAGCTCGAGCTTTATATGTGATTCCCAGATGAAAAACGTTGATCAGAGCTGAACCAAGTAAAACTTTCTTGGTGACCGAGTTGAAACAAGTTTGCACTGTTTATGGGGGATTTGAATTCGAGGTAGTGGACTGTATGCAGGGCTGCCGTTTTGGAATTTTTGACCGCAGTGAAAATTCCGAAAAATTGAGGAAAAGTGAAGTGTTCGCAGTGTTTCTAAAACAAAAGTGCAGTGAATTTTGCAGTGTTATAAGAAAAAGATACATTCTACAATATTTTTAAAATCACATAAAAAAAAAAAACACTTTTTCGGTACATTTTTAATAATATGTAATCAATAGTTAAAATTAAACAAATAACATTGTCATTTTGTGCCTTCATGGCATAAATCAGTAATAATAAAAGTTTATATATTCTATGTACTGTGGACATCAAAATAAACTAAAAAAATTAGCGACCAAGTATTCCATAGGGACAACATAAAAAGAATTCAGAAAATCTTAGAGAAAAACAGTTTTCCAAAACACACAACAAAAAGATTAAAAGACAATTTCTATAAGGATAAGGGACCAAGACAGGAAAGGGGTACAGTCATATATAAATCGATGACATATATTCCAGGTTTGACAGAGAGATTCGCGAAATTAAGTGAGTTTAAGGACAAAAATTGCTAATAAGACAGATAATAAAGTTGGACAATTTTACAGCAATATCAAAACTTGACAAATCCTGCCTTATTTACAAAATTCTTTGTGACGGAGACGGGTCCAATGTATGCCAGAAGGTATATGTTGGTACTACAAAAAACAAATTAAGGACAAGACTCTCAGGACACAGATCGGACCAAAAAAACAGAAATGGACAAGCCCCTAAGACAGCCCTTTGAGCCCACTGTGCTGAGCTTGGACATTTTCCTAATTTTGACGCTGTGGAGATCTTACAAGAAGAAAATAATCATGAGAAGAGATTCATATTAGAGATTCTCCACATTATTAACACCCCCACTGAAAAGAGAATAAATTTCAAGAGCGACACAGAAAATTGTGCTCATATATACAGACATTTAGTTGACAATTAGGTTAGTTTAAGTTTAGCTTTTCTATAATTTTAACGTAAGTTTTGTTTTGTTAATTTATTCAATTGTGTATTGTTTTAATTATTATTTCTTAGTCACCCCTTAAGATAAGGAAGAATCTTCCTCGAAATATTGGGAAAAATTATAAATAAAACACAGACCTAAAACCAGAAAAAGTGTTTTTATTTAAAATAAAAATACGATTTATGTTCGACTATTTTCTGTAATTTGCTAGTAATTACTTTGATGGCACCCAATTTTTAAAATCTTCACTAGGAAACGTTCCTTTAATGAGCATGATCGAATTAACCGTCTCCACTTTTAAACCATTCCAAGTTGAATTTTTTATTTGATTTGTAAGTGAAAAATGCGATCTTTGGATGCGCTACTGTGAGGTAGGCATGATAGTACGCCAAAATTTCTATAAGCCAGGATATACACAGTAGTTTCACCTAACGCTTTTTTTAATGAAATATAGCGAGCCAAAATTCTTTCAAATTTTTTTCTTCTGGCTTCGACATTATCTATGTCATCATGATTTATCAGATTAGGAAAAAGCAGAATCAGTGTCAACAAGCTTACGAAACCGGACATTCAGATTGAAACGCTTTTAAAGCAGGATCTTTAAAATTAATTATTTTTGGCACTTGTTTGCATAAAATCATTTAAATTTGTTGATATTTCTTTTTGATTTCTGTAGCTTCTTTCTCACTTAACAAGCCATCGTGAATGAATGTTTTAGCTCTCGGGCCAAGGTATACATCCCTCAATGGCTTATAAATGGAAATGGCTTATGACTGGAAATTTATAATTTGAAAATTTTTTGCTAGATTACTTTTGCGACACTTTTTTCTGAAAGTGCAGTGTTTTCAAAAAAGATGCAGTGTCGCAGTGTCATACTTTAAAACGCAGTGAAAAACTGCGATCGAAGTGACAGCGACAGCCCTGTGCAGCACTGCTAACAGGCCTTCTCCGAGTAAGGCCTTGCTCAATTGCCTGCTGGGTTCTTCTGCAAGTTCTAACAAGAGCGTAATTGAGCGTAACTAGATCGTATCGTGTATACGTATACAAATGTGAACGCACAACATCGACTCAGTTCTACTTCAGCAGCCAAAGAAGCAAAACTTGCGACAAATAATTGCTAGCTAGCGTATTTTTTGTTGCGTATTTTTTCTAAAAATTGATGATACACCCGAAAAAATTTGATTTATTAATTTAAGTTTCTTATTGATATTTTTAAGTTCTTTTTAGTAGTATTTTTATTTATTTACATAATATTTTATATTACGGAATTGGTTGCCTATTAAATATGTTGTTTTTCAAAGGATATAAGGGGACCCAAATGTATTTCCCCGATTTGATTAAAATTTTTTTTTTACGAAGTTATGCCTGTTTTAAGTTTTGATGTCAAAAATTAAAAAACCGCTGAAAATTTTTTCAAAAAAACGGCATTTCCATCCAAATCAAAATAAATAACTTTTGTCTCTTGACAAAATCTGTAAATTTCAAAATGGTTGAAAATTGGCAGAGTTATAGCACTTTTTAAGAGAAAAAAACGAAGCTAATTTTCTGAAAAATCCCACCTTTTTTTTCGCTTAAAATTTTATTTTGGCATTGTATTAATATAAAAAAGAAATGAGTTTAATACGCGCTTAAAGACATTTGAGGTCAGAAGAATTTTTTTCTCAAAATAAAAATTTAAATATTTGTTTCAACATTGCCAAGCCATCTGTGATACTACTACTTTCAGCTTATTTTTAATAATAACATCATTTAGTACCGTTCTTTTTCTTTAAAAGTGGCAATCTGTGATGCTTCCTCGCAAAGTTACAGCCATTTGAAAAATACATGAATTTGATTCCCTGCGACCCAACAATATTAACCAACCGGTTACAAATTTATTTCATCTTGAATGCCTGTAAGCCGACGATATGCAGTGCATTCACTTGTATGAGATATTGGGTTACGCTGAATGTGCTTTGAGAGCATTGAGACTCAGTAGTTGCTTCACCTTACAATTCGCTAGCGTAAGCACTTTTCTACACTAAGCATAATTTATTTAATACATATAACAATTTCATGAACAATAAAATTGTCTTAAAAAAACCACCAACTAGCAGCGTTTTAATAATACATTATGTGGCGATCCTGCCAGTTAAAAATCCTGCCTATTCGAAGAAATTTTTAAGAAATTATTAAAATACTGGCGCACTATTTTAAACGGAAGGCGGCGGCACTCAAAAAAAATATCTGATGAATAAAAAAAACAACAACGGACCAGAAACATAATAAAACATCAACCCCAACCAACATTCCAAAAAGAGACGAAGCAATTAACAACTGAGTGAGGCTGATATGACAAAATCTAGCAAAATTTCTTTTATTTTTTTATGAAAAAAAAAAAAAAAATTACTAACCCAATGTGCACACAAACGGACGCGAATTCGTTTCTGCGCATTCCGCTTTTTGTAAGTAAAACGATTTCGTTTCGAATTCGTAACGGACTTCAAATACGAATCCGTTTCGAATTCGTTTTTTGTTCATAAAACGAATCCGTTTCGAATTCATTTTTTGTTCATAAAACAGAACAAATTTTTTTGGAAAATCCGTTTCGAATTCGTAACGAATTCGTTTGGCACACTGGGATATTATTAAAATTCACATTGCTAAAAATTAAAAAAATTGTAAGCTAATATTGTAATAAAGAGTGCCTTTAATAGAGGAATAATTCTTTTTCGGTAAAGTTAATCACAGAAAACTGAACTTTTTTTTAAAAAGTGATTTTTCTTTTGTTTTGTGCTTGGAACTTTGTTTTCCCATAGCACAAAACTCAGCAGCAAATGTTATCAACGAGGTAAAAATAATTGATAACACGGAGCATTTTGATTTCCTAAAGCTTACGCTCTTAATCGTTTATTTATTTATTTACAAATGTCTATCGAGTTAAACTCTATTGGACACATTGAGTTATTATTCTTACAATAAAATATATATATAAGAGATTAAATATTACTTACAAAAACAAATGAATTTAATTAACATCATACCATAAATAGATCAAAGTAAGGAAAGTAAATGTAACTTAAAACTATTTCTACTTAATGATAAATCCAAATCATTATGAAATTTATTATAATCTGAGCAAGACTTTGTAATTGGATTAGACAAACCGTAATTCGTGAAAGCACGTGGGATCCAAAAAAGAAAATGCCTTCCTCTTAATGGCCTTGAAGGAGCATATATTGGGAAAAGAGAAAGGAGCATCTGACAGTCAATATGATTGCACAACGTATCTCTAGCTAGCATAACACTAAAATACTATATGTTCTTCTTGCTTGAAGCGATTTGAGGTCAATCAATAAGCAACGACTTTTATAAGTGGGCAAAATATTTAGATTCCAATTCATCTTTCTTAATGCATATCTTGAAAATTTCCTTTGCACAGCCTCAATTCGATTTATACTAATTGCGTATGAAGGACTCCATATACAAGAAGCTTACTCCAGAATCGATCTAATTAAAGAAACATAAATTGATTTCAATGTGTATGGGTCTGAAAATTCTTTTGTATTCCGTATCAAAAATCCTAGCAATTTATTAGCCTTAGAAATGATATAATCATAATGTGAGTTAAAGCTTAGCTTAGTGTCAAACATTACAACTAAATCTTTCTGACAATCCACTTTAACAAGGGAACAATCTAAAATTTTATAATCATGACTTACGGGTGAAGATGATCTAGTGAAACTAATACACTTACACTTAGATATGTTTAAATACAAGTAATTATCCTCACACCACTGTGCTACACTGTCTAGGTCCATTTGTAATAGAACTGAATCTATATACGTTCTAATAGGCCTAAATATTTTCAAATCATCCGCATATAACAGACAATTAGAGTATCTTACTCTGTTAGGGAGGTCATTAATAAATATAATGAAGAGAAGAGGTCCTAGGTGACTACCTTGTGGAACTCCAGAATAGTTAAAAATTTCTTTAGATACTGTTGAACCAATCTTGACAAATTGTCTGCGATTGGAAAGATAATCCCTGAGCCAACTTAGAATCTGAGAGTGAAAACCCATACAGTTAAGTTTATTTATCAGGACCGTATGTGAAACCCTATCAAATGCTTTTGCAAAATCTGTATAAATAGCATCAACTTGATTACCACGCTCAATGCCTTTTAAGCAAAAATTCGCAAATATAGCCAAGTTGGAAATAGTGGACCTGCCACTTACAAAACCATGTTGAGCTTGGGAAATATTATTTTTTATATTCCAATATATCCTCTTCTTCACAATCGCTTCGAAAACCTTAGGTATCAACTTCAGTTTTGAAATGGGTCTGTAATTAATAACCTCTTGTTTCGAACCTGATTTATGAATCGGAGTAATATAAGAATCCTTCCAAGTATCCAAAAAATTACCTGTGGAAAGCGAAAGATTAAAAATGAATGTTAGAGGTTTTGCTAAGCTCTCGCAGCAATATTTCAATAATATTGGTGGCGTGTTATCTGGGGACGACTTGTACGAGCTCTTTAACGAAGCCAGTTCAAGTAATACTTCATTCATTTCTGACCCATATTAGTTATTTCAGGAAAAATAT
Source organism: Tricholauxania praeusta (assembly GCA_949775025.1). Taxonomy (NCBI): domain Eukaryota; kingdom Metazoa; phylum Arthropoda; class Insecta; order Diptera; family Lauxaniidae; genus Tricholauxania; species Tricholauxania praeusta. The sequence continues at coordinate 59,293,659 of OX459029.1, forward strand.
CACTAATTGCTGTAAATTTATTATCAGCAACGAAGTTTGACTGAAAGAAAGAAGCAAACATATCGCAGATTTCTTTTTCATCACTTGACGAACAATTATTGTAAGTCATGTTGGACGGAAAGCCAAAAGAGTGTTTTTTAGCATTAAGAAATTTCCAGAAAGACTTAGAATCAGTTTTTATATTTGATTCAATGGACAGTAAAAATTGCTTGTAGAGTACTTTTTTTAACGTTTCATAACTATTTCTGCAAGATATATATTCGAATCGAAAATTACGGTTTTCACTATATCTCTTGCGTAGTTTACTAAGCCTGTTTTTTTAATTTACATAAACGCCTGTTAAACCAAATGGGCTTATTCCCTCGGATCACCCTTTTCAATGGAACAAATTTTTCGTAAGATTCTTCAAGTTTTGCCATAAAAGAGTCATAGCTTTTCTTTAAGTCATTAGGGACCATAATTTCTTCCCAATTTGTGTTAGAAAAAAATAAGTTAAGTGAAAAAAAGTCAGCTTTTGCAAAGTTATGCTCAGATTTTCTATGAACACTGCAGAAATTAAGCTTGGAATAATTTAAGAAATTTAGTTTTATTTCAAGCGCTAGGTGATGAAAACTATTGTGGGGGTAGGATGAGTTTTGTAGGGAGTTTTTGTGTTTTGGCGCACACGCCTTTTTGAACAGCCGCAAGGCTTTAAAGGGAGCCACAAAGGCTGTAGTGAGTTTTTAGCTACTCAAGCTATCATGAGAGAAGCCACAAGGCTTTTTAAAAGAAACTTCAAGATTGTACTTAACTGGTTTACTTCCAGAATAATAATTAATTTTATTTACAATTTGTTGGACTATTTATACTTAATAAGCTAGTATTTTCTTAACACTATTTGCCGTTATTTTTACCCTGACTCCTCCTCTATTCAATTTCCCCGCTGATCGTGCAATTTCGGTTGCATCAGCATTTCCCTACTCAATATGCAGTATTTGGTAAGTGTGAAAGAGTCGCAAAGCTAATTGACTTCAATCCGTTGTTCCCAGCCTTGAAAATATGGCATAAGGGTGTTTTCTTACAATATGCATTTGGGTTTGTTGTTGTTGTTCTGTGTGGTCAGTTGAGGTAGGCTAAGACGTTGCCTTGATTGCTCTAAGTCAATGACGTGCGGGTGAAACATAATGCTTGGATTTAATTGTTGTTGCTTTTGTTTGTGCGAGTGGCGTTAGCGGCACGAGCACAAAAAAAGGCAAAGGAAAAATAAATGTGACTTGCAGATGTAAATCGTAAATTTTACTTTTTATGACTTGACCGAAAAGTGTCATATGAATTTGTTTATTTTTGATTTCCGTAAATCAAAAATAAATGAATTTAAATTTGAGTGGATTAGTTTTACTGTGAAAAAATCAAGTGGAATTGGTGGGAACGTTTGGTTTATTTGGTTCCCTTATTATCGGAATTTGAAGTAGGTGTTAGTGGTGGTCATGGTGATTAAGTGGGTTCACTACACTATTATTTAACATTGGGATGTCTGAAACCCTTAAGATTGCATTTACAGTGAAAGCTCCCGTAGGCGGACACCGACGGTTCCGACAAAATCGTCCGCCTACGGGAGATGTCCGCTTGCGGGAGCTGTTGAAGAAAGTACATTTTTACAATTCAAATACAATTCAATTAAAACAAAAAAAAAAACAATCCGAATTTTTCTTATCGGATGGTTTGTAGGAGTAAAATTGCCACGGTGGCAATTTTTCGTAAACATTCGTAACTTTTTTATTTATGAAATGTACTAAAATTTTATTTCAGGAAAAAGTTGTGTAGTATGTTTCTGAACATATGAGAAGTTGGTTTAATTTCTGTTTGTTTCTTAAAAACTTAATTTTTTTATAAATAACATATTCAATTTTTATAAAACCTTTATTTTATATAAATTGTAAAACGTTTTTTGTCCTATCACGAAAATTTCTTTAACTTTTTCCCAATATTTACTGTGAAATTTGAGCAATTTAAAAAAACACCCACATAAAAATTCACTTGTTCATAACTTTTTAAAAAATCCAAATTTTGCAAAAAAAAAAATATAAGGCGTTAATATTGATCAATAAATCTTCATCTTCAATAAATCTTCAAAGTTATGCAAAAAAAAGTTTAAGTATAATAAGTTGGTTTTTTCTGTGCCCACTTGAGAAAACTTTACTCTCAACATCACTCATAGAAATAGATTTTAAAGAATAACAATCGACAACCTGAATGACAGCAAAGCAATGAAAGAGTTGTTGAGAAAGAGTTTTTTCGTTAGAATGTCTTTTTTGTCCGCCAGCAGAGATGAATTGTATGAAATGTGTATAAATGTAGTGTCCGCGTCCGGCCAAGGGAGCGTCCGCCCACCGGAATGTATTTTGTTCTTAAAACATAACGAAAAACTTGGGACCAAGAAATTCGTCCGGCTACGAGAGATGTCCGCCTGCGGGAGCTGTCCGTGACGGGAGCTTTCACTGTATATCGTTATCCACAAAAACCAAATCAAGAATGCGTTCTAAAGAATTTAGAACATAATTAATTTGATTTAAGTTCATTGACAGTAATGCATCCAAGGTTTCATAATCTCTGTCCTGTTTAGCATTAAATGGTAACAAACATTTCTCACTCGGCATGAATTGCCAATTAATATGACCTAAGTTAAAATCACCAAGAACTATTAAATGTACATTAGAATTACATAATTCAAAAATATTGGAAATATTTTTTTCATGAGCTGCATAAACACTCGCATCACTATTTGGTGGAATATATGAGACAAAAATATAAATTGTTAAATTCTTGCATGGAGACATTAGTTCAACACAAATTTGCTCAACAATATTATTTTCTAATATAATACGTCTACTTATTATGTTAGTCTTAACAGCTAATAAAACACCCCCTCCTCTGGAAAGACCAGTGTCAGCGGCAGATCTATCTCTCCTATAGACATGAAAATCATCAATTAATCGTCACTATTATCCTCGGAATCAGTCTTCTGCTTAAGGTGTAGAAGACACATTATAATATGTTAAAAAAGAAATACAGACCGACTGATCTAGACAAAGCTTAAAAGTAATTTCGAATAAAAATCATTTCGAACCTATAGTTTAAAACTCTCCATATCGAATAGCAGCAAATTCTCGCTAGGTTACGACCATATAAAGAGACATTCGACAAATCCTATAAATGCATAAATGTTAATTGACTAATAAGTCAAACGACTACGGAAAAGCATCTGTTAACATTGATAAAAACTTTAGAACGTATAAGGATCATATTGAATGTAAACTGTCAACGATATACAAAACAACACAAGGGATAAGCAGAAAAATTATTTTCTGATTGTAAAATTACAGAACCACACAGAACCAGCCTAAAAGGCATAGGTCAAGGAACAACATAAGCAATAGGGAAAATTACTGCAGATTTAGCGATAGAAAATTTGCTCATACGACATGATTTCCATATAGTAAAAAACGATTTTCCATCCGATGGCATACTAGAGCTAGATTTCATTAAGGAGTACAATTGCATTCTTGAATATCAATATAATGGCAGAGAGTGGTTATTATTAAGACCAAGCGATTTTCCAGAAGACATTGCAATTCTAATGCAGAACTCATTACATATATGGGCATTTCCGCCAAAAAGCCAACCAGTAAAAATCAGTTAAAAACGGTAAAACCACTTTTTCACAGCCATAGCACAACTTAATCGCATAATTTTTATTTGTTGGAAAGGTTGTGAAGAGAAGAAAGACATGTATAGTATTTTCCTAACGGGAAAAAAAGTTTCCACGGCTAAGCTAATGGACCGATTTTAATGAAATTTGGTTAGGAGATAGAATGTTCCATAAAAAAGGTTAGTAGAGACTCTAAGTCCTTTAAATGGGCGCAAAACGGTATCACGTAAAACATATCCACTCCTTCCTCTTTTCTTTGTTAAAATGGATCTCACTAATTAATTTGATAAATATAAACATTAAATTTGTTTTATTAATTACTGCATATATCTTAAATAATATTATTTATATAAATATTAAACTCGTTTTGAAAATTGCTCAAGTTAGACAAAACGGAAAAATATGTCCCGTTCGAATGTCCCGTTCGAATGGAGTATTATGCATTGTAAGAAAAAAAGTAAATAAGATATTTCAATCAAACTAATTTTATTAAAAAGTTGTATTATTTCATAACATTTTAAGATTAGTCGCATTAAAAAATGTTGCCAGGTTTCGCTGACTTGTGCTTTTCTATAGATGGCCATGAAAAACACTTCCGCTTTTTATCCCGTTCGAATGGGCCTCTATCTTGGAACCAGTACTACGTCTGGCATCAACTTTACTACTCAATATAGTGCTACCAAAGGGATATTCCTTAAAGTAACAGAAAAAAATAAAAGTGTTTTACTTTGACTCTTATTCTACTTTAAAAGCGTACTTCCGTCCCGTTCACCATGAGAGAAATGCCCATATGCATATTCAGTATCATTACCAGCACGCTCAGAATTTATCAGACTTGTGCAAATCAATTCAAAAGAAACTGAGTTGTTTACACCACAGCAAGAATTGCAAAAAGGAAAATACATAAGTATATAGCTAACACTATAGTCAAAAATTCCCAAGCTTTGGTAAGAGTAATAAACACTACGAATGAGAATGTAAGTAATAGTACAAAACTTTAAAATTAAAACGGAAAATCGGAAAATAGTCGTATGTTATTAGTACCTAAAATGCCAATTCCTGAAAAAAATGAAAAACGTTGGAGACTCGTAGTAGGTAGACTATAGGGGATTAAATAAAAAATTAAGTTCAAACAAATTTCCATTACCAAGAATCGACGATATTCTTGACCAACTTGGTGGAGCAAAGTATTTTTCATGCTTAGACATAACTTCAAGTTTCCATCAAGTTGAACTTGATGAAAACTCAAGAGACTTAACGTCTTTCTCAACAGAAAAATATTCATACAGACTTAAAAGAAAGAAAAAAGACTTCATCCAGAAAAATGGTAATTTTTCACACACTTAGGACAATAATGCACCGATAAAGGAATCCTACCTGACGAAAGCAAGTACCAAATCCCCTGCTATCCATTACACTACTATCAATAAGATGTATGATCACAATTTCGAAGAGAAAAGGTGTGGCATCGACTGATACCCAAGGCTAAAAAACCTTTAAGTATTTACATTTGGTCAACGAACCACAAATAACTCATATATTGTCGGCTCACAAGAAAAATTGACCACCAACAAAAAACAAAATTTTGTGTTTTTGATGTAAAGTGTACAAATTCTAATTCTTAATGTAAAAATGTACTCTTATAACACACCTCCTCAGGTTCTGTATACAATTCTTTTTGACAACCGAAAATAATATATCACAAAGTTAAGAGGAAAATAACAATTAGCGTTACTCATCAATTATTTTTTTGCAGATAGTCAATTTTGCTTATGCAGTTCACTTGTATGGGATATTGGGTTACGCTGAATGTGCTTTGAGGGCTTTGAGACTCAGTAGTTGCTTCACCTTATAGTTCGCTAGCGTAAGCACTTTTCTACACTAAGCATAATTTATTTAATATAACAATTTCATGGACAATAAAATTGTCTTAAAAAAACCACCAACTAACAGCGTTTTAATAATACATTATTATAAGATACAATATGATTAGATAGCGATTTCAGAACTGAGACGCGGCATAAAAGCAGTAAAGTCTTTCCAATTTGCAACAGTATCACAATATTTATCAAGTGTCAAAGAAAATGTCAAGCAAAATTCATTTGTTGGCAGCATTTGCGCTTTTGTCACATTTCCTACATCCAATTGTTGAGCCTGAAACCATTGTAGCTGTTGGTTCCAATAATGACTCAATAACAGCATTGCTAGATATCGGCAGAACTGGAAAAGAGGAAGTGCAGTGTAGCTATATTCAGAAAATTGTTGACGAAGTATACGCTAATGAATCTGATAATTTCAACAAAGTGCTACACTTTGCAGAGTACAGCAGCAATCTTAACTTTAAGGCTGATGTGCTAATTGCACTTTATATTGCTATGAGCGATGTTTATCACACAGAAGATCCTTTACATTCCATACTGCTATATGACGAAATTGAGGCTTTGATCAACATCAATAGCTCAAATCTCCATTCATTTCAACTTTTCCAGTTAGAAGTTATACGAAATAAGAGGCATTGGTGCTGATGTACTGGAGGCTGCAGTCTATTTATACAAATGCAATCATGAAAATACAATCGTCGGTCAATTACTGGATCTACTAAATGCAAGTAATGAAACTCTCTCAGATGCTACCATCTCACAAATGGTGCAAAAGGTCCATTGGATCGTGCCAGTTGAGGAACTATTGCAAATACTCGGTAATTTGTCTACTCATGTCAGCCAAAATGTGGAAGCCATGTGGGCATTTTACAATAAACTACAGATTCAAGGAGACTTTCAAATGGATTTATTTATGCAACTGAAAAAATTACAAGAGGATCCTGATTATTATTCGACAGTTTCGGCGTTGAAGCAACATCGAGTTAATGAAATATTCCCTATATCATTCCAAACATTGCTCAATGGCGAAGTGTGTTTAAGTCAAACTATGGCAAATGGCTCAAGGTTTTATATTCAAGAATGCATACCTTCGTATAGCGCTTGTGTATATGTGAATTCAAATGCCACATAACGGGCAGCATTTAAGGTACAACCGCATCGAACAACAAATGGAGTTACTTTCAGCAGTGGATTTTCGGGAAATCGAACGTTGGTTATACGATTTGACGACCGTGTAGAGGTGGGAGGCTACAAGTCAAATGTTTATCTCAGATTTAATAATGGCAGCAATTGGAAAATAAAGCTCAATGGCGACCAGGTGGTTTTGCAGATTATGAACGGTACCAGGCTTCTGTGCGCTGGTAACGAATTGGCACGGCAAGGTAATGAGTGGTTTGCTTATACTAGAGACTTCACGTTGTATTCAAATGAATGCAAATGGTCTGTGGAGAACTGTAATGGCTTAAAATTTTAGTGACTTACATATCATAAGCTGCACTTGCAAACATTGTTAGCATTATAATTTTGAAATAAATTTCAAAAGCTTGAAGCAATTTCTTAAAATTATTGTTTCATATGAATAAATTTCAATTCATCTGAAACGAAAATACATACGACTGTGTTTGTGTGTGGCTCTTTACTTTTATTCTCCGTTTCTTTTTAAATAAAAAACGTATGTATTTTGGTTTAATTTTATTGCAAGTTTTTTAGTGTTTTTTCGAATAACTTCTACAGTTTTTGTCCGATTTTCGCAAAAATTATACTTAGAATAATTTATAATAAAAGTTTTATTAAGCTTTTTTGGTTCTTAGTTATGTTTTATTTTTAAAATTATTGTAATTTTATAAAATATAATTTGCCGACGTTTCGTCGCTATTTGGCGACCTCTTCAGGGCACTGTTTAACATAAAACGAAAAACAGAAAAATATTAAAAAATCACAAGCAAAGAAATAATAAAATTAACAAAGAAAAACAGATACATTATCTAACACAATAATCAAAACACTTACTTAAATTAAGTTAAATTATTAGCTGTTTTTATGTTATATTTGTATTTCATATGTGTTAAATAACCTTCCATTTTCGTTGCGTATTTATTGTTGGTTTATGATTTATTAGGCGGCGAGCTTTCCCCAATTTTATAATAATAGAATTTTTTATATATATGTAGACCAATTTAGTTATTATAATTTATAATAAAAGTTTTATTAAGCTTTTTTGGTTCTTAGTTATGTTTTATTTTTAAAATTATTGTAATTTTATAAAATATAATTTGCCGACGTTTCGTCGCTATTTGGCGACCTCTTCAGGGCACTGTTTAACAGCTAATAATTTAACTTAATTTAAGTAAGTGTTTTGATTATTGTGTTAGATAATGTATCTGTTTTTCTTTGTTAATTTTATTATTTCTTTGCTTGTGATTTTTTAATATTTTTCTGTTTTTCGTTTTATGTTAAACAGTGCCCTGAAGAGGTCGCCAAATAGCGACGAAACGTCGGCAAATTATATTTTATAAAATTACAATAATTTTAAAAATAAAACATAACTAAGAACCAAAAAAGCTAAATAAAACTTTTATTATAAATTATAATAACTAAATTGGTCTACATATATATAAAAAATTCTATTATTATACTTAGAATATTTGCAAAAGAATAGTCTTTCATTAAAAATTTTAAAAATTTGAAGAAGAAAAAATTTTTCATTCAAATGGAGCAATTGAAATTGAGTGATTTTCAAAAAAGACCAAAAAAGTCAGTTTTTTTGGACTTTGAGCGCTTGTAACTCCATCAAATCTTATCCGATTCAAGCACACAGCATATCGTTAGAAAGGAAATACAAATATCTTTCGAATGCTGAAAATCGTTTAAGAGTCGAAAAAAAATTTATGGAGATATAGTCAAATAAATGAAAAAAGTGCCGAAAAAGGGGTTTTTTGGGGATATCTCGAAAACGATTCTAAAGAAAAAAAAAAATATTTGCTATTTTTGCAACCTACGCCCCAAAATACATCGAAAAAAGTCTATGAGAAACCAGATCTTTTTTCTTGTAAACTAGTGTAAGTTTTGAAATATTTAAAAACACAAAAACTTTAATTTCTATCCATTCTTTTAATATTTCTTTCAATTAAGAGAAGAGTTTTTTTTTTGTGATTTGGGTTTGAAGATTCGATTTCAAATGAAATTGTTATTTTTAAGCCTTACGTAAGTCTAGTCAGGGATTTTTAATTACTTGAAATACTTCCACATACTGATACATACTGATACATTTAATTCTATGCATATGTAAAAAACAATTCTAATCTTAATTACATTTGAAATTTCGTGAAAAAGAGTTGTTATTCAAATTATAATTCTTTTAATGTTTTTGTAGAAGTTCAACTAGAGCATATATAATTTATTGTTTCATGATAAAGCCACATATGTAAAGTAGCATACCTAGGGGGAACTAAGGAGGCAGCCGCCCCGGTCGCGACCAGTTGAGAGGCGGAAAAATGGTATTAGTACAACTACGAAATTTTGTGTACACTTTTTTAGTAAATGGAAAATAATTTGAGAGAATGCTTAGGTGATTTTGGAATTTCATATGGGTTTTTCTCATTTTTCTAGGGATTAGGAGGAGCAAAGCTGATGACCTTTATTTTTTTAGTAAAAAACTGATTGCAATTTCAGAGACAGCAATATTTTCTTTTGTTACGGGGTGGCAAATTACCATAGCTGGGCACCGTTAATCAAATAGTTAACTTTGTTAATCGCTGATCCGTTACTAAAAAAGTTAACAGAGTTTAACGTTAAAGCGTTAATCCGTTAACACGTCATAAAAATTTAATTTTTTCTTTCGTTGCGTTAGTGATCTTCTTACAAAAACTATTTGTTTTGGCTTCTGGAAGTTAACAGATTAGGAAGAAAAAAAAAGACGTGTCTAATTGGAGTGTGAAATTTATTTATCCGGCATAATGTGGATATTCCCCTTCATGAACATTAATATTTTGAAGTTCTCGTCTGAAAGCGAGGTTCGTTATGGCGTTAAAATATTTTTACCGATGGAAAAAAGACTTTCAACTGCAGCGCTTGAGGGTGCAGCAGCATTATATTTAATAAACAGATTTATGAATATCTGTTCCCCGAAGAATGGCGCATCGTTGAACAAATCTTTTGATTTCATGTCTAGCCACATTTTGACGAGATTATGAGTTTTACTCATAGGTTTTTCTTTAGACAGTGACACAATTCAAAAAGTCTTCCTTATCATCGTCGTTGTTAACCGCGTTGCTTCCTCCATCACTTAAACTAAGTATCTCTGTTCTTCGAACTTTCGGCAGCTTCTTGTTGCAGTGCCTCTTCTACCTTTTTTTTTCATCCATTTTTTTTACTGCATGCACTCGACTGCTGTAATATGTTTCCAGCTATATCAACCGAACCTCACTTGTTGTCAGAACGAGTTTTTCGAGGCGCGGTGCGTGCGGTATTTATTTGGTAAATCTTAGGTACTGGCTTAACGATTAACGGACTTGGGGAAATTTATCGAATCCGTTAACATTTTTTAAAGTAAACTTAAAAGTTAATCCGTTAGTCGAAATGTTAACTTCGTTAATTAATGACCAACGGATTAACGAGTTATTGCCCAGCTATGCAAATTGCCATTTTGCCTCAGGCTCCCAATATGCACGATACGCCACTGCATTTGTATAAAGATTTATTACTGCTAATCAAAACATTTTTTCGGAAGTCATCTATTTACGCGATAAGCATAATGGCACTTTCTATATTTGGGACTTTTTTCTAATCAGACTACAATAGTGATGCGAAATTTGGTTCAGAGACCGCTACAAATTAATTAATTAAAAAATTAATAGCAAATTCGTTGTAAAATCTGACATATTCCTTCAATCTATCATACAAAGCATATAATTACTCAAGTTTTTATTTCACTTATATTTTGGTTTTTAAATTATTTTATACTGGCCGATATGCTGACAATTATTTCAAACTTAAAGTGAAACATTTGTCATCGTCGTACCTAACTATAAAATATACACTTTGTAAAATCGTAATTTTATGTTTGATGACCTGGCTGACCTCAGACATGTTGACATAGGTCAGCTATTTAGTTTTATTAAGAAATCTGGTTGGTTCAATGAGAGGGTATAGTCAAGTACCCTGTGGTATCACAATGGACCAGCATTTGGTCTAAGTGAATCGGTTCGCAACTGACTGCCACTCCTACCTAACCTAACCTAACGTATGTTAATTTGTCAGTATTAGTATTTCACATATGATGCTTTAACTAATTTCTGATTGAAATTCGGTGTGCATATGCCTTATCTATCTTTCGATTATGTCAAATTGTATATAAAAGTAGAAATCTCTCCAAAAGTTTTGCGTATGTGATATTTTCGCATCAAGCAAAACTAACTAATTAAATCAACCAGTATATTCTAAAAAACAAAAAATTTAAAAAAAAAAAAATGTCAGAGATGCAAGTGCAATATCGTGTCATATTTGGCGTGGAATTCTCTACATAAAAACATAAAAGCCAATAAGATGAGTGATATATTTTTAATCAGAGATCAAATTTCTACAAAAAAAAAATTAAGAAAACCTATTGAAAATATTTATTACAATTAATATACATGATCTGGAGCCATAGTAGAAACAACCTTATAAAAAGGTTGAATAAATCTTAAATTATTTATTAAAAACCGAAAACCACATTAAAAACACAATATTCTATTTTTGTTTTAAAATTTTCCAGGGCGTAATAAACTGTCATTAATTTTGACAATTCTTTAATTTACCAAATACTCAGTTTTGCTATGTACCTAATAATTGAAACTCTCAAAATAATTTTGAAGCTCTGACACCAATTTTATTTTAATGACTTTAATTGCAAAACAACTGTTCACTACTTATGTATGTTTATAATATAAGAAACAGTATGATTAGATAGTGATTTCAGAACTGACAGACGGTATAAAGGCAGTGAAATCTTTCCAATTTGCAACAGTATCGCAATATCTATCAAGTGTCAAAGAAAATGTCAAGCAAAATTCATTTGTTGGCAGCATTAGTGCTTTTGTCGCATTTCCTACATCCGATTGTTGGGGCTGAAACCATTATGGCTATTAGTTCCAATAATGACTCAATAACAGCATTGCTAGATATCGGCAGAACTCGAGATGAGGAAATGCAGTGTAGCTATATTCAGAAAATTGTTAACGGAACATACGCAAGTAAATTTGATAATTTCAACAAAGTGCTTCAATTTGCAGAGTACAGCAGCGATATTAACTTTAAGGCTGATGTGATAATTGGTCTTTATTATGCTATGAGTGATCTGCACCACTTAGAAGATCCTTTACGTGCAATTGTAATATATGACGAAATCGAGGCTTTGATCAACATCAATAGCTCAAATATCTATTCATTTCAACTTTACTGGTTAGAAAATGTACGTGATAGTCTCTTCTTCAGAATAAGAGAAAATGGTGCTGATGTCCTGGCGACTGCAGTCCACTTAAATAAATGGAACCATGAAAATACAACCGTCGGTCATTTGCTGGATCTACTTAATGAAAGCAATGAAACTCTCTCAGATGCTACAATCTCACAAATGGTGCACAAGGTGCGTTCGGTCGTGGCAGTAGAGGAACTATGGCAAATACTCGGTAATTTGTCCACTCATGTCAGCCAAAATGTTGAAGCCATGTTGGTATTTTACAATGAACTACAGATTCCAGAAAACTTTGAAATAGAGTTCTTTATGAAACTGAGAAAATTACAAGAGGATCCTGATTATAAATCGACAGTTTCGGCAAGCAAGAAACTTCAAATTAATGTAATATTCCCTACACTATTCCAAACGCTGCTCGATCATACAGTGTGTTTAAGTCAAACTATGGCAAATGGCTCAAGGTTTTATATTCAGGAGTGCACAAAGACTAGAAAAGTTTGTGTATACGTTAAATCGATTCCCTCATTTCGTGCTGCATTTAGGGTACAGCCGAATCGAAATACAAATGGATTTGATTTCATCAGTAAATATTGGTCCGAAAGAAAGTTGGTTATACGATCTAACGAACGTGTAGAGATGGGAGGCTATACGCGAAATGTTTTTAGCGGCTTGGATAATGCCAGTAATTGGAAAATAAAGCTTAAAGGCAATCAGGTGGTTTTGCAGAATATGAACAGCACCAGACTTTTGTGCGCTGGTAACGAATTGGCACGGCAAGGTGATCTGTGGCTTGCTTATACAAGAGATGCTGCAAACTTCACGTTGTATTCAAATGAGTGCAAGTGGTCTGTGGAAAAATTTTAATTCTAACATTAGATGGAGCTTAGTGAGTAACATGTCGTAAGCTCCACTTGCAACATTGTAAGCAATTTAATTTTTAAATACATTTCAAAAGTTAAAAGTAATTTCTTAAAATTATTATTTTAATGAATAAATTCTAATTCTTCTGAGTTAACAGCACTTTAGCTAAAGAATTATAAGCAAATGTCGGAAAAGGTGCTTAAGGGCGTCCGGGAGTTTTTCGAAAAATAAAAAGACATTTTTTTGGTTGCAGGTGTTGCTCTAGAGTAGCAAACAACGAAGATGTTTTTCATTATTTGCTGATTTCTTCTGAACCTCTTACCTGATTCCTATTCGAATAAAGCGAGATAAAAAACATAAAGAGTTATCACCAGAGACACAAGAAATGCTTGAAGTCTATGAAGAAGATGATTAAAATAAATTAAAAAAAAAAACATTTCTGTTTTTTATCTATTTTTCAAATTAGGTTTTTTTATTGAATTTTCAGTTTTTCTTTAATAACTTGAAAACTATAAAAGATATCCTCACAATATGTAACATTTTTGAAATCAGCATTGCCAAATTATTGGAAATCGATACCCATTTTGAAGAACAAGTCTCAATCACATCCCACCTTTGTATGGGCGGTAGGCGTGTACGTTGGCCGACTTTTTTCATATTCATAAATTTTTGTTGACTTAACCTAAGAAACGCCTCTGGCGCTATTCTTACTGTTTATGGCCACCGTTTTTGGTTTTTCTGTAATAACTTTAAAACTATAAAAGATATTCAAAAATTAATAACATTTTTGAAATCAGCATTGCCAAATTAATGAAAATTGATACCAATTTTGAAAAAAAGTCACAACTTCATCCCACCTTTGTATGGGAGGTAGGCGTGTCCTTGAACCGATTTTTTTAAAAATCACCAATTTTTGTTCTCTTTACCTTGAAAACATCTGCACCAAATTTCAAGAGTCTAGCGCAATTATTACTATTTATGGCCGCCGTTCCATACAAATCCATCCACTGTGCGGCAGAAGTAATGATAGGAGCTGCAAATGCATAATCTTTTATTCTATGTAACATTCTATATAGTAAAAATTTCAACATTGTTTTTGGAATTTGATTATATCAATAGATGCAATTATTTTATTGTCTTATTTGCAGAATAGGAGCATACATTTTTTACACTGAAATTTGACTAAATATGTAGGTTCAAGAGATATCTGTGCGTACAACACTACCTTATTTTCAGTTTATTCCTATGCGTCAGTGCTCTGATCCTTTTTGCTTAGTTATTACCATTCATTGTGCCCTTTATCTACTCACGAAGCATTGCGTCTCTACAAAACTTTCCATCGCGCACGGTTATAAGCGAGTGTCATCAATTTCGTTCAAAATTTCCTCGATTTTCATAATGATTAAGAACTACCACGGGGATTTCATTCCAATGGTGATTTGCGCAACGTATGCCGAATTTATTTTGTCTAACGAGCAATTCGGAAATGGAGTTGGCCATAGGTCACCGATTTCTTAGAATTTGGCAAAAATTGTTGGTAAATTTTTACATATGTATTATGTAGCGTTCAACTGTCGTATAGTACAATTGCATTCACAATCGACTCAAAGATTTTGAGCTTCATTATTCTTGGTTTTTGCTTTGTTGGATCTGCTATTAGGTGATATGATGCTGCTGAAACAAGTGTAGTTATTCACTATTTCGATGCTGAATTTGGTAGCCACAAAACTATTGCGGGCACTGGTTAGACAGTTTGACATGTTTTTTTCTCTTATTAATGTTGTTGTACAATTTAACCTCTTTCGAAATAAATATATGGTCGGAAAATTTTGCATTCACATCCAACTTCTTGGTCAGGAGGTGGCAGATTTCATCTGCATAAGCGAGGTATTTCAAACGCTCATTGATTGCCACGATTAGAAAGTTCTAAAGCTCTGCAAATGCTGTCCTTCAGTGCTATCAAAAATAATAATGTTGACAGAAACCAACCAACCTTGGCTCAAAAAGATCACAAAGTTTCCTGCTGTGTAAGAATCTACCTTTGAGTTCTGCTTAGGTAAACGATCTTGGGTGCTAACCTCCGTCTGATTAATGCATCTCAGCAGCATTTGCGGTTGATGCTTTCTATAAAATTGGTCTCACTCGCCGCTCCATGAGTTTTTTACATCGGGTAAGCTTTTTGTTAGTTGATAACCGGATCCAATGCCAGTGCTTTTCATAGCCTCAGTTGCATAATCTATACTTTTATATAAAGAGGTAAGGTTTGTTTGTTTGTTTGTTTGTATGTTCAGGGTAATCTCTGGAACTACAGAACCGATTCCAAAAATAATTCTACTAATAGAAAGCTACACTATTCCTGAGTAACATGGGCTATATTTTATTTTGATAAAAGCAAGGGGCGTGTCACTTTACGTCCAATTAAAACCTTTAACTCGCTATATCTTGGCTCATATGATAGCAAGAGTCTTAAAATTCGGTGTCAGGATGCACATAGCCTATGTTAAACACTTCACAAAATATGAACGGGATTAGACACCAGGGGCGTTGTGGCTATAGGACTTTAATTTAGGGTGGCCCTCATTCGCAAATATTTTTAAAATAGCATTCTTACAAAGATCACTTAATCGATGCACATGGAATTTACACCACATGTCTCTTATATTAAGACGCATAGCTAAGACGATGAAACTTTTATTTAGGGTGGCCCTCATCCACAAATATTTTAAAAAGAGCGATTTCTCAAAGACAGGTAAATCGATTCTCACGAAACTTTCACAGTATGGCTTTTATATTAAGGGACATAGATACGATTGTAAAAATGTTATTTAGGGTGCATACTTAGGGTGGCCCTCATACAAATATATTTTTAAATATCATTTTCACGAAGACAGGTTAATCGATTCACACTGAATTTACACCACTTATTTCTTATGTTAAAAACGCATAGCTTAGGCTACAAAACTTTAATTTAGGGTGGCCCTCACACTAAAGTATTTTTTAAATATCATTTTCTCGAAGACCGCTAAATCGATTCTTATGTAATTTACACCACATGAATTTTATATTAAAAGTCACAGATTAGATAGTAAAAATTTTACTTACGGTTCATACTTAGGGTGGTCCTCACACAAAAATATTTTTAAATATCTTTTTCACGAAGACAGGTTAATCAATTCATACCAAATTTACACCAAGTAACTTTTATATTAAGAGGCGAAGCTAAGGCTTCAATAGTTTTATTTAGAGAGCATATTTAGGATGGCCTTCATACAAATATATATTTTGAACATAATTTTCTCGAATATCGCTTAATCGGTTCTCCTGGAATTCACACCACGAAGCTTTTATATAAACAGGCACAGCTTAGAATAGAATGGGTGATGCCACGCTTCCATATGAAAAAAACTCAACTTTTTATGTATCAACAACTATTTGACGCAGATGTTTAAGATTTGGTACATATGTTTCTTATAGTTTGTTAAAATTTCTTAACATAGTTTGGTTTAGAAAAAATGAGCCAAAAAGAAAGAAAGTAAGATTCAATGAAAAAATGGGTAGTGCCATGCCTCCAAAATAAGAAAAAACTATGACTATGAGACTCGGTACATATATAGAAGACAAGGACTGTAACCAAATTAAACTCATGCAAAGGTGCTGATTCTACGTATTCCAATCATCCCCTCCAATTCAATTGTTCATTTATGAGCCAAATAGAAAAACCAACAACGTTTTTACTTATTTAATCCAACTAAAATAAAAACACATTATGTTTTATTTGTTGAGGCATAGCAATGTGCGCCGGGTTTTGCTAGTATCGTATATACAGGATGTCTGTGGGTAAGGTATTCTTTGTTTTGCCGCCATTTTAGTTAATATTAGTTTTGACATTTCATAATTGACAGTCGTTGACTAAAGCCGTGCCAAATTTATTATGAATAAATTTTCGATAAGCCAACGTATTTTAATTACTTAATATTGCTGATTGGTCTACACGGCTAGTGGATTTGACTGCTCCAAATTTTCTATGTGCACTTTGTTCATAATTGCCAACTTTAAATAAACCATTAAGCAACATTAGATCCATTCATTCATTTAACCAAAATTTATATTAAAGCAAAAAGCGGACACCCTGAACATACATAAATTGAAATTTAAAACTCACATTTTTCATCGGTGCTTATTATGAGTTCCCCTGAGCTATTTCATCTGTATTCCAACATTCTTAATATTTCAATGCTAAGTGTCCTTAATTGCTGTTTACTGCAACTTTCACTAACACCTCCAAGTCCACAGTGCATGGTGCCGTAGCAGGTGATTTAACCGGTATGGCATAAACACTAGGAGAACGGCTTGCGTTTATGTTTATTCCAATCCCACAATTTTTGATGTATATAAGGTACGTCCGACTTCGTCAGAACGAAATTCCAACGTGCATTGATTCCTTTCGTGCATTGGTGCTGCAAGTCCAGCAACTACAACAGTTTTTTCGGAATGAGCCTACAGACAGAACTCTGCCATAATCCATTTCAGATTTATTATTTAAGTCCCATATTTTCTTTAAATATTCTTTTTATTATCACTTTTGAACTTTTACTTCTAAGCTTGGTTTTTCACATTGATGTTACGTACAACATAAAACTTCCAATAGATATTTTCAACATATTCAATTTTTGCGATCATTGCCAGATTATAAACAATAGCTACTATGACGAGCTCGATTTTTAGAGAAACTGGGGGTTCCAAAGACTTTACATCTGAGGTGATTTACGTGCTAAGTAGGCAAACAACTGGCCTTAAAATATGTCATTTAAATGCACGAAGCTTAATAAAAAAGATTGACTCCGCCGTAGATGTGATTTGTATATCGGAAACGTGGTTTTTGCCGAGCATGCCAAATAATCTATTCGACATAAAAGGGTATAAAATGTATTGAACGGATCGGACAGCTCTTGCTGGAGGCGTCGCTATCTTTGTAAAAAGTTGTCTGCCTAGTAAAATCATCCATCAATCCTCTGCTGAAAGTTCTTGTGAGCAACTCTTCGCACTTGCTACGTATGGCAGCCATAAAATTCTTATTGGTTCTGTCTACAGACCTAACCGAAATGTGGAAATAGGCACTTTAATGGAAAGTATCGAACACATATGCTTGCCATATAGAAACATTATAATTGCAGGTGATTTTAACAGCGATTTGCTTACGGAAACCCATCTGCTTCAGAGTATGCAAACTCTTGGTCTATCTCCAGTAAATGCAACGGAGCCTACTCATTTTACCAAAAACAAAGCCACGCTATTAGATGTATTCTTTGTTAATGATAGGACGAAAATATTACTTTACGACCAAATTATTGCTCCTCATTTCTCTAAGCATGATCTCATCTACGTCTCCCTTGACTTTCAAGCTACTCTCCCTCAACAAACCATTTCTTATCGAGATTTCAAAAATATAAATTACGGCCAACTAAAGCACGAAGTGAATAACGAACACTGGAATGTTATTTACAGCTTGTCTTGTGTAAATGATCAATCTTACAATCTGCTGTAAATGAATTGTACAACGATTTCGTTCCATTAAAAACTAAAATTATTTCTCGAAAGGAGCCGCCATGGTTAAATAATGCTATAAAAACAATCATAGATGAACGTAATAATGCTTATGCTCGTTGGAAAAGATTTTAAGTTCCAAGTTTTTTCAAAACATTCGAGGAACTTAGAAACAAGGTTAATGCGAAAATTAAATCAGCAAAATCAGAATTCTATGGAACTAAATTTAACAATGCGATCGGTAGTAAAAACAACTGGAAATTAATTAAAGAAATAGGTATAGACAAAAAAAGAAAAAAGTCCTCACTCCCATGACCTAGCTGAAGCCGACGAGCTCAATGAAAAGTTCGACCACATGCCAACACCTCCGGCTGACTCCACCGCATACTGTAATCTTACTCCTGCTATAGATACCCTAATTTTTAGTTTCAATTGTGTGGATCAGTTAGAAGTCTTAACCTTCACACGGGCACTATTAACATATGTTAATATCGCAATTTATAATTTGCTGCAATTCATTTATTCGTGATCCGATTATCATAAAACTTCGACTCAGTGACTAAGTTTTTGACCTCTTATCGAAAAACTTAACAACCGTTGTTAATTTTGAATTTTTCCGTTTATTTTTGAAAATCTGACGTTTTAACTTCATAAACGGGTACTATTAACATTTGTTAATATTGCTTTTATTTCAGGGATTTTGTTAGTTTATGTGCATATTTTATGTTATTATAATATTAACAAATAATAAACAGGGCATTTTTAAATAAAAGCTTATTAAAAAATTGATCACTTGAAAAATATTTGGTGATTTTACAGTTATTTTAAATTGTTGCCTAAAATTTTGTTAGAACTTTGCTATGCTCAATTTAAACAGGCTTTTTGCACTGGATACAAATGTTTCTAGCGGGCTTTTTTATTTGACTTCTTTTTGGTAGGCCATATTGAAAAAATCTTTTACTTTCGTGTGACCTTGATCATCTTTATCCCGTACAAAACTTTCAGTATCGTTACTTTTCATTCATTCATTTTCTGAGTCACTCCGTGTCCGAGTTGTACGAAATATGCTTTGATTTCTACATCAGAGGCTTCCTCATCATATCCTTATGACTGATACATCCTCTTCAATCATATCACCTTCTTTTGCCTCTGTTTCCACATTGTCCTCATCCGAGTCCATATTGGCAATGAAATGTTCTTAGTACTCTGCCTGCAATTCATACGATGACCTGAACATTGGAAAATTGAAAACTTTCGGTGTTCAAAAATAGCTCATACTGTACTTACTGAGCCACTAATGAAGCACTTACATAGATTCTTCAATTTTTTTATTATTATCTGCCATTTTCACTTATGAAAACCAAAATATTAACATATGTTAATAGTGCCCGTTCCCGTACATAAACATTGGTGCCCGTGTGAAGGTTAAGCTGTTTCATTTCAGTCAAGTCGAACGCGGTTGGTCTTGATGGAATACACCTAACTTTTTTGAAAGCCTTATTGCCGAAGTTATTACCATATCTGACTCATATTTTTAACTGTGCTTTCACTTCTTCTATTTTTTCAGACTGCTGGAAGTTTTCCAAAATTATACCTCTACCAAAGAATAGAGAAGAGTATCGACCAATTACCATTCTGCCATTTGTCTCTAAAGTTTTTGAACGAATTCTGCATAACCAAATTAATAATTATAACTCCCGGTTTTCGCTGATCAGTGAAGAGCAATTTGGATTCAGATCAAAAAGAAGTTGTGTAACTGCTCTTATAGAAGCTTCTGAAGACATCCGTTTAGCCCTTGACAATAACGATGTTACGTTCCTAACACTGTTAGACCACTCCAAGGCCTTTGACAGCATTGATCATTACCTACTGTGTTGGAAGCTTAAACATCTATTTAATTTTTCTAATAGCGCCATAAAACTGATATGTTCTTACTTATCGGATCATAAGCAGGCAGTTTGCATCGGAGCAACTCTTTCAAGTCTCCTTCCTACTTTGAGAGGTGTTCCTCAAGGCTCTATTTTGGGACCCTTACTCTTCTCATTGTACATTAACGATTTAACTAAAATCCCGGTACAATGTAAATTGCATTTGTATGCGGATGATGTACAGGTATACATTAGTACAAAACCTATTGCCTTGTCTGAAGGCATTTCAAACCTTTGTGCAGATCTCACCCTCATTGATAATTGGGCAGATAAAAATGGGCTCCGTCTTAATCCTGCCAAGTCTAAATGTCTAGTTATACATACATAAGAAGAAACTTGACATTGGTTTGTTTCCACGTAATATTGTTAATGGTTCCGAAATTAATTATGTTGAGACTGCAAAAAATTTGGGCATCACTTTTAACAGGACTTTGTCGTGGAATAATCACATCAATGTCACGATTGGCAAAGTGTATAGCATGTTGCGTATTTTATGGGCAGTACACGCCACTTAATACAAGATTGCTTTTAGCAAAAACGTATTTGATTCCCACACTACTATATGGCAGTGAAATGTTTGCCAATTGCGACAGCGTTTGCAAAAACAAACTTCCCAGCAGAAAATCATGAGATGCCTCCAAAAAAAGAGTGATCTTATATTACTCCATTAAGAGCATTTTGTATAGATTTTATTTTTTGATTTTTTTTCTCGTCAAAAACAGACACGAATCGAAGCTTGCGCATGAGACGAAGACGTTCGTGATTTTATTTTTTGAATTATTTTCTCGTCAAAATCAGACACGAATCGAAGCAGGCGCATGAGACGAAGACGTTCGTGTTTGTCTTATTTGTATTCAGTATTTTGGAAAGCAAACACGTCGGACGATTGCAAAATTCGAAAAAAGTGAAGTGAAAAATACTAAAAGTAAAAAAGTAATAATATTAAAGTGAGTAAAAAAAATTTTAAAATGAGTTTTCCGTCTGTAATGTACTTACTGTTATGCTTAAAAAGCCATTTCACAACAGCTGTACACAATTGTATACTGAAGCTGTGAGGTGTTCTCTAGGCTGAAGAAGTCAAAGGCGGGAGCCATTAAAGCCGCTAGCTTTCAGTCGTTGGGTGGGGTACGTGACAATTTCAACCTACCAAAGATACGTACATACTAAATTTTTTTTTAGACTCCCTAAAAATTGATAAAAAACGAGCCGGAATGATCGTTCGTAAAAAAAAAATCCCCAAAAAAAACGATCATAAATTTTGTGTAAGACAAAAAAATGTGGGTATCAATCATTGTCAACAATAGTGCTCTTGACCCACCCTACCATTGGTCTTGCGATGCACCAATCTTTAATGCAAGACCCCAAAACAAACCTTATTCACCGTATCCTTCACATTACCTTAGGAAAACTCTTTGAATTTAGTCCGACATTATTATGTTATTTATTTCAAAATTCATTATAAAACTCAAATGATTCTACAATCATTCTTACCACATTAAATGAAATTCAATTTATAATAATTCAAGATACAGTTAAATCTAAGATATGTATACCTTTTGCATATTCTTACTAAAACGCATGTATAAGCTTAACTCTAGGTAGTATTTAATGCTACAATAAAAAAATTGCAAAATGTTTGATATAGAAAAAAAATAGGTTTGATGCCGTAAATTAAAAACAAAAATAAGTGTTCCTTAGACCAAAATAGTACCAAAAGGCAGAAAAAGTAGTACAAAAGTAGTAAATAACATAGTTTTGTTTTACTTCTATTTTCCTTTTTGCCACTTACTATCGTTTAAATTACAAAAGACAAAGTTACCAAGAATTACTTATTTTCATTTTGACTGTAATTATCTCATTAAAGGAATTCAATCAATCAAACAAAAAAAAATGTATTATGAAAATAAAAGCTTATTCAAGAACTGATAATAAAAAAAATGTATCAAAGAACTCATAGCTGCAGCAAACATGTAAAAATAGAGCGACAAGGTCTCTACACTTTTTCTGGTAGATGGCAAAAAAAAAGTCTCCTCTTCTGCAAAGTGAGCAAGAGACTACAATTAATTCGCATTTACATGCTTGTTGCTGCAATTTGCCTCTAATAGCTTTCGCAAAAAAATTATCTCTTCTTGTTTTGATCAACCAATATTAATCTATAGCGTAAAATATAAAAGTATATAAAGTAGTTATTTCACTCACTCACTCTCTCGATTCTGCGAACATCCATCGTTGAAGGCCTTCGTCGACGTTGAACCGATGAGCTGTTTAAGTCTTTAAAAAATATGAGTAAATTTCTCTGCAATTATCTTATTAAAGATAAATCAGTTTCAATCATATTTATGAATGTATACGTGTGCGAATCAAAATCAAGCTTGATTAATTGATCTCAATTAATTGGTTTGATCAAAGAAACACTTTTTAGCCTATACTTTTATTATTTTTACTCGATTCTCGATTAGAATTTAAATGTTTATTTCAATTTTTATCAAATAACTCAGCACTAATTCTTTATCTTAAGTAAATATGTATTTTAATTAATTTTTAAGAACTTTTACCAATTTAAAGTAATTTTAAGCAATTAAACCAAGTAAATTAAATTGTTTTAGGAGAAACTAATCACTTTTTAAACGTGTACCGTTTGCAAATTCTTTTTTATGTGTTTTTTTTTTCTTTTTCTTCTAATGCTTTGAACAGAACTCGATTTTATGCATTTTTAGTAAATTTTTAAATATTTTTTCTAATTATTCTTTTGCAGAGCACTTTGTATTATGAGTTTTCCAAATTTTAGGTTTTTATAGTTTTTCAGCACACATTTTACTGATTCTTCACATTTTAGTTTTTGACATGACGATTTAATGATTCGTTAATACCAGTAGTTCGCGATGACTGCCAGCTTGATAACGGCAACGACATCGATCACCCACGCTAACTCTTCATGTTGTCAGGCTGAACATTAGAACGGGATGCTGTCAATTTTTGCAGAAAACAATTTTAGAATAATGCAGAGGCTTGGGTCACCAATTGTCCCATAGGGTACATGCGTCTAAAGGTTTTACGAATTATGCTATTAACCTTATTTTATTAGCTGAACGAAATATCTACCTGTTTGTATTAACATGAAATATTTCCCAAAGAATTTTGCGCATACGTCTGCCGTTTTATGGCTTGTTTGACAATTGAAAAATTTTCTTTTTCATGCGCCAAGCTGCACGATTTTTAGACAATGTTAGCTTACAGCAAACTGAAAAATTGGTGAAACAATCATTAAAATACTGCGTTAAGCAATTAAAATACCGAAATTGGTACAAAACTTTGTATATATCTTGACATCAAGTCATATGATTCCATTTTTACTTACTTGATTTATTTTTGAGTTTCGACAGAATCGTATAACAACCTGAGGTGTTGGCAGCTCGTAGGAAAAAGGAAGTAAGATCTTGTCTTTCGAAAAAGTTAACCTCGGTTTAGTTTAGGGACTGTTCAGAAATAAATTATGAAGAAATTCAGCACAAAAGTATTGCCAATATTCATAACATTTGTTTATGCAATTAACAAAATAAAGGTGTTCGCAAACTATAAAAAAAAATATTTAAATTTGCTTGTTACACGTCCAAGCGCCATTTACGACGTTTGTATAAAAAAGAGGTGGACGCTTATACAAAAAATGATTCCGCAAGTGACGCCGCGAATGAGGAAAAAAATTCCTCCGCAAGTGACGCTGAGGATGAGGAAACAAGTGACTCCTCCAATAGTGCAAAAATTGTTAAAAACCAGACGAAAGTTTGATAGCAAAAAATCTAGTGCAGGACAATATCTCATCGCAATTAGCCACTTGGGTTGTGACTAGGCGTGGCAATCCCGGGATCCCGGGATTTGCTCTAAATATAGGCTAAAGTAATCCCGGGATTACAAAGAGACAATCCCTTGGTTTTCGGGATTAGAAAAAATTTTATATTATGTAATAAATATTCTTTATATGACATATTTAAGTACAAAATCTGCAAAATAATTGTTTTCAATACATTTGATGTGCATGAAACATTATTGCATCAACCTGCAAAGTGCACTTCAATTGTGTCTGAACCTTAAATTGAGTAAAAATATTTTTTTTTATTGAAGCAATTTTTTGTTTAAGATTTTCTTATTAAAAATGTCACATAGCAAAAAAATATATCTTTTTTAATACTTTGACTAATTTTAAGAATTTTTTACGTGCGATTTTTTGTGCGATTTGTATTGAAAATCGATAGTTCATGAGAAAAATGATGAAATGAGAAATTAAGTGTGTTTGTTTACTTTCCCAGTAACAATTATCCAGTAAAGAAATTTTAGAGAGTAAGAAGGTATTTGCTCACAGAAAAAAAAATTTTCATAAAAAGAAACAAACACAATCCAGTAAAAATTCGTACAAACTGACAAGTGAAAAAAAATATTTAAGTTTTTCAAAGCAATTTGCATTTTTATTTATGAAAAAATATTGACAATTGTCAAAATCATATGTTTTTCTTTTTGAAAAATTTTGCTGGTAAAATTTTATCCAGTAAAAACTAGCAGGCTCTCTCGCAACAAACTGTCACTTTATTCTCTCACTGCCTCTCTCGTTACTGGATATTTTTTGTTAACAAACACAATCCAGTAACAATTGTTACAAATTTGTACAAATTCGTACAAATTTTCAGTTAACAGACCTATTTAGACTAAAATTATTTTTATCAATAACGGAAATTCTAAAAATGCAATAGAAAAACAACATAAGCAAAACATATCTATTTCTTATAATAAAATACAAGTCTGCAACAAAAAATATAGGTTTATCTTCAAAAAAAAAAAACCCCAGCCGACCTTGATTTGGCATTGAATTTTTGACCCATACTTAGACCCACCAAAACTTAAGTTCTAAGATATAATTAAACTTTTATCTGAAGCTTTTTTTCTGAAATCAGCATCTAAGGCTTTTGACAACTTAAATGAAGCACACTTATGGGTGCGTCTACTGAGAGCGAGCCATTCGGTGCCACTAAATGCCATCACTGTCACATTTGAATAAGGTGATAAAATATTAATCAAGTACAAAATGTGGTACAAGAATTTTTAAATGTAAAAATGAAATTGATAGTTTGGTCATAAATGCTTGATTATCCTCTATGATCTCCTTTTAATAGTGGCTATCTTCTACTAGTCAAACTTAGTAAATGTGAATTAGATGTATTAACACTTGAAGTGTTTTAAGTCAATTTTTAAGCTAAAATTTTTTCTATTATTTTGCGTTCTTATTCTTCATTGTTACGCTGTGAAATAAAGCAATTTTAATTTTATGTATACAATAATATAAACTTCTCGTTTTTTTTGTAGTTCTGCATGCATTTACTAGAACTATCAATCCCGGAATTGATCCAGGGATCCCGGGATTGGAAACTTCGATCCCGAAAATCCCGAAACTCAAAAAAGCTCCGGGATTGCCACCCCTAATACTGACGTATTGAACCACATTTGTGTGATGTGGTAACTGCGATTAAGTTAATTAATTGTGGTTGGTTAACTTAATTGATGAAATTTCGAAATGATTTTTTATCGTGGTGCAAGTCTATTTTTATTTGTTTTGGTTATTGTAGATATGAAAACAGTTAAATTTTTTTAGCTCAAATCAATATCAAATATTTGTAAATTTTATTTTAATGTGGTAAGAAAAAACAATGCAAAAACTGGCTGTTGCCCACGAATGTAAGCGGAGCTGGTAGCCTTACTTATGAATTTGACAAAAAGTCAATTTGTGTCATTATCTCTTATCCTCAATTAATTTTTTTGTTCCTCAATCAGTCTGTTTATTGCTATCCACTATTCTTTATCTTGCAATCATTTAACCCAATCGCTTGGTTTTTATTTCAATCTCCACTATTTTTCCGAACAATACTTGTGGCATTTGTATTTATATCAATTTCTTTCTTTTACTTAGAGAATTTGGCTTTATGATTATTTAACCTTTCGTTTATTGAAGAATTTTTAATCGGTCGTTAGAGCATTAGTCACCCGGGTGACTAATCAAAAAATGGACGTAAGGGGTTGTCCATTAATTACGTGAGGTGTTTGTTTTTGAAAATTCGGACCTCCCTCTTCCTTTGGTGAGATTTAGTGAGTTCTGACGGGAGCCGCCTCCACCCCCTCCCCTTACGTGACATTTGCCTTATAATTTTTAAATGTAATCTGCTATTATAATGCATAGTATCTGCAATAAAAAATTCACGTGAGATTTTTATTGACCCCCCGTCCCCCTTGGTGAGACTTTTCCGGATTCCTCCCCTCCTTTTTTGACTCACGCAATTTATCGACGTCCCCTAATGTTTATTACCCAAAAGTTAATAGGCATAAGATTGATAGGCAAAATAAACGTTAGATATTGCCAACAACCTAATTCGCTATTTCCAACAATCTAGATAATTTTTTGTTATATGTATTTGTGTCTATAATAACAAATGTTGAGTGAGTATAAACAATGCACATACATTAAAAGTTCGTTATAACAGTGTCAAAATTAGAATTTGAAAGTGAATTTGCAAAACTATTATCGGCCGCTGTCTTTTTCGGCAGTACATTCCTTTAAGCCAAACAAATACGGTATAAAAATAAATTGGTCTGCTGACTCGAGGACTCATTATACTCTCCAAAGAGAATTCTATTGAGGGAAGCTACTAGATGAAGCCCGAGGCAAAGGACTTGGTAAGATAGTTGTTTTGTGATTGGTTAAATATTGGAAAAATTCCGAGTAAAATAACGCAATGGATAATTTTTTTACTACATTGGCGCAGAAGAGCTTGTGAGTAAGAAATTGAGCATGATCGGTACAATGCGCCGGAATAAAAGATGTATCCCTGCAGAGCTAATGTGCAAGCGGAAAGATCCGGTTGGAAATAGTACATTTACATTTCGAGAGAACGTAACATTGGTATCATATGAGACTAGGAGAAATGAATCGGTAGCCTTGCTTTCAACCATGCACATCACTAAGGCTGTAGTCATAAACTCCGAAGCCCGCAAACCGATAATTATCTTGGATTATAACAAGGCAAAAGGAGGCTTGTATAGTTTCTTTTCACTAGCGTCAGTAATGCATTCATTGACTCTTATTATTGTTTTATTCTATATTTTGAAAGCGTCGATACGATGGACCAAATGACCTCAAACTATTCATGTAAACGTGGAACCAGACGCTGGCCCATGACTCTGTTTTATAATTTGGTCAACATCGCTACCATTGCCACTTACATCATCATTAGAACTGTGCAACATTCTCCGACGATTGCAAAACCTGCATGTTATAGGGAAACTTCATCTTAGGTCAGCAATATGCGACATGCTTGGTTATGAATTGTCTCTGAAAACACAATATGAGTTTGAGGCGCCACAATTGGATGCTAGTAGTTGCGATAAGATTCAGTGCAAGTGTCACCAATGCACTTCGAATGATAAGGGACAAAGAAATTCGCTCAAGTGCTGCAGACTATGCAAAAACCCAGAATGGGCTCAACACACTAAAAAGGAAATAACCTGCCACGCGTGCTAGGCAAATTTTTTCTTGTATTTTTCTTTTTTCCTATTTATTATTTCTTCACTTGTCTTTTATTCAATAAAATTTGATAAAAAATTTAACATCTTTCTATCATATTATGTTGCGTGCATTATATACGTAGTCACCGGGGTGACTAATACTACAATAAGAGATCAGACTTGAACTTTCAGATAAAAACGCCCATAGGTAAGAGCTAAAAATTCGAAATATATCTTAAAATGATCCTAACTAAAATCGTAGTAAAGTCAGAAACGCCTTCCATCCTAGATAAATTTGAACATGAATAAATATTGGAAAACAACTGAAAAAGTCACCCGGGTGACTAATACTCTAACGGAGGGTTAAGGCTCCTATCTTGCTATAAGATTTTTCTTTTATGGTAAGTGAAAACCCCTTGTGTCCAGTTCTGTGCTCTTTTGATCAGAACTGTACTTGTGACCGTGTAATGTATTTTTATTAAAAAACTTATATGAAAACATCAACGTATTTATTGCTTCTGGTTAGATGCACACCTCCTAATCTTAAACTGCAAAGCTTACATACACAAAGTGATTGTGACACTTTGTACGAGTATCCTTGTGCCAAGTTTCATTATTTCAAATTTCATTTCTTCAGCATGTTGTCCATTTCTTTTTGCGTAAAGTTTTATTAATTCCGAGAAAAACTCTCTGGGCATGATACTAAAAGTTTTATATTTATGGTAGAACAATTTTGGATTGAGCTGAAGCCAAGTCTTTCTGAATAACTGAACATGTGCTGAAAAAAAAATATTGATTTTCCTAAAGTTTTCATGTATTGCACCCTAGCTGTTCAAACCTTCTAATGAGTAATGTACAAGAAATGTCAGCTTCTTCATATATTGCCACTCCTACTTTCACTGAACTCATCAAGCATTTTATGTTTGAATTCAACGATTTTTCCAATTTTTGACCTCAAATTTTTCATTAGCCACACACAAAATAGTAAATTGCGAAAGCGGTTGGCAAATATTTGGTGAAAATTGTACAAACTCAAACAACAATAACAACATTAATAGCAACAACTACTTTTAAAAGCACTAAAAAAAAACGTAGCAAAACAAAAACAAAAATATAAAACACGCGTGCAACCGGCAACGGAAATTCAGTTATGGCAGTTACAATACAATCAAGCGCAAAATATGCATGTGACTGTGAGCGCTGTTTTTGCAGTTTCCCAGTAGGCAAAGGCCTAATACCACTGCTGTAAGACACGTCAATGATGCATGCTAACATTGATGCATGTGAAAGCGCTTAGACTTCTTGCAAATCTAACTTTCAATAGTAAGACTGTTAGTGGTCTTGGGCAAAATATATCGATTATCGATATTTCCCATATTTGTTTCGATAATTATCGGCGATGTTTTTTATTTTGATACATCGATAATCGATGTTATTTTTCGACTATCGAATTTCGATATTTTTGTTTAGGGTTTGAAAAATATTTTTTTTCTATTTTTTGTTATTTAATATGTAGTACAACTCTTCAAGAGTATTCTGTTAAAATTTGAACTCAGTTAGAACAAAACTGTCGAAGATACAGTGCCTTGGTCTTCCTACTGTAAGTATATAAAAAAAACAGTGTTAAAACTTTAAGTTTTCTTTTATATAATAATTCTTTTCTCGAATATAAATGTTCAAAATCGGTGGACACTTTTACTCAAAAACTACTTGACCGATTCTTTTGAAATTTTACACACCCTTATAATACATATAAAACCAGGTAATGACGAAGGCCAAAATCTTAAAAATTATAAAAAAACGCTTTGTCAATACTTTGAAAAATTCATAAGCTAACCAATTTTTTTTGATTTTTTGATTTCAGATGCTAAAGTGATGAGTTATGTTGTCTACCGCAAACCACCTTTTTTTTTAGGCGTCCGCGGAAGTTTGCTGCCAATGGCTCATATTGCAATATTTTTTAATTTTAATTTCACAGAATACTCTTTAAATATTGAGCTTTTATATTTTTTTTTTTAATAAATCAATTTACAATTACCATATTACTAAAAAACATTTTTAAACTTATGCTTAAAATGTAGCGCTCAAACCCTACCCCCTCCTTAAGGGTAGCTCTGTATCTAATTGATTGCGTCGCATATATTGGATCTCCTTTTTTGTTTTTGTAATCACGTTAGCTAACGCGCGTTGAAAAACTACTCGTGTGGTCCCAGCCTAAAAAGATAGAATTTTTTTGTTATACTCAAATATATACAACCGTGAAAAGTTACATCATCGCTGGTAAGAATGGAATTTTTTCAGCAAAAAAATATCGGTTTTCGATTATCGATACATCCGATGTTTTTCTCTCGATATATTTTGACACTGTTTGGAAATATCGATCATCGAACTATTGTAGCTTATAAAATAAGCCCTGCTGTCAGTGTTTTTTTTTTCACTATTCGATTCTTTGTTTTATTTTTTATACTCAAAAACTCATCAATCATTCGATACAGGTTGTAAGATTTTTTAAAAAATAACTCCACTTATGTATATGTCGACATGTTTCCATTCAAATATGTCAATATTTTATGTTTTGAATATATCGCTATATTCACATATTGATTTCATGAAAAATCGTGAAAATATTATTCATCTGATTTCAGATTATTCATCTGAACCCTTACATTCTCTTGTCTATTTAGAAGCGGACGGAGCAGATCTACTCTAATCTCTTCCAAGAAATGCACATTTACTCCCTTCGAAAGAAGGCATATTTTTCTTTCTTCTGCTTAACGCCTTCTTTTCCACCTTACATTATTAAGGAAGTACGGAAGGACTTCTTTTGAAGGCCTGTTTCCCCACGTCATGGCATAATGAACAAAAAAATTTTTAAAGATGTTGGGAATGCTTTCTAATAGTGCTTGTTATAAAGTTTTTGACTGGGCTCATGCAAAATTCCAATTATGTATTTGTTTGTCAGCGGGTAGTAGTTTGCTGATTCGACTTGTTTTGTGGTTTTATATTTAGGTATGTTAATTACTTTATATGGATGAATTTGATTAAGTTTTGTATTCTCAAACTTATGTTATAAACATGTAATGTAAGGGATCTTAGCATTAATATATAATTTAAATTTAGTTCTTGCTCCCAACCCATTGGTTGTCAAACAGTTCTATATGGGCATCACTAAACTTAAGAGTTCAATGAAAAGTTTCCCAACTCGTTGCTTTGCGCGAATCTCTTAAAAAAAAATGTTACATGGAATATTCATAAGATTGCTTATTATTCATAATGTAACAGGTATTTTAAATCAAAAACAGCGTGATGCAAAAGACGATATCCGTCCACTTTACGTGAAAAATAAATAAGGGCCGGCTCGCTACCTAAGGTTTTCGTTAAAGTTTGCACATTGACTTGCCTTGAGCACATTATTTTCAAGAAGATATCAATTATCTGTTATTGTTTTGCAATAATGAAAATTTTTAGTATAATTGATTCCAATGAACTGCAATTTTGTTCCGGAAATCAAAAAGTACCTCAATAATGGTCGCCATATCTCAGACATGACTTGCATGTGAGACGTTCTTTTACAAACAGAACCTGACCGCCACATTTTTAAATCGCTCCAAGTTTTTTTACGTATTCTATACATTAGTGGACACGCCGGGAATTAATTACGCTATAATAAGAAAATCGACATTGATCCGATCAGTAAAACTGGAAATAATAGACTTCAAGCATGAGAGGATTCTGGAAAATTCAGCAAATTATCGAAAATTCATCTGTGAATATTTTTACAAAAAAAAAAAATTTTTCCAGCAAAATCCTAATATTTGTACATTAGGGTGATTCAATTTTTTTTTTTTTGTTTTTCTTAAGGTGCTGTTGCTTCAAAAGTAAGTTTATGATATGAAGAAAACTTCACGAAAATTCAGCTCTGTAGCTCAATTTTATAAGGTGGCGCCGGAGCCTGTTAGTTTTACATGTAAATTGTATGGAAAAATTATTTTTTACAAAAAAGGTATCTAAATGAATAAGTGATTAGTGTTGTTGAGCTGAAAAGGGTCGTTTTTCGACGTAATTTCTTACGCTTAATCCGAATCTGGCCTCAGAATTGACCCATCATGTCGGAATCCTGATATATTTGAGGCTAAGTACCTAAAACATGATGTTTTTGTCTACTTTCGAGGCCATGTATGGGATTCAAAGAAAGTTGAATAGCTTATTTTTAACAAAAGCATCATTTAGTACCATCCTTGCCCTTTAAAATGAGCTTTCAAGTGGTGATCTGTGATGCTTCCTTGCAAAGTTGAAGCCATTTCAAGATGACATGAATTTGAAACCCGTTGGTTAATATTGTTGGGTTGCAACCCTTTGTAGGGGAACGAATGTTTCGTTAGCGTAGGCAAACTTTTTTCGCGTTCACGACCACCGTGGTCTGCTACAAACTTTTAAGTGTCTGTAGTAATTGCATGTCTGCTGTGAAGTAACTATTGTAAGCAGTGTTGCGAAGCAAATTATTATTTATTTTTGCTAATTTGTCTGAAAAATTCTACATTTTTCAAATGAAATGTGTAATTCATTCAATATATATTAAGAATTTTTTTTTTAATTTTAAGAAAAGTATCCAAAAAGGTTTTTCAACTACCACAAATATATATTCGTATATACTATATAAAGAACTCAAGCCAAAATATTAATCAAAATTCAACTTAAGAGTTGTTCAATTATTTATGTAAGTATACATATGAGCGATTGTCAAAAAAAAAGTGGATACGCGCGGGACGGTTTTTTAGCACTTAAAAGCTATTCGATTGAATGTGTTTTAAAGTTTTTAACAATTTTTAATGACAACGATATCCTTAAAATGGTCGGTACCAAATATAACTAGATGTCATTACTCATAAATTTTTGATAAGAAATCCTTTTAAGCTTTGTAGACAATAACGATTAACGATTAGTACTCAACCACAGAAACTTATAGAGAAATACTTTATATTTTATAATAAAAGCAACAATAATTTGCTACCAATCGTAACCGTCAGCATAGGAATATCCTAAGTCGAACACTATTCATTTTATTTTAAAAAAGATTAAAGGTTTTTTTTGTTTTTTTTGCTTGAGGTTAAAAACTTATATGCATCAACAATAGCAGAAATACAATTCAATTCGATTTTTTCTTATTTCGGAATCAAGTTTGAAAATGGAAATTATTAAAAGCCATTGAAACTCTATATGTAATTTTACGGTACAAATGCGCAACTTCCGCCCTCAAAACCACATTACAAATTATAAAACGATATGAACATTGCAATATTTTTGTGAGTTTTTAAAAATTTTGCACGTAGCTGAATTTAGCGTGCAGACACACAAATACACGCACATACCGAACCGGAAGTGCATAACTGAAAAATGGCAAATTGTAAATACCACAACGAACTCGTACGGTGCACCCCGTAGTAGTGTAGCAGTCCAGCTCTACTCCAAAAATTGGCAGCACTGGTTATGATAACATGTATGTTATTGTGGTCGAGGTCGAGAGGTCAGCAGTATTTGTGTTAGTAGCTGCTAGTGCTATTGTTATTGTTGGTGTTTTTAGTGCACATGCAATATGTAAATCAAAGATCTGCTGATATGCTTTTTTTACCATTTCGCATAACGTGACCAACACGTACTCGAATTTGTTGTTTGTTCATTGTTATATGTTGGCCAAATTTCTATGTTCTATGCATACACAAAATGTTTAATCAATAGATTTGTATTGCGTTTGTCAGTGGCATTTGTAATTACACTTTGAAAAACTGGAGATATGTGTATCTTTAAAATACTGTCCAACTATATACCCAAGTAGCACACGTTGCAATTTTTTGGCTAATACAGCGCATTTCTAGCTAAAATCATTGCTGCATTGCTTTTCTTGCTACTAGGGATTGATCAGAAATGCACTGTTATATAGCTTTTAAGCGCATTTGGGAGTCAGAATTTAGCATATCACATAACTTTACAGAAGGAAAACTGCGAAAAAATAGCCCCATTAAAGGAGTATTTTTGCCATTCCAATCAATAAAGGCGCTTTAAACAATTGTATTGGAATTATTATGAATGTGTTTGTTAGTTATATAAACATGTATAATAAGTATTTACGTTTGTGAACGAATTTACTTCTCTTTTATTTTCTTGAAAAATTTGAGATTTTTTTTTAATATAATTTCAATCAAAATCATTCTTCCAGAACTACAAACTGTGTGCGAATAAAAATTTATTGACTAGTTCCTTCTGAAACTCTTGGATAAATAATGCGCCTCAAAGTTTCTTAACTTATAAATTTTTAAGGATTAAAAAAAAAATATATATATCGAAAAATTTATTGAAATGTAAGTAAGTATATTTTCCCTTTCACAATAATCCAACATTTTCGGAAGTGTTAAAAAATATGGTTTTATGGTAATTTATATTATGAGCGTTAATAGTACTAGTTCATTTGGCAAAATTATTTCCCATGCATTGAAATATAATCAGTGTTGAGCGTTTTTGATTGTTCAAATAAATTTCCTTGTTCGAATAATTTTCCACAACACTCATGTAATGGCATCTTCAGAGTTCGATAAGTGATAATCAATAGCTAAAACTTAACCAAAAAATATTTAACAGCAGCTTTTTTTGGAGTTCAATTGGCCTTAATATTTCAAATGCTAATAAATTGCAGAAAAATAAGTTTTACTACATTGGTATTTTTTTGCAAAATTTTTTAATTTAAAAGCTGATTTATAGCCAAGAACTAACATAACGAGCTGGCGCTCTCAGCGCTCTCTCGAGCAGTGCGCATCAGTATAGAGAAAAAAAAAATGAATGTGTATTTTTTTAGCAATAATTTGCAGTATGCATACAAAATAAAAACTATAAAATATAGCCATTGACTTTTCTGTAAATTAACTTTAAATACGCTTTAATAAGAGCCATGAATCTATGCTATGTGAGTTTTTTAGCTATAAATGCCAAATCTAAGCAATAAATATAGTTGCTTTTGTTAAGCTGTAATCTTTTCGTCAAAGTATAGTTCATAGCTAAAAAAAATAACAACGAAGTTGTACTAGTTCTCAGCATCTATTTTGGCTGTATAAACGTTTCTAAAGCAGTTTAAGAAAATATATTGAAGCAATGCTATTATTAAGCTAGACACAAGCTGTAAAAGCGTTTTCAAAGAAGAAAAATTTTCTTTTAAGTAAAACTTAAAAAAAAGCAAATAAATGACTTGTCAATACTTCTAGCAATTATTGCACAGTAGTATTTTAATGCTACTTGGGAATTCTCTTATTATATATGTAGAAAGTAAAACATTATTTTCAAGTATATGTTATAAGAAAAAATTATGAAAAACCGTCCATGAATCCGAAACAAATTTGACTATTAAATCAAATGGATAAATTAAAATGAATGGGGTTGTTGTGTCGAATTCCGTGGCAAACATAAGTTTCCACTCATTTTTAGGGCCAATTTTTCTTAAATATGTGGCAATCCATGTTTGGAGCAGGAATCGGCAAGATAACCTTATATATTTTATTTAGGCTCTTCGAGCTCTATCATTTTGCATTCATTTCAAGTTGTAATCTTAGACACTTTTAACTAAAATATCTAAATTGGTCGAAATTTGGGCAATTTATGAAATTGGGACGGGCTTTGACAAGGCATCTCTGATTGGTTAGTTTTATCAAAACGCAGCCTGTAATCTTATAAATTCGACTTTTGTACAGCGGGCTCTCCGCCCATATTGTTAATTACATTTTTTATACAACACATTCCAATGTAATTCAAACTTAAAAAACATGTACAAATAAGATACGATTCCAGTCTATTTAGAGAATAGATAGTGACATTTTTTATTTTAAATAACAAAAATTAACGTAAATTGCGCCGCATTATTACATTAAAAATGCAATTTTGTTAATTAGGTGGGGATTGTACAAATAAAAAACAGATAAATAACCAAATGATAAAAACCAAAAATTTAAATGATTACATTGCTAGTAAAGAATGATAAAAAGAGCTAAGATAAGATAAGATAAGATAAGATAAGATAAGATAAGATAAGATAAGATAAGATAAGATAAGATAAGATAAGATAAGATAAGATAAGATAAGATAAGATAAGATAAGATAAGATAAGATAAGATAAGATAAGATAAGATAAGATAAGATAAGATAAGATAAGATAAGATAAGATAAGATAAGATAAGATAAGATAAGATAAGATAAGATAAGATAAGATAAGATAAGATAAGATAAGATAAGATAAGATAAGATAAGATAAGATAAGATAAGATAAGATAAGATAAGATAAGATAAGATAAGATAAGATAAGATAAGATAAGATAAGATAAGATAAGATAAGATAAGATAAGATAAGATAAGATAAGATAAGATAAGATAAGATAAGATAAGATAAGATAAGATAAGATAAGATAAGATAAGATAAGATAAGATAAGATAAGATAAGATAAGATAAGATAAGATAAGATAAGATAAGATAAGATAAGATAAGATAAGATAAGATAAGATAAGATAAGATAAGATAATATAAGATAAGATAACAAGAGAAAATTAAATTAATTAGGTGCTCATAGATACAAAACACCAACTGAATTTATTGAACCAATTACACAACGTAGTGCATTAAAATTATCCTCGGTGTAGGGTATAAAAACTCAAGTACACAAGGCAGCGTGGCGTGCTTTTAGCAAAAAAGCATCTTTACTGACGAGAAGTTGTAGGGATGTAGTGTAAGTATCATAAACCACTTATATATTTAGCTTTAAGCCATCCGTGTAGAAATTAATATGAACCCTTTTCCCCGCAACACCGCCCTTCCAGTCATCCTTGGATGGAATGTGAGGTACGGAATCCTTCTTCAATTAGATTTTTGGAACAGTGTAGTCCAGATTGGAGGGTACAGAACTCAAGCTAAGAAGAATAATTGAGTGTCCTGTTCCTCTCTTGGACCAGCAAACAGTTTCCCTGAACGAAATGAATATATGTTTTTTATGGAACTTAAACAAAAATTATGTTTTAGAAAAAAAAAATTTATTGATAACATTTATAAATTGCATTAACAATGTTTGTTGATAGTAACAGTAAAAATATAATAAAGTTAATCAAATAATTAGTTCGGTACCCGGTCAGAACTACAAAACGATTTTGGGCTTTATATCCATTTTTTTCGATCATAGTCCCCTTTTCTACTAAAAACCGACATAATCCCAAAAAACAAGAGACAGTCGCGAAGTCGGTGTTGGACATATTGGAGGATGTAAGCCCTGAGCCGCAGCCGAAGGCCGTCCACTTATCCTAACTTTTATGTAAAATTACTGTGACTACCGAAGCCGGTGGTGGATTGACTATATACTGAACCGCGGCCGAAAGCCGCTGCAAAGTAGGTTGTCATCAGCGATCTGTATCGTTTTACGAATAGTTACCAATTATGTACATTTATTGTATAAAAAAAAAGAAAATAATTTTGAGATATATATAAAATTTTCCTTGTAAAGGGTTTTTCAATAGGGACGCTACAAAAGTAGACCAATAGGGACAGCAAACGATGTCATATTTTTTCCCGTTCTTTTAACATTTCTCTTTAGTAAGGTTTGCCATTTCATCATGGAAATTTATACGATCCAACAACGAGTCAAAGTTATTAAAATTTACTACCGAAATTCGGAGTCAGTGACCTCAACTTTAAGAGCGCTACGTTCAATTTATGGTCGTCATAATCGTCCTGTCAGATCAACAATTGAGCATCTAGTGGAAAATTTTAATCCACAGGCACAGTACAAATTGTTCCAGTGACAGTGAGACAAAGAAGTGCCCGTAGTGTCGAGAATATTGCTGCCGCTAGCGCATCAATTTAGGAAGACCCAAATCAGTCTCTCGCACGTCGTTCTCAAGCGTTGGGCATCTCTGTGACGTCGTTGTGGCGAATTTTGCGAAAAGATCTTGGCCTAAATCCTTACAAGATCAAATTGACGCAAGAACTAAAGCCGCTTGACCACCAGAATCGTCGTATGTTCGTGAATTGGGCTGAGCAACAACTTGAAAATGATCCGGATTTTCATCGAAAAATCATTTTCAGCGATGAAGCTCATTTCTGGCTGAATGGCTTCGTCAGTAAGCAAAATATGCGTTATTGGTCAGGCAGCAATCCACACGTACTCCATGAGTCAACATTGCATCCCGAAAAAATTACGGTTTGGTGCGGTTTATGGGCCGGCGGCGTCATTGGGCCGTACTTCTTCCGTGATGATCAAGACCGGCACGTTACTGCGAATGGGAATCACTACCGCTCAATGATAACCGAATATTTTTGGCCCAACTTGGATGATATGAACTTGGACAATATATGGTTCCAACAGGACCGCGCCACAAGCCAGACTGCGAATGTCACAATCGATTTATTGAAAACCAAGTTTGGTGAGCGTGTTATCTCACGAAATGGCCCAGTCAATTGGCCGCCTCGGTCGTGCGATTTGACGCCGTTAGACTATTTCCTGTGGGGCTACGTCAAGTCTATGGTATATGCCAACAAGCCAGCGACGATTGATGAACTTCGTACGAACATCGAACGTGAAATTGCAGCAGTATCGGCCGATTTATGCTTGAAAACCGTCGAAAATTGGGTTCAGCGTCTGAACTTCTGCAGACGTGCCCGTGGTGGCCATCCAAAAGAAATTGAGTTCCATACATAATGGCATCGAATGTTTACAAGAATAAAGAATTTCATTGATATCCCAAATCGTTTTTGTTTTATTTAAAAAAACTTTTGTAGCGCTCTTATTGAAAAACCCTTTACTTCCAAGTGGTCATAACACCCATGGGAGTTATGTCCATTGATATGAATGCTCATAGTTCCCAAAATTATTTTGGGACTGCTTTAAATCGACTAATTTTGAACCAAAAAGTAGAGATCCGTTAATATTGACCTGATAACATAAATTTCCTGCTTCAGCAAATATCAATATATATACTATATACATATATACATTGCATTCATTATGACATAAAAAAGTGGAAGCTAAGCCGAACTGGCCTATTAATACCAGTAGGTAGATATAAGTTTAAGTCTTGCTGAATACAAATAGATTATTTTTTTCAGTGTACGAGTACTAAAATCATGTATGTAGGTGTATATATACTTATAACTTTACTCAAGTGGTTTCCGGTAAAACAACAAGTTAAAATTAATTTGAATTAACAAATCTGGTGAGCATTTGCGGGTTTTCAAAATTTTCTACTTCAAAATTTCATTATCTTAAATTATGCAAATAAATCGTTATGAAATTCGATTTGCGTTTTTACATTTTGTAAATGGAAATAAATTTCACTGCAATAGGAAAGATAGAGTTAAAATCAGAGAGTTATTAAATTTTTCAAGCATTTTTTTTTTAAATTGATAAACTAATGACTTGTTAACAGGATACACACTTTGTTGAGCCTTTACTTTTTATTCTCTGTGTGTTTCATCATTTTTCCCGTCTCTTGTCTTGTGCTCCTCGTTGAAATCGACCGCGATTTCAATTATACTTCAATGCATTTCTTAAGAGCTTTACATTGTTATTTTACAGTTGGCAAAGTCGCAGGAAATTAGAGAATGATAAAAGTTGTTTTAAGAAAAAATATTGGTATCACAACAAAATTTTGAACTGGTAATTATATTAATGCTGTGTATAGTAAAAGTCAGCTAAAAGTTAGAATTGAAAACCTTAAATAAAATAAATCATACTGACAAGACCATACAAATATTATTTTTGCTTGCAGTCAATCTCGAACGAAACTACGATATAGTTGGTTTCAATTCGATTTAATTAAAAATTTAATTTAAATCTACCTTTGACATCATTTCAATTAGATATACGTAAAAACCAAACATTTTAGTTATACTAAAGACTTTCAAAGATATATATATGTATATATATGTTAAGGAAAAGAGTTTTTGCTAAGCCAAAGTACGGAAAACTGTAGCGGCTAGGAAAATCTTAAAATTTCTGTCTAAGGTTTTTCAGCATGTACGGGTTATAATCGCTGCGTACTTTTTATTGCAAACTGTTCTACTGTACTGCATCGGTTTCTGGTTTTAACCGCAACTTAATACATTGTGTGCCTTAATTAAATTTTCTTCATTTTAACGATGCGACATCATCAGCAAATCATTTGCTCAATCACCCAGTCACTCATTCTATCACCGTTTACTTCCTTAATGCAAAAGTGTACGAATGATAGAAGTTGTTAGTGAGGAAAAATGAAATTCAATTAACGCGTTTCAAATTAAACTGCCACTTCCGGTTATTGTAACATTTTAATTATCGATGTTTTTCTGTGCTACTACGTAGTCTTGTGTAGCAGCAGTTTCTATGAGTTCCGTTGTTGTTATTGTAAATTGTATATGTATGTTGTTGATAGAAAACGGAAGTCGCAACAGAAGAAATTAATCTTACGAGATTTCTTTACTTCTTGAACATTAGGTCACGCTTAATCCTACCTAAGGCTTGCATTCCTGCTCGGGTGTTTTCGTAACACTCATGCTGGTCTGTAATATGCAATTTTCAGTGTTGCCATTCAATATTATGAAAATTTATTAAAATATTGTAGTTCCTTAGGGTCAGCGCTTCATTACATAAATAGTTTGGCAACAATTGTATCACAATTATATAAAAAAAATAATACATTGTATAATTATTGTGATGAGAAAGATAAGGAAAATATAAAAAGATTTTGTTGCATTAAATTGCAAGCGATAAATTACTATTGAATTAATAAGCTCATCAACTGTTGGCCAATAATTTAACCAATATAACAATATTTTTTCAATTAAAAAGTTATTCCGTTACTTTATAAGTAGTAGGTATGCTCTGTATCAGCGATAGGTAAAATGATAGGCAAAATGAGTCAGTTAAAGGTCATTACAGCAAGCACGTAGTTTTTCTTAAGGTGGGGGCGGGGTAGGGTTTGCATTTTCTATTTTTTAGTATTTGATAGTAGTTAAAGAGTATTCTGTTAAAATTTGAGGTCGATTGGAGCAAAACTGACGAAGATACAGTTCCTTGGTCGCCCTACTGATTCTGTGTAAGTATATACATATAAAAAAAAACAGTGTTAAAACCTTAAGTGCGTTTTTCTCGAAGATAAATGTTCAAAGTCGGTGGACACTGTAACACAAAAACTACTTGACCGATTCTCTTGAAATTTGACACCCTCTTTTAATACATATAAAACCAGGTATTGACGAAGCGTTTTTTTTTTTGCATTACAATACCAAATATACTGATTTTTTCATTATTTTTTTAAGAAAATTCGTTTTTTTGGTTTAAAAATTATGCCAAAATCTTAAAAATCCTCAAGAAAAAGAAAACTCTTTGTTAATACCTTGAAAAACTCATAAGCTAGCTAAATTTTTTCATTTCAGATGATAAAGTGATGAGTTATGTTGTCCACCGCAAACCACTTTTTTTTAGACGTCCGCGGAAATTTGCTGCCAATCTTATTTTGCAATATTTATTGGTGCCGTGACATAATCCCCACGGACATAATCCCCATTTTTGAAATGGGGATTATGTCCGAGAATTTTCGGACACAATCCCCATTTTTGCTGTGGGGTTTATGTCCGCAAAATTTTCGGACATAGTCCCCATGGGGATTATGTCCGAAAAAATAAATTAAATTATGGGGGCTATGTCCGTTTTTTTTTCGGTCATAATCCCCACTTCGTGTTGGGCTTATAACAACTTCTAAGAATGGACATAGCCGGAGTTGCATATTTTGGAGGATGTAAGTCCTCAGAAGCCACCATTGGAATTATGTCCGCATGTTCAACACCGGCTTCGCTAGCTACAGTAATTCCACATAAAAGTCAAGGTAAGTGGGCGGCCTTCGGCCGCAGCTCAGGATTTAAAACTCCCAAAAATCCAACACCAGCTTCGCGGCGGCCTTCGGCCGCGGATCAGTCTATGAAATATCCAACACCTTGTTTGGTAATCACAGTAATTCCACATAAAAGTCAAGGCAAGTGGGCGGCCTTCGGCCGCAGCTCAGGATTTAAAACTCCCAAAAATCCAACACCGGCTTCGCGGCGGCCTTCGGCCGCGGATCATTCTATAAAATATCCAACACCTAGTTTGCTAGCCACAGTTATTCCACATAAAAGTTAGGGTAAGTGTAGGGCTACCAGATGGCCTTAGTACAAAAGTAGCACATATCAATTTGGAATTTTGTAAATGAAAACCTTAATTTTTTTTAATTTTCATAGAAATATTTTTGATGAGCAAAAAAAAAAAAAAAAAAAAAAAAAAAGGTCCTCACTTCGTAACAAAAAACCCCAGCAAATTGAAACAATAATTTCGATGAGCAAAAAAAAAAACAACGGTAATCACTTCCTAACAAAAAACCCCAGCAAATTAACAAATAAAAACAATCATTTAAATAACTTTCATGAGCAAAAAAAAAAAAAAAAAAAGATCATCACTTCAGTTCAAATATTTTATTTTACACTGCAAACATGGAAAGTAGCAAAACCAAAATCAAGGTAGCAAAGCCCTTGCAAAAGTAGCACTTTTGCTACTTTAGTATCGCATCTGGTAGCCCTAGGTAAGTGGGATCATAAAAGGCCGCCGAAGGCCGTTGGTGTTGGATATTTTATAGACTGATCCGCGGCCGAAGGCCGCCGCGAAGCCGGTGTTGGATTTTTGGGAGTTTTAAATCCTGAGCCGCGGCCGAAGGCCGCCCACTTACCTTGACTTTTATGTGGAATTACTGTGGCTAGCAAACTAGGTGTTGGATCTTTTATAGACTGATCCGCGGCCGAAGGCCGCCGCGAAGCCGGTGTTGGATTTTTGGGAGTTTTAAATCCTGAGCTGCGGCCGAAGGCCGCCCACTTACCTTGACTTTTATGTGGAATTACTGTAGCTAGACAAAATTATTGTTATGGGGATTATGTCCGCATCAGTTTCGGACATAACACCCATAGCTTTGGGGATTATGTCCGCTTTTTTATGGGGATTATGTCCGAAAATTTTGCGGACATTTCAAAAATGGGGATTATGTCCGTGGGGATTATGTCACGGCACCTATTAATGAAATTTTCACAGAATACTCTATAAATATTGTCCAAAATTTTGCCCATGTATGCTT
This sequence comes from Tricholauxania praeusta, assembly GCA_949775025.1. Lineage (NCBI taxonomy): Eukaryota > Metazoa > Arthropoda > Insecta > Diptera > Lauxaniidae > Tricholauxania > Tricholauxania praeusta. The sequence goes on from OX459029.1 coordinate 59,336,709, forward strand.
CGTGTCATAACTTACAGTGTATTTTGTGAAAATTGCCCATTTATTTAATTGTAGGTATGCAATAGCTCCAATAAAAGATTTTATTGCAAGCAAGATACTTGTAAGAAAATATTAAACTAATATATAGCAAGTCTTAAAGAAATTTTTATTGGTGGCAAGCAAAATATCCTGAGGTATATTAAACATAAAAATAATTCTGAAGAGAAAAAATACTTAAATATAGAAATTATTCCGAATAAATATATTAGGGTTTCTATTATTGTGGGTCACTTTTCATCAGAAGAAGTAATCGACTTTCTGGGCTCAGGCGAGATAGCCCAAGAAGCAAGCAGCGATTTAGTGAACTACGCATGAATATGGGCTTCTCGTTATCAGGACGGATTTTCGCTGCTCCAACGGTAAAAACTTTACCTTTCCCCAATAAAACTGATGTCACTACAACATGTCGTTAGTGGTAATACGCCACTGCTCGTGGTCATTCAAGGCAGTGGCTGCTGTAAGCTCAAACTGATCACATCTTTATTCGCCCTATTTGCGAGTTGGCACTGGTTAAGGTCTCGCTTCTCAAGCCAATCTTGTCTCTCGAACTTTCTGAAATTAGGACTTGTCCCTCAAACTTGTTGAGTAAAAAGTAATAACCTGCCAAAGCACATATAATTTATGTAATGATGCTATAGTATAATAAATCAGTTGAAAAAAAAAAATCGTAAAACCTAGTTTTTATTAAAAGAATAATTTAATATAAACGAATAAACAAAAATATAAATCTTTTTGCAACAATTATTTAGTATTAAATAACCGCGAATACATACTGTTTATATCCGGTGAAAACATCGTTAAACTATAAAATCCTTAACAATAAATTTGGCTTAAATAGTAGTTTAATTTAAAATAATAATTTTACATTTGATTATCTGGGATAAAATTCTCTTTAAAGTATTTATGTTCACCACTTCACTGAAATGAACTCTTATTTTCAGTTTTCACCAGGGACGTGAACCGGTTTTGAACCGGAAAACCGCTTTTTTTTAATAATTAATTGAACCATTAACCGAACCGAAATTTTCGACAAATGATTGATCCGAACCGAAAACCGAACCACTTTTTATAACGGTTCGAGGGTTCATTCTGACCAATTTTCAATAGACTAATTTTCCCCACTTGTTTTATTTTTTTGTTAAATATGGAAATTGATGAAATTTTGACAGAAATAAGGAAGAATGAGACAGAGTTCAAAAATAAATCATTAATAGATAAAATCGAATCGTTTGTTAATATAAAGCGGCTTTCAAATAATGTTAATGTTTTGAACTTTTGGAATAACTACCCTGCCAAAGAATTATCTGGATTAGCTCAAGTTATTTATGATGTTTCAGCAACCAAGGTTTTGGTAGAGAGGACATTTTCCACCCCAAAATTTATTCTCGGAGACCTGCGGGGAAATATTGAAGAGCACTTGTTGGAATATATTTTTCTCATCAATCTCAACTGATTATTGTAAATCAAATTTTTTGTCAAATACTAATTTTTTACCACGTAGAGTAACTTCAGGTATTGTGATATGGTCGGGTAATGTGATATGCCATCATATTTCCTTAAATAAACAACTCTCGACAAAAATGTTTTTGTCAGCATATCAGAAACGGAGAAAGATACTGCAAGGTTTTGTGCATTCGCATTCACTGTTTTTGGACTCAGTGTGGTGAAATTGACTTAGCCACAAGTCGAGATTTTATTTGTGTGCATTTCATGTGTGAATTAAGCCCAAAATAAAGTAAGGATTATAGCCAAAGTACTAAAATTTGTTAGTGGGTGAATATACTTTGTCATATATAATGTGAGTTCTTTATTTGCTGAAGTGTGTTTTAATAAAAATAACCTGAGTGCATTATAACTGAAATTCGGGTAATATGATATAGTCCAATAAGGACGTTACGTGTGCTATTTGCAACAGAAGAATTTGAGAGATACTTAGAATCAGACCTGAGTTCAATTCTTGCAATGTGATTTAATTTGGGCTCACCATGATTGTCTTCCAATTTTTGTACGTGAGTCATCTATCTGACTTTAATATGTTCACCTTTTCGCTTATTGTTTCAGTTTAAATCTAGTTTCCTTTTTATGGAAATTCTATTGAAAAATGCAAAGTTTTGGTATATTTAGTTCCTACTGTTTTATACTTTTCATGATGGTATATCACATTATCCGAACACTATATATCACATTACACGCAAATTTCAGTTAGAGGTGTCACTTGGCTTTTTTCCATTTTGTTGTAATAGCTTCAGATTGGCATATGCTATAGAGCTCCAAAGTCATAATACATTACACAATGCATCAACAAACCAAAATACATAAAGAGGTAGAAGCTATGCTATAATAGTTACGTGTAATTTAAAATACAACAATACCCATATCATAATACCCGAAGTTACTATACTTACAGCGTATGACATAAATTATATGTTCATATATATTTCTATATTCTTTTGGATTGTTACTGAATAAAAATAACACAAATTTGCATAGTTTTTTTGTTCATTTCCGAATCGTTGAACCAACCCGAAACCCCGGTTCAAAGAAAACAAAAACCGTTTTGACGAACCAATCCAAAACTGCAAAAACGGTTCGAACCGATGAACCGAACCGACCAAATTTTTTACCCGGTTCACGTCCCTGGTTTTCACAACAACAACAAAAAAATCTTATAAAATCAAAACTTACTTTAACTAATTCAATAATAGAAATTTCAAGCTTTGACTGGGAGAGTTGTTAATGTATTGCAGTGCATTTCTTCAGCTTGTTTTTCGCCATTTGAATGGAATACATCGCGATAGCTCAATTTGCATTTTGGCATTCGAGGAAAAATTGCAATTGCTCATTTGTCGTCGAAATCGATAAATATAGTGGAAACAAATCAAATATTTTGCTGTGTTGGCGGTCGGCTTACTACGAGCCTTACCTCAGTAATTTATTATTTTTTTCTCTCCCATCTAGCCGATAGAATATCGCGTGGTTATTAGAATCATGCAATTACTTATTGTTCGTCATAATTCGGTGTTCCACCAACTGATTGAACTTATGGCCCGATGTACAGTTGCAGCAACAGCAACAAATATTTTTTGTTCCACTTTGTTTAAAAAACGCAGCTGACGCAGAGAGTTTTTTGCAGTTTTAACACAACAAATAAGAAAGTGAAGTAAATTAAATATACTCTTAATGAGTCCTAATCTGTTCCCTCAAAAAAATTAAAAAATACTTGAACAATATTCATATACATATGTATATAGCTACGTGTATAATACAAATATGTAACAACTTTATTAACATTTCTCATTTGTTTTTTTAAGTTTCATGAAATTATACTGATTAAAAATTGTAAAAAAAAATGTAGAAACCTACCAAAATTGGGTAGGGACATTTTTTAACAATAACAAGAAGACTGGCAACCTTGGCGGTTGCACTTTGGTCTAATAAATACTTGATTATCTTAGCGTCCATTCTTATTTATGCAACACACATTAATATTTAGAAAATCTTCAGAAGAATCATTGCCGTCACCGCCATCGTGTATATCATTTTGAACGCTTTGCCATCGACCATTATCAGCTGTTATGGCCGCAGAAGACGTCGGACAAATAGTTCTTATTAGATTGAAATCATCTTTGCTGTTGTTCTCAACATTTTCTCTAAGGCAAAGGATAAATTCATTTTTTTTGCTGTCCTTATTATACTTTGTTTTGTTGTCGATAATGTCATTGTTGTTGTTGTTGACGTTGTGCTGGTTAGTGCTGTCAAAATCCTCACCCCATGCGGCTGCCTTCATTGAGTTTACATCAATTGACCTCGTCATCTGCTCTTGTTGGTGCTCTTGCTGCTCTTGTTTTAATAATACTTTAGATGTATTTCCTTCAGATACATTGTCATTTTTTCTGACAGTGTTTTCTACGTTTTTCTTTGCTGCACTCGATTTCATAAGATTTCCAACCTCTGCCTCACGATGACCACTTACTTGAATTTCTAGCTTAAAGTCGGAGTCTTCATTCGCAGATCCTTGCAGTAATGTTGTCAGAAGGATGTAACGATTGCTGTTGGAGGAGAGAAATAAAAGAGGTAGAATACAAGAAAAACTGAAGCTGTTAAAATGTCACAAAGTGATGGAGATGTTGGACTGACGCTACGACTCTTTTATGTAGCTGTTTTTACAAAAAAAGGTTTTAAAGAAATTAAAATTAAAAACATTAACAACGATGCCAAAGTCGCTGCATTTTATAAATACAATTCTCAAATAAGAGTATGTAGCTTATATACGTACATATCTCTTTGCATCTTTTTTACTGTCGAAATTTTAAATTCATCACCAAATTTAATGAAAATTTTTTGCATTTTGTTATGAAAGAATAATATCAATTAAGTAACGCAAAGTTCATTAAACTTGTGTCTCTTGATAAACCATGTCATTGATTCTCTTTTGTTTTTACCATTGCACTCGTGTCACATCGATGCTCTATGACTTACCATCCACTGAAATCATTTTCCCTTGCTACACTTAATCTTATCCAACACTCTTTAATGCATCTTTTGTCATCACTTTTGACTGTTTCATCATCATTGTTGGCATCAGCGGCAGCAACGTCTTCATATTTTTCGTTCACTGCCTTCTTTGTAACATCATCATTGATTTCAAGCACCAGCACTGCATTATCGAGAGGTCGCTGAAGTGGTAACGCAAATTTGGCACTTGAAGCGCCAAAGCTTAGAATCGGCATTTGATGATCCACTTTGACATGTCGCTGTAATTCGGACGATGCTACAATTAAATTTATGAGATGTTGAGTAAAAGAATGTTCACTTTTGTTATTGTATGAGTAAAATTACAAGTTTTTTGTAAGAAAATAAATACCAAAGTATGTGCTTAGAAAATATTCATGTTACAGAAATTTTAAATTACATCTAAGAAAAATGCATACCGTAAAAAGTTTTGGCACTTATCACGATATCAAGATGAAAAAGATTCAAATAGAAACACAATTTTTGAGCAAATTTAATTGAACAGTTTTCGGTGATCTAGTTATTAGTCTCAACTAAGCTACCATGGTAACCAAGTGACCAGAATTGAAACGTCCAGGTGCAGTATTTCATGCCAGAGCCGGGGCCTGGTAGGAATTCAGAAATTTATGAAATTGCAGGGAAAATCGTACAATTTTTCTGACATGAACTTAAAAATGTTGTTTAAAGAGCAAAAAAAAGGTCAACGTTTTCTCAAAAAAAGATTTTCTAACCGTATACCGATCCAATTTTTTTTTTTCATTTTAAATATCTCGAAACTGTCAGCTGTGAGGGTCTGTGTCGTCGTTACTTTATCAGTAAGTAAGGTTTTGCGCACGATGAAACTAGTGCACACATTATTACTTGTTAATTGTTCTGATTCAAAAAATTCAAGGAAATTTTAATCAAATTGGCTTTGGTAAATATGTACAAATGCGCATGCTACTTTTTTTACTCTTTCGTTAATTTATGGCTTCACCACGAGCAGCGAAATAAAAGTGCTTGAAAAAATTTCCAAAATATTTAACGAAAATAAAAATTGGACTTTCAAAGTAATTGCTAGAAAAGCTAAGATTTCGCGGAATACCGTTTCGCGTGTTATTAAAACCTATAAGGAACGTCTGACCGTGAGTAGATATCAAGGAAGTAGAAAAAATAAAGGTTTTGGTAATCCTAATGCTGCCAAGAAGGTGATAGGTTCTTTTAAGAAAAATCCCAATATATCGGGAAGAAAAGTAGCTGAGAAAGTCCAATGCTCTGAGGCTTTTGTCAGAAAAGTTAAAAAGGAGGAAGGGCTTAAGTCATTTAAAGTCCAGAAAGTTCCGGACAGAAAACATATAGTGTCAGAGCTTACTGATAGTTGTTCCTAAGTTTTTTTAACTCTGGGACTTTTTTCGTCATTCGGGTCGTTTTCGGCCCGTACTAATTTTTTTATGTTAAGGCATGTTTTTGTAGTTTCTATCGGCTTAAAAAGTTAATCACAATTCTATGATTACTAAGGCTGTGCAACGAGCTAATCGAACAAGTTCAAAGTTCTGCCATACGCAATGAGTCAAGCTCGAACAACTCGATTCGTTTGACCCAACTTAAGTTCAGTTCGATCGTTGTTCGTGTCATTCGATCGAAACTCCTGATGGTCGAGTTCCTAGTTAGTCGTGTGCTATGTGTGTTTGATTGTGATTGCATCGATATGAAATTCAAAATAACGAAATGTGACATCGAACAAAACGAAATTAGTCTCAAGGCCTTGGACAAATTCGTACCAATAGGAGAATTATGGGACAAATGGGTTGAATTGCTTACACTTTTCTTCGATCCAAACGAATGTGTCACTATTGACGAGCAACTACTGGGTAACCATGGGCGATGCTTGCTTAGACAGTACATAGATCCCAAGTAAGCCTGAGAAGTACGGTCTGAAATTTTGGCTTCTCACTTGCGCGAAGACTTCATATGTATGGAATATGCAACCATATTTGGGAAAATTTGCTGGAGCTGCACCGGAATGAAATCAGGGTGAGCGAGTGATTCTTGATTTAGCTGAGTGGCTCAGAGGTCACAACATTACATTGGATAATTTTTTCTCTTCATACGACTTGGGTCAGAAGTTGCTACACAAAAATTTGACCATGGTTGGCACATTGCGGACAAATAAGCGTCGCATTCCGCCTAAGGTCCTTATCGAGAAAAAGCACCCACTTTTTTTCCAATTTACATTAGCCCTCACCGAAAATACTGCTTTGGTTTCATATATAAGCAAGAAAAATAAATGTGCGATTGTTCAGAGCACACTGTATTATCCGCCTGATATCGGATCTGCACGGAAGAAATTGCCTGAGATAGTTTAATACTATAACAAAATAAAAGGCGGTGTTGACAATGATGACAAAATGCTTTCGGAATTCAGTTGCAAACAGAAGACTAACCGCTGGCCGATGTGCGATTTTTTTTTTTTTCAAAATACCAAAAGCAATGTCGCAAGAACTTCCTACATGAACTTGGTTTTGCATTGGCAAAAAATCACATACCTGACAGAATCAGAAATCCACGAAATTCATCTTCTATTTAACTTCTGACAACGCCATCAAAATCATCAACAAATCTCACTTGCAACGAAGAAGAAGAAGCTGGTTCTTCTGCCAAGCAGCCTAGATCGGTTCCGATACAACTTACCAAACTAGGTAGATGTGCTCTTTGGTTGACCAAAAACATTACACACAGAGAACAAAAGCGAATTAATTAAAACCAATAAACTATAAAAGAACTTGTCTATCAAATAATAATGCCTTTCTTATATTTTCTTTGATTCTATAAACTAATGTATGTAATTAATACAATTTATGAATGTAATCAATAACATTTTTTCATCAAAAAATATATTTTTCTTTAATTCCATACAAAACATATACGGGTCGAAAATGACCCGCCAAGATCAAATTAATCGTAATTTTTAAGGACCGGTCTACGGCTAATATAAAAAAAAAAATTTATATGAAAAAAAAAATTGTCATAGCAAAATTAATGTCAATTTATTTATGACATGCGATAGTAGCAGAAAAAGAGCTAACCAGAGCATTGTTGCAAGCTGTCATATAATGTTTCACTCAATAGCAAACAGTACGCTATAAAAACATCTGATTTCGAAACAATCAATTGCCGACGTTGCGTTATTTATTTTAATTTGGGCTTGTATGTTTAATCCATTTAGGTTTTGTTTTGTACCAATCAATGTAGAAGGCCGAAACTGGATTATCAAAATCATCAAAATGGCATTTTCCGTAATCCGATTACAATATATGTAGGGGAGAAGTGGGGGTTGTGGGCATAGTTTTGTTTTCGGCTTATAATTACCGACTTAGTGCATATTATTTGGACATATGGGTATCTGTGTAAAGCTAGAGACCTAAGCTAACTAATTATAAAGAAACATACCCGATTCCGTAATGCAAAAAAATTTTACATGGACTTTCGTAAAATCGTCATTTTCAGCTAAAATTTTTTTTAGAGGGGGTTGTGGGCACCCTTGGAAAAAATGCTACAAATGGAAAAATATGAAAAAAAAAACTACAACTAATATGAACAAAATGACAGTTTATTAATCTCAAAGCCTGCATAGGCGTTATTCATCGTCGGAAATACAATTTTGACATGTATAATAACTTGCCCGCATGCCCGCACATTTCAAATGAAAAGCTCGATCGCAGATGTTAAAATTGATGGAGTTGGCTGCGGTCAATTGGCGTGGCAAAAATTTCAAACAAAACAAAATTCTATGGAACTAAAGTTTAAAAAACAATATCAATCATAGTAGGCTACGTTCACCGTTCATATTTTTTGGTGGAATTTTTTGTGATTTCGTGGAAAAAAACGGGTGCCCACAACCCACCCAATTTTTGTGCCCACAACCAACTTTAGCAGACATTTTAAAAAGTAATGAAAAAATGTTTATGCATAAATTTTTTGGTTCAAATCGATATTGTTCCATTCAGCATAATACTTCGACTAAATAAAAATACATTACACTTACCTTTCCAATCGATCCACTTTGATTGATACACTATTGAAAATGTTTGAAAAAAGTTTCACCACCTTTTCAAAGCCCAAAAAAAACCAATTCGTTCATTTCCAAAAGCAAACGCGTCCGTTTACTTTGATATTTGGCATGAATCATACATAGGGTAATTGCTTGCGAATGACATTACCAACGAAACTCAATCTTCATTTTGTGAAAATATACGTATGGGTGCCCACAACCGACCCATGTCCGCAACCCCCACTTCTCCCCTATGTATTTATGCAGGGATACTAAAATTAGACTTTTTACCATTTGAGGAACACGTTTTTTTTTTAATGGCTGGGAGTTGCTCTTTTCGACTTGGCAACCCTGTAAACTACATGAGTTAATATTTTAGTGGTTCGTCCTGGCCGATTTTAAGTGGTGGTCGATTTGTGGTACCATTTTGAGTCTAATTTTATATCATCAATAGAGATTGTGATTTCAAAATAAACTCCCTGGCAATTCCAACTTCTGGGCAGTTTGGCTATCCGATAAAATTTATATGTCATACAACAATTATCAAATGAAAATCTTTGCACCAATTTGATCATAAATCCTTTTCAACTACGATGGTTTTCAGGTTATTCAAGTTCAAGGCTCTTCATACAGCATAAAATATATCACATAAAAAATCTTATCGCATTTTTTACGACATTCAACTCAAAGGTAAGAAATAGGATTTTCGAAGTACATAACTTCTACTGATCACTTTGGAATTTATATAACATAAAAAATGCTGACTTAAATATTTAATAACAAAAAAGTTCGAATAACCACATCTTCAAATAAATAATATTTATTAGCTTTTGCCATTTTAAAATTTTTGTGATTCATCATCAATTGTTTACTTTTCATATTGATAAACAGAATCTTAACTTCAGGAAAATGGATATATAATCTCTTGAAAAACTTGTGAAAAGTGTATGAGCAGCTTATTTTGAAAGTGGAATAAGTCAGTCTTCGTTGAGAAGAAAAAATTAAATAAATTTTACACAGTTGATTTCAAGTTGCTTGATTTTTTCTTCTCAACGAGGAGTAACTTATTTCAAATTCATATATATACATATTATTAGAAAATGCTAATGATGCAAAGTTTGTATTTCCTACTTATTCACTATTGGGCTTCGTTAAATATCAAACTTACAAAGAGGTGTCTAAGAGAAAAATGTGAAGATTGTTATCCGCTTCAAGTTTGCTGTAATGATTCTTTTCACAGGATCATTGATTTAAAAGTTATTTTGAAAACACAAGCTGGATTAAAATCTCGACCTTTGAAATCTAAAAAAACTGAGTTTTCAAAAGAGTTTCGAGCTAGGGAACACTTGTGAAAATTGACTTTGCGCTGTCTTTTGCAAATCTTTTTTTTTCTTTGTGTTATACTTTGCTCAATGCTTTTTTTTTGATTTACCAATAAAGCTTGAAAGAAAACGCCTGTAAGAATGGTACAATTTCAAAGGGTTTCAAGAAAAAAAATATTCAAGATATGTACTTTACTTCCATTTACGCTATAGTTCTTTAAAAGTTCATGCAATAGACACAATAATTAAAGCTTGGAAGTTTTCACTGTTTTAAGAAATTTCACTGAAGAGATTCTGTAGCGGAACTGAAACCATTATCAACAAAAATTCAGTAATACAGTGTTTCTAATATCCTGCACAACATGAGCACCATGAACGAACTTTTATTTAGTTTGTTAGTTGTCAGTGGACAAAAAATCTTCTATCAGGCATAAACGCTTTTGTTTAAAGTCAAAATGCATTATTGGAGAAACAAAAATTGTGGAAAAATGATGGGGTGTTTTATATATGTGCAATTAAATTTTGTAATAAAGCATTTTTATTACAAAATTTTATGGCTTTTTTTTTAAAAAAAAAGGTACAATCATGAATCGAATAACTCGTAAGTCATAAAACAGAAAAAAATTGCCCCACCCTACATTTAAGATTTTAAATAATTTAATTGTTATAATCTTACCATTAAATATTTTACCACAATTACATGGACAACGGAAAATATTTTCTTGTTTTAGTTTTTGCATTGAAATTGAATTTTTGCTGCAGTCAACCAATTCCAATGGCAGATTGTTAGTCCGAGTCTGAGTGTCTTCAAGTGCGACAATTGATGGATTATACAAAGCGGCAACAGGTAAATCTGCTGCTTGAGCTGACATTGTTGAATATAATGAAGGTGAGGTTGACAACACAACGGATAAAGATATTGATGATAATGGGGGGATTGCTTCTGCTGCTGATACCGTCGCTTCATCAGGGGAAAACAATAATAATTCATTTTTGATTTGGGAATCACTTGAAGTGGGAGAACAACTAAAAATACCACACGATTCAGATGTGGATGTTGTTGATGAAGATGACGATGTTGGTGCTGTTATTAATGATGCTGCTAATGGTGATGATGAACTTGAATTTATATTCAATTTAGCTGCCGAAAGGCATTCAGCCGAATCGTTCAATGAACTGTTGTCCAAAAATATGGGCGATAACGATTCACCTAAGCAAACTGAAGCAGTAGAATCATCTGTAAAACGTTGCATAGTAGAACAATGAAAGGCATCTTGCGATAAATTATTGGTCGATAATGAAAGTTGCTTATACATCATATTTGCTGCTGGTACGACATTTGTTGATACTGTTGTAAAACCATCTGAAGTCAAGTGATTTCGAACTTTATTCGTGTTAGGTAATTGATTTCTTGTTGCTACCGGTGAATTTGTTGCTCTCGACGAAGTTGACATTGCTTCCATCGTAGTTGTAGTCGTTGTCATTGCCTTTGTCATCATCACACCTAATGTTTGTGTTGAAGTTGCTGCTATCAGACCATGACTGTTGCTTGACATGCTACATGAGTTTGCTATATTGTCCATGGAGTAAGATTTTCCCATTAGTTTAGCAAGAAATTTATTTCTTGGCATGAGAGTAGGTGTAGTTGCTGCAGAGTTAGCTGCACTCTTTGCTCTTGTATGCATTTTTTTTCGTTTTATTTCATTTTCTTCTGACAGCTTTGCTGTTGGTTCTGGTTGTTTTGCATTTGGTCCGAATAGTTTTAGTCGGAGTTTATCTTCATTGCTACATAAATTGAATGCATTGGTGATTGCTGTGTAAATTTGTTCGGCAATTAGTGCTCGTCGCGGGGTATATCGATCTCGACAGACTGGACATTTTTCAGCGCGTATACGACAATTGACGCACAGCAGATGGCCATTTTGGCATTGCATTGCTGGTGGTGATATGGTGTCCAAGCAAACGGGGCATTCAACAATGGAGAGAATATTTTGCACTATGACGGATAGTCGTCGTAGGCTAGTTGGCATTGGGCCGCAGCATAGGCTCTGAATAAATCACATAAAAAATTTTATATTATGCAAATAAATAATAGGCAAAATTTGAACGAAGAATAAAATGTTTTTGAATTCTAGTAAATATGGTGGATTGGAGTTGTTTTCGTAGCTTATTGTGTATATAAAACAGGAGAGGAGTGTTAGTTCATCTTCAGCAATCTCTGAGCTAGATGTTGCTTAAAAAAATTCTCACAGAGTAGGGCTTACATACGAAGATTCCCTCATTTAAAGTAGAGAAACTAGAGCAACCAAATTACATTTGATAATTAACTAAGATATTTTGTGGTATTACCGTTGCATACATTTTATTGAAAAATGATATAAATTTCGTTAATTAGGAATTACTTAAAAAAATTTGTATCAATTGTTTGCTGAATTTGGATAGCATAACATTGAAATTGAAATGTTAGTGCATTAAAATATTGAATTTCCAGAAATTGTTAACATCTGTGTTGGCAATGAAAGCGGAGTATTAAGGTAATTTTCCGAGCCAACTTGTTCCCAATTCAAAACTGATTACAAGTTCTCACAGAAGATCACAGGAGGCTGAAAAAACTATTCTTAACCGATCAGACATGCAATTCTGGTGAGAAATGTACATAGAACGTATCCTTAATACGGTAATAGCAGAGAAATCGATTGGTACACTTAAACTATCCTTACGACCAAATATGTCACGCAGAAGAATTTTCCAAGTTTTGTGAGTTGTGAATCTGCATCCTCATCATGATCCAGAAATCGGTTACTGGAACGGTATATCGATGATAATACATTTATGAAAAATATTATAAGAACAGATGAGTCACAATTTACTAAAGACTGCTACTAAAATTTGTAGCCTTCACGCATGAGCTGCTGAAAGTCCAAATCTCAGATTCAAATCTGAAAAGTAAAACTACTGGTAACATTATGAGACGCCAACTTATACTAATCTAAATATTTTGTTGAGACGAGAAAAATATATATACTTAACATAAAAATTTTAAACAAAATTTCTCTGACTTTTTGCGTATTAATTCTTATTTGAAAACACGACTAGCAGAAAAGGTATAACTTAAAAAATGTTAGTTAGCTATCACTGAGACTAACTCATTTGGTTTCCTTAGCTTCGTTATTTTGAAAGCTATGAAATAATATTTATTTTTCAGTACCACTTTAAGGAGGTTTTTTTAACACGCTCTATCTCGAAGGGTGTTTAAGATAGATATCCTTCAAACACAGTGTTTTACTCAAAATAAGCTAGGAAATTACTTCAAAAATATCAGAAAAAATATCAAGAAAATGTTTATTTAACAATTTCTAACCTGTGCATCACAGCTGGGGTCAATACCAGTGCTCCATAACAGTAGTGTAACATGATCAGGAGTCTGTTTTGCCAATTCTGCAATGTCGGTTATACGTAGACCCAAAACGTCCACGCCATTGACCTGTAGATAAAAATTTAAATTTAAGATAATAATTATAATATTTTAAAATGCCTATTAACATTTTGGTAGTGTCTAGAATAACCAACTTTTCCGGAAATGTTGCTCTAACTTGCAAAGGATTAATAAAAAAATATAAAAATAAAATGAAGACAAACTATCTGACAACAGAAATTGTAATCAACGTCAAAACATTTAAATCATCAATTAAGTAATCAACTTTTAACAGGTACTGAAAGTAACAGGCTTTACATGGCTTCGGGAAAAAATAAATGACTTTGGTTTGCTTCACATGGTGTAAAATAGCACAGTTTAAAATCGGCTGAAATGGAAAGGAGTGATCTGAGAATGCATCAGATGACTCAGGGGAGAAAATGTGCAAATGGATCAATAGAAATTTTGACTAAAGGTTTTCTATATAAATATATGAGCACCAATATTCAAGCTGCTATTTATACCTAGGAGTCGTTTACAATGAAAATAACGTAGCTAAAGCGGGTGCTAAAATTTGTGGCGAAGTGTGATATGATGGTGGGGCCCGCTTATATTTCCGTCACATATATATTATAAGATAAATACAAGCTTCTTTCGATAATTAAAATTTTTTCATGCATGTGATTGATATATGTATCGAAACCTAGTACGTCATGGAAAATGATTGTCTCGTCTTTGCTCCATTTTTTAATCATTTTATTATGAGAATTTGGAAATGAGAATCAACGTCCAGACCAAACGGTTCGACCTAGAAATGTTGAATTTACAACTTGCAGTAAATTTTGATGAAGCTCATCTCATTTAGCTGCTTAACAATTATTTATAAAGGGTGTCCCAAGGTTCACGCAAGATATGAATTTCGCGATATTTTTGCGGTTATATAGTGCTGTTGAAACAAAAAATCCGCATAACAGCTGACAGTACAATATATGGTCGAAATAATGATTTAACAACATCAACTGTAAATACATACAAAGATTAATTAGAAAATTCAGGGAGACTGGATTTTTAAATGATCATATACACTCTGGTCGTTCTTCACAAGTCGCTTAATACATCGTCGAAGCAGTTCATGGGAGTACTGCTGAGAGTCTAGGAAAATCAATTTGGACCCATGATCAAGAATAAGACAATTTGAAAAGCTCTCTACAGCGATACTTCTAATAAGCTTACTGACTATGGACAGCGTAGAGAATTCGTTGAATGGATTATGGAACAAGTGGAATCTGTGGACAATTTGTCGGACAAAATCATTTTCAGCGATGAGGCGCATTTTCATCTTGATGGCTTCGTTAATTGTCAAAGTTTCCGAGATTCGGGCTTAGAAAATCTATGAGCAATATTTTGCATACTGTGCAACAAATGCATCCCCATCAATTCACATGATGTGGGTGTGGACGACACGTGGTTTCAGCAAAACGGTGCCACATGCCATACATCCCGATAAACAATTCAATTACTGCATCCAATTTTGGTGATCAGAATTGGCCACCCATCTCATTCGATTTGACGTCGTTAAACCCGAACCCACAACGGTAAATTTGCCGGAAGGTTTTCCATATATAAAAATAAAAGATCTTTTATAGCCATCATATTTTCTATATATTCCTGAAGGAGGTGGAAAATATGTTCGAAACTACAATTAAAAAACATTTCATTCTGCACTGCTCCTCATTAAACGTGCACCTTAAATATTTTTTTTTATTTTACACTAAAAGTTAACAGAAATTTATTCTTAACTTAATCATAAGCCAAGTGTTCAGAAACTCTACAACACCCTCAACAGTCGCCCGACCTTATTCCCTTAGAGCACTTGCGAGCTCATCTTGATGGAAAAATAAGACAAAGCTATTTTTCGAACAAAAATGACTTAATAAAGACGATAACAGAAGAATGGAATAAAATATCGCCAGATGTAGCCAAAAATCTTGTTGAATCTATGCCTAGATGGTTAAATGCAGTGCTGAAAGCCAAAGGAAATCAAACTTAATACTAATTTATATGTTTTTTTTTTTATTGCTTTAATTTTAAAGATTAAGGGATATTTTCTGTTTACTTTTTTTTGACGCGTAAAAATTGATACTTATTTGTTTTATATAAATTTTTTTACAATTGTGTTTTTGTTTTTGTTTTAATGGATACTTCATTCTATAACATTCATTTTTTTCAAAAATCGTGCAAATGCTTACAGATAGCAAAATAATATAGAAAACATTAATATTCCTTAAGTCACAAATCACAGACTAAATAGTTTTTGCACTCTGAGGAGACGATATATAACTTAAAAACATTTATTTAGAAATTTGAAAAGATTAAGCCTCACCTAAGTTTCATTAAACCTTTTGCCAATATGCTATAAAAATTTTTAATGTCGTTTTCGTCGTAGTGTAGAAAAATTAATGATTTTGATGACTTAGTGCAGCGCACACCTACACAATTTCCAGATTATTTTTGTAGCTTTTAAAACTTTCCGAACGCAATTGCAATCTCAAAATAAAGCAAATAATCCAAATATTGAGGTTAGCTAAGCAAATATTATGGTGTTTTTGATCAGAACCATTTACCCTGAACATATGTAGATTTAAAATGGTTTCATTAAAAGTTTCTTATAAATATCGACAAAAATTGTGATAATTTTTTTGTTTTTAATTAAATTTCTACAACCTTTATTTTGTGAAAAAAAAAATTAAACAAGACTCAGTGAACTGATATGTGTATTTTTAAAAATTTGGATTTTTCTATAAAAATCAATACAATCATTCGGTAGTTTTACCTGGAAAGTTTTCCGGTAGTTTTAAAAATGAGTAATTAATTTTATTGATTTCAATGTGCTCTTTCGAATTACAACTTTGCCACCTTTTTTGCGAAAATGGCGCCTAAGAGCACTCATTTTACGATAAAAATATTAATCTATTATATAAAATTCATTTTTTGTCTGTCTGTCTGTCATTTATGGACGCGGAAACTATCCAGCCGATCGTGATGAAATTATTACAGTATGTTGCTATTAATCAGGCGGGTGTCATATGCTATAAAACTTTTATTTAGGGTGCATATTTAGGGTGGCCCTCATACAAAAATAATAAAAAAATAGCATTTTCTCAAAGACAGGTAAATCGATTCTCATCGAACACAACATGGGTTGTATATCAAGAGGCACAGATTAGATCGTAAAAATTTTATTAAGGGTGCATACTTTGGGTGGCCCTCATACAAATATTGTCATGAAGACAAGTCAATCATTCACGCTTATCATGCTTATGGTAAGAAGCATGGCTTAGGCTACAAACATTTTATTTAGGATGGCCCTCACACAAAAATATTTTTTCAATATCATTTTCTCGAAGACCGCTTAATCGATTCTCCTGAAATTTACACTATATGGCTTTTATGTGAAGGGACACAGATAAGATTGTAAAAATTTTATTTAGGGTGCATACAAAAATATTTTTAAATATCATTTTCACAAAGACCGGTTAGTCGACTTACACCGAATTTACACCACGTAGCTCTTATGTTATTAGGCATAGCTAAGGATACAAAACTTTTATTTAGGGTGGCCCTCACACAAAAATATTTTTAAATATCATTTTCTCGAAGACCGCTTATTCGATTCTCATGAAATTTACATCACTGGTTGTTATATTAATTGTATTATTTTTATGTTGTAAAAATTTTATTTTGGATACATAGTAAGGGTGGTCCTCATACAAAAGTATTTTTAAATAGAATTTTCACGCAAACCACACATCGAATCTACACCACGGTTGAGGTGAGGCGATGCGCACAGGGTAATGCTAGTACAAAATGAAACTAGAGAAAATTGCCTACAATTTATGTTGTAACCTTTTTTTTCGTAAAATCAATAGTTTTGGCATACAAGCGCTGCAAAATGTACTTCCCTCAAATACGATAATGCCATTGGATATTTTTTTCTTGTTAAAAAAATAAAAAAGATTGAAAAATTTGTGATTAAAATTATGTTATAAAAGCATTCGTACACCAACACTATTGATTTCATGAAAATTGTAGGCAATTTCCTCTAGTTTTATTTTGTATTAATGTTTTTATCGTAAAAAATGAGTCAGAAAGGAGATATTTTTAAAAAACTGCTTTTTAGGTAACGTCTATTTTTATAACCAAATGACTGTACTATTATGGAAATTACTGCTCATTTTAATATTTAAGACTAACTTGGAATTGCCAAAAACTACAGAAGTTGTGTTACTTTTAATTTTTTTATAAAATCGCAAATTTTAAATTTTATTATCGAAAGATATAGGCAAAATGGTGTTTTGTAAGATTAAAGACTACTTTAGTCCAATTGCATATAAAAAATATGCGAAAGTATAGTTTGTAAACAAATTTTTTTGTAAACAAATCAGCGTGCTGATCTAGGACAAAACTTTTTTAACACATATATTCCCAAGAGAATAATTTTTGCTGCGTTTTCTTAACTTTTCGCCACTATTTTGTAATTTATTTATTTTAATTATATCTTAGGAGAAATTTATTCTGATGCAAAGCATGTTCCTTCTCTGTCCTCAGAGGTTATAAGTATGTTCAAGTAACTCCAAAAATGTTTTTCTGATAATATATGGAACAATTTCGCTTTGCAACATTTTGAAAGAAAAATTTCAAATTTATGGTTCCTATAAAATTTCAAGCAATTATTTTGAGCTTTTTCTTGGGCAAAAATCGGAAACTAGAATTTATTTTTCTATTTGTTAAGTTACTTAAGATTTCGTAAGTACATGGCAACACTGCTAACCAACACAGAATCGTAGATTGTCTATGATAAAAAGAACAACTGCAGAGATAAACATAAACAATATGAACAAATGAAGGAATGTTGCAAATATGATAATTTACTAACGTTCAGCTTGTTTGTTTATAAACATGTTGCTCATTTACTTTAACTTGTGACGAAAGCTTATCAGAATATATTTATGACATGATAACAATATCCGTTTAAAGCTTTTGTTTGCTTACCACACAGAAGTGTCTGTTGGTTTTTTCTTTAAGCTCAAAACTTGTTTCCCAGTCAAACAACCTAAGCAGTACTTTTTATCAGTCAAGAGTTTCGACTACTATGTCTTGATCAAGCTCTTCTATTACATAACCCTTATGACCTCTATTCAACCATTGTTATTATCTTTTTTGTGTTTGATTTAAAAAGGTAGACAAGCATTGCACAGTAGACGTCGAATTGAAAATTTTTTCTTTGAGTTAGCGCTGTATTCTCAGCGTAGGCAAAAATTTTGACAAATTTTTTAACATAAAATATTTAATTTAGATGTTCAGAAAATGGTTGAACATTACGAGTGTTAATTACAAAAATAATTAAAAAATTCTGACAGTTTAAAAAGTATTTTTTTAGCGTAATTTTTATATAATTTTTTTTTATCAAATGTATTACATTTCCCACTGTACGCATTGCGCACATAAATCTCATGCGTTTTACAAACCAGTTTTTGTATCATATCTATATGAATTTATCGAACTAATGCTTGTAAGATTTACAAAAAGCTGCTACAATGCTGCGTTAACGCAAACTGACGCATAACAAGAGTTGATCTTGAACCTGACCTTGCGTTATGAAAACAGTTACAAAACCAGTGCGTGCGTTTATTCTGGTACGCGGAAAATTACAATCACTCACTTATTATAAGTGCAAATAGGAAATGCATTCTTATGAAAAGATTTAATTGAAGAAAGCAAGTCTTTATGTAGGTACTTAAGCAACATTGTTTTTCATTGAAAATAGGCAATTATACTCAGAAGCAAACAGACGGTGGGATTGTTTTTGAACTATTAAATATGTAGGGGAGAAGTGGGGGTTGTGGGCACCGGGGGGGTTGTGGGCACCCCTACGTATCTTTTCACAAAATGAAGATTGAGTTTCGTTGGTAATGTCATTCGCAAGGGTAATTACCCTATGTATGATTCATGCCGAATATCAAAGTAAACAGACGCGTTTGCTTTTGGAAATGAACGAATTGGTTTTTTTTGGGCTTTGAAAAGGTGGTGAAGTTTTTTTCAAACATTTTCAATAGTGCATCAATCAAAGTGGATCGATTGGAAAGGTAAGTGTAATGTATTTTTATTTAGTCGAAGTATTATGCTGAATGGAACAATATCGATTTGAACCAAAAAATTTATGCATAAACATTTTTTCATTACTTTTTAAAATATCTGCTAAAGTTGGTTGTGGGCACAAAAATTGGGTGGGTTGTGGGCACCCGTTTTTTTCCACGAAATCACAAAAAATTCCACCAAAAAATATGAACGGTGAACGTAGCCTACTATGATTGATATTGTTTTTTAAACTTTAGTTCCATAGAATTTTGTTTTGTTTGAAATTTTTGCCACGCCAATTGACCGCAGCCAACTCCATCAATTGTAACATCTGCGATCGAGCTTTTCATTTGAAATGTGCGGGCATGCGGGCAAGCTATTATACATGTCAAAATTGTATTTCCGACGATGAATAAATCCTATGCAGGCTTTGAGATTAATAAACTGTCATTTTGTTCATATTAGTTGTGGTTTTTTTTTCATATTTTTCCATTTGTAGCATTTTTTCTAAGGGTGCCCACAACCCCCCCTAAAAAAAATTTTAGCTGAAAATGACGATTTTACGAAAGTCCATGTACAATTTTTTTGCATGACGGAATCGGGTATGTTTCTTTATAATTAATTAGCTTAGGTGTCTAGCTTTACACATATACCCATATGTCCAAATAATATGCACTAGGTCGGTAATTATAAGCCGAAAACAAAACTATGCCCACAACTCCCACTTCTCCCCTACATATATGTATTACAAACAGTGTTCGAAAATGTACAGTACGGTACAATTCAATCGTGATTTGTGACGATTTTAATATGTGCGCACAATTCAGTATTGTACTGTGCAAACACAATACGTTTATTTTTCCTTATAAAAATAGCGTGCCGAAGCTCTAACGAGTACACATACTTTTCATAAACGAAGAGTGCACACAACCAATCTTCTTTTGTACGTCTCTGAGCACAGAACATAACTTTATTCTCATTATGTTTTGTGAAATAGCACGAAACAAAACCAATTCGTTACCATGTCAGACTTGCTTCTTCTTGCTGTGAGAAGCTTACATAAATGTGGCCACATGTTTCCATACTTTCCGAATTTTTAGACAAATGCGACAAACAAATGTAAAAAAGCAGTTTAATAATAAAAAAAAAGTGTATTTTAAATTTTTTTAGAAAACAATAAAAAAACCGTAACTCAGACTGAAATACATATTTCATGATTATGTATTCTAAGTTTTGGAATTAAAACAAATTGAACAAAAAAAAAAACAATTAAATTTTTTTTGAACCGGTGGTATCACTGGTGCAATTCGCTGTTGAGTGAAATAAACGACACAATTGCGAATTGTACCGAGCCAAAGCACGACACTCTATTTCTATTTATAAAGTACATGCTACGGTGCAAACACAAATACAGAACAAAACAAAAGCCAACAAATGCACAGAACGATTCATATTTTGTACCTTACTGAGTACACATTTCTGTTTTGTGCTGATATTGTTTTGTGCATTGGATTGCACACTATAGTAAAATAAATAAGGTTTTGTGCTTCGGCTCGGTACACAACGAATTGTACTGTTTATTTTCGAACACTGATTACAAAACACTTTTGACTCAATTCCATACGTATTGAATCTTTGACTACAAGTTAATTGATGAATCTCTGATCAGCTACCTGAATTATTTTGTGAAAAAATCTTGATTTGCATCCTGCACACGAGCAGAAGCCTAGCAATAATCGCTTACGCCGAAATTTGGCAGAATGGACTATAAATCAAGCGGTCTTCCATTTTACTGCAAAAGAGAATTTATCAATGATAAAAATTACTGACATGTGACACCAATTCACGAGAGACCCCTAAACTCCCGTTACATCCTGGAAAATATACTGTATGGTCCGGTTTCCATGCAGAAGGTATCATTGCGCCTTACTTCTTTAGAAACTTAGCTGGACAGCGCGTTACGGTAAATGTGGTTTGCTACGAGCAAATAATATTATTGGTAGAACATATTATTAAATAGTACCACTTGGCATTCGTCCCACTTTTCTTAAAAATACGAAATTGTTTGAAGCACAAACGTTTAAAATGGTTTTTTACAACTTTTATTGACTTCACTATTGTTATTTTGAACGCTAAATCCAAAATTAATACTACTGCTTTTTCCGGATTTTGAGATTTTCCGATTTTGGAGTCAAATGCGTCAAAAATACCGATTTTGATAGTTTTCACGCACTTTTACCATGGCTTTGGAACATTTTTAAGTACACAAAAAAGGAAGTAGTGAAGTTGTCGTGTTTACGCAAGATATCAGACTCGAAGGATAGCGGTGGAAGGTGAACGTCGTTTCCTAACCAAGTCTTCGAATTAAAATGCTGAAATTGCAGAAAACACTACTGTTATTTTAGCACTAATGTTGTTCTTGCATGATTCTTGGAATTGGTTTTTGGTTTATTGCAGAATTTTTATTTTTCTATCGAGATCGAATTTATCACCATCAGATTTTTTCTGATGTTGTAAGTGTTGTTTTTGTTGTAAGTAGCTCCTGTTTCCAAAATTTTGCCCATCTATGCTCTAAAGTAACAGCCACAATTACTTGGCTAGAGTGGGTGAGTTAAGGAGTTAAACATGATTTCAGAAGATGAACGCAGAGACGTGGACTAGTTCAAAGACCCCACAGATGGTATTGCACGGGCAAGATGTTTGGAACACTACCAGCATCGTAGGTTCATAAGCATTGTATTGAACCGTAACTAGATTCAACGACGTAGTGTAACAAATTCAAAAATAACCTACTTAAAAGCCAAACTTAAGATAGTGAAAACATATAATACTAGTGCCTTATGCGAATGGCAGATTGATCGTATGTGCAGGCTACAGAACATTTTGTTGTGTTTTGCAGTTTACGCTGGATCTGTATATTCGACTAGAGACCAAATGAGCATCACATCGTCCTTAAAGCCTGGCGAAAAAAAGTCAAAATGAGAATGCAAAAAGTGATTTACTTTAAAATGACATGTGACAATTGCAACTTTTTAATTCAAGACCATAAGTCATTTGTAACTGGGTAAAAGTTGCACTGAATAAAACTAGTTTTCTTTGCTAATTTTAACACTTCTTATTGATATTAGTTTTCTAAACCTTCTTTTATTATAATTTTGTTACTTTTTGTTTAAAATGTCGGTAAAATACATAGTACCATTAAGCAACCGCAGCTTGGTCAATACGCACGATTCCCGGTGCTAATAAAATAGAATATAATTAACAGATTAACACATTTTTTTCTAAAAATTATGTTCTAATCGAATTTCATACATCTGACTTTTCAAAAAAAAACTTTAAATTTTCTTGTTGTAAATAGTACACATGCCTTAAAAATTGTTAAAACTATAATCTTACAGTAACTTAGAAATGAAGAAGGAGAAAGTCTTTTGCCTTTATTATGAAATCTGCGAATGGTTCTTCATAAGAAATGTTGAACTCCAAATTTAAGCCTGTGAAATCGGTTTACAAATACGGCTACCGCACATGTAAATAAATCATTTAAAAAGAGAGGGTTACTTCTAGTATAACCAAATTTCTCACAAATACTAGGAATAACTTGGACAAACTACAGATAAAAAGTTGGTGTGACTGATTTTAGAGTTAGTAGAGTAGAGTAGAGTGCAACTGATCTTAAACATATTCTATACACATCTATTAATTCACTTTTCTTGCATTCTGACCGAGTTTCGTTAAGATCGATCCACTTTTGTATGTACCTCCTAAACAAAAGCATGTTCAAAATTAATATATGTATGTACAAATATAGGAGACCAATTTCAACTATTTTTGAAATTTGTCTTAATTAGCTTAAAAGATTTTATGATCATAGGAGAACTTCTTCTATTTTTGCCCACTTGTTATATGGGGTCGCATCACGAAAACAAAGGTCGGATACTTGTGGGACAGACCTCGTGTGTATGTAGGTAATTTTTAAAAACATTATGTATTTTGCATTTAAGTCAAATTAATTTGAGAGTGGAAATATTGTAAATTTTTCTTCAGTATTTACCAAATTTATTCCATGCGAATAATTTTCTTTACTAAGGACATTAAGGCTATACAAATTGCCAATATTATTACAGTTATCTATTTTAGCACTTAAAACTTCAAGATCATCATCACCAGTTACAAAATTTTTAGAAAAATCGTGCATGAAAAATTTGAACTCAACTGTATCTTCTTGATCAATAATTTATTAGCAGTTTTGGTATGGATTTTTACAGGATCTACCTTTCCGATAATTACATCAAAAATATTCAACTAACAGTTGAACTGAGCATATTAAACATCAAAGCTAAATATTTTAAGTATTCAATCTAATGGGTGGTAATTTTGGTTATATATCTTATTCCATTGACTTAATAACATTTTACTTTCGGACCTCGCTAAATCTATGAGATGAATCAATTAAAACAAACCCGGTTAATTTTACGGATGTAAGTTTTTAAAAAACAATTAACTTAAATTTGAGGATTTTAAGCATATATTTGATTAATTTCAATTATGGTGATTTTATTGTGCGAAAAAACTATTTGAATAATTGGTAAATTATTGTATTGCAAAAAAGATAAAGATATTCGTTTAAGATAGGATAATACATAAACTTATAATAGTTAGTAGGGCAAGCTTTTGTGCTGAAAGTTACATATTTCTTTAAAGAAGTTTATTTTGATTTCAGCAATAATTTACATTAAACAATTCCTACTTAATTAAAGTCTTGTGAGCATTTTCTAATTAGTTGATAAAATTAGCATTCAGTAAAGCTATTAAGTGATTAGATTATTTTCGTTCAAATAAACTTACAGCCATTTTATTTGATTCATTTTGAAGAACAATTTTTAGATTCACTTCAACTTTTTTAGCTTATGGTAACATTATATTTTGTGTTGCAACTTTTATTTACAAATCCTAGCACTGCATTTAAGACTTACAAACTTAATTTTCATTATATTAGTACCAGGTGCTTTCAACATGCTTTGCAAATTCACTGGTGAGAAGATTTTTTTTAGGAAACTCCACTCTGTTGGCTTCTCGTTGTGTACAATATTCGGTACGGTTCCCTGCAATCTATTAAGAATGCAACAGAAAATAATTTTTCTTTCATTAACATTAAGAGTATTTTATTCAATGATATCATCTTCAATACAAGAGACATGGAGTACAAATTCTTCTGTTCTCCCATCTCATTATATTAAAGCTAAATAAAATAAATTCTGTTCTGTCGGCAGCACCCTTTGGTTTATACATTTTGTTTTAGTTTTCTGTTTAAAGCTCAGTATTTGTTTATTTATTTATTTATTTATTTATCCATTGTACCAATAAGATTACTCTTTTCAGGAAGTACAAACTAAGTAAAATATAATTGTTTCATTTAAACATTAGAAATTAAAATTAAAATTAAAATTTAAAAATTAAAAATTAAAAAAGAAAAAGAAGGCAAAAAAAAAAAAAACAAAAATAAATTCAAAAATTCTAAATTATAAGTAAAAAAAAATAAAAAATAGCGTATAAGATAAATTAATCAAAATCAAAAACTTTAACAAGTGGGAACATATGAGTTCTTGCGCAATATTGAAAGTAATAGGAAAAGAAAAAAAGAAAAAAGGAGTAATAGCCAAAGAAAGAACTTAAAGATCACCAGCGAAATGCTTTAATAGCTCACGTCTGAAAACATTTGTGCTACTTATTCGTTTTAAGTGAGTGGGTAACATATTCCATTGGAGTATCGAATGAACAAAAAAATGCCGAGAGGTTATGAGATATTTGTACCGTGGAACTATTAGTTGCAAACTCCTTTGGGTTCTGGCAAATCTTAAAAGTTCGAAAAGATAATCTGGTTCCTTAGTGTATATTATTTTATGTAGTTGTAAAACTGTGCGATAATTCAGCATGGCGTTTAATGAACATCCAGTTATTTTTTTCGTATAGTTTGAAATGTGCAGGTGTCTATTAATATTATAAATAAATCTCGCGCAATTATTGAAGGCCACTGATAGTTTTCGATTTGAATCATAATCAAGGCTTGAAAATAGTTCACAACTATACAATATAATTGGTAATATAAATGACTGAACAAGCCTTAACTTTACTCCAGTTGGAAGGTACTTGGAAGTAGGGCTGAGTCCTCGAAGCGCACCATAAATTTTAGAGACAATTCCATTGATAAGGTTATTCCATGTAAATTTGTTGTTGAAGTAAACTCCAAGATTTTTAAATATTTTCACGTACTCTATTGGAGAGTTGTTAAGTAAAAGTGGGAAAGGATCAATTTTTGCTCTGCTCCTATCAATAAGCATTGCTTTTGTTTTTGTAGGATTGAGCATAAGACCATTTTTTTCAGACCATTCAGAAAGCCTGCCTAGCTCAAGATTAATATCATTTACTGCAACACTACTTAAAGGTTTTGAAACAAGTTTATACATTTGTATATCATCCGCATAAATATGATGTTGACAGACTTTGAAGCAACTGGCTATATCATTTATGAAAGTCATAAATAATAGGGGTCCTAACACAGAACCCTGAGGAACACCACATAAAACATTTATGAGTGATGAGTTTGTGTTGTTATGACTAACATACTGTGAACGACCACAAAGATATGAAAATAAAAGTTTACAAAGAGGCGCGCTAAAAGAGAACTGAGATTTTAATTTTGCTATAAGGATGTTGTGATCTATACAGTCAAATGCCTTAGAAAAATCTAGAAATACTATAAGTGCCATCATGTCAGTATCCAAACCTGATCGTATATCTTCACATACTTTCAGCAGCGCTGATGTGCAACTACGCTTTGCTCGAAAGCCTGACTGATGTTTTGTTAGTAAAGAGTTTCTATTAAGGTAAACTTTAATTTGATCACTTACAATAGTTTCGAAGACTTTACTAAGGAATGGCAGTATTGAAATTGGGCGATACTCAGATTTATTCTTGGGCAAGGGCAAAATTTTTGCTACTTTCCAACTAGTAGGGAATTGAGAAGTCATAATAATAGTGTTGAAGATATGTGTGATGTGATGTAAAGCAACTGGCATAATTATTTTTATGAAATCAGGATGAATATTGTCCGATCCAATCGCCTTTGACTTTATCTTTAATATGGCTTCACCGACACTACACATATCAACTCCTGAAAGGGCAAAAGTTGGCTCTATTGAGATTATTTGGGACGACGGATGCCTGGAATAATTTGAGCTGTTCGAAGACTGCAAGAATCTTTCATTAAGCTCATCCAGATTTAAGTTTACGGGTATGTTTCCAACATCTTTTTTAATCCCGACTGATCGAACATTCTTCCAAAATGTACTGCTTGAGTTACAGTGAGCAAATTTATCTTCAAAATATAACTTTTTATTTCTTCGTATAAGAGCAGTGACAGCATTGCGCACACGTTTAAAGTCATTAAAGAGAATCGAACATTTATATTTCTTCCACCTAGAGTATAGTTTATCCCTTTTATCAATGAGACTATGTACTTCACGCGTAAGCCACGGGAGCTTAGTTGACTTACTTCTTTTTATTTTGGTGGGCACATGAGCATGAAATAATTGATTAATTGTGCTATTGAAAAAATCAACCTGTGTGTTTACGTTATTTGTTGTATACAATGTCATCCAATTGATTATTTGAAGTTCATAAAATAAAGAATTTAAATTAATATTAGAAAAAATAGGTATTTTAAAGGGGGCATCACATACGGGTGTATAATTTAAGTCAACCGAGATAAATATCAGATCATGGTGAGAAAAAGCAGGTGCAGAACATTGATCATAATTTAAAATTAAATTTATATCTGATACCAAAAACACATCCAATAGAGTAGGCACACAATTTGGCCGAAAGTGTGTTGGAATATCAACATTAACACATTTGAAATTAAAGAGTTCGACCATATCAAGTAATTGATTGTTATTACCATTCAAGATATTCAAGTTAAAGTCGCCACATAAAATTATGTCTGCATATTGTGGTGCAAGATCCTCTAAAATGTTTCTAATTAACATAAAATTAGCAACATTTGGAGCCATATATATACATCCAATCACAAAATTACCTGAGTTATGTAACACCTCAATAAAAATAAACTCTATAGAATCATTGTTAGAAGACCTTCTAATGACATGAAACTTGTGTCTATTTTTTACATAAATTCCGACACCACCACCTACTTTATCCTGTCTATCAGCGCGAACAAATTTATAATTGTTAAGCTTGAAAAGATCACTACACATTTCATTCTTCAGCCAGGTTTCAGATAGACAGATAATGTCTACCATGCTACTATCAACTAGAAGATGCAGATCATCAACCTTATTTTTTAGGCTTTGCACATTTAAATGGCATATATCAAAACCTTCATTACGGTTACACATTAATTTAAAAAGAGCGTTCGATACATCAACGGCGCCACCAAATGGAAACATCGCGCTACTCATTTAAATTTTGAAGCAAAGTTGACACGCAACACAAAGAAATCAAACGGAAACAAAAAGCTAACAAATGCTGGAGTTCTTTAAGTTCATCAGGTTGTAGAAAAAGAGGAAAGAAAGATAAACATAAATAATAATAAAAATAAACTAAAGTTATTACATATACGTATAAATAAAAATTAAATAATATAATGTGCGAAATCCAGACTTCTAAGCACTCAGCTTAGCAATTTTAATTAAATTCAATTAAATGCATTCTGTTTTACATGATTATTTTTTATACGTTATATATATTAGAGGTCTGCTCAAGCGGATTTAAATCGGCCTTTCAGTCATTTGCCACATTTCAGCTCTACCAAAAGTTTAATGATATAAATTATAAATCAAGTCAAAACAAAAAGAAAAGCAGCAATTGAGGTGATCGCTGCAACCGCAAATTAAGGGGCTATACCAGTGTAACCTATGAAAAATTAGGCGATTTTCGCGAATTTTTTTAAAAGAAAGTACGCGATAGAATGTTTTGAAGTTTTTTGGACATATTTTAAGATTTTTTTTTTACAAAAATATTGAAAAATAACGGAGTTATGAGCTGTCTTCGGAGGTGCCAAAAAAAAGTTCCCCAACTGCTGACATGATTCCGGCCGAACGAGTAATTGAAACAAAAAAATTCAAAAAGGCTATTTAAGTTGAAGGTATTTCCTATACAATGACCTACGATTTTTGAAAAATATCAAAAATTAACAAAATGACGTAGTTCTGAAAAAAGTGTCTTTTTTTGTTGTAAAAAAAATTGTCGTTTTTTAATGCCAAATGGACAATTTTCAACCAATCAAAAAGATCGTAAGTCATTGTATAGTAAATATATTCAAAAATACTCATTTTCAATTTGAAGTCGATCGGTCAATTTTTTTTTGAGTTATGATGTCAGCAATTTTGAAAAAACTATTCAAGATACGACCTTGCCGCTTATAGTATTTCTTAACAAAAATTATTGAGTGATTTTTAATCCTATCTCCTATAGTTTATGAGATATTTCGTTTCAAAAAATATTGAAAAACGTAAAAAAAACAAAGTGTGCAGTTATTAAAAATGTGACTATTAAAAATATAAGTCAAAAAAAAAACTTTTATTAATTAAAGTCAAAAAAAAACTTCACAAAAAAGTTTTATGAAAAAGTTTTTTCTAAAAGTTTTTTGGAAATACTTTTATTAAAAAATTTTTTGGAAAAACTTTTATGAAAAAGTTTTTTGGAAAAACTTTTTTGTAAAAATTTTTTGAAAAAGTTTTTAAAAAAAGTTTATAAAAACTCTTATAACAAAAAAGTTTTAAGAAACTTTTATCTTGAAAACTTTTTGAATAAAAGTATAAAAGTTTCAAGGTCTGGTTTTAGCATTTTTCAGCAAATTTTCTTGCCTAATTAAAAAAGTTCTTTAATAAAATGTGTGTTTAAATCAATGAGTGGTTCACTTAGTAGTATATGCATTGGATGCCTTAAGATGTACTTTTTAGTAATTATAAACCCTTTGATATAAAATCTGGAAAATGCTCCTGAAAATGTTTTTAAATATAAAACAATACGCCACTGGCACAGCTAATATCAATACTTTTGTTTATATAGTAAATACGTAAGAGCCAACAACCGTAGAAATGTTAAGTTTGCAGCGGCTGAGTCAATGTTGACATTTTAAATAGAATTTAATTTATTTTTATTTGTGTAATATACATTTTGAAATAATGTACATTTTAAAATTAAATGATGTAATGTCAACCAGTTATAGCAAGTCATTCTTCCCATACGGCCTCTGCAATAAAAATTTTCTAATAATCTTGTCTGCAATTATGTATTTTATTAAAAAGTCGTTGCACACAAATAAGATGTCCCAAATAAGCATTCAAATCTCCCTGACATGTCATGACATAATAAAACAATGTTTTTCCTCTTTAAGACGTTAAAGACTATACTACCATATCATTTACAAAAACTTTATTGCTATTGAGAAAAACTCTGGACATACCTTAGATTGTATCATAAATAATATTCTTCATTAAAGACTCATACTGTTTTATAGTTTGTATTGTATTTACATACATTATTAGCGTGTAGAAATCTATTTTTGTCAGTTCTTGTATATGTATATTTGTTCTACGCACCAGAAAAACAAAAAAGGTATTTTGTTAATTCATAAGCAAAAAAATGAGTATTTGCATTGCTTTTTTTAGCATTGTTAATATATGCGCAAAACACACAGTGGGCTTTAACCAAGTTTTAATAAAAGTTCGAGTTACAACAAAAGCTTGAATTGGGGACTATTTGGGACACAAATTAAAGTCGATATATTCTAAAACAAAACAATTTCTGAAAGCTTTTTATTTAGTTTGATATGTACATACTGTTTTTTAATTATGTTGCTCAAATTTTGATACGTCAAAGTACTACGTAAGAGGTCAGGGTTCTGAGAAAGAGCCATATTGTTGCCTGAAAATAGCCGTATTTAGTCTGATTTCAAAATTTTAGGTCTAAAAGTCCACAAAACCAAATTTAAAGTAATGGAAATCATATTTTTTTTTCTATTATGTCATCTTATATACATAAAAAAAGTTAAATTCCTAGACGTTAAGACATTTTTTAGCGACCAGATTGACTGAAATAAGCCTTGGTATAATATCACAACTTTGAAAATAGTGTCCTTAATCGAAGTTTTATTTATTATACTTAAGACTAATTTTTTTGAGGCTTTTATGCTTATAGGCTTTTAAATGAAATACCACGCAGTGAAAATGGTTGACTAGACCCAGAAATATTAAACATTGAATTCGGCTTTTTTGGGAAAAATAGCGTTTTTGTCGAACTTTGACTTAAGAGTACACATTATCTTGGATACATAGGGAGCTGAAATATGGGTTCTGATGCTACCTTTCAAAGATCTTTTACAAGTCAAAATTAGAGCAACATCAGATGTTTTTTTAAATTTCATACGTATGTTATACACACATATGTATGTTATAATAAATAATATATCTAAAAACAAGCTCTAGGAATTTTTTTCTTTTGATGTACCATATCGTTTATAAATAACAGCTCATATAATTCTCTTTTCAAGATTTTGTTGCAACTCAACTTGTCATTTGAACTTGGTTAAAGCCCACCGTGAACACAGACTGGCATACACTTTAGCTTTTTAAAAAATATCAATCAATTTATGCTTAGAAAATCGTGCATAGCTAAACATATTAACATATTTTGCGCTTAAAATTAGTGAGTTCATAATATCTACTGTCTACTATAGTAATAATTTAACTTTTTTTTTTCAAAATATACAAAGAATTGCATTTACTTGAGAAAAGTTGCTATAAAATTTTATAAAAAATTGTAGTAAAGTTTATTTAGAAAATTTTGTTAGATGGGAGGTGCAGTAGGGTCTCTAGTATATATAGAGGTGATCACATTTTCAAAATAAATCCGACAACGCAACGTTGTGCCAATACAACAGTGCAGTATCTAGGCAGCACGAGCACTTTAACGTTCAAAACCTCGCAGAACTCATTTTCAAGCCCATTTTTAATTCTTAATATTTTGAAAGCTAATAAATCAAGCTTTCATATAAGCCTTATTAAAAAAATATTAAAAAATATACTTTTGCAAAAAATGCAAAATCATTTTTAAATTGCAAAATTATATAAAAACTTTTTTTTTAAAAAGTTGTTCGTAGAAAAAATTACGGAAACAGCTAACTTTACACCTCTAAATTTTGGAAATAATAATGTTGGAGCAAACTGCTTCCGGAATTTCATCGATCTCTGCTAGAGCTACAAATTACCAAACTGGTACGCTTGGAAAATTTTAACCCATATTCAAAAAGTAAAAAATCTTGCGTGCGTAAAGATCAACAAAATAAACAATTCAGTAGCGTTAAACAAGAAAAACAAACAAATGACAGACGCCGGACTGCTGCGATATTATGTATTATGTTTGTTGTTTTCGTATGTGCTTAAAGTACTACAGTATCCTGTATTTGTCGTATTATTATGACATGAGTTTTACAATCTCTAGTTTTTCTAATATAAACAACAACACAAAATATTTATTCATTTAGTCATTTGCCTCTTGGATGAGGATCTCAGATTTGCATTCATGATAAAGAACAAAGACCGTATTCTCTAAATGCACTTGAATGTGGTTTAGTTTAAGTTTCTTCAGAGCCATATACATACTTACACATCGGACATTCTTGGCTCTATTTTTCAGTCCGATTAAGATTAATAAACTATTTAAATAATTGTAAATTATGATGCTCCATTATATTTCCATATGAAAAAGCTTTATCGGCCTTCAGCGACCTCTAAATATTTAAGATCGGAAATTTCTTTATGAATAGACTTATAAACACTATAAAATTACCATTTCAAGTTAATTTTAAATTTTGATTTTTATCAAATTTTGTGCCTTATTAAAAGAAGACCTGTGAATGTATGCAGCAAACAAGTTACAAGATTTGAAAATTTAATAAAAATGTAAATGTAAGTTCGTTAATTTATTATTCATACAGTTTAGTTTCGATGGGGGCATAAAATTCTTATAATCAAATAGGCTATCGATAAAAATTATAATTTTTTTTTTAATTTTTGGGTTCTGAAAATGTATACGGGAGTCAGACCAGCATCTGAAAATCATCTTACTTACTTACTTAGATGGCCATAACAACCCGTTGTCAGGTTACGGCCGACCTCATTAGCTCTCGCCAGGCGCCTCTGTTTTGCGCGCGCCTTCTCCAATCGTTAAAGCCAAGCGCGGTTAGGGCTTCCTCAGCTTGGTCTATCCACCGGAGGCATGGTCTCTCTCTTCGTCGTTGACCTTCCCTTCGAATACCTTTTTCGCTGGAGCTTCTTTATCCATACGATGGACATGACCCAGCCAGCGTAGTCGCTGTATTGTTATACGCTTAACTATGTCAATGTCGGCGTAGAGCTCATACAGCTCGTGGTTCATTCGAATGCGATAGTCGTCGCCAACTCGAACAGGACCAAAGATTTTGCGGAGAACTTTCCTCTCGAACACCCCAAGAGCGGCTGCGTCTGTTGTCGAAACCACCCATGCCTCAGCGCCATAAAGAAGCACAGGTAGAATGAGCGTCTTGTAGAGTGTTAGCTTTGTCGATCGAGAGAGAGCTCTGCAACGTAATTGCTTACTGAGACCGTAGTAGCACCTATTAGCAATTGTTATTCTCCGCTTAATCTCCAGACTGACATCATTGTTGCTGATTACGGCAGTGCCAAGGTGGATGAATTCCTTGACAACTTCTAATTTACAGTTGCCCGCTGTAACATGAGAGTCTAGATACCGTGCTCTCTTGTTGTTGTTAGTAGACATCATGTATTTCGTCTTGCCCTCGTTTACCGTCAAACCCACTTTGGCTGATTCCTTTTCAATAGCAGTGAAAGCAGCAGTAACATCTCTCTTACCCCGACCGATAATATCAATATCATCAGCGTACGCAAGGAGCTGAACACCTTTGAAGAAAATGGTGCCATTATGATGCACACCGGCTTTTCGTACGATCCCCTCCATAATGAAATTGAAGAGATCGCACGAGAGCGGGTCGCCTTGTCTGAAACCTCGCTCGGTATTAAAAGTTCCGGAGAGGTCATTCCCTACCTTGACGGAGCTAAACGTATTACTCAACGTCATCCTGCAAAGCCTTATCAACTTTGCTGGTATACCGAACTCAGACATTGTTGCGTTTAGGCAATCCCGCACTGGGCTATCGAACGCAGCTTTATAATCGACGAAGAGATGGTGAGTGTCGATTTGATATTCATGGGTTTTCGCCTCTCTTCCTTCCTCTTTTCGCGGTAGTTTTCTCGCACGGCTCGCGTTGCAGCTGACTGCAGCATCTTCTTGTATGCGGCGTTTTTTTCAGCAGTCGCATCGCGACACTCCTGTTCATACCATTGGTTTCGAGGTTGTGGGCGTCGAAAACCAATGACTTCCTCGGCAGCAGCACGCATGGAGTGGGAGATGTGTGTCCAAAGTCCACCGGCGTCGTCGGTTCCAGAGGTTGGTTGGTTGAGCTTAACCGAGAGTTGAGCGGTGTACGCCTCGGCAGTCCGTTGTGATTGCAGCTTGGCGACGTCCAGCTTTCGTTGCATGCCCGTGCGTACATTCCTCGCATTGCATAGCCGCATGCGGATCTTAGCTGCAACAAGATAGTGGTCGGAGTCAATGTTGACCCCCCGAAATGTACGCACATCCAGAATGCTTGAAGCGTGCCTTCCGTCGATCACAACATGATCAATTTGGTTTTTCGTTTTTTGATCCGGGGATAGCCAGGTGGCCTTGTGAATGTCGAGGTGTTGAAATCTGGTACTACTAACTACCATGTTTCGCGCCGCGGCGAAGTCGATCAGTCTCAGACCGTTGTTTGAAGTGGTCTCGTGGAGACTGAACTGACCGACTGTAGCGCCAAAGATGCCTTCTCTTCCGACCTTAGCGTTAAAATCGCCGAGGACTATTTTTACATCGTGGGTCGGACAACGGTCATACACGTCCTCTAGGCTCGCGTAGAAATCATCCTTGGTGGCATCGTCCTTTTTCTCCGTCGGGGCGTGCGCGCAAATTAGGCTTATGTTGAAGAATTTTGCCTTGATACGGATCGTAGCCAGCCTTTCGTTTATTGGCGTGAACCGGGAAACTAGGTGGCGTAATTTTCGACTTACAACGAATCCGCAACCAAATTCGCGCCTCTCCGCATGGCCGCTGTAGTAGATATCACAGTTCGTCCGTTTAGAGCAGCCTTGTCCTTTCCATCGCATCTCCTGGATGGCGGTGATGTCAGCCTTTATTTTTACGAGGGCTTCCGCCAGTTGGATAGTTGCACCTTCCCTATGGAGGGTCCGGACATTCCAGGTGCATATCCGTAAATCATTGTCCGTTTTTCGTTTGCTTTGGTCGTCATCGTAGTGGGGGCTATTATCCGAGGCTGATTTGGTTTTCATTGGAAATGATGATAATGTGTGGTGGGACCCAAACCCTACGCACACATTCCAAGTTTTAAGTCTAGGAGAGACCCGCCTTCTCACAACTAGCTCACCCCCGGACGGGTGTCCAAGGGATCTCCAGAGGATACTTGGCCAAAAAAGGCCGGAAGTTTGTGAGCTGCTTGAACTGCTTGCAAAAGAATCATCTCTGGCCACTCCCAAGTGAGTGGCGATCAGGACTTTCCCCACTTACTTGGACTTCTACAAGCAGCCCCATCCTCCCTGAAAATCATCTAATCTTGCATAAAATTTGGTTCACTCAACGACAGTTCATTTAATTTATACAAGCGATATATCGTCATAAAAATAATTTACTGCGTATTCAACAATATTTTATTTGACAGAATCAAACTAGTCCTTATCCCTACAGGTGAGTTTTAGTAAAGTCACGCCTCGAGAAACAATAATTTTCGATTAAAATAATTTCTCACGGTGTACAAAAAAAAAAACTTTCTTGTCAAACTAGTCTTAATAAATATGATTCGTTTGATTGGCAAATTCACTATAGACTAAATTACTTTAAGTCAAATATATTTAGAAAATGGAAAAGTCCTCTCTGTCAAATAAATCTTTAGTTTAAGTATTTCATGAAAACGGCCAACAAAAAATTGTGTTGGGTTACGTCAACCGTATAAAAAATAACTGCTCTTTTTTTTCTTGGTCAGTGTTAACTCAAAACCATGCACAAAAAATCTTCTAAAACTGAGTATATTGCAAAAAGACACTTAAATTGATAAAGTTTTAATGAAATTTTTGGTATTGATTGTGAGTGACAGACTTTAATGTAAAAGACATTTATTTGAACATATAAATTGAAATGAAAAATACGCAAATTTTAGCTAAACTAAATAACATTTAATGCGCACTTACCTCTAGGACACAATCACCTGCATTTAGGCCGCTTAATTCCGCTGGTGTTTCTAAATCAACTGCACTAACCTATGGACAAAACAAAACACATCAAACATGACCATATTTCACATTTATTGTACTCGAGTTGCAAGCAACAAAAGTTCTAATATTTGTTTTTAGTAAACAACAGTATAGTTTACCTAAATGCAAATCGATACCCTCAAATACATAAATAAAATCTCTTATTTTAAAAATTACGAAAAAAAAATATCAAATTATTGCAAACCATTTTGTTGCACATCGGGACATCCCCATATACATAAATGTCGTTGTTGTTTACCTTATCGCATATACCCATTTTGTTATCCAAGCAGCCAATATAAGGTGAATTTGAAATTATCTTAATAGATCATTTTTAATAATTCTAATAGTACTTTATGCGAAAATTATATGAGTGTGATTTTTTGGGTTAACCACTTAAATTAAGATAGAAAATATTAATGATCTTTTCACAGTATAGGGTTGAAAAAAAAAAATACAGTTTTGCACTGAGCGATGCCAAATTTAGTTTAACAAATTAAATGGATAAAAAAAACAAAATGCATACTAAACATTCAATGAACTTCCCAGTAGGCAAGGGCAGGAGCTAACAGTGCTTCTATAAGGCCTTCCTTGGTAAGTATAATGCCTTTCACCCTCCTTTCAAACGTACTTTCTTTTTTATATGAAATGTCCCAAGAAAACAGGCCTTCCTAAGTAGGCTTACCGTAGTAGGACTCTCAGGAGCACTTGACAAAAATTAAATTTTAATACATCGCGTAAAGACTCTAAATATTTTTTTTTTTTTTTTTTTTATCTGCGCCTTCTCACTGGCGTTGATATTCTTTTAATGATTTTTTTTTGTGATGTTTCTTAATTTACAATTTGACAAAGAATATACACAAAACTCTACCTCCTATAACATAACATGAAGCAACAGAAGACTAGCCTGGCAATATGCACACCTCTCATAATTTCTAACCATGTGTCTACTTTTCATGTCGTATATGTACAATGCATTTGACTAAAAAGTAATGCCGAATCATAAAACATAACAATAAAATGAAATAAAAAAAGAAACAGAAAAGCTTTAAAGTAAATGGAGTCCTTCTTCTTTGCCTTCTAATATCAGGCCCGATAGCACGTCTGTTGTGGGAAGGCATATTATGCCTTCTGTGATTGTATTTTTTTTTTTTCCATGAAAATCTAGTTTTAAGAAGTCCTCATATAATCGTAGCAGTGCTAGCAGGCCTTGCTCATTTGCCTGCTGGGTTACTACCATTTTTGCAGTATACTAGTGCATATACATATAAGTATGTGGAGAAAAGTTTAAAGTTCAAGAAAATAATACGAATTGCCTATACAAAACAAAACAAATATACCATGGATTAATGAGAGAAAAGTTTTAACCACAATATTAGTTTAATATATAAAAACGAGAAAATAACTCCATAAAAAATAAAGCGAATAAAAAAGTAGCTTATCAAAAGACGGAAAGAGAGGAGTGAAACAAACAATTAGCCGCTCCCATAAAACTGTAAGGAATACCCTTTTAATAAAATGTAAGACTTATGCGCACTTTTATTGTTTATACGAGTAGTCTGAATGGTATTTAAATATACGCTGTTACTAAGTAGTCATAAAAAAGTATAGATAAACTAACTAAACCTCGAAAAAAATTAGTTAGTTAACACAGTTAGTGCCACATAATTTTAAATCAAGTATTCTTTTTTCGCAATGTTCGCTTGCAAAGAACAAAACAACGTTTCTTCCCACTACTTGACTTTTAGTGATATTTTGGTTGGCACCTCTCCTCGACAAATTCATGTGGATAATGGACGACCCCATCACATTTTGGCCTGTGGCAGAAAAACGCCGTTTTTTTTTGTGAAAAAAAGGACTAGACTGTCAAGTTTTTTTTTTTTATCAAAATCATACATAAAGTATACATACATTTCTATATGAATGTTTCTTTAGTTAATGAATATCGATTAAGCCTAGTATGCTCGTTTGGCTGTTCCAGCTCTTTCAAAAAAATATTCAGCTTTTTTCGAGCTCAAATTTTTAATGTTTTTGAAAATTTAAGCGCCACAGTGGTTCAACATATAATAATATAATAAATAAATAGCCAAATCTACATTCCTTCATATGTATTTTGTACTACTCCATACATAGAGGATCTTTAAAAAAAGGTTCGAAAAATATTTTCGATTATATTAACCTACAAAAATTTTAGAAGAAATGAAAGCTCGATATTTTTAACAGAATCAATTCCATATACACCTAATTCTGTTTTTACACGGTAGATACGTTCCAGACAAAACCGTGTAAAAAGAGACATAAAGTATGTTTGTGCATACATAGAAAAATGGGGATTAGTTCCATATCCTTCAAGCCTATTAGCCTTCTAACCCAATTCCCTTACTTAATTTCTAAAAGATTACGGTTAATAAAAATATTTTTCTTTAAATTTTCAATCAAATTGCTTTTTTTAATCGTGTTAAATCGACGAATCTAGATCGTGTTAATTCAAAACCGTGTCAAAAAAGACCGTGTAAAAACCGAATTGGGTGTAATATGATTTATCTGAAGGGCATCCATTTGTAGGCGAGTACAATCTTAAATCCAAAGTATAATAAAATATTGCTTCAATAAATTTGTCGCAACTTAATCTGAGCGGTTTAAAATTTACCTTGATTTATCAGTTTCTGTGCTGTGATTCATTTAAAGAAGAACTTTCAAACGAATTGAAAAAAAGAAAAAATGTTGACAAATACTTTTACAAATCTTGCGTTCTACGAATTTGTGATGCATATAAATACGCATGTTTACCCCCACAACTTTTATTTGCATTTCAGTGAACTTAACTGTATTCTGTAATACGCACCCACGGATACGGATCCCATTTACTGCGTGTCAGATGAAAGCCACAAGCGCCACTCGTCGATTTGTCAATTTTCAACAGGCGCACGCTGGGATTGTAGTGATCCTGCCGCACTTTGGGAATAACACTTGCACCGTTCATGCTTGTGCCACTGCTGCTATCCCTGCTGCTACTGCTTCGACTACTACTGCAAGTGTCATCATGTTTTGTTTTTCGTTTTTCATTTTTATTAGCATCCATGATGGTGCATGACTTCCGGCTGTTCGTGTTGTTTGTGTTATGAATTTCCGTTGCATTTGAAAACTTTTCAAATTTTTCAATTTTTTCACTCACAACTTCAGGCATTTTTATGTTGTTTTATTCAAAGCAATTTTTATTAATATTTGCTTTATTTAGCTTTGATTTAACCACTCAGATTTCCATTTATTCCTATGATTTCGTAAAATTTTCTATTTTTTAAATTACGCAATTTAACTTTGTAATATATTTTTTGTTAACCTGCACTTTAAATATTGCTACGCGCTCTTCGCTTGTAGCTCGCATACTGTTTGCAATCTTAAATGCTTCGCAGCTTCGCATTCACTATTCCATCTGAGCATCAGTGGTTTTCATTGAATGTCTTACTCACGATTTGGCTTCCGTCGACGGCGATATATTGACCCGTGAACGCATACAATTTGTTTACTTTGCTCCTAATGTGTTTTTACCACAACTTGATTCTCGGATGATGCTGCTAGCTTGAAATAGTATCGTGAAGGGTTGAGCTTTTTACATTTTGTTTGTGTTCTTTTAGTTTGGAGTAAAAACTAACTTTGCTCAACAATTTTAATTTCTTACGTTATCGGCTTAAACAGCTTAAAAATTGCTTATAAACTTTGTTGCTAAGCATTTAATGAACCAGCAAGTGTTGCCAAATATCTCGTTTTCAGTGCAGATTTTATTATTTTTTTATAACAGAAAAAAATTTTTAAATTATAAAATTGATTTAACACAATTAGTTTTTACGTTTCTTCAATTGAAATCTGTTGTAAGACAATTCGCAAATTTTATAGTACATTCTGTGAAAAAAATATCCGGAATTTTGTATTTGTGTATGTATTTATTCATCAAAAGATATTTTGTAATTTTCAAAGTAGGCTCCACCACTTGCAGTACAACTACGCCAGCGCTAGATCCAGCTCTCTATTATTTTTCACCTTCCTCGAAGTAGTTATCTTATGTTCAGGAGCAGAAAAAAAAAAAAAGACGGGGCCACGTGACTTGGTTAATGGCATTTATTGGATTCTTGGCTAAAAACTCTTGTACATACAATGATAGCTTTATGCTATGCGATGGTGAGTTGTTGTGGTGCAAAATCCATGAGTTATATTTCCAGAAATCTGAACGTTATCTGAACATTCTCACTCAAGCGCTTAATCATGCCTAAATGGTACAGATTTTGATACTTTATACAAATACAAATACTTGTATTGGGTGGATTAAATAAAAAAACATTTAATTCGCCCATAGCCACCTCCCATATAGCAACAAAAATTTGAAATCTAATATTTTCTTTCGTTATGGACCGATTTCTATTGCTCGGTGCGAAGATATATTTTTATGTGCTGAGTTGAAAAAAAAAAAAATACTCCGGCCACGCCTTCCTCGCACTAAAAATTTTCCTGTGCTGTCACATAATGCAACTTTCTCTTAACATAGCGTCTTAACGGTTTTATTTAGAAATTCGTATTATCCTAACTAACCTAATTTTTAAAGAAATATTTACTTAAAATAACAGATAATTTTGTTTTTATAAAACAAAAACTAAGTGAAACTCTACGTTCCGCGAATTGGTGAATCATGTTTATGTTTAATTTATTGCCGTTTGTCGCATTTTCATTCATAATGTTTGATATATTAACATCAAAGCCTAAAGGTATGTTACAAATTTTCTTAGAAAAAGCCACAAAATTCTAACTTTTTTCAAAAAAACACATTTATTTAGTTTTTTTTGGAAAGTTTAAGTAAAAGTGGAATCATGATGAATCTTATAATGAGCGCTCATCGGTCGTTGTCTCAAGAAAGTCATTCTCTGCTAAAAATACATGTATATTAATCAAATATATTAATATATCAAATAAAAAATCCACTTCAAATTATACAAATATTTTATATAGCTAATGCTTCCATTAACAAAAAAACCTACACTGCAATATCTATTGTGGATCTGTTCTTATTAGTTGTTAAATTTGCCATTTATTTGCAAATATTTTTTAAGCGTTTCAAAATTATTTGACTTTAAAGACTTCTCCACAAAAATCCTTGGAAAATTTTATTAAAACATTTTGGAAATATTCTACTAAGACAATTCTTAGAAAATTAAGAATAATATATGTCGACCATAAGAAGACATGAATTTTGGTATTGGATTTCCACTTTTGCTCCAGTGTTCGCCGCACAATAGGAAAAACATAAGCAAAACGCGCACATTGGTGGTAATTCGAAAGCTGTGAGTCTAATTTTCGTTTTCACTTTTCATAATTTAGACAAACCCAGTATATCGAGAATCAGTTTTGCAACTCATTTGTCCGAAGAGTATTTGCTGAGTATTCATCTCAATTTGAGCTTCTAATGAAGTTATTTTTCTTTGCTCGAAAATTTCGTTATCAATGCTGTATGTAGATGCCAGTAGAATCGCCATTTTTGTATGGTATTTTACCATTTCTTTTATCATTTAATTAATTTTAACTAAAAATTTTATTACAGCTATGCTTATTTACGCAAACATGAGCAAATAAAGTTTTGTATTATTTTTATACCCTACACCGTGGGTATATTCACTTTGTCTCTCCGTTTGTAACACATCGAAGGGGGCGTGGCAGGTATGGAAAAGTATATATATTCTTGATCAGCGTCACCACCTGAGTCGATTTAGCGATGTCCGTCTGTCTGTCTGTCTGTCTGTCTGTCTGTCTGTCTGGGTGTCTGGGTGTCTGTTGAAATCAGTTTTACGGGAAAACCAAGAAAGCTAATTGAATGAAACTATCACACGCAGGTCACATCTTCTTTCAGGCATCTTGCTATTGAAAATGGGCAAAATCGGTTGACAGACACGCCTACCGCCCATACTCTATGTATATTTACCCCGGCCAATTTTGAAAAATGTTTCAGCGATTTTGATGAAACTTGGTGATTTGGTGCACATGTGAACCAAATTAGGATTAGGCTGGGTTTCAAGTTTCTAAAGGGTCGTACAGGGGCGTGGCACAGCCCTAAATTTTATCATTAATACTACCATATCTTGTAAGCCGTTCAAGATATTGCGATTAAATTTGGTAAACGGATACATATAAAATATATCTTGAATTGTGATAAAAGTGGGCGGAATCGAAAAAGTGGGCAAGGCACTTTTCAACTGTTAAAAATTTTGATTCCGTATATCTCAAAATTCGCACAAACGATTTCCATAAAAATTTTGGAGATGATGCCGCTGAAAGCAGTAATCAATACAAGCTCAGCTACTGGATCGAAAAAACTCGTTGAAGGGCGTGGCACAGCCCACAATATTTATAAAGGTTATATTTAAAGAACTAACAACGTAATCGTTATAAAATTTAATGAGGCAGATATACTTGCTATAAGGTCTCTTACTACAAAAATTTGGTCCAATAGTACCTGTGGGTGTGGCACCTCCCATATAAGCAAAAAACGTTTATTGTTATAGATAGTGTGCTATGAAAGTAATCTTCATAAAATTTGGTGTATAGATGTCTGTTACTATAAGCTTTAAAAATAAATTAATTTTGACAGGATTGCATCAGTGGGCGTGGCACCTCCCATATTAACATAAATTTGTTAGCGCTGTTTTAAGAAACTATTGCAGCAATTGGTATGAAATTTAATGTATGTATTTCTGTAGCATCAGTAGGCGTGGCACCTCCCATACAAATAAAATACGGTAAGTGGCATATTTATCGAAATATGTGAGCAATCATACTAAAATTTGGTGTTAGGGGTTTGATTATGGAAAGCTATTTCTGGATCAAAACCGGGCTGGATTGTACCAGTGGATGTGCCACCGCCCTAAATTTTGAATTTTTGTTGCAGCATATATCGCAAACTATGCAAGCTATTGAGCTAAAATTTAATATGAGGATGTCGATCGCGAATATAATTTATTGTACCAAAAGTGGGCGGAACTGGAGAAGTGGGCGTGGCATATTTCAAAATTTTTATTTCTATTCGATTTTTTCCAACATTTTCTACATTCTTTCGACTTTTTCAACCTTTCAACTTTTTCCAATATATCCTATATGTAACTAT
This sequence comes from Tricholauxania praeusta, assembly GCA_949775025.1. NCBI lineage: Eukaryota > Metazoa > Arthropoda > Insecta > Diptera > Lauxaniidae > Tricholauxania > Tricholauxania praeusta. Next base: position 59,379,748 of record OX459029.1, read on the forward strand.
TTGTTCGACATTTTCAACCTCTTTCAACTTCCTTCATAAGTTTCTTTATTTTTTCGACTTTTTCATCAACTTGAATTGTTTAAAAATTTTTCAACCTTTTTCAACTTTTTTAGAGTTTTTCAACCTCTCTCAACTTTTTTCAACATTTTGCATATATTTTCGACATTTTCCAACCTCTGCCAATCTTTCTAACATTTCACATTTTTCTCGACTTACTCAACCTCTTCAATGTCTTTTCAACATTTATTTAAAAGGTTATTTCAGTGCAGTGTAGGGTATGTGAGTTTCGGCCTGGCCGAAGATAACACCTTAACTTGTTTTAGTTTAAGAAAGAAAACAAAATTATTTTATGAGCTTTTGGAAACTAGCCAGGTCCACTAAATACTTCGGTACTGAATAATTGGATCAGTTACGTAAATGGTGTAATGTCAAAGTTTGCTCCTGAAACTTACAGAAACTTAATATTTATCAGATTTTGAATGTATTCTCATAAGTATAATTATGAAAAATTAAAAAAAAAATTTTTTATATAAATATATTTTTTTAAATTTATTTAACGCGAATCTAATTTTTCTTAATAATTATGCAATCAACCCATCAACGCCTATCAAACTAAACGTTATATTTAGTGTGGCCCATAATTACTGTCAGTAAATTTCACTGCTCAGAAAAAAATTGAAAACCTGATTTTTTTATAATCTACAGATGTATTGCTTTTCAAAATTTATTTGTACACAACGAAAGTACACGGCACAAAAAATATTCTTTATATCAAACTCAGAAGCGCCATGGAAAGTAAACTTGACTTAGTTAAAAATTTTTAAAAAAAAAATACAGAAATTGTGATATCATAAAAACACTAAAACCACTCGGAATAGCAGAAAATTTATACATAAGACAATAAAACGATATAAGGATACGGAAAGCTCGAAGATCTAAAAAAAATTGGACGCAGTCGGACTGTGGGAACAAATGACGTAATAAAACAAGTGAGAGGACGATAACCTGCTCAATCAGCCTGTTCTGTAGAAAAGGATATGAAAATATAAAAAACTTCCAAGCAGCTTCTTATCAGGAATGATCTACGACTCAAGGCCTATAAAAGCTAACGCTTTTATGAGCTAACAAACAAGCAAAAGCAATTACCTGTTACAAAAAGCAAGGAGTTACTTGACTGGCACGGTGGAGATGAAATAATTTTTTCGGATAAAAAACTGTTCTTCTTGCAAGACAGTCACAACCAGCAGAATAACCGTGTGTACGCAAGAAGTTTTGCGAATGCTCCAAAAAATGAATTGACTGCTGAGCGATATCAAAATGTGACCAAAATCAAGGTGTTTGGAGCAGTATCACAAATAGGGAATGGGCCGAAAGACTTGCTTGATTTCATCTCTGCGGAAGAATGGCCAGCATCAACACCGGATCTCAAGACATTGTATTTTTGCGTATGGGGCCATATGCTAGGTAAAGTAAGGTCAACAAAAGTCTTAGCAGTTGATGGGTTCAAGCAGCGTTTGACAAGGATTTGGGACAAAATGGAGCAGAAAATGGTGCGTGCCACCTGTAAATCGTTTTTCAAACGTTTACGTCTTGTAAGCAAAGAAATGGGTGATAGTTTCGAACTTCATCATTGATTTAATAAATTTTGGAATGTTGTTAAACGTTTATGACAAATAAAAAAATATATTGTAGACGACTTTGTTTTTTATAACACTTTGTTTTACTGACAGTTATTATGGGCCACACTGTACATAGGTGCCAAAAGTTTTGTTGATGACATGTGGTGACCATACGTCCACGATCTTGATCAAACGACTACGGATAATTTCGCATTCTCGGATCCCACAAAACGTTATTGAGCTTACGTTTGGCGCCTGGAAATGTCTTCGATTTTACATTCAGCGAACTGATAACTTTTTTTTTGCTCATTACAATTTCATGGAAAAATTAAAACTTTGAGTGACTAGTTTTTTCTTATGGTTTCATTAAGTGTAAGCTAGAAGGTGCATTTCCCGTTGTACAACCCTAGATTTTAAGCAGCCTTACTGCAAACAATTGAATATGTACCAATAGGGCTACCAAGTGGCCAGTTTTGATGCGGCCAATCTTTTAATGTCAAAGCCGGAGGTTTTGTATAGAGAAGTTTTGGAAAAAGCCGCTAATTGGAGGCTTTTTATTGTGTGTAATTATTTTTTTTAGCGAGCAAAAAAAAAGTAAGGTCGACAAGTTTCTTGCCAATAAATTTCACCACATGGTATAAGTACAAAAAACATTAATTTAAGAGTTTTTCTGTATGAAAAACAATACCGCTGAATCTTTGCGAGTAGCTTAGCACCAATTTTGAAAACTTCTGCTGCCACAGGTGCCAAGAAATAAGTTTTTAAGTTTTATAGAAGGCGGCACGCCACATTGTTCACAAAAGCTATAGCTGTTTTAAGCCTTTCCGACATCAAAGCATATATATTCAGCTTGTATATTCGAGCTCAGTCGGCTCAGTAGTTCCCAAGTCTACATACTACAGACTATGTTTATGCATTCAATGATATATAAATATTTTAATTGGAAAAATAACCATGCGACTGAGAAATAAAGCAAAAGAATATATTCAGTACTTTTTGCGTGATGCGGCAACATCGACAACGCAGCTATAATTTTATTTATATGAATTTCACTGAAGTATAGATTCCCACTTTAAATCACTTTTTAAAACTTTTTTAACTTAAGTTTTCGAAATGCCGACACACTTGTTTACTTATTTTTGATTTGCTTTGAGAATTCGTTGTTGGATCATGAATATTTTAGTTTTGTAGAAGACAGCGTAAGTCTGCAGAAGTTTTTGCTTTCGACTGTAGGCTATCAGCTTCTGACGTTGGAAACAAAAAAAATATATAAGATAATTTCCTGTAGTATTAAAAATTTTTGAAAATATATTTTTTTGCTAAAGTTTTCTTATTATTTATAAAAGCTAAGTTCATCCTCTTTTCTATGCCAAAGTTTCATTCAGAACGGTTAATTTCCTCAAGAGCAATAAAGGTCTGCTAAAAAGTAACCTAAAGTTAAATTTTGCAATGACTTTGTTAAATAAAAAAAATATGTCGAAATTATATTTTGGTTACAAAGAACAGGTATGCTAACATTTTGATAAACATCAGAATGGTCGTTTTACATAGCACATATATTCTGACCCATACCTAACATACAAAGGTTTGCAGTTGGTAATGATTCTGTTCATTGACTTTTAGTTTTCTTTTTGTTCGATTGTTTTTATTTTTACTACAAGATGGTGTTGTAAGTCAGCGTAAGCGCATATGTATAATGAAGCCTTCAAGTGCTGCTCAAACTTGATTGAACAACCAAAACATTTGAATAACAATAATCAACAAAATGATAAATAAAAAAACGTTCAGAAAACAACAACAAGCCAAGACCGGTAGTTTTGAACTTTGTCAGCTATTTTTATTTTTATTTCTTTTTAATTTTTGTTTGGTGCCCACTTCTAATGATTTTTTTATGTCATGAAATTAAGTTTCAAAATGAAAAAAAAAAAATTAAATTACCAAAAGTACACAATGCTACCTGCGGTGAATGACCAACAAAATCGAGTGTACTTCAAATCTGTTTAATGATAATTGTTTAAAAAAATTGTGTTTAAATATAAAGTTAATGCTCAAACTTTAATTTATTGCAACATCAAAACAAATTTTTCACAACTAATAATAAACAAAAGCAATACGGAAGGTCAGAGTTTATGAAACACAAATCTATTTTTTTAAATCAGCCTAAGATTTATAACTGGTATTGTTAAATAGCGATCACAAATAAGAATACATAGTATAAATAAGAGTTATTTGGTGAGCTTTTAGCATAAAACAGATTGACTTAAAGTTTACAATAAAACTACTACACGCTAAAAAGTTTCAGTATAAAAACTAAACCAAATTGGAATACATATGGATCCACACCAAATTTGGTTTAAAATCTATACCATAACTTGTTATATAAACGGTTTATACCAGTTCGTATATACATTTCATACAAATTAATTTATTAAAACCATTTAAACCATTTTAGTTTTAATTTAATAGTATAAATGTATAAATGTCTTTTAAACGAATATTATTATAAAGTTCATACATAGCTCGTATAAAAGTATTTTAAACCATTTTTATATAAAATTTATAATAAGCGCATATTAACCAAATTAATATTATCTTAGAATGATATTTATACTTACGTTGTATTAGTTCCAATATATGAAAATATTAATTTTTTATTTATGTTTATTATATAAATGTTTTTATTTATTTTAATTGATAAATAAATTACATTTTTATGAAGTTTTACATAAACTATATGCATTAATAATTAATTAGTACTTCTAAGCAGATACATTTTACTGTTTTTACGGGAAAAAACCATTTCATATGACTTAAAATAAGAAAATTGTTTTAATTCAAAGCGAGTAAACTTATCAGTTGTAACAATTTCAAATGCATTATGAAAGACACTAAAATGAACAGTTTTAAAAATTTTGCAAAAAAAAAAAATTTTTTTTTTATCACAAATTAGGTGTTCTATTTTATAAATTTTATCATTTTCTATAATTTCTTCCTTATCAGGCGCCAATATTAACAAATTACTGCGAAAATAAGCGAAATATTCAATCCAATGTACGAGTTTTGTGTTTATAGAAGGTGAAAAATCTTCATACTTAGAAAAATCAATATCAGTTGGCAATTCATACAGTCTTCCCATTTTAAGTTGTCGTTGAAAATCGTAGTTTTGCCAAACATGAACAAACTTTTGTTGATGACGATTTGATAAGGTTTTGCATACATTTTTGAAATTTTTTAATTTTGTCATAAGTTGCTTAAAGTACTGATGTTTGGACTCATATCTCAATGTTGAAAATTGACTTACTGGTCCCATTTGCTTAATTATTCTAGGATAATGTATCAGAAAGTGATGTTTGGGAACTAACCGAACTTGATAGTCAACACAAACAATTTTTAAATGGTTGGCTATGTACTGAGTTAGATTTTCAACATCAATAGATTTTGAAGTTACAGAAAATACAATTTCCAAAATTTGCAAAACCGAAGAAATTATGTCAAACTTAGGCAATACTAAAGTGTTATTAAAAAAATCACCAAAAATAAATGGCATATGGATGGCGAGGTTCCAAGTTTGGCAAGCAGAAAGACCAATATTATCTTTATTTATATATGAAGATGTTGGCAAAGATTTTCTGTAGAGAAACCCGTAATTAAAAGATCGAATTCTGTTATTAATTTCATTGAAATTACATATCTTTTCTTTTACTAAGTAGTTAAAAAAAGTTTTAATTGCAAAAGGAACAACACCTTCTAACAAATCATGCATTGGATCGACTGTGCCATGGTCATATATATTATAATACATAAGGTCATTTAAAATGCAATAAAACTTTACACCTTTCGATGAACCCAAATCATCTTGTCGACAAACAATGTCTTCTCGATTTACTACTCTACGGATTGTAACCTCATTTTCACAGAAAATATTTTGAATATTATTTTTATGAACCTCACAAAACCGACAAAAAAAATTAGCATTAAATCCTCCTGAATATCCAAGCATAGTATTAGCACCTAAATTATCGTGTGTTATGCTTGTAAGTGTACCACGAATATTTAAACTATTTCCAATTGTTATCCCAATGTTTTCTAAAATTTGTAAATCGCTTACTATTGGGGACAATATTTTATTGTATTCTTCTGAAACCACGTCACCAGCATGAAATAAAGCAACAAGATGAATATTTTCTAATTGTGACAGATACTTTCTTGGAAGGTTTCTTATTGTGAAGTATATTGCTCCAATCTTGTGAATTGTACGTCTACTGCCCAAAGGATTTGTGAGCTCAAAATCGTCATAAAATAGTTGCAGCTGAATAGTATTTCTGCATTTCAAAAATTCTATATTATTACTTATTTGACCACAGCAAAAACTGTGGAGCTTTTCTGCGGAACATATATGATCTTTTTCAAAAAAAGCGTCGTGAAAGCTTTTGTTTTTGAAAAGAGATTTAATAGTTTTAATAATTGGAATGTACTGAAAAGTGCTTTGTATTAAATGTCTTTTGTATTGTTTCTCTTTAAACGAAAACTTTCTATCCCATCTTGTTTTAATAACGATTTCAACAGGCTTAACATAATATAAAGAATCAGAAAAATGTGTATTACGCCTATACTGTGAAGATAAAGTTTTGAAAATTTGGATATTCTGTTCTTTGAGGTACACTATTTGCTGCGCTGATTTAGGTTCTAAGATGTCTACATAGCTATTCGAAATATTTTCAACTAGTTTGATACTAAATAAAGCAATGTCATTAATGGTTTTATCAGGCAGTCCTAATGAATTAAGACTATTTACAAAGTTTTCAACATAACTCGATGAATTTTTGATAATTATTTTCTTATTTTGCAATGGCTCATAATGAGGCGTATTTGTGCACATATTGTTACTAATAACGGGCTCATCCCTTTGCATTACATTGTTTGGATAAATTTTACATTTTAAGCAATGTTTTTTTAACCCTGAGTAGGTTGAGTATGTTAAAGGACAGCTTTTCTGTACAAGGCAATGAAGTTTTAAGCATTTTGCTTTTGGCAACAGAAAGTGTTCTAGTTTTAAGTGTTGAAATATTAAAGAAATATTTTCACTTTTTTTATTACATAAAAAGCAGGAGTAATTCATTTTAGTTTCGAATTTACATATTTTTAAATTTCATAAAGAGCTCCTTAACAGTGTTACTAGTTTCACACTCAATATTAAAGATATGTTTTTGAATAAACTTCCAAAAAAGTCTTAAGTTATGGTCAAACTTAATATTGAAAATAAAATGAATTTTGAAAACTAAATCAATTGCAGTTAGAAATGTATAATTACTGGGTAGTGCCATTAAGTGGGAGTCCACAACAATAAAAAATTGTGCAATGAGTGATTTTTGTTTCCCAGTTGCGATGATGTAGGGCGCTTTCTGGTTCGAGTTTTTCAAATATTCAGATACCGAAAGTCCTTCCTGAAATATTTGCATAATATGTACATGTAGTATAAAATAAAGCTCTTCACAACTTTTCAATTTAAACAAACCTTTTGAAAAACGATAAGCTTTTCTACAGCTTCCTCAGCAGTCAGACGGCTCAATTTTTTTTTACCATTTGGTGCAGGTGGTAAGAGCCTTATCAAATTCAAAACGGCTAAAGTGCACGTGTCAAAGTCTGTAAATCAAAACCGAAGTTATAATTTTGGAGAGCTGTACCAAATTTCTTTAACCATTTCGTATTGAACTTTAACTTACCACTTTCTCTATCTGCTTCTGTGTATAGTATTGATTTTCCTTGCGCTTTTACAATTGAAAAAATATTTGTTTGAAATTCAGGCCAACGTCTAGTAAACAAATCTTCCTCTAACCCATAAGACAATTTGAAATCATATAAAATCTAAATAAGACAAATAAAATTAGGTAGCTTAAGTAAATAAGATTAAAAAAACCTTACTAGATCGGGACAATAAAAGAAAAATGGATAATTTTCAAAAATATTTTCGATATTTATGTCAGTTTTTCTTCGGTATTCCAACGTTTCTTTAAGTATATTTTTAACGAGTTTTTCCTCTTCTGGTAAAACGAGAGATTTTAATTTTTCAAGTTTTGTAACCACTTCCTTTTCTTCTAATACATTTTGGTTTATTTCTCTCGGACCGATTATCTCTGCCTCAAAGTTTCTTTCTAATTTCCTTCTCTTCACCCTGTCATTTTTTAATTTTACTTGAAGAAAACCAGTATTTGCTTTGTTGCATAGCAAGTCCTATTTGGAAAATATACAGTGAATTAATGACTATAGTTAGTGTTATCATTTTGTATTGCTATTACACAGGTTTTTGAAATAATTTGAAGATTAAACCAACAACTTACCAATCCCTCTTCAGTTTCACACCTAAGGCTGGGAAAAACACCAACGCAGGCTCTAGCAACTGCTTTTAAATCAATGGTTGTAGGAGAATATCCTATCTTTTCTTCTGTATACCTTAGAGCATACGATATTACTTGTCTTCGGTTTTGCGGTGTCAAAGTTTGAGCTTTATTGTATGCATCCAGTAATTTGTCACCATCGTTGTGCCGTTTAATAAATGATTCAAAATTCTATAAAATTTAATATCAACTTAAGTATGAAAGCTTCATGTACAGGGATATGAATATCTGCATGAATACATAAATAGCAAATCGTTGTAACCAACTTAATGTGAACCTTGCAGCAAGCGATATACCAGAACATGAAAGTATTCTAAACTTAACTTAATTCGACATAATGTTGGTTACGATATTTTACGTAAAGTGTGCCGATGTAATAAATAAAAATGTATATATAAACTAAGTATATACTTTCAAAGTATATACACATATATTTATATATTTACCACTGAAGTAATTTCATGTTTCGTCGAACTTGACTGAGGTGTTTCGGGACTCTTATTTTGAGTAAAATCATGACAATTTCTGAAAATTTTTCTTTTTAACTTGAGTAAAAAGCTTGGATGGGTATATTGTTGTGCAACAAATTCCAAAAATACATCTTCCCCGATTTCAACATTGTTGATATTTTCAAAACAATCAAAATCGTCTAGAGGGATATCTGTGTTTTCCAAAGCTAAATTTGTTAAATATTTTTAAGACAAAAGACCAGTGTTTAATGCAAAAATTCATTACCAGATATTACAAAATCGGAGAATGTAAATCCCTCCAAGTCTTGATTCAATTTCTTAATTTTGACACACTTTGAACTCTTCCCATCACACACAATTGGTATTATTATACAAGGGGGCATAGACATAGTATTTTATAGTTTTACTAGATTTGCTCGCCTATACACTTTTCACGGGTGATGCCGGTAAACACTTAACTTTTTAAAAGTATTTTTAGGTTATAAGCTCACCTTTTTTTTCTCACTTTTAATTTTAGTTAAATTTTATTTTCAAATGTTTCTTTTTTCCCAATTACAATTGTTTCCTTCTAGTTACAAACACCTGCTGCTTCTGCTTCTTTCTTTTTTTCTTCAATTTTTCAAATCATACAATAATCACATAATATTTTCAACCAATCAGAAATGTTGTTCTATTCTTATAATGACGTTTGCGCCCTCTTTTAATGACTTTAAGTATCAAATAAACAAATCAAGAGTGTTGCCAGACACCATTAATTGGGCAGTACTTACATTATTTGACAGTACTGAAAACTTGAATTTACATTACACACTTAATCTTACTTCTTTGTTTTTTTTTTTAATAAAGCAGTTCACCTTCTTTTCTTTTCCACTAATTTTTTAATTTTAACACTTTTCACTTTTATGATGATTATTAGATTTTTTTTGTATAAAGTTTATACAAAATTTGTATTAAATTTTTGTAATTTTATAATAAATTAGTATATAATTTGTAATATTTTGGTATAAAATTTTTCTATTCTTCTTGTTTAGATAAACGTTATACCCTTTTGGAATAAATTACTATGAATTTATATGAGCATTTGTATAAACATCATATCAATTTGTTATCAAATTTTCTATAAATAGGTAATTTGGTTTAAGTCTTATAAAATTTTGGTTTAGAATAGTTTTATAAAGAAAAATAATATAAATTTCATAAAAAAAATCGTATGCATAAGTTTATAAAATCAAATAGTTTAAATAAGTTTATACTTTATACCCAAACTTTTTGCCGTGTACTACTCGAAAAAAATAAGCGACCATTTCGACTACCTATGCCCATTCAAAGGGTTACCAAGTGACCGGGATTGAACTAGCTAGGAATATCATTTCAAAGCCGCGGGTCAGGTAGGAATCCACAAATTTCCGAAATAGCGGGAACAAGCATACGACTGGCCAAGTATATAATGAAATTGACAAATTTTATTTCATTACTTTGCTACTGTCGTAGTCTTCACTAACCACAGTGCTTTTGCATTAAATAGTCATTGCACATCTTTAGGCTTAATCTAACTAGTTTGGCCGGTAATATACATATATATTCCTGAAGTTTACATTTTTTACTAGGCAATAAGTGAAAATATTCTAATAATGATATACACAGGAGGTAAAAAATAAAGGTAAAAGAGTTTTTTTTTTAGGCTTGTAATAAAATACAGGCTATAATTCTACAGGTAAAAAAAAAAAATTAAAAGCTCGACACCTAATGAGTGCTTACGTATTTCGTATCCTGAGTAATAGCAATATAATGCTTTCTTTAATAGGTAGAAAAACTTAAAGAATTCGATTACCTAGGGATACCTGCAAAATTTCTCGAAAATGGCATAACGAGGATCTCTTCAATATATTGGCGGCCGCATCATCAGATCCGAACATTTCATCATTAAGGCATGTCGAAAATCAAAAAAAAGTTGAAAAAAATAAATTCCCCGAAAATATTAGATTTTTAAGAAAGTTGATTTTTGCGACTGATTATTTTTATTATAATTAAACATTATGAACTTACAGTCATTTTAGCAAAGACCAATATTGTAAATTTTTACTTATTGATCAATGCTATTTTTTATTCAACAAACATGACAAAGATAACAAATGGAACAATTTAACCTGGTAATTGGTGACATATGTTTCGGCTATTACCACATATAGCCTCATCAGACCAGTTTTTTGGTTAATGTTGTACACGGAGTCGATGCCCTGACCGTACATGCATTTCAATTGCATATCTGTCGACGGCCGCTCTAACAACTGAGCTACTGAGGAACTGACCTTGAACTGTACAAATTGCGTATATCCATTTATTATCTTTTGTCACTTTCTCGCTTGTTGTCACAGCTTTTTAGATAACTATGTATATAAATATTGATGAATGTTTCCAAAAAATGTAGGTTATGCTTTTAAATTATAGGTATTCATATTAAACTGCATGTTATATTATACTTTTTTTTTTGCGAAAATTTTTTTCTAGTAATAAAGTTATGTATGCATACTGAAAATTTCGTTTTTATAGATTTTTGCTCTTCAGAAAGCCTAACTTGAAAAATTATTTTCTTAGCTTCTTGTACGTTTATTTAATCACAATTCATGGTTTTAATAATTCTTTTTCTAAAAAAAACACTCATATGGAGAACTGTTTATTCATAATTTGTATATCTATTAGAAAGTCTTACTTTGACCATGAATACCACAAGATCCCTATAGTCAGTTCAAATAAAATGTTGAGCAATAAAAGCTGTATTATTTTTCTGTCCATAACAAAAACAATTCATAGAGATATCTCAATTCGTTTAGAAGTTATGGTTTTTACAACGAGAAATGCCAGATCTTGCCACTGTGCGGTGTTAGTAATATTTAGTATTAGTATTATTTATTTATTATTGCAACATTATTGCAGTAAGAATTTAATTCCTTTAGCGCACAACAAAGTAAACATTTTAGGTTGAGTAAAAATGGAAACAAAAAACAATTAAGGGGACCTTATCCTTCAAATTTTCAAGAATTAAAAAAAAATTTTTTGACTGTTTCTTCTTTAAAAAATTTTGAAAAATACGTTTTTAATAATATAAACCTCAAATTCGGCTTATGAAATATATAGCGAGCATATTAGGAACATCGTGTTAAAGTTATAGTACTTGAAAAGCTATAGTTAAAAAACTTTCAACGCGTTTTTCTCGAAACCACGTTATAAAAAAAAACTACTTGACCGATTTTTCTGAAATTTTGATATGTTGCTGTGCACATATTAATGCAGGGAATGAACTACGGACAGAAAAATCGGTATTATAGTTTTTGATTTTTGGCACCAATTTGGCCCGAAATATTGGAAATTTTCGAAAAAATTACGCCATTTTGATATTTTTGGACCATAATTTTTGCCTGTAATTCATTCCCTGGCGGCTTTGACGCTGATTAAAGCCTCTTTTTTTTTCAGATGTTCTAGTGAGCTGCATCATGCCCGCCATGATTGTTTGGTGTTTTTTTTTTTTTTTTCAAAAAATTCTAGTGGTGATAAATTTCATAAAAAAACTAAAAAAATTTTTTTTTTAAAATTTTTGTGTCAAAATATATGTGTAAAGTTTCAACATGATATCTTGTTTTTTATAAAAACTATACAAAGCACTTAAGAAAAAATTTTTTGATGGTGTCATGTCCCCTTAAAATAAAAGTAATGGGTCACGGTCAAACTATAAAATGAAGTCAAATCATTATAATAATAACATAATTTTCTAAATTTATGTATTAAATATAAAATTCCAAAATACTCGTATATAGAGAAAAAAAATCTACTTCTAATAGATAGTTAACTTATGTAAGAAAATGCAATTTCTACCCATTAGATAACTCTCAATCGAACAACCAAGAAGAGACATGGTCATACCTACGTAGACCGTAAACATAGCGAGTCACGGTGAGCTTTAACCAATTTTTAATAAAAGTGTGAGTTACAACAAAAACTTTAATTGGGGATGTAATTTAGAGTCGATATATGAAAAATATAAGAAATCCTTAAAGCTTTTTTTTTTAATTTCATATTTACTGTTTTTTAATAATATTACGTATGCATAACATACGTATGAAATTTAAAAGTAATTCGATTTTCTTCAAATTTTGACACCTCAAAATACTTTAATAGATAGCACTACAGTCTAAACTTCAGCTTCCTAGGTGGCTGGGGTCTAGAGAAAGAACCATATTTAGACACGAAAATAGTCGTGTTTAGTCCGGCTTAAAAATATTTGTTCTAAAAGCCCTCAAATCTAAATTTAAAGTTATGGATATCAATTTTTTTTGTTATGTTATCTTTTATACATAAAAAATAATTTTAAGCCTCTAGACTTTAAGACTTATTTTTGCGACCCGATTAAGTTAAATACGTCTTAGCAAAATATGACTGCTTTGAAAATGGTGTACTAAATTATAGTTTTATTCATAATACTAAAGACCGATCTTATTATGTTTATTTATTTATTCGCTTTTAAATGAGATACCATATAGTGAAAATGGTTGACCAGGCCCAGAGATATCAAACATTGAATTTGGCTATTTTCGCAAAAATTTCTTTTTTTTTCGAAATTTGACCTAATAGTACTCAAGACCCCGAATACCTAAGGAGCTGAAATTTGGGCTGTGAGACTGTCTTTTTAGTTTCTTTAACGTGTCAAAATTTGAGCACAATCGGATGTTTTTTAAATTTCATACGTACGTTATACACATATTATACTAGATAATATTAAAAAAAAACTCTAAGGATTTTTTTCCTTTTGATGCATTTCTACTTTGATTAACATCCTGAATAATTCCACATTCAAGTTTTTGTTGTAACTTAACTTGTCATTTAAAGTTGGTTAAAGCCCACCGTGGAGTAGCATTGTTGAAAGCAACTTGCAGCTTATGAAGTGATTTTGAATCTAATTTACTGAAAACAACTTCAAAATAGCTTATAGAGGGAACTATAAGTTGCATCACAAGTCTTCGCTTTATCTCAATAGAAGTGTATGCTGCTGATATTCGCAAGTAACGCAGAACCATATATATTTTCCTTATAACAGGGTTGATATGATCAGTGCAAGATAAATTTGTGTTAATTTGAAAACCAACCAGAAGTATGTCATCGGCATTACCATGCATCGTGACATTGCTGCAAGCCGAGAAAACATCATTTATAAGCATACTGAGCAGAAGAGGTCCAAGAACAGAGCCCAGGCGGACTCCAGCATGACAGTACCTGTAATCAGAGAGAACTTCACTTACTTACTTTAACACTTTGCACTATATCCTGTAGGTAACTTTTCATTAATTGTACTGAGCATTGCACTATCAAATGCCTTAGATAGATCTAAGAGACAAATTACGGTTATTTGATCAAGATCAAAAGCAATGCGAACATCATCAGATATTTTTAGCATGGCAGTTGTGCAACTATGTCCAGCATCAAAACCCGACTGCAAAGGGGATAGCAGTTCATTTCTATGTAGGTGTTCAGTAACTTGTTCATATAACAGTCGTTCAAAAATCTTGGATAAGGTTGATAGGTCCAAGATCAGTAGGAGTAGGTGCAGACGAACAGGTATTACTATAGCTGTTTTCCACATTTTTGGAAAGCAGGAAGTTGTAATACAATGATTTATAATGTGCGTGATTGGCCTCAGCGCATAGGGCAAAATAAGTTTATGAAACTTAATAGGAATTTCATCCTCATTCACTGCATTCGATTTAACCTTCATGATGCCCTTAAACACTTCAAATTCATTCACAACGCGAAATTCAAAAGAGTTGGATGAGGAGTAGGAATTGCATGAAAAAGGCTCACCACCATTTGAAGGTTCAAGGGTTGTTTTGAAATAACAACCCCATAACCGGACATATTTCAGCGATACTCACTAACTTTTCCATACAAAATACATTCCTATAGCCGGACGCTCCAATAACCGGACAAAAATACTGCGACGGTAGGAGTCCGGTTATGGGGAATTTCACTATATGTATATAGTAATGTGAAAATCGCAAGTAAAGAATATAATTGTGATCAAAGAAATAAATGCATCCAATGCATTATACGTTCCGGAACTTCGGAAGAGATTAATAAAAATTATTAAGGAAAATTGTAGAAGTCGAGTGAAAATAGTATTTCAAGTCGTATGGATTGACACATTGAGAACAATTTCATAAATTTTAATGAATTATGTCTCTCATTTGAAAATCTACTCAAATAATGTACGCTCCATAAACAAGAGCTTAAAACGAAATTCATGAAAACAGCTTTTTAATGAAAAGCTCTCTCAACTTTTAAAATGTAATGTTTTAATTAACGCTTTTGGCTAAAGCGTGGCTTATTGGCAGTAGCGTACTTTGACTTTTCGCTCAAGTTGCGCAGATTTGTTTAAGCCTTCGTGTTGAGTGCGTGTGCGCAGCTACCGGAGCTACAGTAACAGCAACTAAGCATTTGAATTCGTCGTCGGTAATCGAGTGAAAAGCAGTTTTTTCTAAAGTTTACTATAACTTGTAGTGTTTTAAAATATTTAATATTTTAAATCTACAACAAAAGTGTTAAACACGTGTTTTCAAACATAAAGTGAGATAATCAAATTTTTTTAAAAACATAATTCGAAACTTACAATTAGTTTTTTTATTATATACAAATTTCATAACAAATAATTTAATAAAAAGCTATGCATTTGATATTGAAACTTTGTTAAACCCTGGTCAAAAGTTTGCTGTCCGGTTGTGTCTTGCATATGTTCAATCGTTGTTGCTAACTTTAGACCCGCCATATATGCAATGTTTACAAACCACAAATGTGACAGTAATCTAAAAATTAATACAAAAAATAGTTACAAATAAAATATGCATTTCTGACACAATAAAATATGTATATGGATATTCCACGCCAAATCGTATGCTTATCATCTCTGATTTTTTAAATATTTTTTTTTATTATCTAACTAGCACATATTGCAAGTTTTGGCTTATAAAGCTCTTTTCTAGAAAGATCATTGCTGCATTGCTTTTCTTGCTACTAAAAATTGATCAGGAATACGGAATTTTGAATAACAAAGGCAATATATTTTGTTTATTATTATTTTAATTGACTAGAAAATTATGCCTTTTTGATTCAAAATGCCACATCTGGATATTTTTCAACACGGATATCTAAAAATGTAAGCAATGAAAACTAAAAAAAAAATCAGAAATGCAAAAGCACCAAAATGGTATCCGATTTGGTCTAGAATGCTCCATATCTAAATAGGAATTAAGAAAAAATAAAGAAAAATTTCAGTTTTATGATTTACATATATGTACAATATTTTTAAGTACCTAACGAAATCTATGAAAGAGTGGAAGGTAACAAAAGCAGGGCCTGCAAAACATGTAAAACTCGGATATCGAGAAACGTCGAGAGTCTAGGGAAAGAGGGGGATAGCCTGTTTTAACATATGATTCGTAATGAGAAAATATTAGCGTTTTCGAATAAGACGCTCCGGAGCACTTTTAGAACCTATATGTTTCCTTTTATTGCTCAAAAATTTAGAGACATAGGAACTTCAAGAGAGCTCTAGAGCGTGTCTCATGAAAACACTATAAGAATAAATGCAGACAATTGTAATTGTACAGAAAATTCTTCTGTTGCACGAGGTACGAAATATTAATAGTCCAGCAAGGTGGCGTTGCATTTTAATAGTCATTCCCACCCACTTAATTTTTTTTGTAAATTGATTAGTTTAAGTATGGCTGATAAGCCAATCGCTGCTTGGTATTCAAGCTCATATATTTTTAATCATTGCCTCTTATAAAGATTCAGTGGTGAATTCCGTGGGCTTGAACATGAAATTAAAATATAAGTTCGTATGGAACGACTAATAAAAAAGCCTTACGAAATAAAAAAAAGTATCACATACCTATGTGAATTTCCACAGAAATTGTCATTTTAGCCTGCCATGCCGATTTTTTTCAATCATAGTTTTTCTTGAAGTTTTGACTATCTTGAATTAATATTCAAGGTGCAACAGTTGAAATTCAAAGGGAGACATACTTAAAATTGCTTTTGCATTAAAAAAACATGAAAAGTTACATATAAAGTCGAATTAAAATTATAGGTATTTGAATTTTAATTGTTCTACCTTGAATATAAGTTTATGATGGTCTTAGCTTCAAGAAAACCTATGTTTGAAAGATTTCCTAAAAAAAAAATCGAAATCTTGACCATGTCCTATAGATTTTAAGTTGCTTAAACCGAATGTGAAGTTGAAAACTTTTCCATATCGTCAAGGTTTTGAAATGTTTATTATTTACATGCCGAAAATGTAATTTTTGTCCATGTCCTGTAAATAATCAGTACTTCGACAATCTAAATGAAACATGCATATCACCTGATAGATCAGATTCAATGCTTAATTTGGCCATGGAACTTGTTTCGCACCTCAGTTTTTGAGGCATTCTATTTTAAGCTTGACAGTGAAAAATAAATATCCAAAAATTACATTTGAATTCCACATCAGTAAATTCATACTTACAGATTCGTCTATGTATCTTAAGTTTAACATACAACACTAGCTTTAAGGTACCTTTTAATCTTATTATCATTGATCTATGAATTTTTTTTTCAAATCACATTTTTTCCATACGTTGCGTTTCATTTGAAAGTGCAATCACTTACTTAAATTAGTTCTTAATCTACTTGATATAAATTGACCATTCATCACATTACCTTGGATAACTAGCTCGAAATGGTTACTCATGGGTTTTGCATCTAAGGGAGGTACGATATCCACTTGTCAAAATTCTCTTGTTTTTCAGGCTCTCCTTTAAAACGACATAATACTCGCATGTAGAGAATAATTGTCAATGATTTGAGTGCTTTCTAAACAAACACACTTGCATACATGTCATTTATTATTTCCCGACCATCATATGTGATATACCCATTACCTTTCAGCTACCGATCTACTGAGTTAAAATCTGCATTCACAATAAATATTTTAACTACTTGTGGCACTTGAGACAAAAAGGCAGTTGAATAAATCTTTAACAGCAATAGTACGTCATAAAATCTAAATAAGGAAATTTTTTGTACACTTTTTTTTCTTGACTAGCCACACTTTAAAATCGCTAGAAGGCACATAGTGATATGAACGAGTATGTATGATTTGCAATTGAAAAACTTGATTGGATAATAAACAAAAGAAAAAGTAAATCCAAAGATCAGACGCTAAAAATAAACAAAATCGACTTGAAGATTCGATCAATTAAATCAATATTTGAATAATTTCTTAAGATAAAAAAAGTTATAGATTTTTAATTTAATTTCCTATTAACAATACTAAGACAATTACGCATAAAAACGTTTTAAAAGTTCACTTAGAGTATAAATCCGTTTCGGTTGCGCGCACTGCTAAAAAGTTTTGCACAATTGACTGTGGTAACACGCACGGTTTTTATGAAGTAATCAGTCGGCTAAGTGCAGCATAACATTCGCTGTGGCTATGTTTCATCGAGAAGTGCACTAGCCGTCCGGGTCAAAATTTATTCATTTGCGTCTTTAGACTCATTCAAAAGACCCGAATATGAAAAAAAATATTCTTTTGCAAAATTTCGTTGTTTTCATAAGGTATTAAAATTAATATTTTTTTTTTTGCTGGTGTGAAACTGTTTTATAAATATTCTGAACCATCACAAAATTAACCAGTTTTGATTATTTATGCCTTAAAATGTTAAAAATATGTGATATTTTAAATCGATTTTTAATCTTATTAAAAAATCAATAAAAAAAAGTTTTTTGCCTTTATAATCTTGTTTCCAGTTTTTGGTGATTGCCCTGAAGAAATTAAATAAAATAAAAAAATGTACAAAGTCTAAAACTGTAGAAGTGTGTGTCGGATGCTGTTAAAATGGAGTCTTGAAAACTGCATTAAATTGGTGAAAAAATACCCAAAATCAAGAAAATACTATCTGGCAACATGCAGCAAACAGTTTCCCCACCGCCAGACTGTTTTTTTTTTTTTTTTTTAATTAACAGCGCGAATGCGCTTACACCGTCTGCGATAACTGGGTCTGTGTCGCTGTTGGTCTTCGTTGTCTGTGCTGCGCTACGTTTTTGTTGATTCTATGACGCAATCGCTTGTACGTACCGCCATACGTACATACGGCGTTTGTTGAAATTGAAAGCTTTTTTTATTTGTTTACAAAATTTTTGCAATGTAATATTTTTTTTGATTTTTATTTTGTTATTTATTTTAAAAATTGTTGTAACTGCAGGAAAAACTCGTTAATTTTTATATTTTTGCAATACCTCAACATACAGCGATTTTTTCGGCTAAGCGTTAAACAGTTGAATTTCATCTTAGGTCGAAAATGTTTTGTTGTGTTAAAACTTAAGGTTGTAGAAAACAACTGTAGTAAGCAAAGTTTTTAATTTACTGCAAATAGAGCGTGAAATTCAATCATGTGTGGTTAACGACTGTTTTTCAATTTAGTAAAGAATGAATCTTTGATGAAATATTTAAATCTGTGGTGTATTCCATTTAATTGTAATTAAAAATTAATTCTTATCTCACCGGAAGTATACTGCACTGTTTTACTGCATTGGGGTGAGTTTAATATTATAAACAACAAAATGATTTCTAAAATATTAAAACAACTTACGAGGATTGAAATATGAATGATGGCTGTTTATAAAACTAAACTAAACTAAACTTTATCTATGTACTTTAAATATGTATTATTAATTAAATTCTTGATTGGTGTGAATCAAATATTATATTTAATACTTCCCTTGTCCATTATGCGACATAATATAGATGCCAAACTAGTCCGTTTTTGATTATGAAAAATCATTAAACATACTTTTCTATAAATAATCCACTGATAAAGTGGAGTGACTTTTATATAACCATTAAGTGCTAAATTTCACATTCCTTTCTAAACTACAACCTACTTTTCCCTCACTCGATAGGAATAATCGTCCAGATTATGCTCACTATTTCTACGAAATTTTGTAACATAGTTTTATAAAACTAGGCACAAGAAAGTATTCTGAGAAAAATTACTGTTTGGAGTAGAATGTGTGTGACATTTCCTATAGTAACCATGTCCTTTAAGTAACCATATCTAGTTTTCCAAGGCAATGTAAGAAACCTATGCATTAGATCAGGGGTCGACAGCTCCTTACTCTTTCCACTCTTTTACAACAACTTCGTATTGTTGTAATTCGATGAATCGTTGACAGGAGCAACTGCACCAAAACAATTCAACTCTTGTCTGTTGTAAAATTCGATTAAAAATTTCAAATTAATTAATAACATTCAGTCGACTAAAACAAATTAAAAATTTCTACAACCGGAAGAATACGTCCAACCATTATTCGAAAAATAAGTGGCGGAAGCCCGAAATTCGAAATAATAAAGCTACATCATATAGCAAGTCCTTAAACCGACGGTTTAACAAAGCTATGCAGCAAACGAGAAATGACAATGAAAATACAACAGATGGCGCAATACGCATAATATAAATTTGCACTTTGTACATGTCGTTCAGCAGAACCTCCGTGGCTCAAGTGTTTGAGCGGCCGTCCACATATAATTCATGGAATGGTCGGGGATTCGAATCGCATTACATATTAACCAAAAACTGGTCTGATGAGGCTATGTATATACATATGAATATGTGTATATATGTGGTAATAGCCGAAACATATGTCACCAATTACCAAGTTAAATTGTTCCATTTGTTGTCTTTGAACTTTTTTTGAAAAATCCATTTCCGAATATTTTTTTGCTATTACATTTTTAGGTTTTTACTTCTACTTTTCAAAACAAAGTACGGTTTTTGAAAAAAAAAAATTTTTCTCAAAAATTTTGCGTATTGAAAAATATTTTTGAGTTTTTTTAAATAACCCATATTTTAAAATTTTATTTTTTTTTTAAAAAAAAACTTTGGTTTATTCTGCATTTAATGCCGTAAAAACTTTTGTGGGAATAAAATTATTTATTATATTTTTTTAGTTTTAAAAAAAAATTAAACAGCTACAATTTTGTAAATTGAAATGAATTTTTAAACTTTTTTTGAAAAATCCATTTTAGAATATTTTTTCGGTGAACTTCCGATTACAGCTTGATCCCAAAGCTTCAAAATGATATGACATAACATGAGGGCAAGTAGTTAATTAAAATGTTTGAGCATAAAATGTATGTGCTTAGAGCCGCAGCATCACCAATTACCAGGTTAAATGTATCAATATGTTGCCTTGTTATGTTTGTTTTGGAAAATGCATTCATCGGTTTGTAAATTTACATGAATATCAGTGTATGCAAACGACGGTAGTTAACAATCAGTAAATTGAAAACAATTTGAAAACTCGATAAATCGTTATTAGTTTTTACTTCTGGGCTTTCCTTTAACGCTTAGTTTTGATAATTGGCATCACTAACAGGATATCACAAACGATATCACCAGCTTTGAATGAAATGATTTCAGTGTCAAACCACTTAAAGCGTCCATTGTCAGCTAACAGGTTGAGGTACATTGATTAATCTTTCTGCACTCTTTGGATTTGTTTCAACCTATTGTTTGCCGCTCCTTCTGGTAAATAGTGTATAAATCAAACATTTCGGATAAGTTTTTAAATTTGAATACCGCTTAATAGTTGCATTGCTGTATTTTGCATTGTTTGACCCAGGACTCGACCCGAGTATGTATGCTAGGCTGAACGTGAAAAATAGATGTTTTCATGAGCGCTCTAGCAGTATATTAATGGGTGCTAAAAACTAAGTTTAAATAAAAAATTTAAATGTAAACAAAATAATTCTAAGGCGAAAATAACAATAATTATTCAATGGTAGTAACAGAGCTTATGTAGTTAAATATAAAAAAACTATACTTTTAACTAAAGCACGGATGGTCGCCATTTTTGTATTTTTTTAAACCATTTAGATTTATTATCCGCCACTGGAGCAAACATTTATTTTTGGGGGCCGTATTAATATACAAAAACAGAAATTTTTGTACCACTTAGAATATATTTTTAACCTCTCGTATATAAGTAAAAGTTGAATTTCTAAGAAAAACCTTCAATATGAGATATGTTTATTTAATGCTAATTTTGAATTCAGTTAAAAATATTTACAAAAAAATATAACTTATTTTATCAAAGGATTGCTACTAAATTTGTTTCTTTTTATATTAAGTTTTTACCAGAATCAATTAAGCTTTCGCTTAAATTTTTTTGTATTGTGGATAAGCCGAACCAGAATCGCAGGTCTGACAAAACCGGCTGCTAAAGTAAATGAACATATCTATAAGTAAATTCAAATAGGTAATTACATATTGTTTTTTTTTTATACGAACAACCTCATAGCAGCGACTAATTATGAGTGAAATAAGAATTATTAAAAATATCAAATATCTTATTTGTATTATTTGAATACTAAAGCGAAAGAAAAAACTTAAAAAGCAATAAAACTGCTGCGATCTTACTTAAATGTGGCTGATCAAAACTTATTCTTTTTAATTATTCAAGAACATTTTTGAATAACAGATCACTTAATGTTTGATATTCTGTAGTAAACGTGCGAGATTAATGCACATAAATGCATTGATATTTTGTTTTCTCATTATGAGTCAAAATAACTGACTATATGTTCATACAAGCAATACCCTCTCCATGTCTGAAGGTCAGAAATTTAAGCAGTACGGACTTTTAAATTTCAAATATTTTGCAAAGCAATATGTATCTGACTTTCGAGCTCTCCAAAAATATGTTCGAGCTGTTCCTAGCATTCTATTTTCCATATATACCCGGACTAAAACCATTTTTGTTTTCCAAAATGTAAGTTAAGTTATTTTAAAATTAAAATGTATTAAAATTTAAATGCGTTCTGAATACCTTCTATCCAAGAAAAAAGTTGGCCAGTTGGTTCTATGAAATTGTCAGTGTCCGATCAATTAAAAGTTTAACTTACTTTGATCTTGATTATTACGAAAACCGTTCGATGTACGATTTGCATACGATTTGGTGTGTAAAATTACCTCATCTAAAATTTTTAACCGAAAAATCGACCGTTATTTTAAAAAGAGTTATTTTTCAACTTTGATCTAGATATCCTTAAAAAGATTGGTTCTACGTTATGTCACACATAAATTTGCTAGTATCTTCACATTTTTTGTTTAACATTCATGTATGTCCGATCTATGGAAATCGAAAGCTAGAAACACCATGAAAAGCTGAAAAATTGTGCATTTCGTTTTTGAATATAGCTTATATTATAAGAGTTGACCTCAAAAGCTATCTTGCCAAAAACGAGTTTTCCCGAATAATATAGACTAGAATTGTAGCTTTTACTTGACTTCTTTTTTGTTGTAAGATCCTCTTATTTTGCTTTTAGCACTTCGTATAATTCTTTCACAAATTTTTTTTATTATTTGCCATAAATTACCAAATGTCATTAATATCATGGTCAATGCCATTTGAATTGGCTTTATGTTCACAACTTATAATTGTTCTTAAAAGACTCCAATTCTAAACGGATTTCGGAAACGAAAGTTAAGTTATTAAAAAACTAATTGTTTTTTATAGGTGCTCAAGTCAAGAGCACTAAAATACGCTATTCATATTATACAGTCAATTTTTTCTTAACTTATAGTTCTATTTGCGGCTAACGTTACGTAGCAGCTTGAACAACACAACTTGAGTGTGGTGCTTAATAACTTGATGAGTTTCTTTAATTAAATAGCTGATAGTGAGAGTTGGGCAAAATTAAATCATGTCATAAGTATGTATATAAAAATGTTCAAAATAATAGCGATTTATCTACTTGCCATTTTTGAAAGGCATTGTATGAAGAATTAAAATGTAATGACCTACTGAACATCATGCGGATATTCTTTCATAGATTGTGTGTGCCGCGCCCCTTTGATAAAAAAAGTAACCAAAATATAAATTTGCATTAAAAAGAATGTTTTTTTTAACTTTTGGTAACTTCATATAAGACTTTACTTCCTGTTATTTACTTATTTATTTACACGTAAAAAGTAATTAATTGAAAACTTTAAATGGGTTTTTTTTAAAGTTTATATTTTTTGAGCTATCGATTTATATTTTTTCAAATATATATGTCACCGGTCAAACTAGTTTTTAGGGCAAAGTAGTTTATCCTAGGTCAAACTATTTAATTTGAAGGCCTAAAAGTATGCAATTTAATTTTAACGCAAAAGCACTGTGAATAGCTAAGTCAGTTTTGCACATATTAAAGAGTGAACCGCGGCCGAAGGCCCCCGCGAAGCTGAAATTGAACATATTGGAGGATGTTAATCCTGAGCCGCGGCCTTCGGCTCAGCCTAAAAACTAGTTTGGCCGGTAACATAAGTATATGCAAACAATCTTCAATAAGCTATGTTAATCAATCAATAATTACACTTTGTGTAAAGAAATTGGTGAAACTTTGACTCTTAGGTTAATTGAGTTCGAATCTGCTGTCACACTTTGGCCTACACGTCTGCGTTTCGATATTACGGTAAATTAATCTGATTTTGACATGGTTACAAATGCCCAAATTTTGACTTAAATGCTCAGCACTTTAAGAGTGCGAATTTCCATTGATTCTCTACATTCAACGTAGAAAATTCAGCACAGCTTTGGTGTTAATTGTAAGTTTTTATTACTTATGCTGCTGTTATTACCACGAGTAGTCGACACTAATGCAAAGATCACAGATATATCCAGCACAAGATTGTGCTAGCTACAAGTTCCGGAAAATACTTGAAGAAAACCGGTTATTCCTCATTGTAGTCGATTACGTCCGTTTCGAGTTGATTTTACGGGTATCAACTGTTGAATGGATGGCAAATGTGGTTAAATTGTTGATTGCTTTTGATGTTGTCGTTTTTATTTTTGATACTGTTGTGGTTCTTGCCTTAGAATCTGATTTAATATCTTTAAATATTAAGTAATTAATTTTTACTTTTTCTCTGCAATTATTCGTTTGCTTAATGATTGTTGCTGTCATGTCAACGACACGAGTTTACTTTATTAAAACGATTATCTGTTATTTTATTTGTACATTTGGTAACTGATTTTTGTTGCAAAACAGCTGATTTCAGTCATTAGTTGCTGAATACCATTTACTTGAACAATGTAATCTGTTTGTAATTCCTCTAATGAGGAATATAAAAATGTATTTTGTTAGATTCAGTAATTATTTCTATGATCAGCTAATGACTTTTATCTATGTAGAAATCATTTAAGAGAATTAATTCCTTCAAAGTCAAAATTTTTAATAAATTTTTGTAAAGCTTGAATCGTAGTCATGCCGAAGGTAGGTAAAACCTTAACTTCGTAGTTACCTCCCATGCTATTAAAGTCTCAAACAAAAATTCTTGAGATTCATTTATTGAAAATTTAATTCAACACAAACTAACTTGTTTGAGTAGCTCTCAGTATATAGTTTTGAAGTATTTACTTGTGCAAGAGGTGCCTAGTCCTCTTTTTGATTTATTAATTTTTGTCTAAAGTTTGTTTTTTTATATGGTCTGTAAGCCGATTTTGAAAATGAAGCAATTTTTTTAAAATTAATTAAATCAGAAGGTACTGAGCCTATAAAAAACAAAAATAATTTTTTTGAAGAAACATGCTAGTATTTCCTGTAAGATGTAGATCTTTTTAAACTTAATTTTTAAAAAAAACTGCTACGAAAAGTTTGATCATTTAATGAATGAAATCGGTAAAAAGTAAAGTTTTCGAAATTTTTATCATCTGGGAAACAAAATTTATTGAGCCCGTAAAACAGGCTCTAAGACTTTATTTGTAGAGCAATTACACTCAGTATATTTTAATGAATTAAATAAACTTTAGTTTTAAAAAAATGTTTGTTTAGTTTCAGTCACAGAATAAAGTAATGTTGGTTTAGTTTCAGTCACAGAAGAAAATACAAAAAAATAAAAAAGAAGAAAATTGCATCAGCTATAAATTTCATAACAAAACTTATTTTTTATGACCGAAGATTTCCGAGAAAATGAGCAAAACTCATTATACTCTAATTTTACGCCGACCCCATTCCAACCGTGAAGGATAAGAATGGTGGAGTATATTTTTCAAAGTAAAATTATTTTTTCTTTTCCAGTAGCCATTCTTTCTTCATATACTATATAGTTTTTCCGAGCAGCAGAAGTGGTCACTCGAACGACATTATTTTTCATTATAAGCCAGAACCAATAAACTTTAATAAAATAAAAAATGTGCGACTGTACGGACATTCCGATATATTAAATTTGATTCCAAATTTTTATACTTCAAAAATTATTTCATAACATTTTTGGTCTAAAACTAATTTTCGGCTTGTTCAACTAGCTGTTATAAGTTATTCATGAGTTTCGAAGACATCTTCGTATCGATGTAATAACAACACTACTACATTTTTTAAATTTTAAGGTTGAAGAGCAATTTTTAATTTTAGATGATTACAAAAGTAAAAGCTTCTTATCATTATTTGACATGGATATGATATCAAAAATAACATTTTAATATTACTGAAATTTTATATAGAATTTTATATAGTTAAAGCAAATCTTGTAAAAAGTTTTGCAATCAAACTGATTAACCGCTAAGCTTATACATAAATCTTATGATCCAAAATTACTTCTTCTACACCACATGCCAAGGCCATTAACTTATTAAGTATTGTGAACAGTTTTTTGTTCTATATTAATACAAATAATACAAATTTGAAATGAAATTTTATATGAAATTCCTTCTGGTACAAAACTACCTCGACCCACCGACTTTCGGCGGTGAATACCGGCGTCTCTTAGAGGGAATAAGCTTAGGGCTTGTTAGTAAGGTAAGGTTAATTGCGTATTTCAGAAAAACAGATTAGTTTTGAATCAATCCCAATGTGGGAGATTTTTTGCGGCTTGTCGACTGAACGAAGATTTTTGGATTTGGAGGTAAACCATTTGATTTCTTTATATTTGATATTTTTTCCATAGTTCTTAAAATAATATACTTTTTTTTTACTAGTTTTCAATAAAATTGAGTAAAAAGTATACCTGACCACCAAAAAAAAAATACCAATTTTAAATTAATTTTCTTTTGTGTTCCTTTTCTCCTCAGAGAGCACAGTGCATCCACAAAACTCTTCCAATTTGCACAATAGGTAGTGAGTGTATTCAATTCTCTCCAACATTTTCCCGATTTACGTGTTTTCTGTACTAACGATCGCTTAAACCAGCGGTGGGCACAAAAATCTAACAAAAGAGCAAAACAACAACATCAAGCAACAACAAACGAAATTTTAAAGTTTTTTTTACTTTCATTTCCAAAATTGCCATTACCACAAAAAAAATCAAATTACAATACAAACAAAAACAATTGCTACATTCGTTGAAACACAATGCGGTGCCGTCGCTTATGCCTTTGTGTGTTGTTTTTGTTTTCATTTGAGCTCAAGTCAACACTGTGCCTCGATAGCGTTGAAATTCTGCGAATTTTTTTTCACTTGCTTGTGCGTCGAATAACGATTAGAGCAATGTGAGCAAATAGAGCCACTAAGTGCCCTTCACTGGTTTAAACGATGATTGAGACGTCCGCGTTTTTTTGGTTCAGTTCAGTTCAGTGCAGTTGGTTTAGTTCAGTTGATGGTTTTCGCAACGTGTGTCGATCCCATTTTCATTTCGCCGTTTCATTGGAATTGAAATGAGATAGAGATAGTCTTGGGTCACGATATTTTCAGTATTTGGCGAAGAAAATTGTAAGTGATATCTTGTAAATTGTGTAGCAGGGTGTTTGAGCTTCGTTGTAGTTGTGAGAAACGACGACTGTCCGACATTACGAAGCTGAGCAAAAATACCTTTCGCATTCTTGATTCTAACAATGTTGTCTACATTGGTACCAGCACCAGATGTTGATAATCTGTCTAAGTAAGTAAAGTTATCCACTTATTCTATGCTGGATTTGCTTATCATGATGTTATTATTGGCACTGATTGCCAAATGTTTTATTTATGTTGATTTTCAGACCTGTTTCTTTCGAAGAAGATCTGACGGCAGTGAGTTTTTCTTGCATGTCGAACTGCTCGCTGGAGAGGAGGCATAAGTCATCAGCCCAAGTGAGCTCTTCCAGATGCCTGGAAAAAGTCTATTGCTTACCATGATTTTTAGAGTCTAGAGCTCTGCTGACAACATCGTTAAGCAAAACTTCCAAATGAGAACAACCTAGTTCATTTGGAAATAGCTTCCATTTTTTACGTTGGGTAGCTGCTGGTTTCAACTGCTATTTTATGTAGCTGTATATCATAAAGCAAATGGCATCAACCCAGTTCTGATTTATACATTAAATATTAGAAAGAGCGTACATCCGAAACCATTCTCATACTCAATTTTCATATATTCTATGTTTACCTCAAAACCAAAAGCCGCAATTTAAATTAATTGAAATAGACATTTTGTGTGAAAATTCTTCTTTTTTTTATTACAAAAATGTTCAAACCTAAATGTTTCAACATTTAGAGGGCAAAAGTGTTGAAGCGCAAATTGTAAACAACCTAAATCATGGAATATCAATGAGGTAACACTAAAAAAAAAAGTTTGGCCATAATCAACCAACCTCAACCAAGTTTGTAACATAAAACTTAGCGTGGTCTTTAAAGCTATTTTCTTATTTATTATGTTAATTGTGGGCAGAAGCATTTGTGTGATTTCGATTTTCAATACATCTGTGGCAACAAGGAATAACAGTTTAAGTCGACTTAAGAAAAATTAAGTTAAGAGCTAATTTCCCATTAAATCTGGGCGCAATTTCACCTTCGTATTAAGGCATTATTTAGACCTAAATATATATAAAAAAATCAAATAAAAACTTAAATGAAATTTCGTTCAGTAGTAACAGGAAAATGGCCTTAAATCCATTTTTCTTAACTTGACTTAGCTGTTATTTCTTGTAGCCTCAGACATACTATGTATACATCAAATCGACACGCGACGTGGTTTGTCTTACACTTGCGGTACGTGATCCTCCTACTAATTGCGTGTTTCATCCGAAATGCACAACGAAAACAGCTGCTGTTCGCACTTTGCATTGGCAACACCAGCAACGGTACGATGGCATTTTGCTTTAAGTCTTAACATGGCTGTGTTAACATTTATATGTATTTGTAGGTGAAGGATAATTGTGCAACGTGAGCTTAATGCACGCACCCAAACGTCAATGAATATAATGGTACAATCAATTTCTTTTGCTGTTGTTTTCTTTTGCTATTTTTAGGCTAACAACGTATTAAACGCGTGACCTTGAATTTTTAAGGGGAGTTGCTTTAAACGAATTTAAATATTATTTTTACTAAAAAGTTACAGACAACCTTTAATGTCCTTTGAATTCAAAATACACAAATGATACCAAAAATTCAAATGGCAGAGTCTAAGAAATATCAAAGGGAATGCGTTTCAGTGAAATTACGCCATTCGCTATGTTTTAAGATTAAGCAAATTGTAGACAATTTTTTTTTTGGAGTTTTAGTAAAATAGTCGTTGCTTCCATATAAATTGTTATAGGAAACAAACTGATTACTCCGTTCGCAGGTTTGATCTAAGAAACTGAAATTTCAGAGAATTTTCTTCAAACGTGTCGTAGTTTGACAACAGTATTGTGCAGGTCCGTTATTCTTATATTCGCTATCTGTTCTGGAATTCAGAGAAAAAATGACGAAGGACTTAAGCCTTACTTGACAATTTCCAGCTTTTTGAATAAAAAAGCACCTCAAGGTTAGGCACGCTCGAAATATTCTAGTAATCTAAGACGTACGAGAATTATTTCCTCCGGTCCAGCAGATTTGAAAGGATTGAATAAATTTCTTGCCTACAGTTGTTTTGTTGATGTTAAAAATCGACTTTGCTGAATTTCTTATAATTTTCTTATGTGCGACGGTTTCACAGAAATTATAGCAACAAGCTGTTGAAAGAAAACTCGACAAAAAAATTAAAAATATAATAAAAATAAAAAATAAATAAAATCAAATTATTGACAATGTTCTTCTCAAAGACTTAATACTTGCTTAGTTTAATTTTTATTCGTAACAACTTTTTCAGACTCCGACATCATAGACGACACAATCGATAGAATGCTGAAGCTGTGCAAACTCTACGCCTGCCCGAATGGAACACTTGGCCTACATTTGAGTCGTGCACCATGGGATCCCTATCCTTGGGTAAGCGGTATACAAAATGATTCAAGTGCACAGCGTGCAGGCGTGCGTAACGGCGACACGGTACTCGAGATGAACGGCCGCGACGTTTTGGGCCAGAAAATCTCACAGATCGCTGAACACATCGGTGAACACTGGAAGAGTGGAGCAAATTATATAACAATAGTAATTTGGCGCAATCAGAACGATAGCTTTGAAGAGGGAGACAACGATCTGGAGGCAGCAAATAGCGTGAGTATGCAGTTGGCGCATGTGCAATAGCGTATGCACTTTTTTTTATCATCAGTGGAAAACTCAAGTCTTTGCATTTATCAAGTAATAAACAGATTTGAAGACTTACAACTTAACAGCTTAAAAATCATTGTACATAAATACTTTGAAAAAAAAAAATAGTTTCATTCAGAGAGTTACATTTGTATGTGTAGATATGTAGTTGCAAAAATAAATTCATTTTCTTAAGTTCTGTGAAGTGTGAATTTTGTGATTATTATTAAAAATAGGTCAGTGGAAATTTTGTTATAGTAATAAAACAATTTACAGGTTGTCCAATTAGTGGTATAGTATTGCATAATAAATGTATTAATGTTAAGGCGGCTACACACGCAACTCAGTATTTTAATAGATTGCCAGGTTATAATATTACATAACTTTTTGAATATTCTAGCGACAAAGAAATGTTTATACTTCTACACCTTCCATAAGGAAGTGTATTTTTGTGCACCCACCAGAAATTAAATTTTATTGAATAGCATCAGAAAGATAAAATCAAAAAAGTTGAACGTCGAAAAAAACCGAGGTAGGTCGTAATGTATCGAAGAACATTGAAAAGTATCGATTATATCGAAGTACAACGGAAATGTCGTTCAAAGTCTTGAAGTCATATGGCTAAAAAAGACAAACGATTTTGAGCATATCTTCTTCTCTTTATTTTTGAAGTTAAATTTAATTCTGATTTTTTTGTCAAAGTGAAATTATTTGTGCCTGCAAATCAAACGTTTTTGACAAATTTTGTTAAAAATTTTAAATTAAAGGAAAAATAATTTCAAAATATGATCGTTTAGAAATGCTTTAAATAAAGAAATGAGAAATTTTGTATCAAATAACAGAAAGTATAGAAAAATTGATCAGTGTGCTTAAGTCGAAGACAAGGAGTTATTTATGAGACATTACTAACCTATATAGCTTGCCAAAATCATAAGGTATCTAATTGATTATACACTAGTTATTAATGACAAGTGCGAAAGAGATCATCATAGTAACTCACTGTAATAACAACACATGTGACAGAAAGGGATACAAACTCACACGTATAGAAAAGTATGAGTTAGATTTGTCCTAACGCTCTATACAAAATAATTGAATGTTTTTAGATTTATAACCAATACTTTCAGCAGCAATAACACACAAATAACGAATTATATAATTGAAACGTTCTTGCAGGGGTAAATTTATTCTAAGAATTATAAAGCACATAACAATATTTTGGCTTAATAAAAATTGTCGAATGGGAGCTAAAGTAAACTTAAGCCTGAAATTTTAGGAATTGTGCAAAAACAGTTTTTTCCTCCTTCCAGCCCTCATATAAGCAGCACGAGACCACCAAATTTCTAAGGCTCGCGAAACTTATTTTTAGCCCATTATAAGTGCTCAATATTCTGAGAGAAAAAACTAATTAAGCTTTTCACAATTTAAGATGTGTTTTTTCAGAAAATGCAAAAACATTTTTGTATTGCAAAATTTTTCTACAAGCAAGTTTTTTTGAGACAACAGTGGTTTTCGTAAATATCACGTAAAAATCTATTGGAATCTTTCATTACAATTCTCAACTTACAAATGATGTTCAAGTACTGAATTTTCAAAGAAATCCTTCTCAAAATAACTTTACTCCCTAAAGAAGTTAGTCAGAACTTTTTCTACATTTAAGTATGTCGGTTTTTTCGTAAAATTTCAACGAAATTGGACATAAGATCTGTCCGCGCCGCTTTTAGGTTTGAGCTAGGAAGCTCAAATATTGGGACAGTTATTTCTAAATTTCAAGCTGAAATATAGGCAAAAAATATGTAAAATACATCTACAAAATTTTCAAAATAAGTACTCCAATATACACGCATTCATTGAATGTGCGCATTATTGCAATCAAACAATTGATCAATTATTACATAGTTGGCCAATTTTTTCAAAATACTCTTTTACTTCTTTTTGAATCCACATAAAGTCTTCTTTCAGTTTCCTCGTATTTCTCTGTATCTATGTATATAGAAATTATTATTTTTTGATTAGGTATTGTAATTATTTTAGTTATAAAAAAACACAATTTTTTCAGATCGAAATTCAATTGCTGACCGGCTGAACAATTTATTTCCAATAGTTGACCAATTTTTGAATCTGTGTTATGCGCTGGCTCTGTGAGTCGTGCATTCATCGGAATATAGACGATCTAGCTACCATATGCAAGAAACTTATCTATATGAATATTGTTTGACTGCTTAACTTCAATACCTTTTCTCAATATGAATTTAGCCGCATTTTTTAGTTAACTGATTAAAATATATTTTTTAATCTACCAGGACTTTAAATTCAACATCCCTGGTTCGTGGTACTGATTTTCTTAACACATGTATCAATATTTTATTTCCATTTTCTTTTCTTGTGATATAAACACATTATTGATTTTTTGCTAATACTGAGTGCATTTATTTTAGTAACTCTACTAATTTAACTTCAAAACGTTTCTTCTGTTAGGAGCAGCAACAAAATAAGGATATAAATCAGCAATCGCTGCAAAAGTTTGCAACATGCCTGCAACACATCGCCCAATTACTGGAGTGTCCTGTTTGCCTGGAGGTAAGTTTGCTTGCTAACTTGTGACTTGCATAACAATGTTGAAAACTAAGCTTATGCTTTATATAACATATGTGTGTGTTAGCCGATATATGTATGTGTGTATTCTTCATAGCAGCGTTTTCATTTGGGGTGCTCTTGATATTTGTTGCTAATCATATCAATGTTTGAAATTAATTTGTGTTTGCTGAACGGATGTGTGCTTGCGTAAGCTCCACTCGTCCACTCAACGGTAAATAAGTGCACTGGAAAAATGTCTCTGTGGGTAACCACATCCTTGAATGCAGATATTGTGGGGGAGTACATCAATGAAGCCACAACATATATTGTGCGGAACATAACATACATGTTTTTAACGAAATTATAATAAAGTGCCTTATGTTTTACATAAAACAAAACTAAAACCTTTCTGTTAGTTTTCTGATTTGATACTTCATTGCTCCTAATATTTTTCCCTTGGAATCAGTTACCATTATTTCTCGTTGGGCTTGTATTCCCAGTAGACAATATCATATATCTTACTTTCTAAGAGCAAACCTGCAAGAAGCCACGATATCTGCTTTCCATTTCAGTAATCACGATTCGTTTTCTTTCATCAGAGCGGAGATTAGTACACAAAACTTAATTTTCTTCTATTGATTTTAGTGCTAATAGGAAGAACCCAACAAACATTCCAACCCTTTTTAGAGTCGGATAGGGCTCATAGTTCTGAACGTTTACACTCATTATATATTCATAAAATATTATAAAATGTGTGTATTTTCGTTCTTGGAAGGGCAGACAAAAATGAGTCAAATTATTGAGTCATATTAGAATATACACTTTTCGGAGACATACATATGAGGCGCCCAGTCGCAAAACCGGCCTAGTCCCTTTTTCATACTTTTGGATGTGTTAATTTAAAAATGAATAAGATGGATATGTTAATTTAACATATCCATCCACATAATAGCTTATAAAATTTCTTACTCAAAGCACGTCAGATCAGACTTTTCGAGTTTTATTTGCGTATGTTTTTAAGAAAACAATTTTGGACTTTGCCGGTTATGATACCAATGTACCATGATGATACCAATGGCCGGTTTTTACGAAGTAATCAACGAATTTTGTTTGAAAAAAGTGGACTTGGCCGGTTTTCACTAACTTGGCCGGTTTTGATATCCATTCATAAAAATAAATTTAAGAAATCTAATATTTCTGTCAAAAAATTTTTTTTAATCAAAAAACATAGTAGAAAGATAAAGTATGAGATATGAGAATATCTCAAAATTTGATTTTTTTGGACTTGGCCGGTTTTGCAACTGGGCGCCTCATATGTGATTCACTATTCAGAGTTTTAACAATTCTAAAGTTTTCAGAAATTAGTGCAAGTCTGACTCATATTTGATCCAGAGAATAAATAAATTATTTCGGTCACTTTTTCTTGACATTGCTTCTTTTAACTATTTTAATGCACTTATTTTATTGATAACTCAATGCATTAGAATTTATTTGTAAATTTAATTTTGCAACTTTCTTCTGGTAATCGAACACGTGAAATAAAGCAATAGGTAGTATTAGTTTCAGTTCATCTTTCATATTTCGATTATTTCGCTCTATTCTGCTTTTCTCCTTATTTTCATGAAATTCAAAGTTTACGAAGCACAACAGAGTCAGAAAAGAATCTTTAAGTCTGCGTGTTCGTTACTCTCTTGAAGCTCAGAATTAATGAAACATAAGATAGACTGAATATATGCGTAGCAAGCCAAGTAGTCTTAGGCTCACGTTCTTATCAAAAATATGAATCATTTCAGCCTGACATGTTCTGAACGCTCAGAAAATTGTTTGAAGAGAATAACTTCATTGCCACTTAGCATTTAGTTGT
Organism: Tricholauxania praeusta; assembly: GCA_949775025.1. NCBI lineage: Eukaryota > Metazoa > Arthropoda > Insecta > Diptera > Lauxaniidae > Tricholauxania > Tricholauxania praeusta. The sequence goes on from OX459029.1 coordinate 59,414,160, forward strand.
AGTGGAAATCAAATCGGAATATTACCAAACGTAAAGTGGAAGTCTAATGTTGTTACAATACAACTTGTTTTGGAGATGTATTAAGTGGAGAATATCCACTAGCAATAACAAATTTATTCGAAAATCTATTCGAAATTTTTCTTTCATAAAATTTTTAATGGAAATATTAAATTTTTCCGGCTCTCACCAAGTTTTTAAAATATTTTTATCGGAAAAATTTCAATTCGATTTTATACTAAATTTTTAAGTACTACTAGAAACATCTCCACTAAGTTCATTAACTGATAGTGTAATTTGAATTACGTATATAAGCATTGTAGACAAGGTTTTTGAAATTTTCCCATGTATGGGGTATTAATATAGATTGATTCGATAAAAAAATATGTCAAGTAGTTTTGTATTTTATGCGTTCTACTGAAAATTTTTTGTTAAGATACATGGCTAAAGCCTTAGGCTAAAAGAATCCAACGATTTCAAATAACTATTATGCTAATAGTCAGGGCCGGCTAAACATACAAAACTCTGGTATCGAGTGATAACGGAAGTCTAGGGAGATACTCAAGTAGTGTTTCACCGAGGCCGAGGCGAAGCGAGGTTCTAGTTGATTTCGGTCTCGCCTTTTTTTTAAATTTAAGTCTCGCCTCGCCTCGGCCTCGGACGAGATCTTGCCATCACATGCCTCGCCTCGCTTCGCCTCGTTCTCGGCCGAGGCACCTCGGTAAAAAAGCGAGGTTTTTATTAAAATAAATAAAAAATTATTTATGTATCAGAGCTGATAGGCTGATCAAGCCTCAAGAAATAAAATTTTTATTTTTGGTGAATTGAATGAGATATGATGAATTTAATTCTTTTCTTATATGGGAAGGAGACGCATTGCCCATTTTTCCAAGCCAAACTAAGCTATGAACCTTTTACAAACTGTAAGCAAAATATGTACCAAATCTTATTTATATACGTCAAATAGATATTGAGATATGATAAAGTTAATTTTTTTCTTATATTGAAGGCATGGTACCGCCCATTTTATTAATTGAATCTTAGTTATGCCTCTACCTTTTATAAATATACCAAGTTTTATTAATCTGCATCAAGTTGTTGATAATATATGATGAATTCTGTTTTTCTCTTATGTGGGGGTGGCATCACCCTTTTATCGTAAACTATATTACGGAGCATCCCAAATTATAAGAAACATATATGTATGTCAAATCTTTCGTCGGTCGGTTGAAAGGTTTAAGAGTCCATTAGCAACGAACATACATATATTGATCTTTATTTATATACTAGCATTACCCTGTGCGTTTCGCTTCACCTTACCGGTTCTTAGAAAGACTATTAGAATAAATCAATTTCAATGCAGTGTTGTCAATCATGCAGTTTTGCTTATAGCCTTACATAGCCTTACATGCTTCCCTCGTAAGAAGCACATGCGGATTAAAAATAAAACAAAGTAGTTTACTCAAAATAAGATACTAAAATATTAGTTAAATATAGATTTTATTATAAAAATTACATTCATATTTTGAATCTGCATATGATTCTTACGAGTTCAGATTTGGTCAAAACGCGCCTCGCTCTTGGTTTCGAAAACGAGGATAGGACGAGGCGAGGCCGAGGCGAGTACGAGGCGAGTACGAGGCGAGGTGCAGTGTGATCTCGCCTCGCCTCGGTCAAGCGAGGAAAATTTATTTTTCCATCTCGCCTCGTTCTCGCCTCGGTCTCGCCTCGTTCTCGTAGTCAAAAACGAGGCTGCCTCGTAGCCTCGGTGAAACACTATACTCAAGGAGACTTCAAGAGTGCTATAGAGCTTGTCTTTCGAAAACGATTTAAGAATAAATGCTGACTTACTCATGTATGGCACCAATTTTTAAGAACAAATTGTATTGCAAATCCTTCTGTTATACGAGTTATGAATTATTTAATAGATTCCCGCCTGGTAGTCTTGTACTGCTTGATATTCAAAATCATATTAATATACGTTACGATCTTTTTTTTTACAAGTTGAATTATAAATGAAATATTTTTATTCAAACTAAATGGCATTCAGAAATATTTCTGGAGCCTTTAAAACGTTTTGGTGGTGAATTCGACAGCCGGAAAATTTTCGGTTGTCGATTACTGCACACTACAGACAGGTCATCTGACAGTCTGCTTATACCCAAGTAGCACACGTTGCAAGTTTTTGGCTAATACATCGCATTTCTAGCAAAAATTATTGCTGCTTTACTTTTCTTGCTACTAGGAATTGATCAGGAATGCATTATCACATATGTATGTAGCTTATAAAGCGCCTTTAGGAATCAAAATTTAGCATTTCGCATATCTTTGCAGATGGAAAAATGCAATAAAATAGCCTCATTGATGTGCCACAAAATGTCTCTTTTTTCTTGAAAAATATGAACATTTTTTAGTATAATATCAATTACATAAATTTCAATCAAAAGCGTTCTTCCAGAACAACAAACTGAGTACGAATAAAAACTTTTCGACTAGTTTCTTCTGAAACTCTTACATAAATGATGCGCCTCAAAGTTTTTTTTTTGTTTATAAATTTTTAAGCAATAAAAAAAAATTATATCAAAAAAATTTATTAAAATGCATATTTTCCCTTTCGCAATAATCCAACATTTTCTAAAGTGATAAAAAAATGGTTTCTATGGTAATTTATATTATGAGTTTTAATAGTATGTACTAGTTCATTTTGCAAAATTATTTCTCATGCATTGAAATATAATTAGTGTTGAGCGTTTTTGATTGTTCAAATAAATTTTCTTATTCGAATAATTTTTGCACAACACTCATGTAATGGCGTCTTCAGAGTTCGATAAGTGAATTGCATGGATGCATCAATAGCTAAAGCTTAACCAATAAATATGAATTTAACAGCGAGAATGCTGCAGCTTTTTTTGGAGTTCAATTGGCCTAAATATATAAAAAAATATCTAATAAATTGCAGCAAAATAAGTTTTACTACATTGGTATTTTTCAGCAAAATTTTATCTTTTGAAAGCTGATTTATTACAAAGAACTTGTATGACGAGCTAGCGCTCATGGTAGTGCGCATCAGTATAGAGAAAAGAAATGTGTATGAATTTTTTTAGCAATAATTTGAAGTATGCATGGAAAATATAGCCATTGCTTTTACTGTAAATTTACTTTAAATGCGCTTTAATAAGAGCCATGAATCTGTAATTTCTTTGATCTATTAATGCCAAATCAAAACAATAAATATAGTTGCTTTTGTTTAGCTGCAATCTTTTCTAATAACGAAGCTGTGCTACTTCTCAACATCTATTTTGGCTGTATAAACGCTTCTAAAGTTGGTTAATTAAATATTTTGAACCAATGCTAATATTAAGCTAGACACAAGCTGTAAAAGCGTTTTTAAAGAATTAAAACTTTCTTTTAAATAAAAAAAGCTAAAAAATGACTTGTCAATTGCATTAAAAGTGTTTTTACAGCTTACTCCTAGCAAATATTGCACCGTAGTATTTTAATGCCACTTGGATAGTAATATAAAAAATATTTCAAATATTTCTACCCACTATTTAGCCCCAACAACGGGTTTTGATAGAAAGTTTTCTTATTAAATTTTAAAGTACTACTCTACATCATAAGAGCAGGACCAACTAAATAAAATTATCATCTATACTGATTGCTCTAAACAGTATGATGGGTTTGCGTTGCGCATTTTGTCTCAAACTTAAATTCTCACATATGCATCTTATTAACTGCGCACCGACCGAACATTTTTTTTTAGGTTTATTTAGTAGCGAGTAGAGTAGCAGAATTAAGAATTGAAAATGGTACTTACGCCGAAATAAGTGTCTATGTTGATTGATAGCCTCACAGCCCTTAAAGTCCTTAGAAAAAACGAATTTAAGTCTCATTCTCAAAATGTCTTCAATATAAATATACAGTTACTCACAACATTGAATATACACCTTGATTTGAAAGAAATATTGGCCATTTTTAAAGAAATTATGAATGTTTAGTAAATAATTTTAATGCATGGGGATAGATACCAATCTGACTAATAACGAACATAAATTTTAATATTTTTGAGACATAACACAAAAAGAATTCATAAAAACGTAAATTAAAGCAAAATTCATGTCACAAAATTAAGTATACACTTGCCAATTTTGACATCAAATTTGGTTTTTTTTATCACGGAAGTATTGCAAAACATTTAAAAGTTTATAGGGCTATTTCGATTAATAGTTTGCATACAAGCTCATTTCGTTTTACGCGTTAGTTTCGCAATGGCGACCACTAGCAAGGATACAACTTTTGCAATAAGATAATTGGTAATGAGATGATATTGTAAAGGAAAATCGTATCGCAAAATTGGTGAAATTATTAGAAGACCAATTATACAGTTCAAAATATTATAAACAAGTGGATATACGAAAGTACATTGATGAATTTTATAGATAGAGGCAGAAAAAACTCCTATCAAAATGTGATGAGTGAATTATATTACGTAAATTGCAAAAATATCAAAAGGCTAGTGTGCCGAAATCGACAGCAGAAGTTTCCAAAGTTATTAGCAAGAGAGCGATAGCCAAGATCTGGAAAGAAATTTCGAACTTTTTCACCCAAAAACTGGTGGATTCTATGCCACGACGAATTAATTCGGTAACAGATACAGCAAGTGGTCCTACCAATTATTGGAATCAAAGAATATCTTTTTTAATTAAAATTTAATGAACTATATATGTACTTCATTTTAATGAACTGTATGCTTAATTTTGTGACATGAATTTTGCTTTCATTTACGTTTTTATGAATTCTTTTTGTGTTATGTCTCAAAAATATTAAAATTTATGATCGTTATTAGTTCGTCAGATTGGTATCTATACCCATGCATTAAAATTATTTACTAAACATTGTTAATTTCTTTAAAAATTGCCAATATTTCTTGCAAATCAAGGTGTATGCTCAATTTTGTGTGTAACTGTATATCTGCCAATATTTATATACTTAACTGCACCCTTTGTTTTTTTTTTTTTTGACTTTTTTGAAAATTATTTGAAATAAAATACCTCAAAAACTAACAGGAATAGAATATGAAACCTGTAAAATTTTTTTGTTAAAGAATGCTATGATTTTATAAAAAAAAAAAAAATCTTGAAATAAATTTGTTTAAAAATTAATTTTTTTTTATTTGTAGAAATTTTTCTTAAAACATTTTCGATAGTTACTTTTTATTTTTTAATATTTTATATGTTATTCTTCAATCAATCCTAAGAATGTATATGCTTTCAATTCGAAATTCTCGACATACCTTTGAAAAATTTGAGATTTTTACTGAAGACGCGCACTATATTTCTTTGTTATGATAATAAGATTTGGGTTTCTGGTTGCTTGACAAAAAAAAGTGAACACAATGCCATGCAAAAACATTAAATTCTAACGTTGAAGTAATCAACTAAACTGCAGTTTAGTATACGTTTATTGAAAGTTGAGGTATGATCAGCTCTAAATATTAATTCATAAACAAAAATGTTTTGAAAAAATTTCACACGACAAAATTAGAATGAATGTCTGCATATATAATGCATTCAGTCTGTTAGAGATTATCTCACTGCAAAAATATTCGATATATAAATATTCTTCGTGATAATTTGTTCGATTCCAGGCTTCTCAATATCAAATGCACCATGTAATATGCATGCGAGTGCTGTTATTGCTAACTTCATAAGAACTTAGTACTTATGTATGTGGCGTGATGTATGTATGTCAGTAAGCTAATAAATTAAATTATCAAACAAAAATATGGCAGTCAAATGCATTACTAGTAGGGCACTAACAAGCAATCTACACAGGTACTAGCACCTACACACACATAAATACTATATACCACAGATAAGTAGAAGTGCAAATTATTGAAGGCAAAGGATGAATGCAGTTTTGCAATGAGTAAAAATTTATATATACGAACTGGCAGTTTGGCGCACAAATGAATATTTAAACGTAAAATTTATACCATAATACGTGTCTGCTATGCTGGTTCGTGCTAACGTTAAAAGCCGACTAGAACTGGTAATAGCTGTATACACATTTATGTGTAGGTAGGTGTGTCGGAGGTGAAAGTGTATGTGTTTGGTATGTGGCTAATAAATTAAATATTCATGATAAGATTGGCAACTGCATCCTACTACTGGGTTATGGCTTTAACATGAACGTTGCCGAGGATTATTGTATAAGGAAGAGACTTTTTTTTATCCTAGGATTAGGGTGTTTATAGAAATAAAAATATTCAAACTTACATATAGGATTAAATGCTTGAAAAGATTAAAATAAAAAATTCTCCAGTGTACAAAAATGAAAAGGCTTATAAGCATTGGCTCTGAGTTGGAACAATTTTTGCAGCAAGTGATGATAAGTGCCATAATGCCTCTTAGTTTTTGTAAATCTAAATTTTTGAGTTTGAGTTTAAAGTTTTTACCTACTTTTTACCTATTCCACATACTTAATTATTTTTGTGGTTACCAAGCCCTATATTGATCTGCCCTGTTTTGCAAAAAAGTTAGATAACAACAACAGAGATCTTTGTAACAAATTTCATTATGACTTGATTCAATAATATCCTGCATATCTCAGCACTTCGTGCCAAATTTTATCAAAATTTCTTACGTACTTCACTAAATACAACGATCAAGTTCTTTGGCTTTTATGGGAGGTACCACTTCTGATACAGTTAAACCTACATACTTAAATTTCACTATGATTGCTCACGTGGTTGACTAAATATACCTAAGTTTACATTATGGTGTACTTTTAGTTCCGAGATACCTTCAAGCAAGTAGACCATCTGTGTATGTACAAATATTGAATTTTACAACAATTTCTACAGTAGTTCACTTAAAATAACAATTACAGCACATATGCCAGGTTCTACGACCCTGATGCAATCCTGCACGTGGTTTGAACTTTTTTACTTTACACAGGAAGCATTCTCTCAGTTATTCTTTTTTTTACGCATATAAGGGGCGTGATATGTAAAAAACTTGTGTATATTCTTCCTCAGAATAACGTCCAGAGTTGGTCATCATCAGTTTCTCTGTGAAAATCAGGAATGCGGGAGCAGGAACCGTTATAATTTGATGAAATTTAATGCTCCGGTTACCTGTTTAGTTTTACTTCGTTAACTGATAATGCGTAATATCGGATAACAAACATGCTTAATGCCAAACAAATTTAACCCTAACCCTCCTGACAAGGGTACCCGAACGGGACTTGAAGTCAAACATTTTTTAAACCATAAATGTTACAAATTTGAGGATCTCTGACATCTTACAAATAATTGTTTTATATTGTTTTTCGCATTTTTTAGTTTTCCAGAATTGTGTTGTCGGCTGTGGAGCCGATCCAAAGTCGAATAGTCCTTACCATTCTAAAAAGGGTACCCGTTAATCTATTCATGCATTTTATATGAAGAATGTGAAATAATGAGCGATTTCGTGTATGTTTTTATTTATGCTTTGTAGATTATAAAGAACTAAAAGATATTTTACAACAAATTTTGTATTACTAGAAATAATATAAAAAAAAGAAAAGGACAATTCAGCAGCTAGTGCAGCGTGAAGCTATGATTTTGGTATGCTCGTTGCATATTGGCCGCTTGCAGCCTTCACATTTCTTATGTGCCTTTCTGTCAGATTTTACATCAATAGCCACGCAAGCCACCGACCAGTCTTATCTCGCTTAGTTGTAACCAATGGGTCTGCAGAGTTCGGGATAACTGGATCAGAGAAGTTTGTGCTGATCCTAAGCTCAAAAGTAGCGCGGAGCATGGTGCATTGAGTTGTTCGCTTATGAGCTACCCTTCCGATCATTTTCTGTTCTCAACTCTATGCCAGGTGATGTCAAAAAGCCCCGATGAGACCTTCGCTTTTCTTTGGTGCTTGAATGGAGGTTGGAATAGACACAAATTTAACTCAACGCAGTCACGTCAATCATGTTTGAAAAAATGGCCAATGATAACCTATTTGCTTTACGTCCATAACATCTACTCCACCTTTGGTTTTATTGTGGAAGATTTATATCTCCTCTTTTCTATTTACTGCTGGCTGGCTGCCTCGTGAATAATGCGTAGTTACAGGAAAAAACGATCTTTTTCTTGGTCACGACGGATAAAAGAGCTAAATTTTTGTTGAATGCATATCGGGGTGTATCTACATATATCGTATGTGGGGTCTTGCTCTTGGAATGTGAGCTTTGTTATATCGAAGAATACCGACAAGACTCATTCCTCCAACTCGTAGCTGATTGTACAACGGAAGTGAAGTAAAAAAATTGAATCAGATTATTTGTCAAAATCAACCAGAGCTAAAACATTATTTTCTCGAGCGTTTACATGTCGCTGACCCCCAGTAAAATTGGTTAATCCATTTACGTCCGACAAGTTTTCAGTACATTCGGTACACTTGGGCCATTTTTAGTACATTTGGCGCATTTTCAGTACATTTTCTGTACATATTCAGTACAATTCGACTGTTTCTAAAAATTTTAGTTTTTAAGTAAATTTGCCACGAAATTTGCTTGGGGTAAGCTTTGCTGACTTTTTTTTTAGTAAAAAGATTGAAATTTTGCCCAATTTTGGTAATTTTAAATAACTTTTTAATCGACATATTGGGAAAGTACATTTGGCATTTAAAAAGTACATTTTAAGATTCCATCCAGTATATTTTCACAAAGCCCAAATGCCATCTGTCATCAGTATACTCCAAATATAGGAGATGGGAACGCCTTTGGATGACTGCAATTGACCCACAAAGTTGAAGGAGGATCATCTCTAGCACCATTTATAATTATAAGCAGCAAAATTCCAATGACAGCATTAAGCATACCGCTTCTCATTGACTTCTCATCACACTAGGCCCAAACAATAGCAAGTACACGCTATGACTCTCTATCTTCCCATATAAAACTCTCACGGGTACCCTTATCAGGAGTCTACGTATGTAAATGTTGTCAGGACGGTTAGGGATAAGTCTACGTCGAGATTTTTTTTAGATATAGATATCAGGGTGTTTATTTAGAAAATTTTGTATACAAATTTTATTTTTTTATTTTTCCTATATTTTAGCTTGAGGATTAAAAATAATTGTCCCAATATTTGAGCTTCCTCGTCTGTAAACGGAGCGCACACAGTTAATGTCCGATTTCGTTATGTTATATGTTATCTCAGGAACAAATGTGACAACTTTCAAAATATATAATAATCTTTATATTTTAAAGGGGCACCTTTCTTTTAGATAAAATCGAACGACATACTGAATCTTGTTTTTCTTTAAGTAAAGTAAAAACTCTATGGCCTTGAATATTACTGGAAAAATTTGAATAATTTTTAAAATAATGGATGACAACATAGATACAAACAAAAATGTTGGATATTCGACAAAAATTAGGAGAATCTTGACAAGAAGGTGTCGCACCTCTTTTACATGCAAATGATTAAATTAACGAAAAACTGAAAGCTATTACAACACTTCGAGCGTAGACTTAGAAAGATTATTAAAAACTTTAAGTTCTTTTAGGGAGCTTTGCATTACTCTGAAGGGGAAAAAACACTTATACGGCTGAGTCGCTACATTAATTTTAATGAAATTTGGTATGGAAATAGATTTAATTCTGAATAAAAATATTTGTTTTGAGTGAGCTGCTAAACTTATGAACCGATTTTGTCAGGCCCGTGCGCAAGGGGGGTATTTTGGGGGTTCAAACCCCCCCATTCGGAATTTTGTTATTGACATTTGAATGAAAAATCAAAAAGACACAACAATTTTTTTTTAAGTGAAAGATAACTAAAATGCCAATAAATCGTCGGAGATCGAGTTTTTAATTTTCGATAAAATTTGCGCTCTCTAGCTATTTTTGAACCAAAAAACACGATTTGACACCACTGCTCGTCGCTAAGGCTAAGTAACACGATAGTTTTTTCAATGCGCGCTTAAGCATAGTTCCGGCATCAATAAAATCAGCGTGCGTTCCAATGAAAAGAAGAGAAAACGCCGAGGAAAACTTTGGAGAAATTTTTAAAACCGTGAGCAGAATCAGCGAAGAGTATGACATTCAGTTGCGGAAGCCCACGATTACGCCAAGACGAACTTGTTGCTCTAACGTCCGAACTGACTCAGTTGAAGATAATGTTCGTGTAACAATCAACATTAAATACATTGTTTTGTTTGTGCGACATTTGGAAGGACGTTTTTTGAATCATCGTAATATTTTATAGAATTTCGCATGCCTCATCCCCAACAAAATGTAAAACTTCAATGAAAATTCATGCACAAATCTATTTGCGCCATATACAGTGGAACCTCGATTATCCGTCTTCCGATCAACCATCACACCGATTAACCGCCACATTTTGTCAGCAAACTTTTTTTTTCGTTTTGTTTCGATTCTGTTTATGTATGCACATAATAAAATACGAAAATGACAAAATAACATTTTTTGTTACGTTTCCTTTTTTCTTGCGTTTTTGAATTACAGTACATATATATTTATATTCAATACTTTGTATTCTAGCGTCACTATACAGAATCAAAACAAAATTCTGCCATATATTCGATTATCCATCTATTCGAATATCCGTCAGGCTGCTGGTCCCGTGCCTGACGGATAATCCAGGTTCCACTGTATTTCAATTTTGCATGATAGTTCACGTGACATGTGGATAAATGAAGTTCAACTTTGGCGTCAACGCATTTCCGGGCAAGACATCAAAAATTCTCTCGAAGAACTGGACATTTGCGATGAAGACGCGTTTCCAAATGTCCATCAAATGCTTCGTGTTATGGCAACTTTGCCTGTGACAACAGCAACAAATGAACGCTACTTTTCAGCGCTACGTCGTCTAAAGACATATACTATGATCAACTATGTCCGAAGATCGGCTAAACGGCTTAGCCTCGCTAAATATACATCGCGATATCAAAATCACATTGGAAAGAGTTTGGAACGAGTTTTTTCAAGTACTTACCTCGCAGATTTAGCTACTTACTACGTAATGATAACTGAATAGCGAATCATAACATAAACACACGAAGAGCTGAGATGCAAAACCCGACAAGTCCAAAAAAATGAAAATGTGTGATGTTGTAGAGAGGACGGAAAAAATTTTTGTCTACAAGTACACATACTCTCAATTGTAGAAAAAGTATTTCGCTTCACAAACTTTTGACTGCAATAATTTCTGATAAATTATTTTTATCCAAACGCGCCACATTTCCGAAAATCAAAACCCGCCAAGTCCTATTTTTCATTAAAAAAGATTTGGCTTTTATAAATACAAATAGTTTTATGTTATTAAAATATGGAAATTATGTTGTGTAATTAAAATTTCAATCTCCATTTATTCAAATGTTTTTAAATTAATTTAAATTTATCCATTTTTAAAAAATGATTTCGAAAACTTTTACTTTTACTATTTTTCAAAATCCGCCAAGTCCCGAGGTTTCACTTTCAAAACCAGCCAAGTCCACGTTTTCAATTTCAAAACCCGCCAAGTCCACATTTTTGTTTCAAAACCCGCCAAGTCCAAAAGTTTTTTTAGTATAGATTAGGTCATGTAATGAAAACTCAAGATTTTAATAGCTTTTGACAACTATTACAATGGATCAATCTTCTTTTTTTGCTGTAGTTAGATTTCAGTGGAATACAGTTTTTTCGTTTTTCTCTAAAACGCAAAATATGGACTTGGCGGGTTTTGCATCTCAGCTCTTCACATGTACATACGTATGTATGTATTTACTTATAATTAAATGTCTATATTAAATGAAAACCATTTTTTGACTTTTTTATGAACGTAATCTAACATGAAATGTCCGTGTTAAATACCCCCTCCCCCCCACATGGATGATTCCTGCGCACGGGCCTGGATTTTGTTGAAATTTAGTATGGAGTTACATATGTATGTATGTATGTATGTATATTGAACTCTAAGAAAGAGATGGAGGTAGGGATAGGGCAAAATGATACCATAACTTTTATTTTTGGCAGCGATGACATAAAATACCTCTTTTTACAAAATTGTAAATACATTGGCTCAATTTGAGTACTTTTCGGTACATTTGGAATATTTCTTGTAATTAACGCTTATTTTTTTGTTGTTATTAATAAATTTTGGTGAAACACGCATAAAAAAATTTATTTTTTTTTTTGGTGCAAAAGACACACAAGTACACTTACCCTCTAAAAAGTACCTTTCAAATCTCTATTAATTACATTTTCATAAAGCCCAAGTGCCATCCCTGATATAAGAAAACGGACTCTTCTGTAAACCAGAAAATACTCTTAAAGCGTCATATGAGGCGCCCAGTTGAAAAACCGGCCAAGTCTCTTTTTCATACTTTTGGAAAAACAACGAAAAACGTTTATCTTTATTGAAAATTTAAAACTATTTCCCACATAATAGCTTATACAACTTTTGATCTCAAAGCACATCAGATTGGAGTTTTGGAGTCTTATTTGTGTATGTTTTTAAGAAAACAATTTTGGACTTGGCCGGTCATGATACCAATGTACTGGAATTGCTCGGTTTTGACACAGGAAGCAAAAAAATTTTGTTTGAAAAAAAAGTGGACTGGCCGGTTTTGATATTAATGTACTGGACTTGGCCGGTTTTGATTTCAATGCGTTGGATCGGTTTTGAAAGCAAGTTCATAGACTTGGCCGGTTTTGAAATCGATGCATCAAAATAAATTTAAGAAATCTAATATTTTTGTCAACAACATTTTTTTTAATCTAAAAACAGTAGTAGAAAGATAAAGTATGGTCTAGATTTTGATACATGAGAATATCTTAAAATTAGGCTTTTTTGAACTTGGGTGGTTTTCCAACTGGGCGCATCATATATTGCTGATTTATCAGCACAAGGCAAAGACTACACAAGCAATTATTCAGTGGTGTCGAATCACGCGACTTTGGTGAACAAAATATGTATAATTTCCCAGTTGCAAGGGACGTTATCCAAGTAATTTCCAATTGTAATCGAGTCACATAAAACTTAAATGCGTACTTACATATTAAATTTATATAAAACTTATTTAAGCTTACTTATTAATTTTTTATTCAAATTTATCTTTTAAATGGTAACATTGAATTTGCAGCCAACCAGCAATGGTCGGTTTTCCTGTCAACAGAAAAATCGATCGTTGCTGTTCATTGTTATCATATGAGTTGTACAATTAAAACAGCCAAAGAAACAAGTTACTTAATATTTTCTTTATTTATATAATTAATATATGGCATTTATTGTGTAAATGTAATTTAAAGTTATTTATAAATTTCGAACAACATTTGTGCTGCGGTCTGTGTGAAGGAAAGCTGAGTATTCAGTTACTGAGCAACCATATATATTTGAAAGTTTCAAGCTCAAATTCTCAAACTAATTTGTTTACTAGATTCGATATTTAAAGATCCTAACATTTTAAGCTGTGATTTGTTTAAGTTATATAAAGGGTGAAAAGATCATACTGCTTTCCTCCATTATTGGTAAGTTATATTTTCACATCTGGTAAAATAAGTTACTCTGATGCAAATTGCTTCACGTTTATTGTAGTTTAGTATTGGATTAGTCGTTGATTTATGTTGATAAATCGGCAACATTCGATGCTTTAGAAATGAACATAACCCCTCTTGCTCCGGAAAGAAGGCCTCAAATTGTCAAAATTTGAACATATTTTATAATATTTTTTTGTTATTTTTAAGTAATAAATATTACAAATTTAAAATATAATTTTAAGTAAAACAAAATATTAGAATCACTTTAAAATATTACCCTTTATCTATATGTACATATGTACGATTTCATAGATGCATCTATAGGCTATTGTGTGATATGATCCGGATTTATGCTTTTCAAAGCTGCACAAAACAAGTGAGTGCTGAAATTGCTACTACACAACAACACCTTCATGATGCGTCATTTGTGTATAAATTAATTTAAAGTGGGGGCGAGGCCTAAAGCATTAAACTTTTTTGTTAAAATAATGGACATTATTTTAATATCGTCTTTTCTTCTATTTTCGAGTACATAACATCAAAATCAGGGAAATTTTTGATTTTTGTTCCATTTTTTATAAGTTTTGTTGATATTTATTTATTAATGAAATTTGTGAACGAACAAAAAAACGTTGTACTTTCAGGTTCATTAAATCCATTTATTTATTAATGGAATTATTAGAGGTTTTCATCGTTATCCTGTAGACTTTCACATTTAAATGCTCTTAATAAAGCGTCAATTTGCTATTAAATTTTGCCGTAACGAATGTTCACGTTCTGCATTTAATCTATTGATAATTGGTGTTGGTATTTGTTTTGGTATTTAACATTCATCAATGTACCATGAATTTTGTATGCTTAACATTTTAAACTGAACAATCAACCGGAAACTGCAGTTTGCCAGTAATTTATTTGCATAATCTGATGAAATATTTAATCTTTTGTAAATTAATTCTCTTAAATGAACTGCACCGGTATGTATTTTGATATGTAAAGCAATAAAATTATTTTAAGTGTGCCATAGTTGCCATCTCAACTTAATTTGCTAAAGTTATTGTATATCCAATGTCTGCAGTTAAAAAAATCATATTGGCACGATATTGCTTTCGATGCTTATGAATAAAAAAAAACACCATCTTTTGGATATGACTTCTGAAGCTTAATGTTTACCATTCCTTTTTAATACACTTCAAAAGCCATCGATCATCAATACAACTGGAGATAATAGACTTGAAACATTGAAGAAAATCCAGCAATTTATCAATAAAATTTGTTGAATAGATGCAGTAACATTTCTATATCGCATTTAAAGAAGTCACCATTTTTTTCTCCTGAAATCTTTGCGGTCCGAAATCCATAACCGAAATATAGAAAAAACCGCATTTATTTTGTTTATTATTTTTGGTCTCTTCTAGATGTTTTTTTTTTGCTTGGCAAAATTTCGGAAATTCTCAACTCTATCATTTTTTGATTGATTGCCAGTATAGAAACTTGTTTTTACGCGCTTTGAAAAAATCGAAACACATAATGCTCATAACTAGTAAAAACTTGGAAAAAATGTGAAAATCAGTTTCCAGTGGCTTGTTGTTGAGTGCTTGTTACTATTTTTCCACAATTTAGTTCTCTTATTTCAACAGTTAATTTTAATAGCCATCTAACAATACATAATTCATATTGTACGAGAAAGCCACTTCTGAAGTATGACGACCAATTTAAAGGTACATTGATTTTTTCATGATGTGACATCAGAAAGAGGTCTAGCGTACTCAAGCTATGCCTCCCAATGCGAGGAATGTACGTAGGGTCGTTCACTAGCTGAATCAGTAGATTAGACTCGGCAAAAACTCAACATAACGGCCTTCAGAAGTTGTATGACCAGAATGGCGCAACCGATTAGAGTTATGAACATTGAAATCTCCAGCAACAACAATTTCAATGTCTGGGTACGACACTAAGATCTTGGAAATCGAATTTGGATGCAGAAGTCATAAGCGTACTGGTCTCCGCGTGCGCAAAGGGTTCAAGGGGTGGCAAAATGGTTCTTGTTATGTGTTGTATTCAAAATTTGTTTTTAGCATAACTAACAAATTTCATAAAATTTTGTGAACCTTTTTGTTTTTTTAGTTATGTGCAGGGCCTTTGTAATTTCATGGAAATGCTCATTTTGGTAGGGTTTTGGGATGTGAATAGTGTAATTGCTTGGTAAATAAATACAATGTTGGTAGGTAGGGGCTGCAAATTACCTGTTCGCCACGAACGCAAAATATCCCCTGAACGCCACTGGTAGCTTATTTTATTTCCATCTTATGTAATCACATATGCATTCTTTTACTTCTAAGGATCTCTAACAAGTTATAATTTTAATACCTTCTGTTTTTAATTTAATTTCTTATGCATATAGTGCAACCTTTCCATGACTCAAACTAAATGGCAAATTTAATTGTTGTTTTGTTTTAAGTAAATTTTGTTTATGTCCAGAGAAAAGGATATACAACTTAGTGTGGTTACGTTGCATATTAATTATTTCATTGTTTATAAAACATTTGTTCGCAAAACTAAGAAATCCTTCAGAAAATCTGTAAGTGACGTGATATTGTTAGAGCAAACAAAAACAATACCAATGAGAGTGTTCATATGTGTCAATATTGCTATCCATACATACATACATACATGTATGCGCACGTGATTGCACTTCTATGAATGCAGCTTTCTGTTTTGTATGTATACAACAGAGTATTATGAACTCAAAGGATTAATATTTAATTAGGTTCTTAAGAATTCAATGTTTTTGCACTAACTTATTATGGTTTAAATTATTTTACCAAATGCTTTTGGTTTTGCTGTGCAATTTTGTTTGTTATGCTAGAAAACAAGTTGGAAATTTTTTAATTCTCTGGTGTACTAAAGTCATTTGATGCAATTATAATGATACCATAATAAATGAGACTTAATCAAAAGTTAAATGGATCGAAGAAAGGAAGGAAAACTTAGCTAAAAATTAATACTACTTAACTTTTGCCGAGATAAATTTTGGAATAAATTTTATATTTATATTGGTGCATATCATGTACATATAAGAACATAAATATTTAAAGCATATTTATTGCTTGGAAATTATTCTGTACTCTAAAGTTAATTAAAGTTGCATAACCGCAAGATGCAGTTAAAATAGCAAATCTAATCTTTTTAAGCCAAATTAATCGGAACTTGAAAAAATTATTCATTTAATTTCTTAGGAAAAAATAAATTAATAATCAAATGTTATTCATTTCGATTTGGAAAGTACATCCCAGTCATTTGGCATATTCAAAACGTACATGTCATCCAAAATGTCATTTCTATAATCTAAGTTTAGCCATTTGACATTATGGCTCGTCTAGCTACCGAACTTCACCAAAACCGTTCTAGTGACCGAACTGTTTCTAATACAGTTCGAAAGAAGAAAGCGCATGTGTTAATGATGCATGTGCCTCATCGTTACGCACGCTCTATTTTAAATATTGGTGCTATTAGTGAAATTGTGGCAATTATGTCGTTTTTAACATTAAAACTTTCATCTTCATCTATATAAAGCTCAAATCACGCAAGTATTGAAGCCTTCTATGAAATGCGCACAACACACTCCGATTAGGAAGTGGTACAACAGTCATTAAATGATGATTTTTCGATCATTGTATTCTACAGAGATAAAGATCATTTATCGCTCGGTGGGTACGTGAATAATCAAAATTGTCAATTCAACAAGTTAACTTAAAAACACCGTTGTATCCACAAAAGTACCTGCCTGGTGTGCACCAGAGATGTGCACGAATGCATTCATACGCAGTTGTGAAACACTCACAAAAAACGAATTGTGAATCAACACTATGCATCAAACGTGTGAAATGAATGAAAACACTGCTCACTCAAAGCGAATGCGAATGCTGATGTGCAGTACTTATTTATCGCATTGCCGTTGCTTGCCTTCGTTTTCTTTGTAGGCAACGAACACACTTCAGAAGACAAGCACTATTCACTTAAAGCTCATTCATTCGTTTCTATTTTTATGCATCGAATTCTATGGCTATGCAACGAATGCTACGGCTATGCAATGAATGTCATTACGCAGCATTAACTTTTTTTACTATATTTTCCTTGACTTGTGTATTTTTCATGCTTTAAAATAAGAAATTATTTTGTCTTTTAGAAGAAACTCAAAAATTACTAACAATGGCAAACAAAGTACTACTCTACAGTAGCATGAGCTCAAATCGTATGTGGTATTCGATGCTACGCTATAGCATTCGTTGCATAGCCATATAATTCGTTGCACAAAAATAGAAACGAATGAATAGGCTTTGAATGAATATTGCTTGTCTTTCGAGTATTTTCAAGGAAAGCAGAGGCAGGCAATGCCAATGAAATTAAAAGGCAATGCACTGCAGCACTCGTTTCATATGTTGTCGAATAAAAGCACGCAATAGCAATGAATAAGCGAATGGTAAATAAAAACGAACCACTCATTGTACACCTCTGGTGTGCACTATGGTTCCCATATAGCTAAATTCAATGCAAATCAATACAGCCGTATCGTAGCCAACTTTTTCTGAGTTGAAATCAAAGACTTAGTTCTGTTCGATATATGGTTTCAAAAAAATGGTACCATTGCCCATACAAATAACAAGTTATGAATTTTCTGATCAAAAACTCAGCTGGATACGAAATAACGAGACTTGGTCGTGGCACTTGCCCTCCAAGAATGTGCGATCTTGAATTTTTTTATTGTAGAACAACGCCAACGCAACCAATTTTCTAACTCTTAAGCAATAAATAACATGTGTCAAACTATGAACAAGATACATACAGTCCGCATTGCTCAGAAAAGTGGGTGACAATTTCATCAAAGGAATTGTGTTCAGCAAAAGGTCTCGTTGCAAAGATTTGAATGATGTATTATTTCGTGTATAATGGTAAGGTCTGTGCAGTAAAATAAAATAAAAATTTGGTCGTTTTCTAAATTCTAAGTGATTTTTGAAAATTTACTTTCCGAAGTACAAATTGAATAACCCCACATTTGTAAAATTTTACAATTAAACAATATCGAGGTATATAAATAAAACAAGCTACTACGAACAATTTCGGAAAGGATCAATACAAATACGGCATCGATGGTGAGAAGCATCTATTCTGACTATACACCAAAAATTAAAATTAAATTCTGACTCTCTGCCTTTTTAAGACTGACTGCAATTCAGCAGGCCTCGTTAAAACATTAGTGGTCCTTCGGCATAAGTATTAAATTTTTAGTTACATGTACATTTCCACAGAAATTGTCATTTTAGCCGACCATTGGTTTCGATGGTTTTTATTTTATTATTTTTTTGAGTACACCTTTCAACCATGTTTTTTTTTTTTTGAAGCTAAGACTATCTTGAGTTAATATTCAAGATGGAACAATCAAAATTCAAAGGGAGACATAATAGTTAAAATTGTATTTAAAGTAAGAAAACACGAAAAAAGTTACATCTAAAGTTATGTATAAAGTTACATTAAAATTATAGGTTTTTGAGTCTTAACCATTTCAACCTTCACAGATATTTAGCATAATTAGTAAAATGACGTTAAAAAATTATTTGGATTTTTCTTTAAAAAAGTCATATTGTTATTTTATAAAACAGCAAACTATACATATGTAGTTAGAAAAAGTTTTTCAAACACAGATTTTTTGAACTGTTTTCAACCTACATACCTTTAAATAGGCTGCCACAAACCTTAGCAAAAGTAGCATTAAATGTTTATTTGGCATATTGGTGAACTAGAAGTAGATAAGCCACAAAATGTTTCTTTTAATCCAGTAACTGTAGAGTAATACAAATACTGTTTTCAATCTTTATCCGAAAATGTAGTAAGCTTGATTTTAAAATGACCTACTATCATGTAACAGATTTTCCTCAGTGTAAGTACATTCCATACTGCTGTGCTGTTTACTGCCAAATAATTGATTTTATTCATTCACAATCTTATGATGTCCAGTGCAGATGCTCTTATTCTGTTTGAACGATTATTTCAATATGAACAGCACCAACCACCCTTTGAGGGAAACAATTGATTTTCATGAATGCTGTGAATTTAATTAATTCATATAAATAATTTCAAAATTTTAAAAGGGAAGGGTATTTAAAAGGTCGTTACAAATAAAGAGGTTAAATGAAAATACACAAGGGAATATTGTGCCAATATCAAGAAATTCTTGCAAATTCAATTATTCGTTTACCTCAGAAATGCAAACTCTTGCATTTTATTACGTAAGCAGATTAATTTTGAAAATTGATAGATTTAATTTCTTATTTATGAAACACACATTTCAATTTTTATTTTTAATTGATTTATGGGTACATGTACTTACTTAATTGTGACGATTACCTATTATGTTTCTTTATTTGAATATTTTAGGTCATCAGAAAATATAATGTTCTTTGATGTGAAAGGAAACAAGATCTTAAAATTTGCATAATGTTGTAGGCACATTCTCAAAATTATGTTAATGGAAGCTCCCTTATCCAAAATAAGAACCTTTTCCTCCGGAGAGAACTTAAAATGCACTGTGTGAAATAAAACTTTTTGGTGTTTGCGTGGGTCGGTATACTTGAGTCAAAGAGAAGCCAATCTAAGTTGATGATCGGAATGCTTGGATGACCAAGAAATTCGGGACACAGAATATCATTCTAACAGTTGTTTGGGATTGAAAATGGGCGAAATCAGTTATCGGACCCTCGATAGAAACAAAAACTGTTTAACGCTATACTGAGAGTGTTATCTAAGGTATTGAAACCAAATTTCACCCAAATGCAACAAATGATTTCTTCTAGCATCAAACAAAAATTGGCAAATTTCGAAAATATGAAGTGACATCTCCCATACAAACATTAGCTTAAATTTGGATTAAATTTTTAAAATTTGTGTTTGCTTATATATGTAGGAATCGTCAAAAAGACGTCCGCAAAAATTCTGAAATTTCAGCCCTCTCTCTTTTGGTTGTCCGCCTTTGTTCAATTTTACTACCCGCCATCCCTTTAAATGACGTCCACAAAAGATTACGCAGCCCCTTCTTCTTTTTTTGTTTTCAATTTTTTTCATTTCTTGTGAA
This sequence comes from Tricholauxania praeusta, assembly GCA_949775025.1. Classification (NCBI taxonomy): domain Eukaryota; kingdom Metazoa; phylum Arthropoda; class Insecta; order Diptera; family Lauxaniidae; genus Tricholauxania; species Tricholauxania praeusta. The sequence goes on from OX459029.1 coordinate 59,434,804, forward strand.
CAAAAAACGACACAATTCAAGTGATATTTAAAAAATGGACGTCCAAAAAGGTCTAAACTCTCTCTCCCCCCCCCTCCTCACCTGTTGTCCAATTTTGTCCGTTTTCACGCCTCTTTCCCGTCCTTTTTGTTGCGAACGCCTTTTATGGGCGACCCATGTTAATTTTCTTTATTGGTTATTTGTTGATTTCTTTAAGGAACTTAACTTCGGAAAGAAGATTTTTGGATATTTGTATTGAATTTTTTTACACGTTTGTTCGAAAATTTTACCGTTTGTTTGATATGACGTAGAAAATTTATTTAGAATTCAGTGAAAGTTTAATTGTGGCACTTCGACTGAGTATTGAATAAAATTAAAATTATAATTCTGAACAAAATTGGTAGTTTTTGTCATTTAGTGTGGAAATTCATGCCTGTTGAATTTGCTTAATTTCCTTGAAAGCAAAAAAAAGCTCTTCCTAAACTACTCTCAACTAATTTTCTAAGTTTTGCTGGTGTAATATGAATAGTCTCTTCTTCAATATTTTATTCAATGTTTAGGGTTTATTCCCTTTTATATCAAGGTAGCTCCACATGAAAAATTCCAGCGCAGTCAGATCACGCAAAGGCAGGGTCCAAATCGACTTTTCATCAAATATGCAATTCGAAAAAGGATATCTTAAAATTCCCATTATTTGCTGTATAGTATGTTGAAACCAAATCTCGATATTGATCTCCTAGATGTGACAATAAAAATTGAAACATTACCCGGTGACGTTCATTATTAATTTGTTTTACATAATCAATCACTCTTGGAATAAATAACGTCCGTAAGTATTTGTGGCGGTAGTACTACACATCGACACTTCCAGCTTATCTGACCTTTTTTGCGAAAAAAAAAATTATAGACATATACGAAAAATTGCAAGTATTAAAAATTAAACGATGCATCACATCGAATTTTTACCATAATAGATAAAAAATCTTCATCACATATTGAATTTCCTTGCTTTTCTTTTTTTTTTCAATAAATTTTTTTTTTTACTTAATTTTTTACGATAAGATTATAAAAATATCACACCCGTTACATTTGGATGTCACACCCGTTACATTTTTGAAGTTACTTCGTATATATTATTTAAAAGTTCCTCATCATTTTAATAAAAAACATATCATATATTTCTAAAATGATATCAATTGATCACTCATTCCTGCAAAATTTTAGACAATTTGAACTCAAACTGAAAATATTTATAAAAGAGCTTTTCTCAACGTCACAGCCGTTACGCACTTTGAAAGCATTTCCTGAACTTATAACATTAGATGTCAAATTTTTATACTTTTAATAAATATCGGAAGGTACCATTGTACTTGTTGCAAGAGATTCAATTACATTCTCACACTTGTCTGAAAAGATATGAATGAAAATAAGAGTTAAACTGCCACACCCGTTACACTGGAAGTGTCGATATAATGAACGTTTATAAAGAGTATGTGGTTTTTGTGACTACAAAATTTGCAGTTTTGTTTTTGCTTTCTGCAAAACTCTGGTGCACGTATATTATTTACAGCCGATTCAATAAATTAAAATTTGCTGATCTTTAATAAAAATTTATTACAAAGAAATTAAGAATTTTTTATATCTTAATGTTGTTTTTGCCGAACCTTCTATCTGCGTCCTAATAATTAAATTTTGTTTATTTTTTGTTTCTTCGTATATACAGGTTGTACGTCCACCCGGTTGGCAGTGCTGCAATGGTCACGTGTTGTGCAATAACTGTCGCAGTCGGTCGGTTAAATGTCCAGTTTGTCGTGTTCCACTAGGACCAAGAGGACGCTGTCTGATGTCTGATAAACTTTTTTCATTATTGGTTGAGAGTTTCCCATGTGATGGCGGTAAGCTCTTTCATATGTCCAAATGTGTATTAATTTTATATTTAGGAAGCCAGTAACTTTTTAGATTTATGATTTCATCTTCATTGTTATTGATATGTAATGTAAAAGCGATTTATAACCTAAGATTAATTTTGTTTAAGAAAAAAAAAAATGTTTTCCTAAAATCATATTACCGCGTCTGCTTCCGATATATTGTGTTAATGGCATAGTATAGTTAAAGAAAGTGTTAAAGGCAGACGTCCACACTGGTGCATTTCTAATAACAGTAATTGCCCCTAGAAGTTGAAAATACACGAGGCAGACGTGTAGTGTTCTGCTTTTTTAAAACATATATAACTTTTTGTGCCAAAATCGTCGATATTGTTCATATTCGAATAATTATTTTAAGCACACCGAGTTTTTCCAAATATATTAAATTATATAATAGAAAAGCTTAAAATTCAACTCTATCGATATCTCTTTTTTTCTCTCCGCGATATCGTAAATTTAAATTTTCCAATTATACTGTCGAACTGAAACTAATGTAGATCTTAATCACAGTGTTCAGGAAGATAAAACAGGTTTGCCAAAAATCACGACACCAGAAACCACCTGAAAACTATTCCTTGGCAATAGTAGTAACCGAAACCACTTCACTTGAAATCGGATCAGCTCCCCTTTTGGAGAAAATCCAATTTTGTACCTATAAGGCGAAAAATTGCTCAAAACAGAGTTTCTTGTGACGCGACGAGCTGATTATATTATATAATCGACCCAAATAGTTCTTTATACTCAGAAATTATAACATGCTCGAATTCATAATTTTGGACCAATAAACAAAGACGACTGAATATATACATTAGAGCGGTTCAAAATAAAAACTTTTTGATTTTTTCATGTTGTGTCAGCGGATTACAATAGCTTTATATGTCTGGACAAAGCCCATTGCTAGGATTAAGGTTAATATTAAAAACTGGATTAGCGCCCATTCAGACGTGATAAAATAATTTATTACTCAATTTTTTATAGACATTTTTGCTGTATTGCAATTTTTAAATGCAGTAATAATTAAGTGCCAGATAATGTTTCTCTCGTTTTACATGACATAATCCTTAATCCTTATAGTTATCGTGATATACCAGACAATAGAATAACTTTCATTAGTACATAGTAAGTATCAAAAAATAAAATATAATTGCTCTTTAACACAACAGCCTTTATCTGTTTTGTGCTTAAATACATTTTTTAAAATAAAAGGCAGAAACGATGAAATTGCTTATGGTACCTCTTTTTACAATTTTATAGGGCTCTCAATTTATAATGCAGAGACAACGCAATGGCAGAAATTTTTCGTTTTATATATGGGGCATTTCAGGCGAAGCAGACAATGCAAAAAAATGAGATTTAGAAATTTGTCCATATCCGGCTTAATTGCATTTCTAGAAGGTGTAAACACTTAAGTTTTTTTTATATACGTCTTAGTTTTCAAGTTGTGGACTTCCAAAAATTGACGAAATATGAAAAATGGATATTTCAGAAGCCGTTTTTCGAACTTAACAAAATTTCAATAAAATACGAAACATTGTGGTTTCAACTGCTCTTTTCAATTATGAAATCATATTGGAAATTTGATTTTTTTTTCTTGTGGGAAACTGGAAGTGAACATTTCATCTCAGACTTGAAATAATTTCGACATATTTTATTTTTTTATTTTAACTTTAAAATAAAGAGTAAAATATACCGGTAATATGCTAAAATTTTTTTAACGTGATCTACATTAGTTTACGAGATATATGAATTGAAGTGTATACGTGCCGCACTTTGTATGGGACGTGGCACTTTCTTAAGTACTTTAATTTATATATCTCCTTAACTAATAACGATCACGTTAAAAATTTGTTTGTGAAACATTCATATTTTTAAGGCTTTTTTTAAAAAATAAAATATTTAAAAAATATTATTTATTTATTTATTTATTTATTTATTTATTTATTTATTTATTTATTATTAATTTGATTTAAAATGTTTACTTGCAGTTTTCCATACTTAAAAAAATTTAAAATTCGAATTTAACTAAAAAATTAAAAAGATCATCCTTTTTACTAGTTAAATCAATATTTTTTATATTTTATCATAAATTTCTTGATTCCAATAACAGCGTTCAAAAAAGACGGTCCTTAAACTTCGCCAATTCTTCAGAAGCCCATAACTTGGCAATTAAGCCTCATACGAAAAAAAAAATATGTGTACAGATTTATGTCTACTAAATGTATAACTTACCGGAATATAAACAAATTTCACGACCTCACTTTATTTTCATTGCGCGCTTCGCGCGAAATGCCCGATATATCACTTCGAATTTCATGACTTTCGATCTCTGCCGCACAATAAAATTATATGAAAGTTTCAGCCACTCACTCCCTAACAACTATTCATAATGTTAACGATTTATTTTAATTGTTAATAGCGAAAGTTTATAAAAAGGATTATTATTATATCTTTAAATGACCTTCACCGTTACTTGCTATCATTAATATTATTTAAAAGTTGTCGGTAGTAGACAGATTTCTTGTTTTATAAAGGGTCTTATATTGCTTTCCTCTATTTCTGGTTATTTTTTATGTCTTCAGCAGACTCGAGCATTTTTCTCAATATTGTATAATTTTTACATACACAAAAAAAAAGCTTTTATCAAATTATTGGTAATATTCAGCATGTGATAGTGATACATAAATCTGACAAATTTCAAATAATGCTATGCACTGTACCCAGTTTTTTTCTTAGCTGCAATTGCTCGTCAATTAATTTACCTTCATTTTTAATTCCCATCGTTTACCTACATCTAACTTATTTTGATCATGAAAATAAAAACACCCAACAATGCAATTAATTTTCGTTTAATGGCAACAGTGGCAGCGGAACCAATTGACAAAATCTTCCATTAAGACGGCGCACAGTGGATCACTTTGACTTTTTTTCATTATGCAAAAATTATAGATTCTTAATATATACTGCCCTGATAAGTTAGAAGGCCCTTACTCCAAATTTTTTCTAAATGCATTTTTCTATCGTTCTCAAATCGATCTAAAAAATAGGGTTTCTATGTTATGGGGCAGTATAGCTATCTGATCTTTCTTTTTTGTTACCGAAAGAAATTTTCCAAAGTTTTTATTCAATCATATTTTGTTTGGAGAGTTTTGTAGGGTGCTGCGGTATGTGTTGTAGCAATTTCGTTTTATATAGGGAGTACATACGAGACATGTAAGTGGAGAAACTGGATGAATAGGGTACTCTCTTCAGTATTTTCCATCATAAACTGCGTAAAATAATAGATGTGCGGAAGTTTCTAGACACATAAGTCTACGATAGCAGAGCATTGTTTAACAAATATACTCATTTTTTGAATTACGACTTAATTCCTTTATATTAAAAATATATAATTTTTTTAACTGTTTGGTGAAATTTTCAACGTAAACTTGAACTTTCTTCCGAAACTCAAACTTATTTAAAATTTTTGACTAGCTTTTCAAATCAAATTATTTATCAAAATTAATTAAGGCTTTAAATATCTTCAGCGCTTAACCTATTTCACACCTAATACATGTTACAGATTTGCTTAACAAAGTCACCAGAAAACTGATTTTTACCACCAGCGGAATCAAAATGATCCATTGTGAGGCGTTTACATTAGCGCTACATTAAGTTTAATGTTCGCAACCATTAATGTTGTACCAAAGGTCCTTCCGTAAGGCGCAAGTTTTTTGTATTCGCTTTATATCCACATTTTTTTCACATTACTAGCTGTAAGTAAAACTTCTGTCATTTTGCTAAAGTCTTATGTCAATTACTTGACAACAGCAAAACTTTAAAACAAGTGTCAATGTTACACTTAGCATTTTTTATTTTTTTGTTTCTTTTTTCTTATGAAATATGTAATTGTGTAACATAAATTACAAAAGTTTTTACTTTTTAACATTTGCTTTAGGTTGTTGTTGTTGCTTTTGTTGTGTTTTATAAAGCTCCCTCAATTTCAATCTGTGTTCTCTCATAATCTAAATCATGGCAAAACACTCGATTAGCAAAGTTTTTTTTCCACTCCTTCCGTTAAGGTAATTTTTCCAACTATGTGTCATTGAAGAAAATTATAGAACTAGAATTACTGGGGTTTAACTTTTTCTTGAGCAAACACGGCTTAGGAACAATTAAATCAAAGCAAGTTAAGGTTTTATCCCCGGCCAGACCGAAACTCACATATCCTACACTGCACTGAAAGTACCGTTTAAATAAGTGTTAAAAAAGATGTTGAAGAGGTTGAATAAATCGAAAAAAATGTGGTATGTAAAAAAGATTAGCACAGGTTGAAAATTGTTGAAAAATTCGAAAATATATGCAAAATGTTGAAATAAGTTGAGACAGGTTAAAAAATCTAAAAAAGTTGAATGAAGTTGAGACAATTCAAAATCGATGAAAAAGTCGAAAAATTAAAGAAACTAATAAAGAAAGTTGAAAGAGGTTGTAACAGTCGAAGAAATACATAATATAATTGGAAAAAGTTATAAGGTTGAAAGAGTCGAAAGAATATGGAAAAGGTTGAAAAAATTCGAATTGAAAAGAAAAATTTGAAATATACCACGCCCACTTCTCCAATTACGCCTACTTTTGTTTCAATAAATTAGATATATTCGTGATCGACATCCGCATAAGCAAATTTTCACACAATAGCTTGAATAGTTTGCGATATATGCCATAGTTAGCCTTAAAACTTAGGGCTGTGACACTCAGGTTGTCACGCTGATCAAGAATATATGTAGTCTTCCATACCTGCCACGCCCCCTTCTATGTGATACAAACGGATTGACACCCTCTGTGTAGGGTATAAAAAGGTAAAAATTGTTGAAATTCTGTATCGAAATGTTTGGTTATCTATAAGATTTCAAATGATTTCATACTTGAAAAGCACTGCAAAATTTCCTATAAAAATCACTGTGTATAATATATTTATTATACCCTACACTGAGGATACCCTTTCACTTTGTCTCTCCGTTTGTAACTCATCGAAGGGGGCGTGGCAGGTATGGGAAAGTGCATATAATCTTGATCAGCGTCACCACCTGAGTCGATTTAGCTGCCTGTCTGTCCGTCTGTTGAAATCAGGTTTACGGGAAAACCAAGAAAGCTAATTGAATAAAACTTTCACACACAGGTCACTATTGAAAATGGGCGAAATCAGTTGACGAACACGCCTACCGCCCATACTCTATGTATACTTACCCTGACATATTTTGAAAAAAGTTGCAGCGATTTTGATGAAACTTGGTGATTTGGTGTACATGTGAACCAAATTAGGATAAGGCTAGGTTTCAAGTTTGCAATGGGTCTTACAGGGGCGTGGCACAGCCCGAAATTTTATCATTTATACTACCATATCTTGTAAGCCGTTCAAGATATTGCGATGAAATTTGATAAACGAATACATATCAAATATATCTTGAGTTGAGATAAAAGTGGGTGGAATCAAATAAGCGGTCGTGGCACTTTTCAACTGTTAAAAATTTTGATTCCGTATATCCCAAAATTGGCACAATCGATTTCCATAAAAATTTGGAGATGATGCCGCTGAAAGCAGTCATCAATACAAGCCCAGCAACTTTACTGAAAAGTTCTCCCTCCCATATTAACATGAAATTGTAAGCGCTGTTTTAAGTGAACTATTGCAGCAATTGCTGTGAAATTTAATGTAAGTGGTTCAGTTGCTATAGAGTATATCTGAATCAAAAGTGGCTGAAATAGCACCAGTGGGCGTGGCACCTCCCATACAAATAAAATACGGTAAGTGGCATATTTATCGAAATATGTGAGCAATCATACTAAAATTTGGTGTCAGGGGTTTGCTTATGAAAAGCTATTTCTGGATCAAAACTGGGCTGGATTATACCAGTGGGTGTGTCACCGCCCTAAATTTTAAATTTAACTGCGGCACATATCGCAAACTATACAAACTATTGTGCTAAAATTTAATATGAGGATGTCGATCACAAATATAATTTTTTGAACCAAAAGTGAGCGGAATTGGAGAAATGGGCGTGGCATATTTCAAATTTTTCATTTCTATTCGATTTTTTCAACATTTTAAATATTCTTTCGACTTTTTCAACCCTTTAACTTTTCCCAATATATCCTATATACATATATGTATTTGTTCGACTTTTTCCAACCTCTTTCAATTTTCTTCATAAGTTACTTTTTTTTGACTTTTTCATCAATTTTGAATATTTTCAAATTTTTTCAACCTCTTTCAACTTTTTAAGAGGTTTTCAACCTCTCTCAACTTTTTTCAACATTTTGCATATATTTTCGACTTTTTCAATATTTTTCAACCTCTGTCAACCTTTCTAACATTTCACACATTTTTCGACTTATTCAACCTCTCAACGTCTTTTTAACATTTATTGAAAAGGTGCTTTCAGTGCAGTGCAGGGTATGTGAGTTTCGGCCTGGCCGAAGATAACACCTTAACTTGTTTTTGTTTAATTCAAAAACTGCTTCCGAAAATCCGTTTTTTATTTACTTCAATTCTTTAGAATTACGTAACTTGACAACTAAGCCTCATATAAAGTTAAAATTGTGTGTCTACACATTCTAGAAGTACAATTAGACCGAAGTTCAACGAATTTCAGAATGCCAAATATGTTTTTTACTTGTTTCACATGAAGTACTGGTGGAGACCTCACTTTTTGTGTTAGATTTGAGTGGCAATAGCCGGGAAAAGTAGTTTTTCTCTCGAGGCATTGGCTTATCATACAGTCTCTTCTGAGCCATGTCAGTTTGCAATGAATTTTAATTTCTCTCCCAAGTTGTTCGAATTTATTTCTTGACGTTCTGGTTATCCACATAGGCACAAATGATAAAAACTCGTCGGACTGTATCAGAGGAATGAAACTTTATACTTTGGTACACCAAGTGAATATATCGCCTAAAAGGAAATCATAATTTTAATTCAACTGTGGCTTTAGTTTTATGCGAAGTAAATGTTTGTACTTAAAAAGGGGTGATTTTCATTTTTGAGCGTTATCTACTAATTAAGAATATTTAGATCAGTTCTTATATAAAAATAACTTCATTTTATAGGAATCATAACAATGTTATTAATTTTCGCTCCATTCGTCACAGAACATATGACCTTATCTATATGTACATTTGTATATAAATTTATTAACAATTTTTTTTTTTTGTTTTTCAATATCCTTGCAGTTCGTAATGACAACGGCATAACCAGTAATAGCAAATCACAGACTGAAACAAGCAAGTGCACGCCAGATTTTCATAACCGACCAAAGATGGCAACAATGCAACCAACAAATTCCAAAGAAACCACAATTAAAGTTAAGAAAACTAAGCAAGTTCAGAGACAAATAAAACGTGTGGCTGACACAGTTGATGATAATGATGTTGCTACTGATGATAACGAAATCAAAGATGATGGAAGTGAAGGCAGCAAGGATGTAGAAAAACAACAAATAGACGCAACGTCAGGGGAAATACCAGTGAAAGCAGATGATGCAGCTACGATGACCATCAAGTCTACCGGTAGTATAGCACGCGTTTGCTTAAGGCGAACTACAAGCCGAGAAGAAACAGACAAAGTCCATCATCAATTAAACGAGCTAAAAAGTCAGAAGGACAAGTTTTTCGACTGCACGGTTACCATGACGATCCCAATGACTTCAAGCAACAGAAACTTGGATGAAGGTAAAAAAAGTTTTGCTCACCATGCTGAAAGTATAGAAGATGCAGAAAATGTTAATGGATATACGGATAGTAATGGTACTGCAGTGCATAAAAGGTGGGCGTCTAAGCTATTGGTAAATGTGGAAAACAATAACAGCAACATCAAAGAGGATATTAAACTGAATTTAAAGTCTAATGAGAAATCTACAGATTATTTGATGGACAACTGTGGCAGTAGCAACTACAACAACAATAACTTTAAATTTATTACAGTAAACAATGACAACAGAGATCAAAAGTGTACAGTGATTCGAATTAATACAAAGTGTTAACAAAAGTAATAAATTATCCTAGAATATGTTAAATAATGAATTTCTAAATAAATAAAGAAACGGTTTAAAAGTCTATGATTTCCAAGGTTAAACATTCCCTCACGAAAACTTTTAAAAACACCCGAGGATATCAACCTTATAGGAATTAGTCTGTTATGAATTCTTCATTTCAGGCTTACTTCGCCCAAGTTTTTGTATTTTGATAATGAATGATTTTTTGCACAAACTAAAAAGCCCTCTCTTCGGAGCAACACTGTTTGTCATTGCTGCTGTAAGCTTCCGTTCTGTATTTTCGGGGACAATTCTGCGTTCCGATGGCCTATTGCTCTGCCCATCATTTAATTTTATAAATCACATTAGCCAAATTTTGACTGGCTCTTTGAAAAATTTTTTCATTTAGAAACTTCCAAGAAAAATGACAATTTTATTGCGCGCAATTTTAAGAGAAACATTTCAATTGAGCAGTTGCTTAGCAGAAAAACTGAAATAAAGTTTGTTTTGAGCACCGAGACACTTACTTTAAGGATATTTCTTAAATTTATAAAGATGGAACACTTTTTGGTTAGTAACCTTAAACAGACATTTATTTCAAGCTGTTTCGACTTTCTACCACTATTTGCTATTTTTTTTAATACTGAGAAATAACAGTTCTTGAGATTAAATTCTATTTTATTTATTGCTTGTTTTGCTTTAATTTTGTAATACAATAAAGACCATTTTTGAAAATAAATCTATAAGTTTTATTAAAATAGTAACTTTTTTTAAAATTTAAGTTACAACATTTTTTTTTGAAAGTTCTTGAAGACTTAATTATATTATTCTATACAAATGTCGTTTTATCACAGAGAGTATGTTTTAGTTTCTTGTTTTATTCCATTCGCTTGTAACTAAATACTTCACTATAGTTCTTGAAGTTATAACTTCAAGAACTCAATACAAATACAAGTGAAACTTTGGCACATACATAAGTGGCTTAAGAAGGGGGTAGGTTTCGAGCGCTACATTTTAAGCATAAGCTCAAAAATGTTTTTTATTGATATGGTAATAGTAAATTCATTTATTTAAAGAACTTATAAAAGTACAATATTTAAAGAGTATTCTGTGAAAATTTAATTAAAAAGTATTGCAAAATAAGCCATTGGTGGTTTGCGGTGGACATCATAACTCATCACTTTATCATCTGAAATCAAAAAATTAAAAAAATTTGGTTAGCTTATGAGTTTTTCAAGGTATTGACGAAGATTTTTTTTTTGACGATATTTAAGATTTTGGCATAATTTTTAGCCAAAAAACCGAATCCAATCGTCCTCAAATCTTAACAGAATACTCTTGAAGAATTGTACTATGAAATAATAAAAAATAGAAAGAAAAATTCTGCAGGCCCTACCCTCCCCCTTTAAGATATAAAAAGGGAACATGTGTTGTGCACAATGGAAAAGATGTTACCAGCTTTAACTGAAATAAATTCAACTGTAAATGAACGATTATCATTACTGGAGATCGCTACTGTAGTGAAATTACAAATGAGTTCAATACCATTATATATAGTAGCTCCCAAAACTAACGATTGTGCTATCATGTTGCCCTTTTTCTTTTTTAGGGCGTAAAATATGGAGTTTGCTGTAAAACCATATTTTTCTGCTAGGGACACCGCCCATATAAAACAAATACTATTCCCCAAGAACCATGTATTTTTCCACTATTTTTCTTAAATTCCGCCCACAAATGATCAATAAAGTCTAGGTCCGGTGACTGTGGAGGTGCGTCAAGCACATAAGTACACATCTAGATCAACCCACTCCTTGAATTTGGAGACCTGTGCTTTGGGTCGTTGTCCTGGTTAAATGCAAATTTGTCTTTCATGCCTAATTTTGCGGCGCTGTCGACAACATTTGCTTCTAAGATGATAATAAGTGCCCTTGGCGTTTATTTTCCCGTCTTCATTTTACCATGTATTTGGCCAAACTCACCCGCCGACGTGCAGCCCCATATCATAACCAACCATTCACTATACCTTACGGTGCATTTATGGATTTGTTACTATGTTTTTTTTTCGATTTTATTCATTAAAATTATATACAAAAGAAAATAGCTTTATGCACGAACTAAAACTTAAAAGCAGAGCATTTGAGTGCAGTGTCCCAATTTGTGTGTGAGTAGCTGTATGTTCTTGTTAGAAACATGGCACCATCCACTAAAAACAAATACTTTATTTCAGGAATCAATCTATCCCCGTACAAAATTTCATCAAAATCAATGCAGCGGTTCACCGCTATATCTTTTTTTCTTATTAGAGTCGGCGCCATGCCCACTAAAAAAGCAAAAAGTTTTATATACCCTTCTTTAGAGATGAATCTATCGCCATACCAAATTTCATCAAAATCAGTCAATTAGTTTAGCTTTGGAGACGTATTTTTCTTTTGAAGGCGTAGCTTCTCTTACTATTAGAAAAAAGTTAAATTCGGCACTGCCACTCTGCACAACCTGTCCAATTTTTATGACTTGAAACGCTTTTTTATGACGAAACATTTTATGACATGAAACGCTTTTTTATGTAAAACTTCAGAAATATCTATGTATCCACATTTGCTGAGCAAAACAAACCTAATAGCAATAGGATGCTTTAGGATCGTTAGAAACAACTGCAGCAGCATTCTTAATAATCAGCAATAAGTAGAATATGTACATATTTTTCTGAGGGTGCGTTAGAAATAACTAGACGTTCACCAATACGGAATAGTCGTGGTAGCAGCAACAGGCTTACGAGCGCGTAAGCGAGTTAGAAAATGAACTCGAGTGTGAACATTCCTTCACCATATGTCTCATACTTTGAACCAAATTATTATATGCATCCAAAGAATTGCCATGTCAGGCTGATTTTTAAAATACCATGCTTGTCATGCTACATACCAAACATACTTAGATGGGCAAAATTTTGAAAGCAGGAGCTACTTACAACAATTGCAACAGTAAAAAATCCCACTATAAATTCAATCTCGATAGCAAAAAAAAAAATAATGATGTAATAAACCAAAAGCCAATTTCAAAAATCAAGCAAGAACAATAAGAGTGTAGAAATAAACGAATCAAACGAAACGAGAAAGGCATAGCTGGCCATCGTTAATCAAATAGTTAATTTCGTTAATCGCTTACCCGTTACTAAAAAAGTTAACTTCGTTAAACGTTAAAGCGTTACATTTCGGAAGATTTAACGCAATTTAACGTTAATCGTTAATCCGTTAACACGTATTAAAAATTTCATTTTTTATATCGTTGCGTTAGCGAACTTATAAAAATTGTTGAATTAGGCTCTGGAAGTTAAGAACAAAAAAAAAAAGTGTATAATAGGAGTGTATAATTTAGTCATCTGGCATAATGTGAATGTTCCTCTTCATGAACATTAATATGTTGAAGTTCTCGTCGAAAAGCAAGGCTCGTTTCGTTGTTCAAATAAGTTTGCCCGTAGAAAAAAGATTTTCAATTGCAGCGCTTGAGGGTATGAATATCTGTTACCCGAGGAATGCAGCATCGTTGAACAAATCTTTTGATTTCATTTCTAGCCAAATTTTGTCGAGACTTTGAGCCTTACTCTTTAAAGATTTGTGGCTCTTAGCTTTTTTCTTTAGGCTGAGTGACACTATTGAAAAAGTCTTCCTCATCATCGTCGTTGTTACTCGAGTTACTGCCTCCGCCACTTATGCTGCGTCTGTCCTTCGAACTTTCGGCAGCTTCTTCCAGCCATGTCAACCGAAACATACTTATGTGTCGAAATAAGTTTTTGGCGGCACGGTGCGTGCGGTATTTTTTGGTAAATAGTAGGTACTGGATTAACGATTAACGGACTCAGGGAAATTTAACGGAGGTCCGTTTAATTTTTTAAGGTTAACTTAAAAGTTAATCCGTTAGTCGAGGTGTTAACTACGTTAAATAACGATTAACGAGTTAATGCCCAGCTATGGCGAGAAGCTAGCCATTGTGCGCATTGTTGTTTCCTTGTTCGCTCGCCTCGGATTTTTTTTTCTGAATAATGCAACAATAGCAATAATATAAATCACATGCATCTGTATCTATTTTTTAAAGTAGGTTCTTATATGGAATTTTCAGTTTTTCTCTATTAACTTAAAAGCTATAAAAGATATCGCACAATTTGAAACATTTTTGAAATCAGCATTGCCAAATTATTAGAAACCGATACTCATTTTGAAGAACAAGTCTCAATCACATCCCACTTATGTATATGCGGTTGGCGTGTACGTGAACCGATTTTTTTCATATTCATAAATTTTTGTTGATTTAACCTAAAAAACGCCTGTGCTGAATTTCAAGACTCTGGCGCTATTCTTACTGTTTATGACCACCGTTTTTTGGTTTTTCTTTAATTACTTTAAAACTATAAAAGATATTAAAAAACTTATAACATTTTTGAAAACAACATTGCCAAATTAATGAAAATGGATACCAATTTTGAAAAAAAGTCACAACCACATCCCTTCTTTGTATGGGAGGTAGGCGTGTTCTTGAACCGATTATTTTAAAAATCACCGATTTTTGTTCTTTTTGCCTTAGAAACATCTGTAACAAATTTCAAGAGTCTAGCGCAATTATTACTATTTATGGCCGCCGTTCCATACAAATCCATCCACTATGTGGCGTTGCAATCTGTTTAGCCGCAGTTTTCTGTCCAAAAGTATTCGATCTCACTATTTACCTTACTAGAAAGCATAAAAAGGTTGCAGTTGATAAAACTCATAAAAAAACCTCTATGAAAATTGAATTCTTTGCTTTCACCAATCCAATTTACATATCTTTAAGTAGGTAAGTGATCATGAACGCTTTCAAAAACTCGACTTAAATCGAACCTTTGTGGAGTCCGACAACATATTTATAAATATGTTTCCCCAGTACTGAGCAGGTTCTATATATAAGGCTCACCGTGAAATTGTTTTTAAGATATTTCAGTGCTTCTTTGTCAAAAAACTTTTTTCTTTTAATTTTGTTATTGAAAAGCACTGTAGAAGATCTGTGATTTCAAGAAAAGTCACGAAATTTGAGTAGAAGATTAAGTTGCAAGCAACATTCAACTGTATGACAAGACAGATGAAAGGTAGAGGACAGTGACAACAACTATGATAGTAGCAGCAACAACTAGTCGTACGGCATACAATATAAAAATTATTATTGCCCAACTGGGAAATCATGCTGCTGTTACGTGCGATAGTCGACCAGGGTAACTGCAATGAATGCAAGCAACACAGCAATGAATATAAAAAACCTGTCAACATCTAAAGGGAAAAACATTGTCAACAACAACAATCACAGACACTAAAGACAAGATTGCAAAAGGAAATAATGAAGGAAAGAATTCTAAGAAAAGTGAAAAAAAAAATTTAACTAAAATTGAAGAAACTGCAATTTCTTAGCAGTAATTTTTTGTTGTTGTTACTTCAAATATTTGGTCAACAACATATAGTAAATTTTGTAAACAATTCACAAAATATGAACTCCACATGCAGCATCAAATTTATATCAAATGTCTTACGAAAGTCGAGGGAATTCTTTGGCCAAGTTGTCTCAGCTTGCAAAACTTTCTTTGGCCACTGCACAGTGGAAACAGTTTTTAGAAAAGAAAAATGACACTGAGTAATTTTATGCGATTTCCACATAATGATTTTTTGTCATTATGACTTTGACCTTATATCCGTCGCACTGTATAATTTAAAATAACTTTTTAATTTTAAGCGATTACGTCTTCATCTCTTATTTTTAAAAGATTTTCCGAATACTGAAAAATATTTGACCCATTCTTAAGGATAGTAGCAATCGAAATCGAACCATTGAAAAGCTTTTGCCCATCTGAAGCACCAGCAGATGCATCACCGTTAACCACAACTATCACCAGTAGTGTCAATATGGTGCACGCAACTATGTAGGTTAATGTCTTGCATAGCAAATCAAGGCAGCAACAGCAGTAACAGCGACAATTTTATGCAAACAATGAAACTTTTTTCTGTTGCACGTATTCACCTACAACAACAGCGACAAACACCTTGTGCGGCATCTCAAGTCAAAGCCAAGTATTAAGTTGCTGACGCCCTAAAATATGCAATTTTTCTTTTGGCATTTAAATGCAGCAACGTCATTTGTTGATGTCGCCGTCTTTGCCCGTTTGCATGGGAGAGCAGAAAAAACAACAAAAATATGCTGCTGCTCCTGAATACGAGTCAGCGATTTAGAAACTAAAATCGAATTGCAACGCAAGAACGTGCGCTGGGTCGACACTGTCAAAAACTTGGTCTCAAACACAAGATGACGGACATTTATTGACGCATGCAGCAGTGGCAATGCCAACAAATGTTGCAGTAAAACAAATTATTGATATGGGACTTAGCGGTAAAAAGTTTCTGTTGATGACGTTCTGGTTGTTAGCAAAGAAGGTGTTAGTGTTGCTGATGATGACGTTGGTGAATTGAATTAAATAAATGTTTTCTTTTGATATTGTCATCAACATCAAATAGAGCTTAGGTACGTGCACCTAAAGAAACGTGATATATTACCTACGACAAAGAAAGTGTTATCGGAGAAATATGTGAAACTATATAGGTATGGAAAAGATATCTAATTCATCTGTGGTTTTAGTTGATTTTAATTACAACACTAAGCATAATACAAGCCTCAAAAATTCCACTTTTATTGAGCTTCATTCGATAAGAGGTTAAAGATTGAAAAATGTTTAGTGCCGAAATCTTTAAAATTTGCATATCAGTCGTTGCATATGGATTGACATAAAGATTTGGTGAAAATTCAATCAACCTTTTCGACTTCCTTTAAGTATTTTTTTTTTTGTTATACCACGATAACTTCGGTAAAATGTTAGGCGATAAGTTGACTTTACCCGGTTTTTGTGTAACTATGTTTAGTAGGGTGGCTCTTAGGAAAAATAAATTGGGTACGCCCCCTAAATCGGTTCGAAATAGGACAAAAAAAAAATTATCTAAAATTTGTATCTTTAACCCCTACGGATCTATTTCAAAATGAAATTTGACCTAAGCCGCCATTTTTTTAAACTATTTTTTGTTGAGTGGACACTATCTAGGTTTCGAGATATAGTCATGGGAATTTGCAGATATGACTTTTCTTAAAATCATTTAAGTTGGAAACTCCTGAACGGATTTTACATATATTAGAGGCAAAGTTGAAATTCGAAAAGAGCACATCG